>JALGQJ010000003.1:3612500-4212500 GCA_023055345.1 Quercus wislizeni
GACCAATGAGTATTTGTCGGCGATTGACGAGATTTTGAATCTGATGGACGAGTTGTCGGTGAGGTCCGATTCGGAGATTGTGGATCGGGCTTATTCGGCGATTCAGCACGCCATGTCTCGGCTTGAGGATGAGTTTCGGCGTGTTTTGATTGGGAACACTGTTCTTCTTGACGCTGAGAGACTGTACGGCTCGATCCGCCGGTGTAGCCTTTCGTTCCCGGTCAACGGTGCCGGAATTATCGCCGGAGAAGATGATGATGAGGATGATGATGATGAAGACGGTGGTGAATTCGAGAGCTTTTCGGAGGATGATCGGAGCTCAAGGTTTCACGAGCGTGGTCCGAGCTTGGACGACAACGCTTCAGTCGATTTGATCGATCCCAAAGCTGTGGATGAGCTCAGAGAAATCGCGACTAGAATGATTAGGTCTGGCTTTGAGAAAGAGTGTATTCAAGTCTATAGTACTGTTCGTCGCGACGCTTTGGATGAGTGTCTCGTGATCTTAGGGATCGAGAAGTTGAGCATTGAAGAGGTTCAGAAAATCGAGTGGAACTCACTGGATGAGAAGATGAAGAAATGGATTCAAGCTGTGAAGATTGTCGTTAGGTTGATTCTCAGCGGTGAGAAGAGTCTCTGTGATCAGATATTCTGTGGCGCCGATGAAACCAAGGAGATTTGCTTCAATGAAACCGTGAAAGGTTGCGTGATGCAGTTGTTGAATTTCGGTGAAGCTGTTGCAATCGGGAGAAGATCGCCTGAGAAGCTCTTTAGAATACTCGACATGTATGATGTGATGGCTGAGGCTTTGGCGAGATTGGAGGTGTTGGTTACTGATGATGTTGTGATCAATGAGGCGAGAGATGTGCTCTCCGGGCTTGGTGAGGCGGCTTGTGGGACATTTGCTGAGTTTGAGAACGCGGTTCAGAGTGAGACCTCGAAAAAGCCTATGCAGAGTGGTGAGATTCACCCGCTGACACGGTACGTGATGAATTATGTGAAATTGATTGTGGATTATAGTGAAACTCTGAACTTGTTGTTGGACATTCATGAAGATGATGATCAAGTAGAGCCTTTACGAAATGATGATAGTGATAGCTCGAAATTGACTCCAGTAGCTAGGCGGTTATTGGTGTTAATAACCTCTTTACATTCCAATCTTGAGGAGAAATCGAAGCTCTATGAGGATGGTGCACTGCAGTATATTTTTCTGATGAATAATATTCTGTACGTAGTGCAGAAGGTGAAAGATTCGGATCTTGGTGGGCTATTAGGTGATAATTGGGTTCGGAAGCGACGTGGGCAGATAAGGCAATACGCTACAAGTTATCTTAGGGCTTCATGGACCAAGGTGTTGCATTGTTTGAAGGATGAAGGTATTGGTGGGAGCTCGAATAATGCCTCGAGGGTGGCTTTGAAGGAGAGATTTAAGAATTTCAACGCATGTTTTGAGGAAATCTATAGGGTTCAAACTGCTTGGAAGGTCCCTGATGCTCAACTCCGGGAAGAGCTTAGGATATCTATATCAGAAAAGGTGATCCCGGCTTACCGCTCATTTATGGGAAGGTTTGGGAATCAAGTAGAGAGTGGAAGGCACGCTGGGAAATACATAAAGTACACAGCAGATGATTTAGAGAATTATTTGTTGGATTTGTTTGAGGGATCACCACGAGTACTGCACCACATGAGGAGAAAAAGTACATAGGATAAAGGTGGACTCTTGTATCAGGTAAGAGCCCAGCTCTCATGAAGGATTAGATGGAGAAGAGTGTGCCTGTTAAATGTAGCTTGATTGTATGAATGCTTATTTTTGTTGTTGTTAATGTTATAGACATGGGTTTTTATGAATGTTAATTGTCGTCCATGCTATATACTGTAATAATTTATTGTACATGTACATGTGCTATAGATTTTAGTTTTTGTATGTGAATCCCCATTGCTCTGAAGTAACTGTGTCTATACTTTATTGGGCATTGGGCTATTTGACTGTATTCTTGCTGTTTTGGCATGTTTGTATTTTTATATCAATTTTGTTATTGCAATTCTATTGTTGAGTGTGTGCTAGTTAAAGAAAACCAGTCATTATTATGTAAAATGGGATTTCACAAAAATTTAGTACTGTAGAATGTAGATTACCTCTTCTTCTTCTTCAGTGTAATTGAATGGGACATCTGGCGTATGATTGGAGCCAGGTGATAATAATAAAAATGCACAATAATTTCTTATTATTTCCAGAAATATGAGATATTTGAACATTGATACTAATTAACAATGTATTGAATATGATATTAAATGAGTGCTGAACCAAGAAGGATAGAATAAGAGTTGGGTGATTTGTGAATTGTGTAGAGTAGCATTGACAAGATTTGAGGGAGTAGATTAGGAGGGTTTTTTCACGTGCAACAAAAGTTAATGATTGCATCAGTACGGAAGTTATCTGACACAAGTTAAGGGCTCTCCCTGAATGAAAGGAAGGCCATTAGGTTAAGTTTGTGGGTAAAAATGAGGCCATTAGGTTAAGTTAAGGTAAAAATGTTGTACACTACGATACGTAGTTTATTTTTTTCAACAGTAATAAAAATCATGTTTAGTTTTACTTTCTGCTTCCTAACTTGCACAATGTACTGGTAATGACAAATGTATCCATCTTCTAGTGTAATAGATTTCCAACAGAAACAGATGAAATGCACTGTCCATCCATCTAAAATTTTCAAAGTTGCTGCTCAACACCAGATGCTCATGTTAAAACTTTTTACTAGTTATTGTGTTGAGATTATGAGCTTTAAGTGCCTCAGATGCAGAATCAGTCTTGGAGTTTGTGGAAGAATCATTTATCTTAAATTTTTGTACTTCTTAAGGCATACTTGTTAAGCTTATTTAAGGCTCATAAGTACTAGTAAGAGGAGCATGAAGCCCTTTTGCATGTTGAGAAGATTTCTCAAGGGGTGTTGATGAATAAGGAAGCTCATAGGACTAACTACATAATTTTAAGTGGGTGTGGATAGCTTGGTAGACACTAGAAGAAACATTTGAAAATGATGGTGTGCGGTGTGCCACTATGATTACGTCAATAGGAGATGATTTTTTAGCGATATGGTATTAGAAATTTTAATCTTGTCAGGATTGGACTTCATCAGCAACATGGATTTTTTAAAAGGGTTCACGTTTGGGGCTGCGTGTGTTTTTCTCTAACGTGGATGGCATTCTCGTCAGAGTGGCGACCACAGGTGTTAAGTCTTGTGTCTGCAGAGAGATATAATTGTGTCCAAACTTGTATCTATAGGCAATTATGCATCCCTTGGGGATGGCTTATCTGTTAGTGAACAAATATGTCTTATCCTAGAATTATAACCTTACCCAAAAGCTACATCTCTTTACGGAAACAAGACTGCACCTAAGAAGCAACTCCATCTATGTAGTGGGTGTCATTACATGCATGAGGGTGCACCGTATTATGTTGTGATCACCCATCAGGACCATACATCAACATGTACCATTGGGTTGCCTTCAAAATTGTTGATAACTTTTGAAGTTGCTTTCTATGACGTTTGGATGGCACCAGTGATTATGAAAAGGTGGTATTAATTGGTTGCTTCTATCTTGAAGAAGTGTTTCTATGTTCTGTTCCAGAATATTTGAGATGATTCATGATAGATTTGATGTCAAGCAGTATTTTCAGAAAAATCAACAAAATAAGTATTAGGAGGTAACTTCATTCTAATGGAATCCACTTGTTAAATATTCTCATCTGTCTATAAGAGAAATCATTAGAAGTTACAAACCTACATAGTTTCATAAACTAGTTTGTAGATGGGAAATTTAGTCAAAGGAGGAAAATGAAGGCAGTCAATACAAGTTACATGGAGAACAGAGCATTTGGTGAGGAGAACAAGTAATCAATATGTCCCACCTCAACTTGATCTAGTTTCCTATTCTTTTCAACCTCTAATTACAGAAGTAAAAAATGACTAAATGTGCAGAGTTGCTCCTACTTTGTAGTGTGAGTAATGAGGTGTAATATTTTCCTTGAGTTTGTGTGTGGGGTGTGTGGCTGTGTGTGTTTCACCTCTACTTAAATAAGAAACAAAAAATCTAAATATGCAGAATTTCTTCTGCTTATTGGTGCAAGTAGTGAGGTATAATTTTTTGTTCAGTTGTGTGTTATAATTTTTTGTGGAGTTAGTGTGTGTGTGTGCGCCCTTGTTCTCCAGTATCCTCTAACTCAACAAGAATCTCCTCCTCTAAGATCATTGTGAAGAGTGTAGTCGTTACTTTAAGACCTATCTGTTGACACAAACACTACAAATGCCCTAAAATGGTCACGTATCGGTACAGAAGCATTGCCTGTGTGTAAATTATTAATAAAAAGTGTGTACACAATACACACATCTGATTTACACTAGAATTTTGAATTTTGGGATAATCATCAAATCAACTACAAAGCAATCAACAAGGAGGAAATCCAATCCTTTATTTGGTCTAAAACTCAATGAGTATTCTGCTGTGTAAACAAAGTGCTTTAGTTATGAATGAATTGGACTTGCTCTACTATCATGAAACCTTAGGTGTCACAACAGAAGCTGCTCCAAGCATATTTTAGCAGTGGATTATATGTATTTACTGTTTGATCTTATCCAATAGCTATGTCCTTTTTGCCAGTTTTGGCGCGAAACTATGGCAAATATGTGGGATTGTTGTCGTTTACTAGTCATTGATTGTTCTGCTCCTGTTTGCAGTTTCGGTTGAAGGAAGGTACAGTAGGAATGAAAGGCACATTTTGCACCATTGGTTGTGGTTTAAATAAAAATTATGTTTCAGTTATTTAGAGGTAACTTTTTAAATGTAGCTCCACAACTTGCAAGTAATGCTGCTACATTTGGATAGATCTAAATTTAGTGATGAAAGATGAGCGGGCTCTGTCCTGTAACTGCTTCCCAGCTGACAGTGTTCCCAAGTGATTGGAGCCAAATAACCCCACATGCTTCTAGACAAGCGTGATCCTAAAATTTCCATGTCTGGTCTGAAACTCATGGATCTTATATGAGGGTTTGGACTTCAATGTTAGTTGTCGTAACTTAATTCAACATCTTATCTATTCATTATCTTTCCTAGCCATTAGCTATATTGCAGGGCCTGCAAGGCATGATCCAAGGGGGCCTCCTTGCTGCATTTGGTGTTCCATTATTGTAGGACTAGGTTTGAGTCTACCAATTGTTTGCCCAACCATGAGCAAATACTAACATCTTATCTATTCATTATCTTTCCTTGCCATTAGCCATATTACAGGGCCCGTATGGCTTGACCCAAGAGGGCCTTCTTGCCGCATTTGGTGTTCCATTATTGCAGGACTAGGTTTGAGTCTACCAATTGTCTGCCTAACCATGAGCAATTTACTAACATCTTATCTATTCATTATCATTCCTAGCCATTAGCTATATAGCAGGGCCCGTATGGCTTGACCCAAGTGCATTTGGTGTTCCATTATTGCAGGACTAGGTTTGAATCTACCGTCTACCTAACCATGAGCCATTACTAATCTCATGGACCACCCTCTCGTATAGTGTTTGTTGCATTGTTCAATTGGGCTTAGGCAGAAGACCCTATTTTGGTCCTTATAAGAAACATATATATATTTTTTTTAAAGAAAAAGAAACATAATCTTAGTTACTCCAAATCAGTTAATAATCATATTTTTGGGTTTTAGATAGATTAACGGTATGGTCTCTTGTTGTCGGGTTGAATACCATCTAAAAAATTTGGTGATAGTAAAAAAAATTATTTATAAGTTTTAAATTTTATAATATCTATTAAAAAAATTCAAATTTTAAAGCAATCAAATGAGAACCACCAACAAGGCATTATGAGGTCGTGGATTATATGCCCCTAATAATTAACAAAACAAAAGGGAATGGTAGGGAACTCAATTGTTGGTAGCCCCAGACACTAACCCATCAGAATTTTAGTCTATGTTAAAAGGACACAATTTCCTTCATCCACTTAAATGGCAACTTAAAAGACAATTCATGTGTATTTATAGTTACATGACCAACTTAATGATCATGTAATGTGTTTAAGTGTTTTAATGAATGTGATTTAGTACACAAGAATGGTCTTATAAATTAACACATTATGGGTTGGAGGCTCAAACCCAATTTGGAGGAATTCTCAAGTGAAAGTTGAGTTTTGCCTTTTGTATCAAGATGTCCATTGAATTTGACCATTAAACTCCTATAGCTAGACAAGCCCACTTTTTTAGGTTTCTATCAATTTAGAACCTTGGACCAAAAAAAATGGCTGACTTTCATCTTCACGATATGGGTTACCCGTGAGGATATGTATTGTCTTTTATAATGATTATAAGCTAGGGTATCCAATTGTTAAGGGAGAGAACTACGCTTGATGATAGATTCCGTTGAAATTATGTTGTCTAGTTTGGTAGTTTCTAATGCGTGCCTTGCTTACTACTTAGTCTTAGAATGCATATTATTAATTTCAAGCGAAACTCGAAAACTAATTTTGCAACCTAAACCACTGTTATTTCTTTGCAGATCAGAGTATGCTAACCTCATAACCCTCTCAAAGGAATAGAATTTGTATTGATCATGAAATTCATAAGATAATTAGAAAGTCAAACTAAATTGTTTGGTTAGTAACTATTGATCATACATTTTTAGGTTGCATTGTTGCTAATCAGAAGTGTGTGTTTTCTTCCACAACCAAGGAAAGCATCATGAAACTTTTTAGAAATTACCCTCAAGAATAATCTTTCAATGCAACTGACATCCTCAAGTGCATCAACATCCTCAAATGAACCAAATCATGCCTATATATGGAGGTCTGTGAGTGTTGAATGTTCCACAATGACCATGAACATAAATCATTGTTTATGAGCTGGTTCAAAACGTTGGTAAATCTAGCCTCCGCAAACTCAACAATGCAACAGAGATCATCAGGGGCATCAACATCCACCACTGGTGCATTAAGAAATTTGTGTTGGGCTATTACTATTATCTAGACACAAAAATTATGATGTACATTTACTACAAGAAACAAGAAAAGATAAAAAATAATGGATACAATGAAAACATTCAAAGATGCATACTGTTAACATTGACATCCAATCGTCTACAAAAAGCTTTGGAAGCAGGGTAGCCCTCACAAATAATGGGCCAGGAATGCAAATAAAGCCCACAAACCATAATAAACACCAAAAAAGAGATCCTCTAAGCAGGAGGACTAGCATATACCCCCCACAAGAAAGTTCCCTCGCTTTTTCGTTCTGTTTATTCTGAGTTCTGACTATTTCAAATAAGACTAAAACCAAACCCCTGAAATTATTGCCAGGACCACGATTACTAGCATCAACAATGGCGGCGAGACCAAGTCAGTCCCGCCACGGCTCATTAATTCATCATTCTATTTCTATCTTCCAAAGCTTCCTTTCTCTTTCAACTTCTCTCTTTGACTCAAACCCCAAAAAAGATCTCTACGACCACCATGACTGACATCAACACTGCTCAGCACATTGTGCAGAGTTTGAACACTCCAGTGAGGGCCAATGAAAACAACGAGGAGAATTTGATCGATCCAAAGGCTGTGGATGAGCTCAGAGAAATCGAGACTAGAATGGTTCGCCAAGTGTATAGAGAAAGAAGCGTGTCACTTGTAGCAGGGTCGTTTTTTCCATCAGCCAAGTCGGAAGCTGGCAGTGGCAGTTGGGATTGGAATGAAACAAATCCAGACTCCCCTATTAACATTTCATCACTCTTCCCATCCAACAAATCTGAGACTGATAGCAGTCCAGAATTCTCTCGTTCTAATTCTGATTCCATAATGTCAATCTTTCTTACCAGCCACATCTCCAATAGACAGTCCTGAAAACTATGAAATAATTGTTCGAAGTCGTTCCATACCCTCATATTCCATAATGTCAATCTTTCCACCCGCCATGTCTGAAATAGACAGCCCCGATAATTATGAAATAATATTTCGAATCCTTCCATACCCTCATATTATCACTTCTTCCCACCAGACATGTCGGACACTGACAGTTATGGATCATCGACTCCTAATCAACAGCTTTCCATACCATCATTATATTTCTCACCCAATGATTCAGAGACTGATAATAGTAGTTCACTAGTTAATGGAATTTCTTTGGATGAGCGCGTTGTGATATTAGAGATTAAGAAGTTGAGCGTCAAAGAGGTGCAGAAAATCAAGTGGAATTTACTGGATAAGAAGATGGAGAAATGGATTCAAGCTGTGAAGATTTTGGTTAGGTTGATTCTCAGCGGCGAGAAGAGTCTGTCTGATCAGATTTTCAGTGGCGTTGATGAAACCAAAGAGATTCGCTTCAATGAAACCGTGAAAGGTTGTGTGATGCGGCTATTGGATTTTGGTAAAGCTGTTGCGAGTGGGAGAAGATTGCCCGAGAACCTCTTTAGGATACTCGAAATGTATGATGTGATGGCCAAGGCATTGGCGCAATTGGAAGGGTTGATTACTGACAATGTCGTGATCAATGAGGCCAAAGACGTGCTTGCCAAGCTTGGGGAGGCAGCCAGCTGGACATTTTTGGAGCTTGAGAACGCAATGCAGAACAAGTCCTCGGTGAAAGGTATGCAAAGCGGTGGGATTCACCCGCTAACACAGTACGTAATGAATTATGTGCAATTGATTCTGGATTATGGTGATTCTATGAACTTGTTGGAAATTGGTGAAGGTGATGATAGTGATGATCACTTGAAATTGACTCCGGTGGCTAGGCGGGTGTTGGTGCTAATAACATCTTTACTGTCTAATCTT
This sequence comes from Quercus wislizeni, assembly GCA_023055345.1. Lineage (NCBI taxonomy): Eukaryota > Viridiplantae > Streptophyta > Magnoliopsida > Fagales > Fagaceae > Quercus > Quercus wislizeni. The sequence goes on from JALGQJ010000003.1 coordinate 3,621,306, forward strand.
GAGGAGAAATCGAAGCTCTATAAGGATCGTGCATTGCAGTATATATTTCTGATGAATAATATTCTGTATATAGTAGAGGAGGTGAAGGGTTCGGATGATCTTATCAGTCTATTTGGTGATGATTGGGTACGTGAGCGTTTTGGGCAGATAAGGCAATACGTGATGAATTATCTAAGGGCTTCATGGACCTACCCATTGTATTGTTTGAAGAATGAAGGGATTGGGAACTCGAGTTATCCCTCGAGGGTGGCTTTAAAGGAGAGATTTAAGAATTTCAATTTGTGTTTTGAGGAAACGTACATGGTTCAAACTGCATGGAAGGTACCTGATGATCAACTCCGAGAAGAGCTTAGGATATCTATATCTGAAAAGGTAATCCCGGCTTACCGATCATTTATGGGAAGGTTTCGAAATCTAGTAGAGAGTGGAAGGCATGCTGGGAAATACATAAAGTACACAGCAGAAGATTTAGAGAGTTATTTGTTGGATTTGTTCGAGGGATCACCGCGAGTACTGCAGAAAAAGTACATAGGATAAAGGAGGACTCTTGCTCTAATGAAGGACTAGTTGGAAAGGAGTGTGCCTGTTAAATGTAGCTGGATTGTATGATGTCCATTTTTGTTGTTGTTAATGTTATAAACATGGGTTTATAATATGTGCTATAGATTTTAGTTTTTGTTGGTAAATCACCATTTTTTACGAAGTAACTTCCATATATACTTAGTTGGACACCCTATGGGCTACTTGATTGTATGCTAGCTAGTAGCTATTCTAGCGTGTTTATATTTTTATATCAATTTTGTTCTTGCAATTCTATAGCTGAGTGTATCTGCTAGTGTTTTCTTCCAAAGGTGCATGTTTTTATCCACAACTAAAGCATCATCGAACTTTTTAGAGATCATCCTCCAGAATAATCTTAGGGTTAATTTCTCTTTGTCCCCCTAAATAATAGGTTCACATTTAATCCCCACAACATACTCCATGCTGTTAACAATTTCAATCAATTTTAAAATTTTAACAAAAAATTCTGAAATCGAGCAATGTCCAAATAGTGAATTTCTCTCATCATGAGCTTGTGAATTTTCTGTTTAATTTTGAATTGACAAAAATTGTTAATGGCATATCATAATCAATCAGGAGGTTGATTTCTTTATAATAGTGTAGTGGGGCCTTGAAGTTGGCCCCATAGTTTTGGGGGGCAGAGCACAGTTAACCAAAAATATTAAATACATAAATATATCAACTAAGTATTGAATGCTTGGTTAATTATTGGGATTATCCTATTGATGACAACCTTGAAAGCATTGAGGAATAATCTTTTTAGTATATATAGAAAATGAGCATGGAATATTGAGATTAAAATGTACAAATGCTGATGAAGAACACTCTGCATGAAGCTCATGGATACAGCAAAATAAAAAATAAAAATAAAAAAGTTATCTCAGTCAAATTGGAGGAAAAAAGTCTACATACATAAAAAAAACTTGACAATATTTTTCACATCAATTGAGTACCTACCACTTACAATCTGTCATATTAGTTAGTATGTGTAAAATGTGATTTCACAAAAATTTAGTACCGTAGAATGTAGATTACCTCTTCTTCTTCAATGTAATTGAATGGGACATCTGGCGTATGGTTGGAGCCAGGTGATAATAATCAAAATGCACAATAATTTCTTATTATTTCCAAAAATATGAGATATTTGAACATTGATACTAATTAACAATTTATTGAATATGATATTAAATGAGTGCTGAAGCAAGAAGGCTAGAATAAGAGTCGGATGATTTGTGAATTGTGTAAGGTAGCATCGACAAGATGTGAGGGAGTAGATTAGGAGGGTTTTGTCACGTGTAACAAAAGTTAATGATTGCATGGATATGGAAGTTATCTGACACAAGTTAAGGGCTCTCCCTGAATGAAAGGAAGGCATTAGGTTAAGTTTGTTGTGGGTAAATGTATCCATCTTATTCTAGTGTAATAGATTTCCAACAGAAAGAGATACAAAGGTTTGTCCGTCTGTCTAAAATTTTCAAAGTTGCTGCTCAACACCAATTGCTCATGTTAAAACTTTTTACTAGTAATTGTGTTGAGATTATGAGCTTTAAATGCCTCAGATGCAGAATCAGTCTTGGATTTTGTGGAAGAATAATTTATCTTAAATTTTTGCACTTCTTAAGGCATACTTAGTAAGCTTATTTAAGGCTCAAAAGTACTAATAAGAGGAGCATGAAGCCCTTTTGCATGTTGAGAAGATTTCTCAAGGGGTGTTGATGAATAAGGAAGCTCATAGGACTAACTACATAATTTTATGTGGGCGTGCAGTGTGCCACTATGATTACGTCAATAGGAGATGATTTTTTAGGGATATGGTAATAGAAATTTTAATCTTGTCAGAACTGGACTTCATCTGCAACAAGAATTTTTTGGAAGGGTTTATGTTTGGGGCTGCATGTGTCGGTCCCAAATGTGGATGGCATTCTCATCAGAGTGGTGATCACAGGCGTTAAGTCTTACGTCTGCAGAGATATAATTGTGTCCAAATTTGTATTTATAGGCAATCATGCATCCCTTGGGAATGGGTTATCTGTTAGTGAACAAATATGTCTTATCCTAGAATTAAAACCTTACTCAAAAGCCACATCTCTTTACCGAAACAATACCACACCTATGAAGCAACTCCATCTACCTAGTGGGTGTCATTACATGCATGAGGATGCACCGTATTATGTTGTGATTACCCATCATGACCGTACATCGACGTGTACCATTGGGTTGCCTTTGAATTTGTTGATCGAGATCAAACCTGGCTTTTGAAGTTGCTTTCTAAGGCATTTGGATGGCACTGGTGATTATGAAAAGGTGGTATTAATTGGTTGCTTCTATCTTGAAGAAGTGTTTCTATGTTCTGTTCCAGAATATTTGAGATGATTCTTGATAGATTTGATGTCGGGCAGTATTTTTAGAAAACTCAACAAAATAAGTATTAGGAGATAACTTCATTCTAATGGAATCCACTTGTTAAATATTCTCATCTGTCTATAAGAGAAATCATTAGAAGTAATAAACCTACGTAGTTTCATAAACTAGTTTGTAGATGGGAAATTTAGTCAAAGGGGGAAAATGAAGGTAGTCAATACAAGTTACGTGGAGAACACAGCATTTGATGAGGAGAACAAGTAATCAATATTTCCCACCTCAACTTGATCTAGTTTCCTGTTCTTTTCCACCTCTAATTACAGAAGTAAAAAATTACTAATTGTGCAGACTTGCTCCTACTTTGTAGTGTGAGTAATGAGGTGTAATAGTTTCCTTGAGTTTGTGTGTGGGGTGTGTGTGTTTCACCTCTACTTACACAAGAAACAAAAAATCTAAATATGCAGAATTTCTTCTGCTTATCGGTGCAAGTAGTGAGGGATTGTTCAGTTGTGTGTTATAATTTTTTTGTGGAGTTGTGTGCGCGTGTGCACTTGTTCTCCAGTCTCCTTTAATTAAACAAGAATCTCCTCTAAGATCATTGTGAAGAGTGTAGTTGTTACTTTTAAGACCTATCTGTTGACACAAACGCTACACATGCCCAAAAATGGTCACGGGTACAGAATTATTGCCTGTATGTAATTTATCAGTAGAAATTGTGTACACAATGCACACACACATCTGATTAACGCTAGAATTTTGAAGCTTGGGATAATCATCTAATCAACTACAAAGCAATCAACAAGGAGGAAATCCAATCCTTTATTTGATCTAAAATTCAATGAGTATTCTGCTGTGTTAACAAAGTGATTTAGTTATGAATGAATCGGACTTGCTCTACTATTTAAATTTTGAAACCTTTGGTGTCACTACAGAAGCTGCTCCAAGCATAATTTAGCAGTGGATTTTGTATGTATCTACTGTTTGATCTTATCCAATAGCTATGTCCTTTTTGCCAGTTTTGGCGGGAAACTATGGCAAATATGTGGGATTGCTCTCGTTTACTTGTCATTGATTGTTCTACTCTTATATGCAGTTTCAGTTGAAGGAATGTACTGTAGGAATGAAAGGCACATTTCCAACATTGGTTGTGGTTTAAATGCCAATTATGTTTCAGTCATTTAGAGATAACTTCGTAAATGTAGCTCCACAACTTGCAAGTAATGCCGCTACGAATAGATCTAAATTTGGTGATAGGGAAGTGAAAGATGAGCGGGTTCTGTCCTGTAATTACTTCCCAGCTGATAGTGTTCCCAAGTGATTGGAGCCAAATAACCCCACATGCTTCTAGACAAGCATGACCCTAAAATTTCCATGTCTGGTCTGAAACTCATGGATCTTATATGAGGGATTGGAGTTCAATGTTAGTTGTTGTAACTTAATTCAACATCTTATCTATTCATTATCTTTCCTAGCCATTAGCTATAATGCAGGGCCCGTATGGCATGACCCAAGCTAGGGGGCCTCCTTGCTGCATTTGGTGTTCCATTATTGCAGGACTAGGTTTGAGTCTACCAATTGTCTGCCTAACCATGAGCAATTACTAATCTCATGGACCACCCTCTCATATAGTGTTTGTTGCATGGTTCAATTGTGTTTAATCAGAAGACCCTATTTTGGTCCTTAGAAGAAACATAATTTTTTTTAAGAGAAAATAAACTTAATCTTAGTTACCCCAAATCTGTTAGTAATCATGTTTTTGGGTTTTAGATAGATTAATGGTATAGTCTCTTGTTGTCGATTTGAATACCATATAATAAATATGGTGATAGTAAAAACAATTATTTATAAGTTTTAAATTTTATAATATCTATTAAAAAAAAATCAAATTTTAAAGCAATCAAATGAGAACCACATCCTATGCAAAAAAAAAAAAAAAAAGAACCACCAACAAGGCATTATGAGGTCGTGGATTATATGCCACTAATAATTAACAAAACACAAGGAAATGGAATGGAACTCAATTGTTGGTAGTCCCAGACAACAACCCATCAGAATTTTAGTAAGTTAAAAGGACAGAATTTCCTTCAATCCACTTAAATGGCAACTTAAAAGATAATTCACATGTATTTATAGTAACATGACCAACTTAACGATCATGTAATTTGTTTGAGTGTTTTAATGCATGTGATTTAATACACGAGAACGGTATTATAAACTAGGACATTATGGGTTGGAGGCTCAAACCCAAATTGGAGGAATTCTCAAGTCAAAGCTAAGTTTTGCCTTTTCGTATGAAGATGTCCATTGAATTGGACCATTAAACTCCTATAGCTAGACAAGCCCACTTTTTAGGTTTCTATAAATTTCGAACCTTGGACAAAAAAAAAATGTCCAATGAATTTGACCAAAAAAACTCCTATAGCTAGACAAGTCCACTTTCTTAGGTTTCTATCAATTTAGAACCTTGGACAAAAAAAAAGGTTGACTTTCATCTTCATGTCATGGGTTACCCATGAGGATATGTATTGTCTTTTATAATGATTATGAGCTAGGATGTCCAATTGGTAAGGGAGAGAACTAAGTTTGATGCTAGTTTCCGTTGAAATTACGTTGTTTAGTTTGGTAGTCTCTAATACATGTCTTGCTTACTACTTAGTCTTAGAATGCAGATTATTAATTTTGAGCAAAACTCGAGAACTAATTTTGCAACACAAACCACTCTCATTTTTTTGCAGATCAGAGTGTGCTAACCTCATAACCCCCTCAAAGGAATATAATTTTTGCTGATCATGAAATTCATAAGATAATTAGAAAGTCACTATATTGTTTGGTTAGTAACTACTGATCATACATTTTTAGGTTGCGTTGCTGCTAAATCAGAAGTGTGTGTTTTCTTCCACAACCAACGAAAGCACCATGAAACCTTTTAGAAATTACCCTCAAGAATAATCTTTCAATGCAACTGACATCCTCAAGTGCATCAACATCCTCAAATGAACCAAACCATGCTTACATGGAGGCCTGTGAATGTTGAGTGTTCCACAATGACCATGAACATAAATCATTATTTATGAGCTGGTTCAAAACTTTGGTAAATCCAGTCTCTGCAAACTCAACAATGCAACTGAGATCATCAAGGGCATTAAGAAATTTGTATTGGGCTATTACTATCATCTAGACATAAAAATTATGTTGTACTTTTAGTACCAAAAAAGAAAAAAAAGAAAAAAAAAAGATACAAAATAATGGATACAACGTAAACATTCAAAGACGCATACTGTTAACATTGACATCCAATTGTCTACAAAAAGCTTTGGAAGCAGGGTTGCCCTCACAAATAATGGGCCAAGAATGCAAATAAGGCCCACACACCATAATAAACACCAAAAAAGAGAGATCCTCTGAGCACGAGGACTAGCATATAGCACACAAGAAAGTTTCCTCGCTTTTTCATTTTCTGTTTATTCTGAGTTCTGACTATTTCAAGTAAGACTAAAATCAAAACCCTGAAATTATTGCCAGGACCACCATTACTAGCATCAACAATGGCGGCGAGACCAAGTCAGTCCCGCCACCGCTCATTAGACACTAAAAAACAAACACCACAGAAATTTTTATCTCCATGTTCGACTAAAACTGTGTCCAACCCAATCCCATAAAAAAATAAGTAATAATAAAAAAGAGATACTTTTAATACACACCATATAAGAAAGTTACAGGGCGTTACTTCCTCATTTCCTGAAAGGTCACAATTCCTTTCTACCTAGCTTCCTCAAAACCCAAAAACCAATTTTCTCTATATTCTGTGTTCTGACTATTTTCCAAATAAGACTAAACCACAGGACTAGTATCAACAATGGTAGCGAGGACCGGGTCGGCCCTCCCCACAGCTCATTCCTCTTTCTATCTCTCTCTTCCAAACCTTCCTTTCTCTTTCAATTTCTCTCTCTGACTCAAACGCCAAAATCATGTCTACGATCACCATGACTGGCATCAACACTGCTCAGCACATCGTGCAGAGTTTGAACTCACCAGTGAGGGCCGATGAAGACAACAAGGACAATTTGATCAATTCAGAGGCTATGGATGAGCTCAGAGAAATCGATAGGAGAATGGTTGGCCAGGTGTATGGAGAAAGAAGTTTGTCACTAGTAGCAGGGTCGTTTTTTCCATCAGCCAAGTCGGAAGCTGGCAGTGGCAGTTGGGAATGGAATGAAACAAATCCAGACTCCCCTCTTAACATTTCATCACTCTTCCCATCCAACAAGTCTGAGACTGATAGTAACCCAGAATTCTCTCGTTCTAATCATCAGCTTTCCATATGCTCATATTCTCACTGCTTTCCACCCGACAGGTCGGACACTGACAGTTATGGATCATCAACTCCTAAACAGTTTTCCATACGCTCATATTCCATAATGTCAATCTTCCCACCCGCCATGTCTGAAATAGACAGCCTCGATAATTATGAAATGAGCAAGACTTAGGTACAGTACTTAGGTGCTGTTCCTTAGGTACCATTTTTAAGATTCTGCCATGTGGATTTTTCCTCATGAGATAAAAGTGTATTTTTTAATTAAGTAGCCATATGGCTAAATCTTAAAAGGGGAACCTAAGGAACAGCACCTAAAGTATTGTACCTAAGTTTTGTCCTTATGAAATAATATTTCGAAATCCTTCCATACCCTCATATTATCACTTCTTCCCACCAGACATGTCGAACACTGACAGTTATGGATCTTCAACTCCTAAACATCAGCTTTCCATACCCTCATATTATCACTGCTTTCCACCCGACAGGTCTGACACTGACAGTTATGGATCATCAACTCTTTCCATGCCATCGTTACATTTCCCACCCAACAAGTCAGAGACTATTAATAGTAGTTTAGTAATTAATGGAATTTCTGTGGATGAGTGGATCTTAGGAGGGATCAAGATGGATAAATGTATTGAAGCTATCGATATTCTCCAAAGCAATTGCGTCCTTGCTCTGATGTTCTATTGCACTGATGTACGAGGAGAGATTTACTTCAACAGAACCTTGTTGAATTTCGGTCGAGCCATTGCGCTTGAAGAAAGACCGCGTGAGAATCTCCTTAGGATCCTAGACAAGTATGATGAGATGGCTGAGGCGATGGAGCAATTGGACGACGATTCTATGATCTGTAAGATGCTCACCGGGCTTGATGATGTTGCCAGCAAGACTGTTAAGCCCCAAACCCAAAGGGGTCCAAAGCACAATACAAAAAGCATACAGGTACTTGTAGATTTTTTTCCTTTTTGACAATTCAATTCAAATAATTCATATCAAGTACTAGCATTAAAGATATTCCCAAAGTAAGTTAGAGCTTTATACAATAACTACAACGACTATTAGCCACAAAAGAATGGAGGTCTGAATAAATATGGATGCAGTTTGTGTCCAATGAAAGTTATCACTAGACACGTTAGATTGCTGACACATGTCCACTTTTGGACACGTGTCCGAATCTTGACGTGTCCAGTGATTACTTTCACTGGACACAAGCCATTTCCAATAAATATAATTACACATCATTTACTTGTCCCACTAGTGAAAATAAAGTCATAACCATTATTAAATACAAAAGAATGAGTCAAGTCTACTCTAGGATGTACATCATCTAAAGATTACTATCACAAAAGTCTAGCCTCTATCAGTAGTTAGAACTACTGCTAGCCACAAAAACATGTCTCAAAATAATCATTGCCTATTATGAAAAAGTTTGTAAAAGAATGGGATGAAACAGAGCCCAGTAAGTAGCATAATTAATGGAGGTGGAGGAAATGTAAATTTCATGATAATGAACAGTTTACAAAGCATGTTTTAATTTGAGAAATTTCTAACTGAAAATTGCAAGACTGTTTTCAATAATAATATGACAAGAATGATTAAATAATGAACATGAAGTTTCTCAAAATAAATACCATGAAACTATATACTATAATTTGTGAGCACTAACAATATAATTCCAAAGCCATAAAATCTAGCATAAGGTAATTTATCACAAAGGTAACACACTACCACATAGACCAGTAAGGGGATCCACTCATTTACCATTGGTATGATATTGTCATCTCTGGTATATAGTCTCTTGGCCCCAAGGACAACAACCTCACTTATACTCTCAAGGTTTTGTCTCTTCCTATGGGCAACAAGGAGACCCATGAAACCAAAGTCATAATATCCTCAAAGACAAACAATTTGAATCTTTAACTAACTCCAAATAATCAATAAAAATTATATTTATCATCTATCACATGATATAACTCAAAACCCCTATTTCCACAATAAATAAGCTTTAGATAGCTACCATTATAAAAACTATAAACTCACTCATTAAATAAATCCACCAAGATAAAACCCATACATATAATCACATGAATATCACTTCCAAAACTCATAAATCATATGAATATTATTGTCAAAGCTTAGATAAAAGAACCTCAAGCAAAAGTATAAAACCCACCAAAAAATTAAGAATTTTTATCTCAAATAAAATATTTGAAGATGCAAAGGTTTCTAAGAATTTTTTCTTGTGATCTTGCCTGAAAAACTATGGTGGAGATGGTGGTGTGGAATGGTACCGGTGGGAGAGTGTGAGAAAGTGAGAGGAGTGCTTAAAAAAAAATCTGACTTTTTTTTTTTTTTTTAGTGTTGGGAGTCGGATATTAGAAAGACACTTTGGGAACTTGAATACGGGGAGAATGGGACCTTGAAGAAACTGATGGAGAGTGGTGACATTCACCCACTGACGCAGACCATGATGAATTATATGAAATGGATTGTGGATCATAGTGATACTCAGAACTTGTTCAAAATTGGTGAAGATGATGAATTCGAAGCTTTACGAAATCTTTAATTTTTTGAGAATGCTTTACGAAATTATGATAGCAATAGCTTGAAAATGAATCCGGTAGCTAGCCAATTGTTGGTGGTAGTAAAAAATTTAGAGTCCTATCTCGAGAAGAAATCGAAGCTCTATGCGGATGGTGCATTGCGGTGTATTTTTCTGATGAATAATATTCTGTATATGAAGCAGAAGGTAAAAGATTTGGATCTTGGGGGGCTATTATGTGATATTTGGGTTTGTAAGCGACATGGACAGATAATGCAATATGCTATGAGTTATCTTAGGGCTTCATGGACCAAGGTGTTGGATTGTTTGAATGATAGAGGGATCCCTTGGAGCTGGAGTGATAAAGCCTCGACGGTGGCTTTGCAGGAGAGATTGAAGAATTTCAATGCATGTTTTGAGGAAATCTATAACGTTCAAACTGCTTGGATTGTCCCCAATGCTCAACTCCGGGAAGAGCTTAGGATATCTATATTAGAAATGGTGATCCCGGCTTACCGCTTATTTATGGGAAGGTTTGGAAATCAAGAAGAGAGTGGAACGCACGTTGAGAAATACTACACAGCAGATAATTTAGAGAATTATTTGTTCGATTTGTTTGAGGGATCACCACGCATCCAAAGGTCAAAAAAAAAAAAAAACCACAAAGCAACTTTTCTTTCATTCTCTCTTCGTCTCTCTCTATCTCTCAACTCTCTCTACAACTCCAGAACTGAGCATTAAAGGTGTTTCTCTTTCTCATTAAATTATGACTTGCTCCTTCCTTCATCTTCTACACAAAGCCAAATTCCCTTTTGTTTGAATCTAATATTCAGTTTTATGGGCTTCTAGGCATCATTACTCACAATGGAACCCCTTCATCTGTAAGAAATTTTTTTTTTTTTTTTTTTTTTCAGTTTTAGGTGAGTTTAAGCCAAGCTTTTGTATTTTCTTGAAACCCAAAACAACTATAGACTAGGATTTACCTGCTTTGGTGTTCTTGTGGAACCATTTATGATTGAGTGGTGAGGTTTGGGTTCAATTTCCTTTCCCTGATCTTGTTGGAGATCCCACGGAATATTTCATTCAATGTCCCAATTTCGCCCTTTCTTCTCTGGCAAGCACCGATCTTCTCAAGTAAGGTCTGATCTTGGAGCGTCTAATGCTCAGCTCTGAATAGTGCTAGACGGAGAGAGTAATGGAGATAGTTGATTTTTTCAGTAATTTCTATAATACTGGAGATTGGTGCACTGCTTTGTGGATTTTTACCATCTTTGTGTAGAAGATGAAGGAAGGAACAAGACAATTTACTGAGAAATACTCAGTTCTGGAGTTCTAGAGAGAGGAAGACGGAGAGAGAGTAAGTTGCTTTGTGGGTTCTTTTTTAGCCTTTGGATTTGCTTCACTTACATGTGTCCTTCATCTATTTAAAAAATGGAGAAAACAGGAGGGTATTGAACGGGAGGTGAGCCTGTCCCTATTGACAAAACCTGTTGCTGTTTAAAAGAGCTTAATTATATCTTGTTGATTCTTGTTGTTATTAATGTTATAAACTTGGGTTTTTATGATTTTTAACTATCTTTCATGCTGTATACTGTAATAATTTATGTACATGTATGTGCTATAGATTTTAGCGTTTGTAAGTGAATCACCATTGCTCTGAAATATCTGTGTCCACACTTTATTGGGCGCCCATGGGCTACTTGACTGTATACTTGCTGTTCTGGCATGTTTGTATTTTGTTATCAATATTGTTATTCTAGTTCCATTGCTGAGTGTATGTGCTGGTAAAAAAACCAGTCATTATTGTGTAAAGTGGGATTCACAAATATTTAGTACTGTAGATTAGCTCTTCTTCTTCTGTTTAATTGAATATGATATCTGGTGTATGATTGGAGCCAGGTTATAATAATCAAAATGCACATTGATTCCATATATTCTTTCAGAAATACGAGATATTTGAACGTTGATAGTAATTAACAATTTGTCAAATATGATATTAAATGGATGAATTGATCAGTGCTGAAGCAAGAAGGATACAAAAAAAGTTGGATCATTTGTGAATTGTGTAGGTCATTGTTTTTCAATAATAATAAACATCATGTTTAATCTTCTCTCTCTTAAACGTGCACACTGTACCAGTTAAGACAAATGCATCCATCTTCTAGTGCTATAGATTTCCAATAGAAACATGTACAAAGCTTTGTCCATCCATCTAGAATTTTCAAAGTTGCCGTTCAACACTAATTGCTCATGTTAAAACTTGTTACTAGTTATTGTGTTGAGATTATGAACTTTGAATGCCTCAGATGCAGAACTAGTGTTGGAGTTTGTGGAAGAATCGTTTTTCTTAAATTTATGCACTTATTAAGGCAGATTTACTAAGCTATTATGTACTAATAAGTGGAACACGAAGCCCTTTTACATGTTGAGAAGATTCCTCAAAGGTTGCTGATGAATAAAGAAGCCCATAGGACTAAATACATAATTTTAAGTGGGTGTGGATGGCTTGGTAGACATTGGAAGAATCAGTAGACACTAGAAGAAACATCTGAAAATGATGGTGTGCAGCGTGCCACAATGGTTACATCAATAAGAGATGATTTTTTAGGGATATTTGATGGTGTTAGAAATTTTAATCTTGTCAGGATTGGACTTCACCCGCAAAATGAATTTTTTTTTTTTTTTTTGAAGGGTTTACGTTTGGGGCTACATGTGTTGGTTTGAAACGTGGATGGCATTCTCATCAGAGTGGTGATCACAGACGTTAAGTCTTGTTTCTGGGGAGAGATATAATTGTGGTTAAACTTGTATTTACAGGCAATTATGCATCCCTTGGGAATGGGATAATTACTAGTGAACAAATTTATCTTATCCTAGAATTATAACCTTACCCAAAAGGGCCAAAAGCTACATCTCTCCACCGAAATGATACTGCAACTATGAAGCAACACCATCTACCTAGTGGGTGTCATTACATGCATGAGTGTGCACCAATAGATTTCCAACAAAAACATGTACAATTAAAGCTTTGTCCATGCATCTAAAATTTTCAAAATTGCTGATCAACGACAATGGCTCATGTTAAAACTTTATACTCATTATTGTATTGAGATTATGGGCTTTAAATGCCTCAAATGCAGAATTAGTCTTGGAGTTTGTGAAGTATACCCTTCTTAATGCAGACTCCTTAAAGCTGTGATCAATTTATATATTATCAAAAAACTAAGAAATATAATTTATTGTTATTATACTCTTTGTTGAGTTATACCAGTGATCATATCATTATTTTCTTTCCATCATTATATATATATATATATATATAGTTCAGATCTTCTGTCCTATTTTTCCTGTACTACTTTATGTTTTTTCTTGTACCATTCTATGTTCTACAAATAAAAACTTACCACGTATCAATATATTTAATTAAATTAGTTATTTTTTGCATTTCTTTATTTTAGTTGCTCAAAATAAATATTAAAAAGAAAAAAAAAAAAAAGAAAAAACATCCCAGACCTAACAACAAATCCCCATTGCTACCGCCACCGGTTCACCACGACCAATCCTCACCAGCGGAACTAACAAGAGGTCTTTGGTGTCATCAACGCAGTTATCCTCTGCCAGCAGACCACACAACCAACTTATTGTCTTCTTCGAATCTGTAACCCATATCCACTGCCTCCTTGTCTTCTTCAAATCCCATACAAGTTTTAGCAAGTCAAAAGACGAAAAACCCATTAATGTTTACATAAGATCTCCATCAGAAAAATGACCAACCAACATTTTAGCCCACCCAACAAACCATAAAGAGCTAAACTTCCAGAGAGTCCCTTTTCACTTTGTGGCCTGAATTTGCAGATCTAGATCAAAAAATAGGAGCTGAAAGCTTAAAAGCCTTGGTGATCAGACAAAAGAATAGGAATCCAAATGAATGTTGGTGGTGGTGGGGGATGGCCGGCATTGATGTCCCCGGCAAACTTTGGTGGTGGAGGATCAGTAGTGACATATTTTGGGTTTTTTGTTTTTTTAATTGTATTTATTTTTAGCAACTGAAATAAGAAATGCAAAAGAGTAAAATTTAATTAAATAAGTGCAATTTATCAAGTTTTTATTTGTGGAGTATATAAGCACACCCAATAATGCTTATGTCTTCACAAATTCTCAAAACTAATTGTAATTTACTAATTATGATTAGAACATCACTTTTTCTATCATGACTTTATATATTCTTGAACCTAAAAGTAACTTAAAATAAAAAATACATATAATAAAAACAACTTGGGCGGAGACACCATTTATTTAATTTACGTCATACTCACCCGCAAAAAAAAAAAAAATCATATTCCACAATTGTATTAAGTGTGCATTTGGATACCGTTTATTTTGATGAAAATTGAAAAAAATTAAAAAAAAAATTCTGGTTACTGTTTATTACTGTTCACTACTATTCAGCATTGTTCATTGGCAGCGCTAGTAAAAAAAAGAAAAAAAGAAAAAAACCAAAAAGTGGGTGTGAGAGACGTTATCCAAACAAAGCTTAATATTCATATGCTATTGTAGTATTTGTAGTATTTAAGACCATGTTGAAGGGTTTAGTTTTGCTCCTACCTAGAGAACCATATGTCATTTTAATCAACTTCAAGAGATAGAGATAATAAACTCCCACTTCAGTCCAATTTGGTTCATTTCGGTCCAATTAGATCCACATCTGTCTTGGTTCAATTCAGCCTACTTACCAAAAAACAAAAAAAAAAATCTAAATATGCAAAAATGCTCCTACTTTGTAGCAGTGCAAGTAGTGAGGTATAAATTATTTTTTATTTTTTATTTTTTTAACTTGTGTGTGGCCGTGTGTTCTCCAATCCCATTGTACCCTCTTTTAAGTATAATAAACTGGTTGGAATTGGAAAGATTAACGTTAAGTATAATCATGCAAATGTTACTGAAAGATAGCCTCAAAGGGCTTGTATTGAGCTCCTCGGGTTTAATCCGAGATAGTGATTACAAGTATTCCTTCCTTTCAAATTCCGAATCCCTTTCCATAGGGATTCTTGTGCTTTATATAGTCAACTAAGGAGCATTTGAGCCCTACATATGGAGGGTCATTGTTCATTTTCCTTGATACTTGTCCCAATAGGGCCTTACTAGAAGGCTTCCACATTAGACTATGAGCTATGGTGACACTATTCAGGGATCATGTCTTCATTAATGTAGCCAACTAAGTGGGTGCAAAGGATTGAATGCGGAGAAGATTGATGTTTTATCTATCTTCTCTCCTTCCTAGCTTGATGACAAATTTTCCTTCTTATCCTTGGTTTGTGCTCGACGGCCTATAGTGTGGGATCTCATTCTCCCGAGAGTGCATAGGTATCCTCGGGGTCTTTAGGCATTGTGGTTTTCTTGTACTTGCAAAGGGTTGTCCATATTTTCCCGAGGATGTACTATTAGTGTTTTTCAAGATCTGTACACACTATGATATCCTCAGCCCATTTGTCCGTATTCTTGGATTCTCGTCCCCCCACACCCATCTAGCTCAAAAAGAAGAGATCTTCCTCAATAATAATCTTAAGAGTTGATTCCACTACCTGAATTATGGATTTAAATTTAAGGATAAAGTTTAGTTACAAAATTGGTTGTAACTTAAGACTACAAACTTATTCAATAAAATAAATATTAGTACATATTTTGAAAATCTAACCGTTGAATTATATGTTTTTTACTCTCTTAATAAACATGTCGAATTTTATATCAATCAAATATTATTTACTATATGATCTATAAGCTTATTTTTATGCATAATTTTAAATTACAAAAATTTGCAATTTAAAAAATTTATTGATGACATAGCTATTGATCTTTAATATTCTTAAAATTTTGCAAGCATGAAGGATATAAGAAGAAGATGTAATCCAATGGTGAATTTATCAAAATTCACCTTCACTAAAAAGATATTGAGTAAGGTTGGCTACAATAAATTTTGTAGCTAAACTTTGTTCTAAATTTAATCCAACACTTAAAACTATAAAACTAAGAAATGAGTCACTAATTGATTGATGGCATGGTTTAGACATGGACCTTTTTTTTCTTTTTTCTTTTGAGCAATAGACATGGACTTCTAACCAGGTAGAAGACTTATATGCACATAATAGACAAGAAGTCAGTTCATTAGCCACTCATGTGCGCAAAACAAAAGAACTAAACCATGCCATCTATATATGGAAGGTCGTGGATGTTGAAGGTTCCACGATGACTATGAACATAATCGAATTTTATTGTTTATGTGCTCGTTCAAAACTCTGGCAATCAATTCCCACAAACTCAACTCCATGTATTTATCAATCAAAATAGCATCTTCAGGTTCATCAACATCCACCATGGTGCACTAATAAGAGTTTTGTGTTGTGCCTACTATTTGAACAAGAGTAATGTTAAAGATACAAACTTTTTTACAGATGGTTGATGTAGTAAGTGACTATTGGTAAATGAAAAATTAATGTTAATAGTAGGTCTAGATGAAAACCAATAAGAAGTTGGTCATATCAATAATTTGTAAAAACATTATAAAATAGTTTATGATTATAACATTATTCTTTGAACAGCATCATTTGGACTAGCGCCAAATTTTATTTTTATAACTGGACAAAATCAAGGGTGTACTAATTACGAATTTTGTGATGGGCAGATACTATTTGAATGGCATCAGCTGAACTAAAATTATGACGTACTTTTAAGTGCAAGAAACAAAAAAGGTACAAAATAGTGGGTACCATGAAAACAATTCCACGAGGGAAAATTATTGTGTACTCCCGGAGTACTATAAATGTGTGCTCCCTCCTCTCACATGAATGGTAGGTCCCACTAATTAAATTCATGGTGGGACCCACCATTCATGTGAGAGGAGGGAGCACGCATTTATGATACTCCGGGAGTACCTAATAATTTTCCTTCAAAACAAGAGAGCATCTCCGGTAGGCTCTTTAAACCCATCTTTAGAGAGCAAACCCCCAAAAAAATCAGCTTTAATAACCTCTTTATAATCCAAACTTTTACAAATTATTTTTAGAGTTGCTACAGCAAATAAGCTTACCTCTTTATAATCCATGGCCCGACTCCTAATCATCAGCTTTCCATACCATCATTATATTTCCTACCCAATGATTCAGAGACTGATAATAGTAGTTCACTAGTTAATGGAATTTCTTTGGATGAGCGTGTCGTGATCTTAGAGATTAAGAAGTTGAGCGTCAAAGAGGTGCAGAAAATCAAGTGGAATTTACTGGATAAGAAGATGGAGAAATGGATTCAAGCTGTGAAGATTTTGGTTAGGTTGATTCTCAGCGGCGAGAAGAGTCTGTCTGATCAGATTTTCAGTGGCGCTGATGAAACCAAAGAGATTCGCTTCAATGAAACCGTGAAAGGTTGTGTGATGCGGCTATTGGATTTTGGTAAAGCTGTTGCGAGTGGGAGAAGATTGCCTGAGAACCTCTTTAGGATACTCGAAATGTATGATGTGATGGCCAAGGCATTGGCGCAATTGGAGGGGTTGATTACTGACAATGTCGTGATCAATGAGGCCAAAGACGTGCTTGCCGAGCTTGGGGAGGCAGCCAGCTGGACATTTTTGGAGCTTGAGAATGCAATGCAGAACGAGTCCTCGGTGAAAGGTATGCAAAGTGGTGGGATTCACCCACTAACACAGTACGCGATGAATTATGTGCAATTGATTCTGGATTATAGTGATACTATGAACTTGTTGGAGATTGGTGAAGATGATGATAGTGATGACTTGAAATTGACTCCGGTGGCTAGGCGGGTGTTGGTGCTAATAACATCTTTACAGTCTAATCTTGAGGAGAAATCGATGCCCTATAAGGATCGTGCATTGCAGTATATCTTTCTGATGAATAATATTCTGTATATAGTAGAGGAGGTGAAGGGTTCGGATGATCTTATGAGTCTATTTGGTGATGATTGGGTTTGTGAGCATTTTGGGCAGATAAGGCAATACGTGATGAATTATCTAAGGGCTTCCTGGACCTACCCATTGTATTGTTTGAAGAATGAAGGGATTGGGAACTCGAGTTATCCCTCGAGGGTGGCTTTAAATGAGAGATTTAAGAATTTCAATTTGTGTTTTGAGGAAACCTACAGGGTTCAAACTGTATGGAAGGTACCTGATGATCAACTTCGAGAAGAGCTTAGGATATTTATATCAGAAAAGGTAATCCCGACTTACCGATCATTTATGGGAAGGTTTGGAAGGCATGCTGGGAAATACATAAAGTACACAGCAGAAGATTTAGAGAGTTATTTGTTGGATTTTTCCGTGGGATCAATGCGAGTACTGCAGAAAAAGTACATAGGATAAAGGAGGACTCTTGCTCTAATGAAGGACTAGTTGGAAAGGAATGTGCCTGCAGTTAAATGTAGCTTGATTGTATGATGTCCATTTTTGTTGTTGTTAATGTTATAAACATGGGTTTATAATATGTGCTATAGATTTTAGTTTTTGTTGGTAAATCACCATTTTTTACGAAGTAACTTTGAGTCCATATATACTTAGTTGGACACCCTATGGGCTACTTGATTGTATGCTAGCTAGTAGCTATTCTAGCGTGTTTATATTTTTATATCAATTTGTTCTTGCAACTCTATAGCTGAGTGTATCTGCTAGTGTTTTCTTCCAAAGGTGCTGTTTTTATCCACAACTAAAGCATCATGGAACTTTTTAGAGATCATCCTCAAGAATAATCTTAGGGTTAATTTCTCTCTGTCCCCCTAAATAATAGGTTCACATTTAATCCCCACAACATACTCCATGCTGTTAACAATTTCAATCAATTTTAAAATTTTAACAAAAAATTCTGAAATCGAGCAATGTCCAAATAGTGAATTTCTCCCATTATGAGCTTGTGAATTTTCTGTTTAATTTTGAATTGGCAAAAATTGTTAATGGCATATCATAATCAATCAGGAGGTTGATTTATTTATAATAGTGTAGTGGGGCCTTGAAGTTGGCCCCATAGTTTTGGGGGGCAGAGCACAATTAACCAAAAATATTAAATACATA
Source organism: Quercus wislizeni (assembly GCA_023055345.1). Taxonomy (NCBI): domain Eukaryota; kingdom Viridiplantae; phylum Streptophyta; class Magnoliopsida; order Fagales; family Fagaceae; genus Quercus; species Quercus wislizeni. Next base: position 3,640,155 of record JALGQJ010000003.1, read on the forward strand.
AATATATCAACTAAGTATTGAATGCTTGGTTAATTATTGGGATTATCCTATTGATGACAACCTTGAAAGCATTGAGGAATAATCTTTTTAGTATATATAGAAATTGAGCATGGAATATTGAGATTAAAATGTACAAATGCTGATGAAGAACACTCTGCATGAAGCTCATGGATACAGCAAAATAAAAAAGTTATCTCAGTCACATTGGAGGAAAAAAGTCTACATACAAAAAAAAAACTTGACAATATTTTTCACATCAATTGAGTACCTACCACTTACAATCTGTCATATTAGTTAGTATGTGTAAAATGTGATTTCACAAAAATTTAGTACCGTAGAATGTAGATTACCTCTTCTTCTTCAGTGTAATTGAATGGGACATCTGGCGTATGGTTGGAGCCAGGTGATAATAATCAAAATACACAATAATTTCTTATTATTTCCAAAAATATGAGATATTTGAACATTGATACTAATTAACAATTTATTGAATATGATATTAAATGAGTGCTGAAGCAAGAAGGCTAGAATAAGAGTTGGATGATTTGTGAATTGTGTAAGGTAGCACTGACAAGATGTGAGGGAGTAGATTAGGAGGGTTTTGTCACGTGCAACAAAAGTTAATGATTGCATCGATATGGAAGTTATTTGACACAAGTTAAGGGCTCTCCCTGAATGAAAGGAAGGCATCAGGTTAAGTTTGTTGTGGGTAAATGTATCCATCTTATTCTAGTGTAATAGATTTCCAACAGAAATAGATACAAAGGTTTGTCCATCTGTCTAAAATTTTCAAAGTTGCTGCTCAACACCAATTGCTCATTTTAAACTTTTTACTAGTTATTGTGTTGAGATTATGAGCTTTAAGTGCCTCAGATGCAGAATCAGTCTTGGATTTTGTGGAAGAATAATTTATCTTAAATTTTTGCACTTCTTAAGGCATACTTAGTAAGCTTATTTAAGGCTCAAAAGTACTAATAAGAGGAGCATGAAGCCCTTTTGCATGTTGAGAAGATTTCTCAAGGGGTGTTGATGACTACGGAAGCTCATAGGACTAACTACATAATTTTACGTGGGTGTGCTGTGTGCCACTATGATTACGTCAATAGGAGATGATTTTTTAGGGATATGGTAATAGAAATTTTAATCTTGTCAGAATTGGACTTCATCTGCAACAAGAATTTTTTGGAAGGGTTTATGTTTGGGGCTGCATGTGTCGGTCCCAAATGTGGATGGCATTCTCATCAGAGTGGTGATCACAGGCGTTAAGTCTTACATCTGCAGAGATATAATTGTGTCCAAACTTGTATTTATAGGCAATCATGCATCCCTTGGGAATGGGTTATCTGTTAGTGAACAAATATGTCTTATCCTAGAATTAAAACCTTACTCAAAAGCTACATCTCTTTACCGAAACAATACCACACCTATGAAGCAACTCCATCTACCTAGTGGGTGTCATTACATGCATGAGGATGCACCGTATTATGTTGTGATCGCCCATCATGACCGTACATTGACGTGTACCATTGGGTTGCCTTTGAATTTGTTGATCGAGATCAAACCTGGCTTTTGAAGTTGCTTTCTATGGCGTTTGGATTGCACTGGTGATTATGAAAAGGTGGTATTAATTGGTTGCTTCTATCTTGAAGAAGTGTTTCTATGTTCTGTTCCAGAATATTTGAGATGATTCATGATAGATTTGATCTCGGGCAGTATTTTCAGAAAACTCAACAAAATAAGTATTAGGAGATAACTTCATTCTAATGGAATCCACTTGTTAAATATTCTCATCTGTCTATAAGAGAAATCATTAGAAGTAATAAACCTACATAGTTTCATAAACTAGTTTGTAGATGGGAAATTTAGTCAAAGGGGGAAAATGAAGGCAGTCAATACAAGTTACGTGGAGAACACAGCATTTGATGAGGAGAACAAGTAATCAATATTTCCCACCTCAACTTGATCTAGTTTCCTATTTTTTCCGACCTATAATTACAGAAGAAAAAAATTACTAAATATGCAAACCTGCTCCTCTTTGTAGTGTGAGCAGTGAGGTGTAACATTTTTCTTGAGTTTGTGTGTGTGGGGTGTGTGTGTGTGTTTCACCTCTACTTACATAAGAAACAAAAAATCTAAATATGCAGAACTGCTCCTGCTTAGTGGTGCAAGTAGTGAGCTATGTGTGAGTGTGTGTGTGTTCTCCAATCTCCTCTAGCTCAAAAAGAATCTTGTCTTGTAAGATCATTGTGAAGAGTGTGGTTGTTTGTTTAAGACCCATCAATTGTGCGTGTGTGTAATGGGAATGGCTTGAGTCACTGTGAGATATTCAGCTGTGCTAACAAAGTGTTTTGGGTTCTGAATGAATCGTACTTGCTCTGCTATTTAAATTATGAAACCTCTTAGGTGTAACAGCAGAAGCTGCTCCAAACACATTTTAGCAGTGGATTGTATAAATCAACCTTTTGATCTGATCTACTAGCTATGACCTTTTGGCTAGTTTGTGTGGGAAATTTTCAAAAAATATGTGGGATTTTTGTCGTTTTCTAGTTATTCATGGATTCTTATTGTTATGTTTTAGTATGCAGTAACAGTTGAAGGATGGTACTGTAGGACTGAACCACATTTCCACCTTTGGTTGTGGTTTAATGCCTATTATGTTTCAGTTATTTAGAGGTAGCTTTGTGAATGTAGTTCCACAACTTGCAAGTAATGCCTTTGTTTTTTGGGTAGACCTTAATTTGGTAATCACCAAGTGGAAGATGGAAGAGTTTTTACCTGTAACCACTTCCCACCTGTCATTGTTCCCGGGTGATTGGAGCAAATAACCCCACATGCTTTTAGACAAGTGTTACACAAAAAGTGCCATATCTGGTCCTGAAACTCGTGGATCTTATCTGAGGGATTGGACTTCAATGCCAGTAATTGTAACTTCGGTATCTTATCTATTCATTCAGCATCGGTCAATACAAGTTACATGGAGAGCAGAGCATTTGGTGAGGAGAACAAGTGATCAATATTTCCCACCTCAACTTGATCTAGTTTCCTATTCTTTTCCACCTATAATTACAGAAGAAATAAAAACTACTAAATGTGAAGAGCTACTCCTACTTTGTAGCATGAGAAGTGAGGTGTAATATTCTTCTTGAGTTTGTGTGCGCGTTTCACCTCTACTTACATAAGAACTGCTCCTGCTTGGTGGTGCAAGTAGTGAGCTATGTGTGTGTGTTTTTTCTCCAATCTCCTCTAGCACAAAAAGAATCTCATCTTGTAAGATCATTGTGAAACTCATGGATCTTATCTGAGGGTTTGGACTTAAATGACAGTAATTGTAACTTATTTTGGTATCTTATGATCTTATCTATACATTTTTCTTTACTAGCCATTAGCTATATGGTAGCCTCCTTATTGCATTTGGTATTCTATCTATCAATTCTACTCGACGCAAAACTTATGATGTGCTTTTAGTACAATAAACAAAAAATAAAAAAAGTAACAAAATAATGGATATAGCGAAAACATTACAATGATGCATATTATATTTGAAAGTTACGAGACCGTTTGGTCTGTCTTTTCAAAACACAATGTTCGGTGTTTAAACACTGAACACTAGTGTCCAAAATTTAGAAAAATATGTTTGGTCACGGAGTTCAAAACAGAGTTGTTTGGAAATTGTTGCTCCAAAACCCATGTTTGAACAGCATATTTTGGAATGTGGCCAGAGCTGATTTTAAACAATAAACTGATGTTTCTGATGGCACTTCCGTAATAAAATTGAACTCTATAAACAACTTTTTTGGACTGTGCTCGGACCCACCTGATCAGTTTCTTTTTTTAATCTTTGTCTCCTCTCCTCTCTGTACTCTCATCTCATCTCTCCTCTCCTCTCTGTGCACAGTCCTGATCAGCTTTTTTTTAATTTTTATTTTGTACATTTACTCAGCTTTTTTTACAAAAATAAACACACGTACCAAACACATTTTTTATGTTTTTTGAACACTGAAACACGTTATTTAAACTATGATACCAAATACATTTTTTTTTTGTTTTATAAATACTAAAAACATGTTTTTCAACAACACTTTTTAAACTACAATTTTTACACCTTTTTAACACAACAATTTTTGAACTCTATAACCAAACGAGCTCTACATGACTTACTTTTACCACCCAAAAAAAAAAGAAATAAATGACTTACATCATGTGCAAATGCATCCATACTAGCAGGGCTTCCCTTACAAATAATGGGCCAAAAATTTAAATGAAGCCCATACACCATAAAAAAAAAAAAAAAAAAAAAAAAAAAAAAAAAAAAACAAAGAAAGACCACAGAATTTCTATCTCAATTTTTGACTAAAACTGTACCCAACCCAATTCCATAAAAAAAATATAATAATAATAATAAAGAAATCCTTTTAATACACACTATATAAGAAAGTTGCTGGGAGTTACTTCCTTATTTCCTCGAAGGTCACACTTCCTTTCACTAAAGCTTCCTCAAAACCCAAATCCCCAATTTTCTCTCTTTTCGGACTTCTGACCATTTCCAAATAAGACTAAAACTATTACTATGACCGCGAGGACTAGCATCAACAGTGGTGGCGTCAGTCCTCCCCACAGCTCATTCCTCTTTCTATTTCTCCCTTCCAAACCTTCCTTTCTCTTTCAATTTCTCTCTTTGACTCAAACCCCAAAATTATGTCTACGACCACCATGACTGGCATCAACACTTCTCAGTACATCGTGCAAAGTTTGAACTCACCAGTGAGGGCCGATGAAGACAACGAGGACAATTTGATCGATCCAGAGGCTGTGGATGAGCTCAGAGAAATCGAGACGAGAATGGTTCGCCAAGTGTCTGGAGAAAAAAGTTTGTCACTAGTAGCAGGGTCATTTTTTCCATCAGCCAAGTCGGAAGCTGGCAGTGGCAGTTGGGAATGGAATGAAACAAATCCGGACTCCCCTCTTAACATTTCATCACTCTTCCCACCCAACAAGTCTGAGACTGATGATAGTAGTCCAGAATTCTCTCCTTCCAATTCCGGTTTCATAATGTCAATCTTCTTACCGGCCACATCTCCAGTAGACAGTCCCGAAAACAATGAAATAACACCTCGAAGTCGTTCCCTACCCGCAAATTCCATGATGTCAATCTTCTCACCGGCCCGATCTGAAATAAACAGTCCCGATAATCATGAAATAATCGTTCGAAACCGTTCCATACCCTCATATTATCACTTCTTTCCACCCTACAAGTCAGACACTGACAGTTATGGATCATCAACTCCTAATCAGCTTTCCATACCATCATTATATTTCCCACCCAACAAGTCAGAGACTATTAATAGTAGTTTAGTAATTAATGGAATTTCTTTGGATGAGCGGTTCTTAGGAGGGATCAAGAAGATGGATAAATGTATGCAAGCTGTCGATATTCTCCAAAGCAATCGCGTCGCTGATCTGATGTTCAGACGCATTGATGTATGCGAAGAGATTCGCTTCAACAGAACCTTGTGGAATTTCAGTCGAGCCGTTGCGCTTGGACGACGAAGATCGCCTGAGAATCTCTTTATGATACTAGACACGTATGATGAGATGGCGGAGGCGATGGAGCAATTGGACAACGATCTTGAGTACAATCAGGCAAGAGCGATGCTCACCGGGAGAAAGACAGTTATCGATCTTGTGAACAAGGAGCAGAATGCTACCTTGAAGAAACAGATGCAGAGTGGTGACATTCACCCACTGACGCAGACCATGATGAATTGTGTGAAATTGATTGTGAATTATAGTGATACTCAGAACTTGTTGGAAATTGGCGAAGATGATGATCCGCTAGATGCTTTACGAAATCATGATAGCAATAGCTTGAAAATGAATCCGCTAGCTAGGCAAGTGTTGGTGTTAATAAACTTTTTAAAGTTCAATCTCGAGAAGGAATCGAAGCTCTATGTGGATGGTACATTACAGTATATTTTTCTGATGAATAATATTCTGTATGTAAAGCTGAAGGTGAAAGATTTGGATCTTGGTGGGCCATTAGGTGATAATTGGGTTCGTAAGCAACGTGGGCAGATAACGCAATATACTATGAGTTATCTTAGGGCTTCATGGACCAAGGTGTTGGATTGTTTGAATGATAGAGGGACCCCTTGGAGCTCGAGTAGTAAAGCCTCGACGGTGGCTTTGCAGGAGAGATTGAAGAATTTCAATGCACATTTTGAGGAAATCTATAGGGTTCAAACTGCTTGGAAGGTCCCCGATGCTCAACTCCGGGAAGAGCTGAGGATATCTATATTAGAAAAGGTGATCCCGGCTTACTGCTCATTTATGGGAAGGTTTAGGAATCAAGTAGAGAGTGGAAGGCACGTTGAGAAATACTACACAGCAGATGATTTAGAGAATTATATGTTCGATTTGTTTGAGGGATCACCACGCACTCTAGTATCATTTAATCCCCCCTCCTAGGGGTATATTGACAAGACCTGTCGCTGTTTAATAGAGCTTAATTATATGATGTTTTTTTTTTTTTTTTTTGGTGAGAGAATTGACTTCTTGTTGTTAATGTTATAAACTTGGGTTTTTATGATTTTTAATTCTCTTTCATGCTATATACTGTAATAATTTATGTACATGTATGTGCTATAGATTTTAGCATTTGTAAGTGAATCACCATTGCTCTGAAATATCTGTGTCCACACTTTATTGGGCGCCCATGGGCTACTTGACTATATACTCGCTGTTCTGGCATGTTTGTGTTTTTATATCAATTTTGTTATTGCAGTTCCATTGCTAAGTGTATGTGCTGGTTAAAAAACCAGTCATTATTGTGTAAAGTGGGATCTCACAAATACTTAATACTGAATAGGATATCCGGTGTATGATTGGAGCCAGGTTATAATAATCAAAATGCGCATTAATTCCATATGTTCTTTCAGAAATATGAGATATTTGAACATTGATAATAATTAACAATTTATCAAATATGATATTAAATGGATGAATTGATGAGTGCTGAAGCAAGAAGGATACAACAATAAGAGTTGGATCATTTGTGAGTTGTATAAAGTAGCACTGACAAGATGTGATGGAGTAGATTACAAGGGTTTTGTCACTTGCAACAGAAGTCAATGATTGCATCGATATGGAAGTTATCTGACACAAGTTAAGGGCTCTCCCTGAATGAAAGGAAGGCCATTAGGTTAAGTTCGTGGGTAAAGACAAGGATCACTTAAGGTAAAATGTTGTACACACTACGATATGTAGGTCATTGTTTTAATTTCAATAATAATAAACATCATGTTTAATTTTTTCTCTCTAAAACGTGCACACTGTGCCAGTTAAGACAAATGTATCCATCTTCTAGTGTTATAGATTTCCAACAGAAACTTATACAAAGCTTTGTCCATCCATCTAGAATTTTCAAAGTTGCCGTTCAACACCAATTGCTCATGTTAAAACTTGTTACTAGTTATTGTATTGAGATTATAAGCTTTAAATGCCTCAGATGCAGAACTAGTCTTGGAGTTTGTGGAAGAATTGTTTGTCTTAAATTTATGCATTTATTACGGCAGATTTATTAAGTGAAACAAGAACCCATTTTACATGTTGAGAAGATTTCTCAAAGGTTGTTGATGAATAAAGAAGCTCATAGGACTAAATACATAATTTTAAGTGGGTGTGGATAGCTTGGTAGACACTGGAAAAATCAGTAGACACTAGTAGAAACATCTGAAAATGATGGTGTGCGGCATGCCACAGTGATTACATCAATAAGAGATGATTTTTTAGGGATATTTGAAGGTGTTAGCAATTTAATCTTGTCAGGATTGGACTTCACCTGCAAAATGATTTTTTTTTTTTTTTTTGGAAGGGTTTACGTTTGGGGCTACTTGTGTTGGTCTCAAACATGGATGGCATTCTCATCGGAGTGGTGATCACAGACGTTAAGTCTTGTTTCTGGGGAGAGATATAATTGTGGTTAAACTTGTATTTACAAGCAATTATGCATCCCTTGGGAATGGGATATCTACTAGTGAACAAATTTGTTTTATCCTAGAATTATAACCTTACCCAAAAGATCCAAAAGCTACATCTCTCTAGTCTCTACCGAAATGATACTGAGTGTGTGTTTGGGTATAGATGAAAAATGAAAATTATTTCACTATTCAGTTTATTTTTGCTATTATTTATGGCCCACTGTATTTTTTAGCACTATTCATGAACCCCACTTTACTATTTCAACTAACTTTTACATTTATCTATAATACTTTCAGCATTAATTTTTCAGTTTCAGCAAAATAAACTGTATCTAAACACACCCTACAACTATGAAGCAACACCATCTACCTAGTAGGTGTCATTTCATGATGAGTGTGCACCATTAGATTTCCAACAGAAACATGTACAAAGCTTTGTCCATGCATCTAAAATTTTCCAAATTGCTGCTCAACACCAATTGCTCATGTTAAAACTTCATACTCGTTATTGTGTTGAGATTATGGGCTTTAAATGCCTCAGATGCAGAATTAGTCTTGGAGTTTGTGAAATATACACTTCTTAATGCAGACTCTCAAGCTCTGTGATTTATTTATATAATATCTAAAAGCTAAGGGGTATAATTTATTGTTGTTATACTTCTATTGAGTCATATTAGTAACTATATCATTATTTATATATATATATATATATATATATATATATATATATATATAAAGCATGCCCAATAATGCATATGCCTTTACACATTCTCAAAATTAATTGTAATTTACTAATCATGATAAGAACATCACTTTTTCTACCATGACTTTATATATTCTTGAACCTAAAAGTGTAACTTAAAAAAGAAAATACATATAATAAAAACAATTTGGGTGTACTCACCCGGGAAAATACATATAATAAATACATGTAAAAATAATTTACGTCGTACTCACCCAGGAAAAAAAAATCATATTCCACCATTATATTAATATTTATATACTAATGTAGTATTTAAGACCATGTTGAAGGGTTCAATTTTTCACCTACTTAGAGAACCATATGTCACTTTAATCAACTTCAAGAAATAGAGATAATAAATACTCACTTCAGTCCAATTTGGTTCATTTCGGTCCAATTAGGTCCACGTCTGTCTATTTGGTTTAATTCAGTCCACTTTCGTCTAGTTTGGTCTAATTCAGGTGAGTATAAACTAAAAATAAATAAAGTTGTTATCTTTATTTTCTCTATCTCTTTGTAGTGGCATGAGTGGTTAGGTGTAATATTTTTATGAACTCTGTGCATGTGTATTTCACCTCTACTTACCAAAAAAAAAAAAATCTAAATATGCAAAAATGCTCCTACTTTGTAGCAGTGCAAGTAGTGAGGTATAAATTATTTTTTATTTTTTATTTTTTTGACTTGTGTGTGGGCGTGTGTTCTCCAATCCCATTGTACCCTGTTTTAAGTAGAATAAACTAGTTGGAATTGGAAAGATTAACATTAAGTATAATCATGCAAATGTTACTGAAAGATAGCCTCAAAGGACTTGTATTGAGCTCCTCGGGTTTAATTTGAGATAGTGATTACAAGTATTTCTTCCTTTCAAATTTTGAATCCCTTTCCATAGGGATTCTTGTGCTTTATATAGTCAGCTAAGGAGCATTTGAGCCCTACATATGGAGGGTCATTGTTCATTTTCCTTAATACTTGTCCCAACAAGGCCTTACTAGAAGGCTTCCACATTAGACTATGAGCTATGGTGACACTATTCAAGGGTCATGTCTTCATTAATGTAGCCAGCTAAGTGGGTGCAAAGGATTGAATGCGGAGAAGATAGATGTTTTATCTATCTTCTCTCCTTCCTAACTTGATGACAAATTTTCCTTCTTATCCTCGGTTTGTGCTCGACGGCCTATAGTGTGGTATCTCGGCCTCCCGAGAGTGCATAGGTATCCTTGGGGCCTTCAAGCATTGTGGTTTTCCTATACCTGCAAAGGGTTGTCCATATTTTCCCGAGGATGTGCTGTTAGTGTTTTTCAAGATCCGTACACACGATGATATCCTCAGCCCATTTGTCCGTATTCTTGGATTCTCGTCCCCCCACACCCATCTAGCTCAAAAAGAAGAGATCATCCTCAATAATAATCTTAAGAGTTGATTCCACTACCTGAGTTATGAATTTGAATTTAAGGACAAAGTTTAGCTATAAAATTGGTTGTAACTTAAGACTACAAACTTATTCAATAAAATAAATATTAGTACATATTTTGAAAATCTAACCGTTGAACTGTATGTTTTTTACACTTTTAATACACATGTCGAATTTTATATCAATCAAATATTATTTATGTAGAGTCCCGATTTTGGGGGGCTCCTTTCACTGTAGATGCGAGCGAACCCAAACCCAACAAGCCCAATACAATGAATTTGGTAGAGAAGGGGGCTTGAGAACTGGGCCTTTGTGAGGACGCCTTCAACGATCGGGTGGGATTGTTGGGGAACTGGATCGTCAACAGCGTGGTTGGGGGAAAGGTCGAAGCTTGTCCTCGGTCCTCGGCCGATGATGATTTCTTCTTCTCCACTTCTGATACTCCACCAATAGAACTTCCTGGCGTCTTCCGAATTGTCGTCCCCCTTCTTCGTGAAATCTCCCTGGTTATATATCCTTCTGTTCTCTTCATCTTGGCCGTTCATCTGTCGATTGTGCAGGTGGCCATTTGAGTATCTATCCCATCCAGCGCTTCCCTCAACTTGCTGTGAGTGGTAGTGATTCGCATGGCACTGTTCAGGGGTCATTCCCTTATTAATGCGGCCAGACTGCCAGCTGCGGGCATTCAATGCAGAGGTGACAGGCTCTCCTACAATGGTCCTTTCACCCTGTTCCCATAGCTGCCCTCCTACGCTAGTCCCCTTGTTTGGTGATGACGGAGAGGGCTGCGGTGGATGGCGTACTGTCCTTTCTTCTCAGGGCACCGGTTTGCCGAGGACATGATGCTCCTCGGCGATTTCTCCTAGTAGCTTTGGGCCTTCCTTAGTCATCCTCGGACGTTTTTCTCCTCGGCTGGGCCCTTGGGCTTATCATTCGAAATGGGCCGGGGTACTCAGGTCCTTTGGCCCCACAATAGCCCCTCAAAATCCTGCTGTCCGAATCCTCGGACGGGGAGGAGGATTTTGACGTTCTCGGACCTATAACACGGTCGATTGGGCTTTGCCTTCTTACGGGCGCCAGAGTTTTTTTAGTTATCCATGGCACGTTCCTGGCGTTTCGGCATACGAGGCGCATCGCCATTAATGTTTCCTCTTCGGGAGTAGTGCGGATTGTTTTGGAATACGGGAAGCGTATTCAATGGTGTCTTTATGAAGCGGCGCGGATTTGAAAACTGAAGGCTCCTTTGGGAACCGAGTGGAATTCATTTTGTTTTACATTCTTCCCTTGAACTCTGTGGGCAGTGAGCTTCCCTAGACTTTGCCTTCTATATAAGGCGCCCTGAGAGGAACATTCTCCACACCCATTAGCCTTGGAACTCTTTGGAAGCTCTAGGTTTCCTCTCTTCTTGGATAAAAAGGATGCCGCCTGAACCATGGGCGTTGCAGCTGAGGCAAAGAGAATTGGGGCTAAAGTCCCTCCTATTCTTCAACCGGACAAGAAAGAGCACTCTCCTCCTTCGACCAAGAACCGTAGCCAGCGCGAACTGTACTAGGTTCCCGATGTTCCTCCAAATGCCAACCAAGAAAGTGTAGGAGTTGACTAAAGAGGAAGGGGAAGAAAGTGAAGCGAAGTTGAGGGCGGTGACCGCGACATCAGAGGGAGCCATCCCCGCCGTTGCAGGCAAACGGCGAGACACGTGGAGGGCGACTTCCTTGAAGTATCGACATCGTATGGTGGGCCAAGTTCGCTTCAGGGCAGCCTCCGCAGGTGGAAACCAATTCAGGAGCTCCCGCCTCCTTATCCTCATCACCACCTGCGCCAAGCGCACTGGCTTAGGGGCTGCTGAAGCGGGGCTGTGGACCCACCATCACCACCAGCCTTCTTCCTTTTATTAGCTAGCTTCGCCGCAAGTACACCTCGGCCACCGTGGAGTTAGTTGTAAGTCGGACTATTTTGTAATCGATGTAAAACATGCCGTCCTCAGCTGTTCTGTAGTTAGTTGTAAATCGGGCCTTCCTCGGCTGTTTTGTAATCGATGTGAAACGTCTTATTTAATGGAAAAGGACTTATGATTTTTACCTGGCGAAATATTTTTCTCTTTACTGTTATTACTTTCTATAGATGTTTTTATTTACTTGTCTTCCTTACGCATGTATTCCTGCACTGTCTCCGCCTTTCCAAAAATAGCCGAGCACACGACGAGGTGTTTCATGCTGTGAACTGTGCGACCCCCCTTTTTTTTTTAAAAAAAAAAAGGGACGCTGGTTTCGAAATCTGCAATTCGAGAAGGTTATGGCATGTCATGACTCCGTCTGAGACTCGTAGGGGGCTAGGGCACCTATCTCCCTTCGTCGTCTGATCCGAGGACCCAGGCAAAGCTATGGCCATACTTAACGCTTGGAGGAAATAAGTTTTGGTTCTGCATAGTACCCAGATGGTTGCCACAAGCCACTAATTTTGCCACAGGTATAAGTCCGAGGACATTGCAATACCTTGGTTCTGTCTAACACCCAAATAGTTATCACAAGTTATTAATTTTCCCATAGGTTTGGGTCCGAGGACCATGCAATACCTTGGTTCTGTCTAACACCCAGACAGTTATCACAAGTTATTAGTTTTCCTATAGGTTTGAGTCCGAGGACCATGCAATACCTTGATTCTGTCTAACACTTAGATACTTGTCACGAGTTGTTAGTTTTCCCATAGGTTTGAGTCCGAGGACCATGCAGTACTCTAGTACTTAGATACTTGTCACGGGTTGTCAGTTTTCCCATAGGTTTGAGTCTGAGGACCATGCAATACCTTGGTTACATCTCTTGAGGATTCGCCCTCGCTACAGCCTCATTCGGCTACTCGAGTAAGCTAGAAGGCACTAACACCGATCTCCAAAAACTGTTCCCGCCGCAGAGCCCCTTGAAAGCGTTTCGTGCGACCGCCGTCTTCCTCCACCGGGGTCCAACGGGGACCGCCCATGAGGTTGGTGGGTCGTCTGACCCCTGGTGGGGGCGAGGGCCACGCGCGTGGCGCCAGACGCCCGCCGAGTTGGGAACCCCTCAGTAGTTCTCCAATCACGGTCCAGTAGGTTGGCCATCATCGTTCCCTCCTAGGGGTTTGGCTCTGCCCTGTTCGATTATCGTTCTCACTAGCCCCAAGTTCTCCCCACAAACGACGCCAATTGTAGGGTCCCGATTTTGGGGGGCTCCTTTCACTGTAGATGTGAGCGAACCCAAATCCAACAAGCCCAATACAATGAATTTGGTAGAGAAGCGGGCTTGAGAATTGGGCCTTTGTGAGGACGCCTTCAACGGTCGGGCGGGATCGTTAGGGAACTAGATCGTCAATAGCGTGGTTGGGGGAAAGGTCGAAGCTCGTCCTCGGTCGTCGGCCGAGGATGATTTCTTCTTCTCTTCTTCTGATACTCCACCAATAGAACTTCCTGGCGTCTTCCGAATTGCCATCCCCCTTCTTCGTGAAATCTCCCTGGTTATATATCCTTCTGTTCTCTTCATCTTGGCCGTCCATCTGTCAATTGCGCAGGTGGCCACTTAAGTATCTGTCCCATCCAGCGCTTCCCTCAACTTGCTATGAGTGGTAGTGGTTCGCATGGCACTGTTTAGGGGTCATTCCCTCATTAATGCGGCCATACTGCCAGCTGCGGGCATTCAATGCGGAGATGACAGGCTCTCCTACAATGGTCCTTTCACCCTATTCTCATAGCTACCCTCCTACGCTAGTCCCCTTGTTTAGGGATGACGAAGAGGCTTGCGGTGGATGGCGTACTGCCCTTTCTTCTCAGGGCACCAGTTCGCCGAGGACATGATACTCCTCGGCGATTTCTCCTAGTAGCTTTAGGCCTTCCTTAGTCATCCTCGGACGTTTTTCTCCTCGGCTGGGCCCTTGGGCTTATCATTCGAAATGGGTCGGGGTACTCAGGTCCTTTGGCCCCACAATTTATTATATGATCTATAAGCTTATTTTTATGCATAATTTTAAATTACAAAAATTTGCAATTTAAAAAATTTATTGATGACATAGATATTGATCTTTAATATTCTTAAAATTTTGCAAGCATGGAGGATATAAGAAGAAGATGTAATCCAATGGTGGATTTATCAAAATTCACCTTCACTAAAAAGATATTGAGTAAGGTTGGCTATAATCAATTTTGTAACTAAACTTTGTTCTAAATTTAATCCAACACTTAAAACTATAAAACTAAGAAATGAGTCACTAATTGATTGATGGCATGGTTTAGACATGGACTTCTTCTTCTTCTTCTTTTTCTTTTTTATTTATTTTTTTTTTTTTGAGCAATAGACATGGACTTCTAACCAGGTAGAAGACTTATATGCACATAATAGACAAGAAGTCAGTTCATTAGCCACTCATGTGCGCAAAACAAAAGAACTAAACCATGCCATCTATATATGGAAGGTCGTGGATGTTGAAGGTTCCACGATGACTATGAACATAATCGAATTTTATTGTTTATGTGCTCGTTCAAAACTTTGGCAATCAATTCCCACAAACTCAACTCCATGTATTTATCAATCAAAATAGCATCTTCAGGTTCATCAACATCCACCATGGTGCACTAATAAGTGTTTTGTGTTGTGCCTACTATTTGAACAAGAGTAATGCTAATGCTAGAGATACAAACTTTTTTATAAATTTTTTTATAAATAGTTGATGTAGTAAGTAATTATTGGTAAATGAAAAATTAATATTAATAGTAGGTCTAAATGAAATCCAATAAGAAGTTGGTCACATCAATAATTTGTAAAAATATTATAAAATAATTTGTAACTGTATCATTACTTTTTGAAAAGCATTATTTGGACCAGCGTCAAATTTTATTTCTATAACTGGACACAAAATCAAGGGTGTACTAATTAAGAATTTTGTGATGGGCCAATACTATTTGAATGGCATCAGCTGAACTAAAATTATGATGTACTTTTAAGTGCAAGAAACAAAAAAGGTACAAAATAGTGGGTACCACGAAGACAATTCAACAAGAGAGCATCTCCGGTAGGCTCTTAAAACCCATCTTTAGAGAGCAAACCCCCCAAAAAATCAGCTTTAATAACCTCTTTATAATCCAAACTTTTACAAATTATTTTTAGAGTTGCTACAGCAGCTCTCTTGACTAAGCACTATTCACTCTCCAAACGATATTCTCATCTTAAAAAAAAAAACTCCACAATTGAATAAAATAAACAATTTTTTCTCTTTCCTCTCATCCTCTTTGTCTACTCTATGCTTCGCAACCTAACTCCTTTCTTTTTCTCTCTCAAATATATCTAAACGGAGGCGCACAATCAAAACACAACACAATCTTATTATCAAAAAACTAAATAAAAAGCAGAGAAGCCGATTTGACCCAATTCGGGCCGCATGCATAGAGTTTCAACAAGTCAAACCAAAAGAACACGCCTCCACATGGACCACATCTCTGAAGACCTTCTCGATTTACTGTTGGAACTCGGAACTCGGACAACTCGACGTAATCGGAAAGCAAAACAAGCCCAATTGTCTACAAAGAGAATTGGAGGCAGCCTCACAATTAATGGGCCAAGAATGCAAATCAAACCCACAAATTATAGACCACTGAAATTTTTTTTATCTCATTTATATGTCTGACTAAAGCAATACCTAACCCAATCCTTTCCAAAAGAAAGTTCCTGCGCGTTACTCCCTGGTTTCCTTGCCATTTCCCTTTTGTTAAAAATCATCACACCAACCAGCCAGTTCATTTCGCGCCCTTTTCTACTCAGCTTCCTCCAAAAGACCAATTATTCAGTATTACACCATTACTCTCTACTTCCTTTCTCCTCCAATTTCTCTCTTTGAATCTTCCAATTTCTCTCCTTGACTCAAACCCAAAATAATGGCTACGACCACGACAACTAGCACCAACACTGGCGGCATTGAGAGCAGTCTCAACACACCGGCGAGAGCCGATGAAGACGGCGGTGGATCCGAGAGCTTCTCTGAGGATGATCGAAACGATGACGTTTCCGTCTATTGTGGAACGATTGGCTCAAGCTACGACGAAGAGTATATCCAAGTCTACAGAGAAAGAATACTAGTAGGAGGGTCATTTTTTCCATCAGACAACTCGGAATCTGGCAGTGGCCGTTGGGAATGGAATGGAATGCTACTTGACATTTCATCACTATTCCCAGCCACCAAGTCTGAGACTGATAGTAGTTCACTATTCTCTCGTCCCAATTCCAATTCCATAACGGCAATCTTCCCACCATTCAGCTTAATAGACGATAATGAGACTGATAGTAGTTCACTATTCTCTCGTCCCAATTCCAATTCCATAATGGCAATCTTCCCACCATTCAGCTCAATAGACGATAATGAGACTGATAGTTCGGTATCTAATGAAAAACGTTTGGATGAGTGGCTCGTGATTTTAGGGATCGAGAAGTTGAGCATCTCAGAGATTCAGAAACTCGAGTGGAACTTACAGGATGAGAAGGCGAAGAAATGGATTCGAACTATGAGGATCATCTTTAGCGGCCTTGGTACCACTACCGATGAAACCAAAGAGATTTGCTTCAACGAAACTGTGAAAGGTTGCGTGATGCAGTTGTTGAATTTTGGCAAAGCTGTTGCGATCGGGAGAAGATCGCCTGAGAAGCTCTTTAGAATACTCGACATGTATGAAGTGATGACTAAGGCGGTGGCGACATTGGAGGTGTTGGTTACTGATGATGTCGTGATCAATGAGGCGAGAGATGTGCTCTCCGGGCTTGGTGAGGCGGCTTGTGGGACATTTGCTGAGTTTGAGAACGCAGTTCAGAGTCAGCCCTCGAAAAAGCCTATGCAGAGTGGTGAGATTCACCCGCTGACACGGTATGTGATGAATTTTGTGAAATTGATTGCGTATTATAGTGAAACTCTGAACTTGTTGTTGGAAATTCGTGAAGATGATGATCAATTAGAGCCTTTACGAAATGATGATAGTGATAGCTCGAAATTGACTCCAGTAGCTAGGCGGTTATTGGTGTTAATAACCTCTTTACATTCCAATTTGAGGAGAAATCAAAGCTCTATGAGGATGGTGCACTGCAGTATATTTTTCTGATGAATAATATTCTGTACGTAGGGCAGAAGGTGAAAGGTTCGGATCTTGGTGGGCTATTAGGTGATAATTGGGTTCGGAAGCGAGGTGGGCAGATAAGGCAATACGCAACAAGTTATCTTAGGGCTTCATGGACCAAGGTGTTGCATTGTTTGAAGGATGAAGGGATTGGTGGGAGCTCGAATAATGCCTCGAGGGTGGCTTTGAAGGAGAGATTTAAGAATTTCAACGCATGTTTTGAGGAAATCTATAGGGTTCAAACTGCTTGGAAGGTCCCTGATGCTCAACTCCGGGAAGAGCTTAGGATATCTATATCAGAAAAGGTGCTCCCGGCTTACCGCTCATTTATGGGAAGGTTTGGGAATCAAGTAGAGAGTGGAAGGTACGCTGGGAAATACATAAAGTACACAGCAGATGATTTAGAGAATTATTTGTTGGATTTTTTTGAGGGATCACAGCGAGAACTGTGCCCTGCCAGGGCTAGTTGGAAAAGACTGTCCCTGTTCAATAGAGCTTAATTATATGATGTTGATTTTTGTTGTTTTTAATGTTATAAACTTGAGTTTTTATGAATGTTAACTATCTTTCATGCTGTATACTGTAATAATTTATGTACATGTATGAGCTATAGATTTTAGTTTTCGTAAGTGAATCACCACTATGAAGTATCTGCGTCCACACTTTATTGGGCACCCATGGGCTACTTGACTATATTATTGCCGTTCTGGCATGTTTGAGTTTTTATATCAATTTTGTTATTGCAGTTCTAATGCTGAGCGTATGTGCTGGTTAAAAAACCAGTCATTATTGTGTAAAGTGGGATTTCACAAATATTTAGTACTGTAGATTAGCTCTTCTTCTGCTGTTTAATTGAATAGGATATCTGGTGTATGATTGGAGCCAGATTATAATAATCAAAATGCTCATTAATTCCATATATTCTTTCAGAAATATGAGATATTTGAACATTGATAGTAATTAACAATTTATCAAATATGATATTAAATGGATGAATTGATGAGTGCTGAAGCAAGAAGGATACAATAAGAGTTGGATCATTTGTGAATTGTGTAAAGTAACACTGACAAGATGTGATGGAGTAGATTACAAGGGTTTTGTCACTTCCAACAAAAGTCAATGATTGCATCAACATGGAAGTTATCTGACACAAGTTAAGGGCTCTCCCTGAATGAAAGGAAGGCCATTAGGTTAAGTTCGTAGGTAAAGACAGATCACTTGTAAAATGTTGTACACTACGATATGTGGGTCATTTTTTTCAATAATAATAAACATCATGTTGATTCTACAATTTTCATTCACATAATAAACGTCATGTTTAATTTTTCTCTCTTCCTAAACGTGCACACTGTACTAGTTAAGACAAATGTATCCATATTCTAATGTTATAGATTTCCAACAGAAACATATACAAAGCTTTGTCCATCCGTCTAGAATTTTCAAAGTTGCTGTTCAACACCAATTGCTCATGTTAAACTTTTTACTAGTTATCGTGTTGAGATTATGAGCTTTAAATGCCTTAGATGCAAAACTAGTCTTGGAGTTTGTGGAAGAATCGTTTGTCTTCTTAAATTTATGCACTTACTAAGGCAGATTTATTAAGCTATTATCAAGAGATCATCCTCAATAATAATCTTAAGAGTTGATTCCACTTTGCCACCTGAATTATGGGTTTAAATTTAATCCAACACTAAACTATAAAACTAAGCAATGAGTCACTAATTGATTGATGATAGGCAAAATACTCTATGTTGTTAACAATTTCTGACGAACGAAAAAATCTGAAATCAAGCAATGTCCAAATGGTGAATTATGATCTTATGAATTTTCTATTAAAATTTTGGATTAGAAAAAATTGTTTTACGGCACAAGGTATTTTGCATATTATCGATATGAGGAAATTGATTGCTCAATTTTATAGTCTGGTGGGAAGATTGAAGTTAAACCCCATAGTTTAACTATGGGGGCAAGCACAATTAACCCCTAATCTTAAATACATAAATATATCAACCAAATGAATGAATGCTTGGTTTATCATTGGGATCAGTCTATTGATGATAACCATCAAAGCACTGTGGAATAATCTTTTTGATATAAAACATACCCACTGTCTAACAGAGTATTGAGATTAAATGGACGAATGTAGATGAAGAAGGGATCTCTTTATTAGATTGTAACACTAGGGGAAAGGTTGAAAAGGCATTATACTCAATCAATTTTTAAATCTCACATGAGGTGGTAATTGCATGGTACAATGCACAAGATCCAAATCCTTCTCATACCTATGCCCTAAGGGAAAAAGAAAAAAAAAAAAAAAAAAAAAAAAAAAAAAAAAAAAAAGAAGCTCCCATAGCCTTCCAGTAACGCGAACCTTGTAAACAAATAAAATAGTTAAGTGCCACATGAACTTGGTGGAAAAAGGTACGTAAGGAGAATGGCATTTAGATCACACTGAATAACAGACCAAATCGATGAGTCAAGATTACGCCAATAAGGGTCACCAGGGGCCAGGGGCCAGGGGCGGCATTACGTGCTGGCCAGGGGTTCAAATGAACCCCCGACCTGGCAATTTTTGTTTTTATATATATAATTTAAAAATATATATATTTTGACTCCCTTAAAATAAATATTTGAACACTCTCACCCTAAATTTTGTTTAAATCTAGTTAAAATAAACATGGATATAATCATTTTAATGCTACTTTCACAATATTTTCACAATAATTTCATAATAGAAGTTTTTTTTCTCTTTTTTTTTTGAGAAAGACTTAGACACACAGAGGGAGTGGGGACCAAGGTTTAATATTACACTACTCACAACAAACAAAGGCCGGTTTCATAATAGAGGTTAAGTGACAAATTGTAACTAGTTTTATTTTGACCCATAACTGATATCACTTTTTTACCTTTCTCTTTTTTGATGATATATGATTTTTTTTTTTTTTTACCTACCTTTAACAACTTGTTACCTATATTTTGTTGTGAAATTTTTGTGTAAGTGTTGTGTCAACAACGCTACTTTTAAAATATTTAATTTTATAATAAAGAAAAAAAATGTTTCAAATTTTTGCTCATTCCTTAAAAAATAAATAAATAAACCTTCTATCTGGGACTTTGGCTTATTTTTCCGTTGATTAGCAAAACAAAGTTATTTTTCCCTACACTTTTCTTCTTCATTAGCAATAAATTACACTATCGTTCCAACCAACATATCTATATTTATATCTATGATTATTTCCTCATTCTCTCTATCTCTCTTTTTCCCTTCTATATATGTTTTCTTAGCTTTTATCTTTGTTTAATCAAGAAGTTTTGTTAGCTTTTATATTTGTTTGCTCCAATTCCAAGAGGGTGACCACGTATAAGGTAAAAAGTCATACACTTCAAAAACAAAAATTTATATTAGGTTTTTTTTCTTAGTTTTACATTTACTCCTAGACCTACTCCTTGGTTTGTTATTATTCTTCTTTATCATATATTTTTATTTAATTAATATTACATATAAATATAATAAGTTATTATGCATTCAATGAATGTTGTTTTACTAATCTTTTAACTATTAATAAATTTTTTAGACTATTATACAATATAGTTGTATTGTATACTAAATTGTATTCATCTTAGATTATTTTATATAATATGGAAGTTGTATATATAAAAAAATAAAAAATAAAAAATAATTATTTTATTTTTTTATCGCCCCCATGACAAATTTCTAACTCCACCACCATTGACCCCCTTGAAAAAAATCCTGGAGTTGCCACTAACCGGAGGTAAGATCGAGGGTTAGTCACCGATCGATTCACAGTGAGGGAAAGAAAGAGGGGAGTGATAATAGCTTAATTTTGCGCGCACACACACACACACGAGGGGAGTGATAATAGCTTAATTTTGCGCGCACACACACACACACACACACACACACACACACACACACATATATATATATATATATATCATTATTAGAAAGCATTATCACACTTGTTTTGAGTTAATTCATACATTTTATATTTGGTTTTGGAATAATGTTGAATAATTAATTTCATACTTAATTGAATTTTAATGCATGAATATGTCTTTCGTAGGAGAATATTAAATGAACGGATTTGTGCAAAGGAGAAGACTAATAGACTTTACTTTTACAAGAGCCATAATGAAGTTAAATATGGCCAACTCTATTAAATGTGAGTCCAATTGGAGTAAGGAATCAAAGGGAATTTGCATAAAATCTAAGTCCAATTTGAATTAGGATTCTAGCCTGCGCACCTGTTAGTATTTTGGGCATAACTCTAGGCTCAGATGTCCAATTAAGATAATTCAAGTTGAGCTGAAAAGCTAACTTAAAGAGTTACAACTTTGTGTTTAACTAAAAGTCTGAATTCTGAATTTAAATAGGCCAAAAATGTTGGTTAAATGAAGCCTAAAAACCTAAGATTTTCTCCAAATGAGAATTCAACTTATAATAGGATTACTTGACATATTTAAAGGCTCTTTGGGGAAAAATTCAGGAAAACTGTTATAGAACGAAATTTAGAGTTTTATTAAAAAATATTTACAGTTTTTAGAGTTTTATTTGATGTTATAGCTTGCTAGAAGCCTTGTTAAGACAATTATTTTTTTGGTTTTAATGCTTATGATCTTCTGTTATTGATTGATTTACTCATCTAAAAAAGTGTTTAGTTTTGTATAATTCTTCAATTTATTGTAGACTTTAGGCACGTTAAATGCTTAATATTCCCTGCGAATTAATTCACTATTTTTACTTTCCTTAAAATTAATGAATTTCATGAAACTACCTTAAACAATTATCTCTTGAGTTTTTATTGTTAAATCATCTGACTAAGATCCGACTGCCAATAGATATGTTGTACATGGATCCCTAAACCTTAATATCTTAATATATTATTATTTTCTCTCGATCTAAATTACATTTATTAAACCTTCAAAATCTATTCAATTAAACTTTATTATTTTAGTTTTATTCTCTTGTGGTTTGCTAATCAATTCTTGAGCAAAAGATGATGGTTCCAAAGAGAGAGAGAGAGAGATCTCCATAATGAATATTTTTTCCCCAGTTCCGGGTTGCCACTTGCCACCATGTCCTAGCATTATTATTATTATTATTATTATTATTATTATTATTATTATTATTATTTCTGTCGTTATATATGAGACACGATCAGGTGTGTCGGTGCAATATACGTTGCCCAATTTGGTGCGTTTGTGCTTCAACATCCACCACAAGTGCACTTAAGAATTTTGTGTTGGCCCAGTATTTGAAGAAATTCAGCTAGACCAACATTTGATTTTTCCTCAATGATTGGACATAAGAATTATGATACTTAGCGCAAGAAACTAAAAATGCATAAAATAATTATTACAAATAAAACACTACATTTTTTTTTAATTATAATTCGATAGTTATAATAAGGGATGAGAAATTTGAACATAAATAATTCCGTTTCTAACGAAAACACAACAAGAGACTTAAATTGAGCTACAAGATTTTGATTTCAAAGAAAACAGTGCATTAATGCATATTGTCACACTCCAAATCCAAAAGAGTTCAAAACATGAAAAATATAACTCAAAGGTACCTTTATTTTTTTTTTTTTTCTTTTTGACAAATCAATCCAAATAATACAAGTACCAACATTAAGAATTTTCATAATAATTTCACTAAAGTTACTCCCAAAGTAAGTCAGAGCTCTATGCAGTAATTTTAAAAACCATTGACCACAAAAGAATGGAAATCTGAATAAATATAATTACATATCATTAACTTGTCTCATCAATGGAAATAAAAGTCATCACCACTATTAGATACAAAAGAATGTGTCAAGCATACTCTAAGATGAATATCATCTAAAGATCACTATCACAAAAGTCTAGCCTCCATTAGTAGTTGGTCTAATTACTGCTAACCACCAAAAGCCTGTCTCATAATGATCTTTGTCTACTCTAAAAAAGTTTGTAAAATAACAGAATGAGACAAAATCCAGTAAGTAGCACAATTAATGGGGATAGGAGAAATGCAAGTCTCATGATTATATGCATATTACAAACATAAAACAACTTGAGAATTTCTAGCTGAAAAATGCAAAATCATTTTCAATGATAACATGATAAGAATGATTAAATAATGCCACCCAAAACTTCTCAAAAAGTGATCATCATGAAACTACATAATATATATACTGTGAGCACAACAACATTGTTCCAAAAACCTGAAAAGCCAACCCAAGCCACATGACAAGCCACCACAAAGACGGAAATGTCACGAAGACATTATACCACCATAAAGACAAGTCAGAACCCACAAACCACTAGCATTATATGTACCTGTTTTGGCATGTGGTTTTTTGGCCTTGCCTAGCCTCACCCACACCCTCAAGAATTTACTATCCCCCCATAGGCAGCAAG
Source organism: Quercus wislizeni (assembly GCA_023055345.1). Classification (NCBI taxonomy): domain Eukaryota; kingdom Viridiplantae; phylum Streptophyta; class Magnoliopsida; order Fagales; family Fagaceae; genus Quercus; species Quercus wislizeni. Next base: position 3,663,824 of record JALGQJ010000003.1, read on the forward strand.
GTATAATGCACCATGTAGTACTTCTTTTGCATGTGGTCTCTTGGCCCTGCCTAACCTCACCCACACACTCAAGAATTTACCTCTTCCCCCCATGGGCAGCAGAGAATGACGTGTCACACAGTTGCCCTTTTGCATGTGGTCTTTTAGCCTTATAGGCAACAGCCTCACCCATACATTTAAGGATTTACCTGTGTCATGCAAAATGGGAGCCTCCAACTTGACTCATCGTCACAAAGACAAGGTAATCACTAACATCATAGCACAATGGCAAACCCACATCAAAAGCTCACAAGTTAAATGTATTCAAAATATATAGTTTACTTCCAAGTAGTTTCATAAGATATTTCAATAACCAAATATTCACAATATTCTCAAAGTCCTCAAAACCATTTCTTGTCAAAAATGTTTTGCATCAATTTTCCCAATTACATCTTTAAATTTTGCAAATAATGCAATAAATCCATAAAATCCATCCTTAAGAATTTAATCAAAGATGCTCATATTTTCTATGTCAGCAATTCATGCATTTTTCCATATGCAATATTAAATATGAAGCACTTTTCATATATAATCATATATAATGGGATCAAAACACAACACTTTTTAAGAAAACGTAATCTCACAAATAATTTTCAAAATGTGTTTGACCCAAAAACATTGTTTATGCAATATGGTTATTTTCCAAAAAGCTACTTACCTTGCAATCCACAAAAAGCCTAACTTCCAAAACTCCAAAAGGAGATTAGCTAGAAGTAGAACCTAAACAATACCAAGAAAACCTATCATAATAAGCATCAAGCTTGACATTGCATCTAGCTACGAATTGGAGATTGCTAAATAAGCAATTAATTATGCAAGCCTAAGTATTTAACCTCACAAGTAATGTATCCCACTTCCAAAGTTACCCAACAATTTAATTCATAAGACATAGACTCCAATTAATAAAATTAACCAATTCAAGATCATCTCTCTAATATTAAAATCTTAACAATTTATAAGTAGTTCCCACAAGATTTACACTACATCATCAAGAAGCCCATGAAACCAAAATCACAATATCCTCCAACAATTTAAATCTTTAACTAGCTCCAAATGAACCCAATAGCAATGGAAAAATTAGATTTACCAACTATTGCATGATATAACTCAAAACCCCTAAATTTCCACCTTAACAAACCTTAGATAGCCACCATTGTAAAAACCACAAACCCACTTATCAAATAAGTCCACCAAATCAAAAACCCATATACTACAATCATAGAAGAGTTAATGCCATCGATGTTGATAGGCTTCCGTGCTCTCAGATTTGGAAAGCAGTAAAAGAGGGCAGGGAGACATTTAATAAAGGTAGCATGTGGATGATTGGTAGAGATAGTAATCTAAGCTTTTGGTTGGGTAATTGGACAAGTAAAGGGCCTCTTCGTCATTTGATTCATGGACCACTAACCCAAGAAGCAACTTAGTGGGAGGTTAAGGACATGCTGGCAAACACGAGCTAGGATTGGGACTGGATTACTTTTGATCTCCCCCTAGAAATTAAGTTGATGATTCAAGCTACACCAATATCTCTAACAGGTAGAGGCAGTGATAGGATAGCCTGGATAGGCAATCCGAGAGGCATTTTTGATCTTAAGAGTGCTTACTCAATTGCTATGGGTACTTATTTTACACTTCTCGTTAATGCTAGCTAGATTTGGAAATCTGAGATCTTACCCAGAATAAAAACACTCTTATGGAGGTGTACCCATAACAACATAGGTGTTAAGACTTGTCTTGCAAAAAGGGGAATTGTAGATGAGGATTGGTGCCCCATCTACCAAAGGGATTCGGAAACTATTTTGCATGCCCTTAGAGACTGTCCTAGGGTCAAGGAAGTGTGGATTCGACCAGGAGTGAAAGTGATGAATTGAGTTTTTTGGATGAGCAATCTTCAGGAGTGGCTCAATATTAATGGGAAAGTTAATAACAACTACATTTAAGGAAAAACCACCTTGGAGAATTATTTTTAGCTTTGTTGTGTGGAGTATTTGGAAGAGCAAGAACTTGTATGTTTTCAACAAGAAAAATCAAAATCCATATCTTTCAACATAGATTGAAAACCAAGCCTTGGAGTTTATGTATTGTGTGACCTCACCAAGATACCCAATCTGTAAAACTGATAGAAGAATCTAATGGCAGAAGCTTCCAGCAGGGTGGGTGGAATTGAATACCGATGGATCTTTCATGGATAGCTTGGAGCGAGCTGGTTGTGGGGGTGTCGTTAGAGATGAACATGGTGGGTGGGTAGTAGGCTTCGCCAGTCATATTGGATCAACAAACAACTTTGTTGCAAAGCTGTGGGGACTTAGGGATAGGCTTGTGCTTTGCTGTAATATGAATATATCTTGCCTTATTGTTGAGATAGATGCAAAAGTGGTTGTGGATGTCTTTAAAAATCCAAATTATGTAAACCATGTAATCTCCTCTATCTTGGGTGATTGCAAGAAGCTGGCTTCCCAAATCCAGCGAATTCAGTTTAGTCATTGCTACCATCAAGCTAACTGATATGTTGATATGCTGGCTAGAAAAAGTGCTGGCCAGGAGTTCAATTTTATTATGTTTAATGGTCCGCCTGTGGACTTCTTTAATGCTTTTGAGGATGACTTTGTTGGAATGCATTTTAACATGCTGTTTCCCGAACTTGATGTAGCTATTTAGTTTTTAATATATTTTCCTTTAACAAAAAAAATATATCATTATCAAAACTTAGATTAAAATAATCTCAAGCAAAAGTATTAAACCCATAAAAAGATTAGGAATTTTTACCTCAAATAAAATGGATGAGTGAGCCTTAGATTTTTCCTATAAAGTTTTTCCAGTAAACCTTGCCAGAAAAATGGTGGAGGTGGCTGTGAGATGGGCACCAATGAGAGAGTGAAAGAGAGAGGTAGAGAGTAGTGTGTGTGAGCGTGTTTGTGCTTGAGTGTGAAATTAAGGGGTAGGTGGGGGCCTCACATGGGTCTCAAAATCTGACCACTAGGCCTGTCCACGGGTTGGGTCGGTTCAGGTTTGGGCCTGAACCAAACCCAACACGTTTAAGTCGGGTGGATGAATCTTAGACCCGTATTCGACCGAATAGTCGGGTCGGATCCGGTGCTTCGGGTCACCGGATGAGCAGGTTGGAGTTGTCGGTTAGACGGGTTTGGGCCATTAATGTAGGCCCAGTTTTTGAACTTCAATGAAATTTTTGCTGGCCCAATTTTATCAGCCCTTTTAGCCCAAATTAAGGAGTTTGGCAGTTTTAAAAATTATTTGGGTGTCATAATTTTTTAACTTTCCATATAAAAAAGATTGGGCCTTCGTTTTCCCTTATTTAAAAAAAAAAAAAAAATGGGGCCTTCAACTGAACTTTCAAATTAAGCAACTTCACTTCCAAATATATTAGGCATTCAGAACAAAAACTTCCTGGAAAAATACCCTCACCAAAGGTCACAAAACAAGCCAATTTTTACCACCTATTAAGCATTAAATATCCTGAACAAAATACCCCACAACAACACAAAATAAACCTATTTTTACATCATCTGTAATCTGTTTAGCATCCACACATGGACCACAAAAACTAAACTCATCAATATATATTGTAAAACCTAAACTCATCAATATATATTGGGCATTCAAAACAAAAACTTCCTGGAAAAATACCCTCACCAAAGGTCATAAAACAAGCCAATTTCTACCACCTGTTAAGCATTAAATATCCTAAACAAAATACCCCACAACAACACAAAATAAACCTATTTTTACATCATCTGTAATCTGTTCAGCATCCACACATGGACCACAAAAACTAAACTCATCAATATATATTGTAAAACCTAAACAAAGAGCACAACACAAGTAACACACAAAATCCTATTTTCACCACCTGTGACTAGTTAAACAACCACATTGACTACCCAAAAATTACCACAACAAATAACCTGGACAAAACAATACACAAAACAACAAAACAATACACAAAACGTGTATTTCCATTCCAATAACCACACAACAAGTGACTAATTATAAGAAGGCAGTAAATCAATGTTTCCACAAGGCAGTAAATCATAAGGCAGTAACCTTGCTGGCTATACAATGTTCCCAGAAATATAATTAATTACAAATTATAAAATACCACTAGTATTTCCAAAAAAATAGCTTTTCCCAAGCATTAAATGACAAATTCTCAAGCTTATAACTAATAGAAAAGAAAACCTATATGATTCCTAGGATTTCTTTTCTATAAGCATTAAGACTAGTATTGTTAGAAAAGCAATTTACAAAAAAGCTTCCAAAATGTTCCCAAAAGGCTCTACCTCCTTTTCAAAATAAGTGATTCCGCCTACAAAAGACAAAAAAATATTTAACAAATAACACATTACTACCAAGTACCAAATACAAGACCAAATATAAAGGGCAGCAAGCTTATAACAGTAAGAGGCCAAAAGTAGTAACATACCAAGTCAGTTATCAATCTTCAACACTAATTATGGGTCGTTTGCCTGAGCTAGAACCCGATTTGAAGCTGGTACTTATTGATGCACTTGATGATGACTGTTAATTTAAAACTAGAAAAGAAAAGGAAATAAATACAACATATTAAATTTTGTTTGAACATGAGACATAGACTATAGGTTCTAGAATTTAAACATATTACCTAAATCATGAAATTCCTCCTCCAATGCCTCAACCTCATCCCTTGATTGGCAATGAGAAATTGGTACTGTGGCTTGAAGCCAATTTTGTGCGCATACAAGGTTTTGAACCATGAGAGGAGAGAGAGAACTTCGAAATGGATCAATAATACGGCCTCTGGTGCTAAAAGCTGACTCAAATGTAACAGTCGAAATTGGTACAGCCAGCACATCTTTAGCCACTTTGGACAACATTGGGTACCTACTAGAATTGTCCTTCCACCACCCCAACACCTCAAAATTCACATCCCTTCTACCATCACAACTTTCAGCTAAATACTTGTCAACCTCATTACTACAACCTACAGATTGCTCAGCTTCTAAGAAAAGCTCATATTGAGAGTGAACCATCACATATGGATCACTTACATCACCTACCATTGGTGTCCTCTCACTCCCACTTGGTTCTTGCACATTTGAGGAATTAGCAGAACAGAAAAAAGTATACAACTTCATCAAAAGAGCTTTCACCTTATTAACCATCACATTCCCCACTTCATTCCCATAAATTTCAGAAAATGAAAACTTCAAAAACCTCAATTTTTTTTCGTGGATCAAGAACCACAACCACATACAAAAGAGGATTAATTTTATCACCTTCCTCCCAATACTTCTCAAATTTAGTTTGCTTGTTTGTGGCTGTATTTTTCAAGAGGTTGTTTTGGGATTTGACTAAATGAGAAATACTCTCTTGAATAACAAATATTTCATCAAAAAAGGCATTTGAGGTCACATACAAAGAGCCGGAGAACTTCTTTGTTGCATTGTAAAAAAGCCTCAAGAAAGTCACAAATGCCCTACAGTTTTGGAAATCACTCATACAAGGAGATCCCAAACCACCACTATCTTCCTTGCTCCTAAAATATGATGAATAACCATCATCTTCAAAGTCCATCCTAAGGAATACTTTCTCGAATTTTTCAGCAGTTTCTAACATAAGGTAAGTTGAGTTCCACCTAGTAGGTACATCTAGACAAAGAAGACTCTTGGACTCCATACCTAACCTCTCCATAAAATTCCTAAAGGTTTGATTTCTATTGGGCGAGGACTTCACATACCTCACAACTTCACGCACCCTAGCAACAGACGCATCAATTTCTTTCAAACCCTCCCCAACAATGAGATTTAGGATATGGGCACAACACCTCATGTGCATTACCTCATTTCCTAAAACTGTCCCATTCCAATCTTTTGTTACCCTTTGTAAAAATTTAATTATGGTTAAATTGGAACTAGCATTATCCACTATCAAAGTGAATATGCCATCAATACCCCACTCATGCAAAGACATCTCAATCTTTCTACCTATAGTCTCCCCCTTATGATCTTCGCTTGACAAAAATTTAAAATTCTTTTATGCAACTTCCAAGCATCATCAATAAAGTGACATGTGAGACACATATAATTCAAATTTTGTAGAGAAGTCCATGTGTCCGTAGTAAGACACACCCTACAACCCTTCAAAGATTTCCTTAGCTTCTCTCTCTCACTATTATAAATTTCAATCACATCTCTAGCCACAGTTTGACGAGATGGAATATCTTTTAGATGAAGCTTAGGTTGTAAGGTTGTTACATTTCTGAAACCCATAACCCTCAACACACCTAAAAGGCAACTTATCAATTATAATCATTTCAGCTAGTGCCTTTCTAGAAGCCTCAACAGAAATAGTTGTTGACACAAGTTTGAACCCCTCATCTCCATCATTTTTAGGTTCAAAAGCTAAGGTTTTCTGCCCTTTATCTTCTTTATTAGGGTTCTCGGGACAGATTGTCACATGAGCTAACAAATTACTAGTACCACAACTCTTACTATCAACCAGATATGATTTTTTACAGTAATTACATACAGCCATAGTGACACCCTCATCTACCTTTACTTTTTCGAAATGATTTCAAGCTAAAGACTTTTTCCTACCACTACCAGTACCAGTTTTACTCACTACACTAGGTGGAACTAAGGGCAACTCACCATCAGTAGCTTCAGCTTGGGTTGCAGCAGCAGCCTCTTGGGTGGCAGTGGCAGCAGAACCATTCGCTTGGGTGGCGGTAGAACCATCAGCTTGTGTAGAAACAAAGGGAGCATTAGTGGAGGAATCCATGACCTAAAAAATCAAACATAGAAATTAGCAAACTAGAACAGTAGCAATTAATAATAACAATCAACCAAACCAAAAAGGAAAATCTTTGATGCTTGAATCTAGATAACAGTATTCTACATAAAATTCTAACATAAAAAAGAACAAAATCCCAACTTTTAACCCAAAACACAAAGGGAAACAAAAATCATACCTTAAAGAAATTAGGGGTGTTGGAGTTATGAATTTGAAGATTGAAAACCCCACTTGGACAACTTTCAATTCCTGAGTAAAATTAAAATAAGAACATAATTAATCAAACAAATAAACAAAGAACAAAAAACTTGGGAGTTTATTTGATTTTTAACAGTATAAATTTTACTAAATAATAAAAGCCGAAACATTGAACACATCCACAACAACTTAAGTTACATGCATCAACTCTACGTCTCTAACAAAAAAAGAACAAAATCCCAACTTTGAACACAAAAAATAAAGGGAAACAAAAATCATACCTTAAAAAACCGTGGGTGTTAATTTCAAGTTTGAAAACTGAAAACCCCACATGTACAACTTTCAATTCCTGAATAAATTTTAAATAGGAACAAAATTAATCAAACAACTGAAGAAAGAACAAAGAACAAAAGTAAATGGTTAAGGTTTCAACTATTTCTAGTTAGGGTTTCAAATTATAAAACTTTGGGTTTTATTTGATTTTAACAGTAGATTTTCATAACATATATAAATCAATGAGATTGAAAAAAAGAGAGATGAGAAAAGGAGAACACATACCCTAGGTTCAACCCATATGATCGGCGGCAGGGAGAGGAGTGGCTGCTGGTGGTGGTGGTGGTGGCAGCGGCGGCGGCTAGGTGTGAAGAACTTGTAGTGAGAAGCTAGGGTTTGGACCTTGGAGTAGAGAGAGGCAAACTGAGAACTGAGATTTTGAGAGTGTGGCCTGTTCATTGGTGAGAAGACCAAAGATCAAAGCTTTTAAAGAGTGAAGATTGAAGACTGATGAAAATTGAAATGATGAAGATTTGAGATTTCGTATGAAATTGGTGAAGGGAGTAAGGGACTGGCGGACTGCAGAGATTAGAGAGTGAGAGACAGAGAGCGTTTGTGTGAGACTTGAGGATTTGGTGAAGAGATTTCAGGCTTTTGATTTGAGTATTTGAGATTGAGAATCTGAGAGAGAGAGAGAGAGAGAGAGAGAGAACGTTTGAGACTTGAGAGTTGAGTCTGTGTCTGATACTAAGAGTGAGAGATATGAAATTGAGATTAGAGACAGAGAGAGAGAGTGAGGTCTGAGACTCTGAGCTGAGGCCGTGGATTTGGTGAGAGAGTGATTAGGTGAAGACTGAAGAGAGATTGAGGCCGTTGATCTTGATCTTGATTCGGTGAAGACTGAAGAGTGTGAGAGAGAGTCATTGAGATTTGATATATCTAATCAAATATTTCACCTTTAATTGTGACCGTTAGATTGTGAGATTAGTTTAATTTCAACCGTTGATTTGTAATTGCTAGCTGTAGAGTTTAAGTGATAGGGGGCTGTACTGCTGTAGATTAGACTGAGTACTGAGTAGTATTATTATAACCGTTGATTTTAAACGGTTGTTTCTTAAAAAAAAAGATTTAAAAGGCTGGATTTGAAATTGGGTAGTTGTGCCCAAAAATGGTTGATCAGCACGTTACCCACTAACCAAAGCGTGACATGACTTAGTGATGTGAGTGCTTCAGACTGACTGGAGAGTGTGGTGTGTTATTTTAGCAAGTATTCGGTCGGGTCGGGTTATTCGGATTTTTTAGTGTGTAACCTGAAACCTGAACTGAATAATCGGTTCCTCTTAAAACAGCATCCGTATCCGATCCGTACATGCACTCGAATTCACCCGTGGACCTTCGGGTCGGCGGATATGGTTGGGCAGGTCGGATATCACGGGTCGCTGGACAGCCCTACTGACCACATTCTCTTTTTTCTGTTTTCTTTTTTTAAACCTGGGACGTTACACATTTTAAGTGCATCATGCACCTAAAGTATCCACGTTTATAACATTGACATCTAATGCAAATTCAAAGATGCTGTCAAAGGTCTGCATTGATGCCATCCTTGATTGTTCTGGCAACTTCATCTGGTCCATCTCATATTTTATTTCAAATATTAGTTAGCTAGCTTTGTCTTTTACATCATGTTCTTTTAATTGGTTCAAAAGACGCCGTAACTCTGCTGCTCATACAGCAGCAAAGTTCTTATTAGATTCTATGTTATCTTGTTTTTTCTATTCGGATAATCTTCCACCTAGTATAGCTGCTGTTTGTTTGGAAGATGCCAACAATTGTATTCCCTCGTTTTGATTTTATGTACGGCAGATTATTAAAAAAAAAAAGAAAAAAAAAAAAAAAAAGAGAGTTTTGGCTGCTGTTGTATTCCCTCGTATTGATTTTATGCATGGCAGATTATAAAAAAAAAAAACAAAGAGTTTTAGAAGCAGCCGTTCACAAATAATAGCACTAGCATTAGTAAAGCTAAATAGCTATTTTAGCTTCACCTAAAAACAGAAAGTGCTCTACAATAAAATAGCTAAATATTTTACTTTCAGAACTACAATACGCAGTTATTTTTGGCTGTCTACCGTAGTTTGAAACTAAACAGAAAAAATATTTTTGTATTCCCACTAGCATTAAAATAATATTTCTTTCTCTTTCTTTATTTAATTCTTTTTATATTTCTTTTCTTTCTTCTATTTATCACACAATGACAAAGCTCTTAGCTCTCAGCCCTCAGCCTTCTATTTCTTTTCTTTCTTCTCTTCTCAAGCTCTTAGCTCTTACAACACTAAAACTCGCACCGATTACCATCATCCTCATCCACAAACTCTCACCGATTCATAAACCTCCTCATTGCCGCCACCGAAGCTCACGCACCATCGCCAACCCACAAATTCTCGCTTTTTTTTTTTTTTTTGCATTGCGTGAATTTGATTTGTGCTGAGTGAGATCAATGGGAAATTGCTATTGCTGTTGCTGTGTGCAATGTGTTGTAGGTAGTTCGTGATGAAATGGTTGCGTTTTGGGTGTTGATCTGGGGTTGTGTTTGGTTGCTGGGAAAATGTGGGATGAGAATTTTTAACTTTTATGAATGAGAATTCCCTTTTTTTGGGGGGTACTAGAATTAAGCTTCTTGGTGACCAAATAATAGTTGGTTGTAATGAATTGAGGTTAATCTGCGTGTCAAATTGAGTATCAGTGTGTGTGGAATGTTTGATTGGTGAAATATTCTTAGTGTTTTTTTATTTTTCTAATGAAGAATTGTTTGTTTGATTTGCAATTGTGGCGAACAAACTTGATTCGTGAATTCAAGTATCTGTTTGATGAATATCAGTGTGTGTCAGAGTGATTGCTTGGTGAATCTTAATTGTTTATTTGATTCATAATTGTGGCGAACAAACTTGAATCGTGAATTCAAGCACCTGTATGATGAATATTTGATTGGTGAATCTTTGGAATTAATTTATGAGGGATAAGAAGAGAACTCGATTGGAAGAGGAAAAAATGTTTATTGAGAGGGAAAAATGTTTATTAAAAAAATCATTTGTTAACACTAGACAATTATTTGCTATCATGCGGTGGCAATGGCGACAACGGTGGGGGCGGCAGCAGCAGCGGTAGTGGCAGCAGTAGCAGTTGCAGTAGGTCTGATTATTGTTTATTGTAGTGGATATATTATTTTATTGTAGTAAATATATTATTTTATTGTGATGTTTATATTATTTTATTGTGTTGAAAGTTAAAATAGATCCACTACTACTGGATGTTTTGTAAAGTGAATAGGTAAAATAGATAAAATAACTTTTTGTGATGCCAAATAGCTAAAAAAAATAGCACAACTATTGTGATGCTCTAATTGGCCAATAATACAAATAAAGCCAACACACCTTAATAAATGCTAAGAAAGGACACAGAAGTTTACAAAACCTGCAACAGTTTAATTTTTGGAAACACCGTTGAGATTCACAGAGTTTATTTAGATATCGCTTATTACTGTAAACTAAGAACTGAAAATATTATAGTAAAATAATTTTTAAATATGTGAATAATGCTTTAAGAACAGTTTTAAAATTATTTTTTTGAAAAAAAATACTTACAGGTCTTGTGAATAGTACACAAGATCCACACAAAAAACGCGAACACTAGTCTGCTTACCTTTTCAGTGCAATCCAAATGTGCACGCAGTGTTTAGCCAAAGCTCAGTTAAAGTTTTCAGCCACAAAAAAAAAAAAAAAAAAGTTGATGTGTTTGGAGTCTTTGAGGGTCTCCGGAATAATGCTCGCGACCAACACAAAAAATACAGACACGTCAAAAAATATAGACACGTCTGTTTACCTGTTTAGTGCATTCCAAACGTGCACGCAGCGTTAGCCAAAGCTCAGTCAAAGTTTTAAGCCAAAAAAAAAAAAAAAAAATCGATATGTTTGGAGTCTTTGTACGGGGAGTAATTTCTGTATTGGTTCGGAACACTGTCCAGAAATTTTCATGCCCAAAAACCTTTTATAAAGTTCCCGCACTTTACTCTCTCATCCACATCTTCCTTTTCTACTCAGCTTCCTCGAAACAAAACCATTAAAAATTGCCTGGCTCTTTCGTTTTCTCTCTATTTATTTCTCTCTTTGATCCAAATCCTATAATCTGAAACTCTATGGCTACCACCACGGCGACCAGCTTCTTTGACAATAATCGTAGCTTGCGGCTTAACGAGCGTGGTCCGAGCTTAGACGACTACACTTCGGTTGATTTGATCGACCCAAAAGTTGAGGATGATGTCAGAGAAATCGCAACAAGAATGATTCATTCAAGCTACGATATCAGAGAAAGAAGTGTGTCACTGGTAGAGTCATTTTACAAATTATTTTAAAATTGCTACAGTAGCTCTCTTGACTAAGAGAGCATCACTCTCCAAACAATTTTCTCATCTTAAAAAAAAAAAAAAAAACTCCACAGTTGAATAAAATAAACAATTTTTTCTCTAGCATCTCATCCTCTTTGTTTACTCTATGCATCTCATCCTAACTACTTTCTTTCTCTCTCTCAAATATATCTAAACGGAGACGCACAAGCAAAACACAGCACAATCTTATTATAAAAAAACTAATTAAAAAGCAGAGAAAGTTCCCGCGCGTTAGTCCCTCGTTTCCTCACCATTTCCCTTCTGTTAAAAATCACCACCCCAACCAACCAGTCCATTTCGCACCCTTTTCAGCTTAGCTTCCCCCAAAAGACCAATTATTCAGTATTACACCATCACTCTTTACTTCCTTTCTCCTCCAATTTCTCTCCTTGACTCAAACCCAAAATCATGGCTACGACCACGACAACTAGCACCAACACTGGCGGCATTGCGAACAGTCTCAACACACTGACGAGAGCCGATGAAGTCAGCGGTGGATCCGAGAGCTTCTCTGAGGATGATCGAGGCGACGACGTTTCCGTCGATTGTGGAAAGATTGGCTCAAGCTACGATGAAGAGTATACCCAAGTCTACAGAGAAAGAATAATAGTAGGAGGGTCATTTTTTCCACCAGACAACTCGGAGTCTGGCAGTGGCCGTTGGGAAGGCAATGGAACACTACTTGACATTTCATCCCAATTCCCGGCCACCAAGTCTGAGACTGATAGTAGTTCACTATTCTCTTGTCCCAATTCCAATTCCATAATGGCAATCTTCCCACCACACAGGTCAACAGACTCTTCCGAAAATGATGAAATAATTATAGCTCGAAATCCTTCCATTTCATCATACTTCCCAGCTTACTTTTCGGACACCACCAGTTCAGTATCTAATGAAACACGTTTGGATCGGGCTTATTCTGTGATTCGGCACGCGATGTCTCGGGCCGAGGATGAGTTTCGGCATGTTTTGATTCGGAACACTGTTCCTCTTGACGCTGAGAGATTCTACGGCTCGGTCGATTTGATCGATCCCAAAGCTGTGGATGAGCTCAGAGAAATTGCGACTAGAATGATTAGGTCTGGCTTTAAGAAAAAGTGTATTCAAGTCTATAGTAGTGTTCGTTGCGACGCTTTGGATGAGTGTCTCGTGATCTTAGGGATCGAGAAGTTGAGCATTGAAGAGGTTCAGAAAATCGAGTGGAATTCACTGGATGAGAAGATGAAGAAATGGATTCAAGCTGTGAAGATTGTCGTTAGGTTGATTCTCAGCAGTGAGAAGAACCTCTGTGATCAGATATTCTGTGGCGCCAATAAAACCAAAGAGATTTGCTTCAACGAAACTGTGAAAGGTTGCGTGATGCAGTTGTTGAATTTTGGCAAAGCTATTGCGATCGGGAGAAGATCCCATGAGAAGCTCTTTAGAATACTCGACATGTATCATGTGATGGCTGAGGCGATGGCGAGATTGGAGGTATTGGTTACTGATGATGTTGTGATCAATGAGGCGAGAGATGTGCTCTCCGGGCTTGGTGAGGCGGCTTGTGGGACATTTGCTGAGTTTGAGAACGCAGTTCAGAGTCAGACCTCGAAAAAGCCTATGCAGAGTGGTGAGATTCACCACCTGACACGGTACATGATAAATTATGTGAAATTGATTGTGGATTATTATAGTGAAACTCTGAACTTCTTGTTGGGAATTCGTGAAGATGATGATCAATTAGAGCCTTTACGAAATGATGATAGTGATAGCTCGAAGTTGACTCCAGTAGCTAGGCGGTTAATGGTGTTAATAACCTCTTTACATTCCAATCTTGAGGAGGAATCGGATCTCTATGAGGATGGTGCACTGCAGTAAATTTTTCTGATGAATAATGTTCTGTACGTAGTGCGGAAGGTGAAAGATTCGGATCTTGGTGGGCTATTAGGTGATAACTAGTAAGTTGCCCGTGCGATGCACAGATAATTTTGTGATATTTTATATAAAACAGTTCTGAATAATGTTGTATATAAATTATAAAAAAAAAAAAAAAGTAAACTAAATTGGAGTAAAGAAAAATATACATTTTGAGATATTAAAAATTGGTTTAGTAGTTTTACTGCATAATTATAGCTTTCTTAAGGTAAGTTTATTACTTTTTTAAAATCATGAAACTAAAAATAAGTGCAAAAGAGTAACGGGACCATGAAAATAAACTAATTTGTGTTGTGTTCATATATTTCATACTATGAAATAAAAATATATCCAACTCTCTGACTATCTTCCACTCATTGATAGTGCAATATTAAGACATGGTGTGGGCAAATGTGTATGCATGTGTTTTATAGATGATTTAAAATTAAATTATGGTAGAATATGATTTTACATTACGCACCAATCTCTCTACTTATTTACCCAAAACAAAAACTAACTAACCAAATTACCTATACCTAAATCATATTTAAGCCCCTAATTTAAAAAGAAAAAAAGATTACCCGTAGGGGTTTCGATGTCTTGATGGTGGTGGGAGGCCAGTATAACGGAGGTGGTGACTCCTCAGATTTCTCTTTCTCTCTCTTTGAAATGTTTTGTTGGTCTCAAGTCTATTATTTTGATAATATATAGTGAAATAGTGCTTTTTATTTAACAATCCACAACATTTTTGTGTCTCTCTATCTCTCTTTAGAGTCTTATCTCATTAGTTATTACTATTAGTCCTTACTTCTTTTTTTCTTTTCTTTTTTGCTTTTTTTTTTTTTTAATACTAAAACAATTGTTATGCTAAAAGACATGAAGAATAGTGAAAGGTGTGGTGTAAGCTTAGGCAATTAATGAGATATTAATGAGATAACAGTAAAATAAGATAATGTGAACTTTTAGGTAACAATAAAAAAAATAAAAATAAAAAATCAATGAAAGAGGTAAAAAAAAAAAAAAAGCTAGATGCAAAATTAGAATGCCACTTGGCAGGACCTCATGCACTCTCGCATGAGGTCTCTAAGAGAGAGACATTTTGTAACAACTTTTATTCTACAATATTCCTCCTTTTTTTTTTTTTTTATTCATTCCATGAACTGAATAATTTTAATGGTTATGTGTGTGCAATTTATAATTGTTGTTTCACTGAATATTTATAGTATTCTCAAGGTAAGATTATTATTAATTTTTTTTTTTTGAATCACGAAATCAAAATAAATGCAAAAGAGTAACGGGACCGTGAAAATGAAATAATTTGTGTTGTGTTCACATATTTAATACTATGAAATAAAAGAATGTCCAACTCTCTCACTGTCTTCCATTTATTGATAGTGTGATATTAAAACATGGAGTGGGCAAGTGTGTATGCATATGTCTTATAGATGATTTAAAACCATGATAGAATATAGCTTTACATTACATATCAAATATTTTTTCTACTTATATATACCTAAAATAAAAACTACACAACCAAATTACCCAAACCTAAATCATCTTTAATCCCCTAATTAAAAAAAAAAAAATACACAGAGGTTTCAGCGTCTTAATGGTGGTGGGAGGCCAACATGACGGAGGTGGTGGCCCCTCAGATTTCTCTTTCTCTCCCTTTCAAATGTTTTTTCAGTCTCAGGTCTTTTATAGTGAAACAATGTGTTTGATTTTGTAGTGAAAAAATGCGTTTTATTTAACAATCCACAACATTTTTGTGTTTCTCTGTCTCTCTCCAAGGCCTTATCTGGTTAATTATTACTATTAATCCATAACTATTATTTTTTGCTTTTTTTAAAATATTAAAATGATGGTACACTCATGTCTTAGGTCAAAGGCTTATAAGACATGAGTGGGAGGCATCTTTCCCCGATGTGAGATTAAGCAAAATCTTGAGAATTAAGGCTCAACGCCATTTCTGAAGAGGACAATTCCTTCTTGGGGTAGATTCGTTCCTCCCACATATAGATATATATATATATATATATATTTGAGAGAGAGTTATATATATATATATATATATATATAATTATTAAAAAGCATTACCACACTTGTTTTGAGTTAATTCATACATTTTATATTTGGTTTTTGAATAATGTTGAATAATTAATTTCATGCTTAATTGAATTTTAATTCATAAGTATGTCTTTTGTAGGAAAATATTAAATGAACAGATTTGTGCAAAGAAGAAGACTAATGGACTTTACTTTTACAAGGGCCATAATCAAGTTAAAGAAGGCCAACCCTATTAAATGTGAGTCCAATTGGAGTAAAGAATCAAAGGGAATTTGCATCAAATCCAAGTCCAATTCGAATTAAGATTCTAGCCTGTGCACCTATTAGTATTTTGGGCATAACTCTTGGCTCAGATGTCCAATTGAGATGATTCAAGTTGAGCTAAAAAGCTAACTTGAAGAGTTACAACTTTGTGTTTAACTAATTAAAAGTCTGAATTCTGAATTTAAATAAGCCAAAAACGTTGGTTAAATGAAATCTAAAAACCTAAGATTTTCTCCAAATGAGAATTCAACTTATAATAGGATCACTTGACCTATTTAAAGGCTCTTTATGGAAAAATTCAGGAGAATTGTTGTAGAACGAAATTTAGAGTTTTATTAAAATTTCTTTACAGTATTTAAAGTTTTATTTGATGTTATGGCTTGCTAGAAGCCTTGTTAAGACAATTATTTTTTTGGTTTTAATGTTTATGATCTTGTGTTATTGATTGATTTACTCATCTAGAAAAGTGCTTAGTTTTGTATAATTCTTCAATTTATTGTAGACTTTAGGCACATTAAATGCTTAATATTCCCTGCGAAGTAATTCACCAGTTTTGCTTTGCTTAAAATTAATGAATTTCATGAAACTATCTTAAACAATTATTTCTTGAGTTTTTATTGTTAAATCATCCAACTAAGATCCGACTGCCAATAGATGTGTTGTGTGTGGATCCCTAAACCTTAATACCTTAATATATTGTTATTTTCTCTCAATCTAAATTACATTTACTAAACCATCAAAATCTCTTCAATTAAACTTTATTGTTTTAGTTTTATTCCCTTGTGGTTAGCTAATTAATTCCTAAGCAAAAGATGATGGTTCTAGAGAGAGAAAGAGAGATCTCCATAATGAATCTTTTTTCCCCAGTTACATGGTGCCACCATGTCCGGGCATTATTATTATTATTATTTCTCTCGTTAGAAACGAGACACACGGAGAAAATACAAGGTTTTTCGGATGCATGCATCCTCACACTCACATGAGGGTGGGTCCTACACTTTTGGGGCCCACTTTCATGTAAGTGTGAGGATGCATGCATCCGAAACACCTTATACCACCTCAAGACACACAAGCAGGTGTGTCAATGCAATATACTTGTTCAAGACAAGTACGTTGCCCAATTTGCTACATTTGTGCTTCAACATCCACCACAAGTGCACTTAAGAATTTTGTGTTGGGCTAGTATTTGAAGAACTTCAGCTAGACCAACATTTGATTTTAACTCAATGATTGGAAATAAGAATTATGATATACTTGGCGCAAGAAACTAAAAATGCATAAAATAATTATTGCAAATAAAACACTACATTTTTTTTAACTATAATTCGATAGTTATAACAAGGGATGAGAAATTTGAACCTAGATAATTCCGTTTCTAACAAAAACACAACAAGATGCTAATAAATTGAGCTGCATGATTTTGATTCCAAAGAAAACAATGCATTAATGCATATTGTCACACTCCAAATCCAAAAGGGTTCAAAGCATGAGAAATATAACTCAAAGGTACCTTTTTTTTTTTTTTCTTTTTGACAAATCAATCCAAATAATTCATAACAAGTACCAACATTAAGAATTTTCATAATAATTTCACTAAAGTTACTCCCAAAGTAAGTCAGAACTCATGCAATAATTTTTAAAACCATTGGCCACAAAAAAAATGGAGGTCTGAATAAATATAATTATACATCATTAACTTGTCTCATCAGTGGAAATAAAAGTCATCACCACTATTAGGTACAAAAGAATGAGTCAAGCCTACTCTAAGATGTATATTATCTAAAGATCACCATCACAAAAGTCCAGCCTCCATCAATAATTAGTTTAATTACTGCTAGCCACCAAAAACCTGTCTCATAATGATCGTTCTCTACTCTGAAAAATTCTGTAAAAGAACGGAATGAGACAAAATCCTGTAAGTAGCACAATTAATGGGGATAGGAGAAATGCAAGTCTCATGATTATGTGCATATTACAAACATAAAACAACTTGAGAATTTCTAGCTGAAAAATGCAAAATCATTTTCAATAATAACATGATAAGAGTGATTAAATAATGCCACCCAAAGTTTCTCAAAAATTGATCATCATGAAACTACATAATATATATACTGTGAGCACAACAACATTGTGCCAAAAACCTAAAAAGCCAACCCATGCCACATGACAAGCCACCACAAAGACAGAAATGTCATGAAGACATTATTACGCCATAAAGACAAGTCAGAACCAACAAAACACTAGCATTATATGTACCTCTTTTGGCATGTGGTCTATAGGCCCTACCTAGCCTCACCCATACCCTCAAGGATTTACCTAACCCCCTATGGGCAGAAGGGGATAACATGCCATATAGTACCTTTTTTGCATGTGGTCACTTGACCCTGCCTAACCTCACCCACACACTCAAGAATTTACCTCTTCCCCCCATGGGCAACAGGGAATGACACGTCACACAGTAATGTGGTCTTTTGGCCCTATAGGCAACAACCTCATCCACACATTCAAGGATTTACCTATGTCATGCAAAATGGGAGCCTCCAACCTGACTCGTCATCACAAAGATGAGGTAATCACCAACATCATAGCACAAGGGCAAACCCACATCAAAAGCTCACAAGTTAGATGTATTCAAAATATATCATTTACTTCCAAGTAGTTTCATAAGATATTTCAATAACCAAATATCCACAATTCTCAAAGTCCTCAAAACCATTTCTTGTCAAAAATGTTTTGCATCAACTTTCCCAATTATCAAAACATCTTTAAATTTTGCAAATAATGCAATAAATCTATAAAATCCATCCTTAAGAATTTAATCAAAGATGCTCATATTTTCCATGTCAACAATTCATGCATTTTCCCATATGCAATATTAAATATGAAGCATTTTTCATATATAATCATATATAATGAGTGTAGGGGCCTTTTTTGTATTGTGCATTAGGCTGGGCTGCCTTCTGCAGTAATGGGCCCGAGTATTCTGAGTAAGGGAGTTGAGACCAGTCCAGCTGCAACTCAATTTGGGCTGGCTTGTGCACAAACTATGCCTCGTCTGCCAGAAGTGTGCTTATGGTAGGCAAAACTGCTTCAGATGAGTTATGGCAGGCAAATATAATAATAATAATAAATAAATAAAAAGAGTCCTCCGTCTTTTTAATAGAAAATGATCGAATAATCCCTACTTATGAAACATAATTACAATGATAATGATGACTTTTACAAGGAGAATAAAAGAATAAGTAATAATATGAGTTAATTAAGAAGAAATATAAATCAAGTCAAGTTTGGTCCATAAAAGCAGAAAAGAAACCAAAGAGGAAGAACGCTTCCTCTCAATGCAATTAATCTCCCAAGAAAAAATCCTGCCGTGAGGATTAATGGTTTTGAGGAAACCAGACCTAAATAGTTAATGCCCAGACAAAAACCCTTTTTTTTTTTTTCTTTTTGGAAGAGAGTAAGATTTTAAGGAGGAGAGAGGGAAATCGACCTACTAGTGCATGCCCACCGTATTAACTTTCTTTGTTTTTTCGTTTTCTTTCTTATCTTTTTCCTTTCCCTTACTTTTTTACTTTCTTTCTATTCTATTTTTCTTTTTGTCTTCTTCCCCTATTTTTTTTACCCCTATTCTGCGCACAATAAAGGTCTTCTTATAGTGCCTGCCATGACCAGATTTTACTATTTTGTCCTTTAACCACCTTTGTCTGGTCTAAGTGTACTTGCCGACCACCACTGGTTCATCTGCATCCCCTTCCCCAGCTCTAGATAAAGAAAAGCTGTTTTATTTATTAGCCTACTGTGGCACCCTTTCTTGCCATGGTGTAGGTGTTTTCTCTCTCTATCCCTCATGGCATGCACCTAATGGTTCCTCCCTCAACCTTTCCTCTTTTGGGTGGTCTGTCATCCCAGCAGGACGTACCTCCCAAAAAAGCTTGGGCAAGAGCCATAAAATAGGTCTTTTCCCCTCTCCCCACCACCAAATCATACCCCCTTACCTTTGACCCATGACCCCACCACGTCCCATATTGGCTGGGTACAGGCTGGTGGTGCCTGGGCCTCACGCGTGCTTTCCCTTCATGTATGTCCAAATTCTGCCTGCCGTTTATGTGTTTACTGCGTCTTGGAGGCTTGTTTGCACGGTCTGCCGCCCTTCTTCGTCCTTTTATGAGGGCTTTTTTATAATTCTTTGCTCCCTTTAGGGGCTGGGCTTCATTTGATACTGGGCTTTACATTTCTTCCAATCTATTTCTTAATTGTCATCATGTCCTGCCATATTACTCTGTCATTCCTGCTGTAATGACTTGATCCTACCAGGCCTTTTTGGGCTTGCTGTGTATTATTTCCCCAATGGCTTAACACGACCATGAGTTTTTTTACTTATGGGCTCCTGTGTCTCTTTTGTTTTCCCTTGGGCATCCTTGGCTCATTTGCTTGCCTTGGACTTCCTCGGCCTTTTTACTAACTTTGTATTCCCATGGGCTTTTACTAACTTCATTGGGCTTCCCCGACCCAATTACTTCATACTCATCCTTGGGGTTTATAGGCCTGCCATCAATCCCCTATTCTCTTTACTTGCATTGCTTTGAGCCTGCCACGGCTCATTCTTACTTTTTTTCACATCATACACTGCCCATAGATTTGCTATTTGCTATTTCTCTCTTTTCGGGCTCTTTTCAGCCCATTTACTTTCTCAAGGCCCATTTATTTATTTCATGGACCTGTGATCCATTATTCCTGCCACTTGGACTTAATGGTTTTTGTTCTCTATCTTTTACCAACTTCTTTTCAGTCTGTGTTGCTGGGTTGGGCTTCCTCCCTTTCATTTGGATTTAACAAAAAAGACCCTTAACAATGAGGTCACAACACAACACTTTTTAAGAAAACGTAATCTCATAAATAATTTTTAGAATGTGTTTGACCCAAACACATCGTTTATGCAACATGGTTATTTTTCAAAAAGCTACTTATCTTGCAATCCACAAAAAGCATAACTTCCGAAACTCCAAAAGGAGATTAGCTAGAAGTAGAACCTAAACAATACCTAGAAAACCTATCATGATGAGCATAAAGCTTGACATTGCATCTAGCTACGAATTAGAGATCGCTAAATAAGCAATTAATTATGCAAGCCTAAGTATTTAACCTCACAAGTAATGTATCCCACTTCCAAAGTTACCCAACAATTTAATTCATAAGACATAGACTCCAATTCATAAAATTAACCAATTCAAGATCATCTCCCTAATATTAAAATCTTAACAATTCATTAGTTCCCACAAGATTTACACAACATCATCAAGAGACCCATGAAACCAGAATCACAATATCTTCCAATACCAACTATTTAAATCTTTAACAAGCTCCGAATGAACCCAATAGCAATGGAAAAATTAGATTTACCAACTATCACATGATATAACTCAAAATCCCTAAATTTCCACCATAACAAACCTTAGATTGCCCCCATTGTAAAAATCACAAACCCACTCATCAAATAAGTCCACCAAATCAAAAACCCATGTACTACAACCATAGAAGAGTTAATGCCATCAATGCTGATAGGCTTTTATGCTCTCAGATTTGGAAAGCAGTAAAAATGGGCAAGGAGACATTTAATAAAGGTAGCATGTGGATGATTGGTAGAGATAGTAATCTAAGCTTTTGGTTGGGTAATTGGACAAGTAAAGGGCCTATTCGTCATTTGATTCATGGACCACTCTCTTATTCTCCCTTGAACTGAGTGAGAGACCACACTTTTTAGACATAAGTGGAATTGGAGTGAATATTAAAAGTGTTCCCAAGTACTTCTAATCTTTGGTTTTGAATTTCAACTCACCAAGATACGCTCGCTTGTTCTTAAATTTTGAAATTTACATAGTACATGTTATCAATTGCAAATGAAGTCAATTCGTTAATTTTCCATTGCATATGTTTTGTATGCAATACAAACATGTGTTTTTCCAACAAGGATAGCCTAGATAAGCAATTTGAGAGGCATTTTTGTTCTTAAGAGTGGTTACTCAATTGCTGATCTTATGCTTCCTGTTAATGCTAGCTGGATTTGGAAATCTAAGACCTTACCCAGAAAAGAAAAAAAAAAAAAAAAAAAAAACTCTTATGGAGGTGTACCCATAATAGCATAGGTGTTAAGACTTGTCTTGCAAAAAGGGGAATTGTAGATGAGGATTGGTGCCCCATCTACCAAAGGGATTCGGAAACTATTTTGCATGCCCTTAGAGACTATGCTAAGGTTAAGGAAGTGTGGATTCAACTAGGAATGAAGGTGATGAATCGAGTTTTTTGGATGAACAATCTTCAGGAGTGGCTCAATATTAATGGGAAAGTTAATAGCAACTACATTCAAGGAAAACCACCTTGGAGAATTATTTTTAGCTTTGTTGCGTGGAGTATTTGGAAGAGAAAGAACTTTGCGTGGAGTGTTTTCAACAAGAAAAATCAAAATCCACATCTTTCAACAGAGATTGAAAACCAAGCCTTGGAGTTTATGTATTGTATGACCTCACCAAGAAACCGAATCCTTAAAACTAATAGAAGAATCTGGTGGGAGAAGCCTCCAGCAGGGTGGAAGAAATTGAATACCAATGGATCTTCCATAAACAGCTCGATGCGGGTTGGTTGTGGGAGTATCATTAGAGATGAATATGGTGGGTGGGTAGTAGGCTTCGCCAAGCATATTGGTTCAACAAACAACTTTGTTGCAGAGCTGTGGGTACTTAGGGATAAGCTTGTGCTTTGCTGTAATATGAATATATCTTAACTTATTGTTTAGCTAGATGCAAAAGTGGCTGTGGATGTCTTTAAAAATTCAGATAATGTAAAATATGCAATCTCCTCTATCTTGGGTGATTGCAAGCAGCTGATTTCCCGAATCCAGCGAATTCAATGTAATCATTGCTATCGTCAAGTTAACTGATGTGCTGGCTAGAATGAATGTTGGCCAGGAGTTTGATATAGTCTGCCTATGGACGTCTTTAATGCTTTTGAGGATGATTTTGTTAGAATGTATTTTAATAAACTATGTCTTGAACCTGATGTAGCTATTTAGTTTTTAATGTATTGTCCTTTAACAAATATATATATATATATATATATATATATATATATATATATATATATATATATATATCATTATCAAAGCTTAGATTAAAATAATCTCAAGCAAAAGTATTAAACCCACCAAAAAAAATTAGAAATTTTTACCTCAAATAAAAGGGATGAGTGAGCCTTAACTTTTTTCTATGGAGTTTTTCCAGTAAACCTTCCCGAAAAAATGGTGGAGGTGGCTGTCAGATGGACACCAATGAGAGTAGTATATGTGAGTATGTTTGTGCCTGAGTGTGAAATTAAAAGAAAATGAAGGCATCCCCTTCACTAGCCGGCCAAGGGAGAGAGGGATTTGGATCCTCTCCATTTCTCTTTGAAATGGAGAGTGTCCAATTAAGGGCTGAGATTTAACTAAAATCAATCTATGTCTTAAAATATGCCACATCATTTAAAAGACACTGACCTAACATTTCAAGGAGACTAAACGAAGCCAAGGAAAACAAACATGAGTTTCGAAGCGTTCTTTCATTCGACTCTCTGGGGCTCTCTCCTCTCATCTCATCTCAGTTTCTTTCTCACTCTCAACAAAGCCCAGCCATGGCCGACTTCTCCTTGCATGATCATCACTGCAACTAACAGTTCTTATGACCAAAATCACCCCAAAGATTTGATATTAGCTTTCTAAACCCCACCCAAAAAAAATTTTAGTTCAAATTTTGATATCTGATATATGGTTTTGTTCTTTTCTTTGTCAAAGAGCATCCTTTTCTTCCATTTATAGCACTAAAGATTATACCTTTCTTTGATTGAAAATTTTTCCTTTCCTTGCTTTAGATTTGTGGTAACTGTAGTAGGTGTATGAGTCTCACCCATCTTGGTGTCTCTCTTTTTACCCTTGGGTCTCATTTTCTTTCAATTTTGATCAGTTTGATAACTGTGTTTTCATGTTGAGTAAAGCTTGATGATTTTGCTTTGATTTGAAATTTGGGGTTTATGGGTTTGACCCGAATGCCTGTGATTGAAAAAGTGACCTGATTATAGTTGGAGTGTGATGGGTCTCTTCAAATCTATGCTGGTAGTTTGGTTTTGTGTTTACAAGAATTGATTATTAAAGAATTCTCTTGGCATTGATCGAACCCATCTTGTTGCATTATCAGCCTTTTTACAGTTGAGCTCAACACTCTTCTAGTATTAAGTTAATTTATTGTAAACCTCTTGGTATAATTGTTGGGGAGTTAAGCCATTAGAAATTGTCTAAATTTGCAAAACCTTCTTAAAAAGTAGATCTTAAAGGATGCAAGACTTTTTTTTTTTCTTGCCCATTTTCTATAAGAATCATGTGTTATAGTGGTGAATTGGATTTCTGGTAGTAGCTTCTGTTGTTTCCATTCATGAATTGGATTTGAAGGATTTTTCTTTTTATGGTCATCTTGTACTTTAAAACAAGCTATGAACCTGAAATGTATCCTAATTCCATATATTCTTTTCTAAGAAACCAGACTACAAGCCTGGGCTTTTATTGAAAAAGAAACCAAACGTTCAGTGAACATCAAACAACTATAAGGAAACTATGTCCTCGGGAGGGGAATTAAGCCAAACCCGAGCACTCCTAAAGCCTTTTGCTTTTTTTGCTAGAACATCAGCCACACAATTACAAGAACGACTAGTATGAGTAAATGCGAAGGACTGAAAAACCAAAACTTGATGGCGGATGTCTTCAATGACAACACTGTAAGATGAAAGGCCAACATTATTTTGATTTAAAGTAGTGATGACCATTGCGGAATCCCCTTTGAAGATCACTCTCTATAGACCAATTTCTGTAGCAAAATCGACAGCTTTTCAACACGCTAGAGCTTCCATATCAGCAACTCAGTGAGTCAGCGGCATTGGGGAAGATAATGCACCAACAAATTCACCTCTCTAGTCTCAAACAATGACTCCAATTCCAGCCAAATGTGAGTCCCTAAACATTGCAGCATCGAAATTGACTTTGTGGTAGTTTAAGTCAGGTGTGCTCCAATGATGCATGATGGAGGGAGGAGCTGAGGCCGCGTCTATCTGCTGCAATAGAGAAAACTTCCTTTCTATAATCATCCTTAACCTGCAAAAAAAGAGATAGTAAGTCGCTAATGCTCAGGGGGTGGGGGAGATTTGCTTGGTTGAAGCAATGAGACGAGCTCCAAGTTGTCTCCACTAGTACACCATTACCAAACCAATTGGTATATAAACAATCATTAGAGCATTTATCCACAACTTATGTCAAAGATTACAAAACATGATTCTAAATTAGAGAAATAGCATCCTAAGCTAGAAAAATGACTTGACTATGTGCACCATACTATGCACTCCACTTAAAACTAATTTCACAGATATTTGGCTCAACTGGTAGAGAGTTGAGTTCAATTGCAAATCGGCAGTCATGCAACAAGATGGATCCGATCAATACCAAGAGGCTTCCTCAAATAATCAATTCCTGCAAACACCAAAACCAAACCATGAAAGAGATGATACCTATAAGCCTTGTTATTAGACAAGTGAATCAAGTGATACAAACTGTATTAGTAAACAAGAAAATTTATATACAAGCATCATACTTTTCTTTTTTTTTGGATAAGTATATACAAGCAGCATACATAGACTCCCACTAAATAATTATAAACCAAAATTTTTTAGCTTAAACTGATAAATTTTTACTGAAAGTGTAGAAAAAGAAAAAGTTAAAACCTAGCTAAATAGTGCAATGAGACCCATAAACAAGACCCATGAATAATACCCAAAAAAAAAAAAAAGCCAAAAACTAATATGAGCTGAAACTTTTGTCAACTCTCATTCATAGTACAGTCTAAAACTCAATCATCAAGCTTTATAATTAATAATAAAACTCAATCATCAAGCCAATCAAAAGTGAAACAAAAAGAGATCCAAGGGGTTCGGTAAACAAAAATAAAAATTAAAGGAAAAAAAAAAAAAAAAACCAGAGAGAAAGACTCATACACCAACTACAATTACCCCAAATCTATAGCAAAGAAGGAAAAAAAAATCAATTAAAGAAAGCATAATATTTCATGCTATAAATGAAAGAAAGGGATGATCTTGGCAAAGACAACAAGAAAAAAAAAAAGGAAAAAAAAAAACATAAATTTGGTATCAAAATTTTCTTTAGAAACAGAGGTGGATGGCTGAAACACAGTTGTTGCACAACTGTGTGTGGGTGCAAGGAGAACTAGAGAAGCTTGACCATGGCTGGGTTTGATGGGAGGGAGAGAGAAACAAAGAGGAGAGGGATAGAGAGCTAGAGAAGAAAACCTAGACATTGAAATTAACGTTAGTTTAGCTTTTTACTAAATTAAGTCTCCTTTTAGTGCTTTTAAATGATGCGGTAGATTTTAGGCCATGGATTTATTTTAAATCAATCTCAGCCTTTAACTAGACATTCTCCATTTCTAATGAAATGGAGAGGATTTGGATAGAGGGGAGAGTGAGATATTTTGTGAGAATGAGTGGTTGGAAAATAAGGGGTAGGTGGAGGCCTCACGTGGGTCTCAAAATCTGACCACATTCTTTTTTTTCTTTTTTTCTTTTTTTTTATATTTAAACCTGGGACGTTACACATATTATGTGCATCATGCACCTAAAGTATCCATGTTTATAACATTGACATCTAATGCAAATTCAAAGACGCTGTCAAAGGTGATGCCATCCTTGATTGTTCTGGCAACTCCACCTGGTCCATCTCATATTTTATTTCAAATATTAGTTAGCTAGCTTTGTCTTTTACATTATGTTCTTTAAATTGGGTCAAAAGAAGCCGTAACTCTGCTGCTCATACAGCAGCAAAGTTCTTATTAGATTCTATGTTATCTTGTTTTTTCTATTCGGGTAATCTTCCACCTAGTATAGCTGCTGTTTGTTTGGAAGATGCCAACAATTGTATTCCCTCGTTTTGATTTTATGCATGGCAGAGTAAAAAAAAAACAAAGAGTTTTTGGTTGCTGTTGTATTACCTCGTATTGATTTTATGCATGGCAGATTTTTTTTTTAAAAAAAACAAAGAGTTTTAGAAGCAGCCGTACACAAATAATAGGCCAATATTTTTTTTTTTTGTCAAATAAAATAAGGGATTTTTTGTCTGAACTCATCAACCCTACGCCACGTGACGAAAATAAATAATATCATATATATGACACAGACTTTGTTAAAACTATCACTCTAACAACTTCTCTTTGAGTACAAGACAAAAACTCTAACCATCAAATTCCACCTCGTATGGTCAAATAATTGGCCAATAATACAAATAAAGCCAACACACCCTAATAAAATACTAAAGAAACGACACGAAACTTGTTACAGTTTGATCTTTGGAAACACCGCTGAGATTCGCAGTGTTAGCCAAATCCCAGTCAAAGTTTTAAGCCCAAAAAAAAAAAAAAAAATCGATGTGTTTGGAGTCTTTGTACGGGGAGTAATTTCTGTATTGGTTCGGAACATTGTCCAGAAATTTTCGTGCCCAAAAACCTTTTATGAAGTTCCCGCACTTTTCTTTTTTTGGCTGAATATAAAGTTCCCGCACTTGACTCTTTCATCCACACACCATTTTCCTTTCCCTTCAATTTTTTTTTTCTTTTTTTAATAAATACTAAGAAAGGACACAGAAGTTTACGAAACACCGTTGAGAATCTTGAGATTCGCAGTGTTAGCCAAAGCTCAGTCAAAGTTTTAAGCCAAAAAAAAAAAAATCGATGTGATTGGAGTCTTTGTACGGGGAGTAATTTCTGTATTGGTTCGGAACACCGTCCAGAAATTTTCATGCCCAAAAACCTTTTATAAAGTTCCCGCACTTTACTCTCTCATGCATCCACACACCATTTTCCTTTCCCTTCAATTTTTTTTTTCTTTTGTCAAAATATTGTTGACTGCAGTAATCAGAATCAGAGGAAGAAGCAAGAATCAAACACTAAAAGGAAGAAGTAATGAGCTGTACTACAAGTCGTTTTGCATTGAGGACTTATCTTCCTTATGTCGTTTTGTAATGTAATTATTAGTTAGAATGTTCACACGTGAGGTAACAGTTAGTAACTTACTGTCACACGTGTGCCCTGATAATTTATTTAGTCTGTTAGGGTCCGTTTGGATGGAGGAGTGGAAAATTGAGAGGGTGGAAAATTAGTGGGAGAATAGAAAAGTGGAAGTATAGAAAATATTTAGTTTTCCCTCGTGTATGTTTGGTTGGAGGGATGGAAAAGTGGAAGGGTGGAAAACTCTTTTGTTTGGTTGAAAAGAAAAGTGAGAGGATAGAAAATGTAATTTATATAAATTGACTATTATACCCTTGTTACATAATGGGTAAGAAATAAATTTATTTGTACTCATTAAATAATATTGTAAAAATATTGTGAAAATATTGTAAAAATATTGTGGTAACATTTCTCAAAATTTTTTATTCTTTATATCATTTGTCCTTTTCTCAGCCTTCTTCCCATCCATACGACCTGCAGTTCTCATTCTCTGGCGCTCTCTCCTTTTTTTTTTTTTTTTTTCTTGTTTTTCTCCTCCACACGTTGTCATCTCTATCTCCTTCTTTTATTTGCTTTGTCTTCCTCCTTCAATAACATTCCAAGCTTCCAGCTAGTGCAGGTGCAGTTTTTTTTTTTTTTTTTTTTTTTTACTTGATTCCAGAGGGCATTATGGACAAAGTATTCTTCATCAGTTTTCCACTCAGCATTTTCTTCCCAATTTGGGGAGACAAAATTTGTGGGCCCGGGAGAGAAAATTTTCTCCCGGGTTTTCCACTCTCCCTATTTTCCTTTCTTTCCCAAACAGTGGAAAACAATGTTTTCCACTCAGTTTTCCCTTTTATGTTTTCCATCCCCCCTAAAATCACCCCAACCAAACACGGTGTTAGGGTAGTCAGTTGATTAATCTCTGTATAAAACCATCTTACTTGTACAGATTCAATTATAATAGAGAATCAAGAGAATTTCTTCAATCTCTCTCTTTTCTGTTTTCTTTGTTCTGTGATTGATAGTAATCTTTTCCTACTCTGAATTTCTTATATCTTTTTTGAAAATCACCGCACCACATCTTCCTTTTCTACTCAGCTTCCTCGAAACAAAACCATTAAAAATTGCCTGGCTCTTTCGTTTTCTCTCTATTTATTTCTCTCTTTGATCCAAATCCTAAAATCTGAAACTCTATGGCTACCACCACGGCGACCAGCTTCTTTGACAATAATCGTAGCTTGCGGCTTAACAAGCGTGGTCCGAGCTTAGACGACTACACTTCGGTTGATTTGATCGACCCAAAAGTTGAGGATGAGGACAGAGAAATCGCAACAAGAATGATTCATTCAAGCTACGATATCAGAGACAGAAGTGTGTCACTAATAGGGTCATTTTTTCCATCAGCCAAGTCGGAAGCTAGCAGTGACAGTTGCGTATGGAACAGAACAAATCCAAACTCCCCTATTGACATTTCGTCACTCTTCCCAGCCACAAAGTCTGAGACTGATGCTAGTTCACTATTTTATGGAACACCCTCAGTATTCTCTCGTTCCAATTCCATAATGGGAATCTTCCCACCAGCCAGGTCTCAATTAGACAGTCCCGAATATTATGAAATACTTGTTCGAAGTCGTTCCATACCCTCCTCATATTCCATAATGTCAATCTTCCCACCAGCCAATTCTCAAGTAGACAGTCCCGATTACTATGAAATGATAGATCAAAATCGTCACATACCCTCATATGATCACTTCTTTCCACCACCCAACATGTCGGACATAGACAGTTCAGTGTCTACTGTATCAACTCCTAAGGGTGGATATCAAGAAGTTGAGAATCAAAGAGGTTCAGAAGTTGAACACCTCTTGTTCTTAGATATCAAGAAGTTGAGAATCAAAGAAGTTCAGAAAATCAAGTGGAACTCACTTAGGGTGGAGATGGAGAAGTGGATTCAATTCGTGAAGATCGTGGTTAGGTTGATTCTCAACGGCAAGAAGAGTGAAAGCAGAGAGATTCGCTTCAACAAAATCACGAAAGGTTGCGTGATGCAGTTATTGAGCTTCGGTAAAGCCGTTGCAATTGGGAGAAAATCGCCTCAGAAGCTCTTTATGATACTCGACATGTATGACGCAATGGCTGAGGCATTGGCGCAATTGGAAGGGTTGATTACTGACAATGCAGTGATCAATAAGGTGAAAGATGTGCTCAACAGGCTTGGCGAGGCAGTCAGGGGGACATTTCCCAAGCTTGAGAATGCGGTTTACAATGGAACCTCTGTGAAATTTATGCAGAGCGGTGAGATTGACCCGCTGTCGCGGTACGTGATGGGTTATGTGCAGTCGCTTCTGGATTATAGTGATACTCTGAACTTCTTGTTGCGAAATATTGATGAAGATGATGATCAATTAGAGGCATTGACTCCGTTAGGTAGGCAGCTGTTAGTGTTGATAACATGTTTACAGTTTAATCTTCAGAAGAAATCGAAGCTCTATGAGGATGATGATGCACTGCAGTATATTTTTCTGATGAATAATACTCTGTATATAGTGCAGAAGGCGAAAGATTTGGATCTTGGTGGGTTCTTAGGTGATAATTGGGTTCATAAACATCATAAGCAGGTAAGGCAATACGCGACGAGTTATCATAAGGCTTCTTGGACCGAAGTGTTGCTTTGTTTGAAGGATGAAGGGGTTGGTCAGAGCTTTTCTAATGCCTCGAACAGATTTAAGAATTTCAATGCTAGTTTTGAGGAAGTATATAGGGTTCAAACAGCTTGGAAGGTCCCCGATGCTCAGCTCCGGCGAGATCTTAGGATATCTATAATGGAAAACGTGATCACGGCTTACCGCTCATTAATGGGAATGCTTGGGAATCAAGTAGAGAGTGGAAGGTATGCTGAGAAATACATTAAGTACACAGCAGATGATTTAGAGAGTTATTTGTTGGATTTGTTCGAGGGATCACCGCGAATATTGCTGAAAAAGTACATAGAATGAAGGACTAACTTGTAT
Source organism: Quercus wislizeni (assembly GCA_023055345.1). Lineage (NCBI taxonomy): Eukaryota > Viridiplantae > Streptophyta > Magnoliopsida > Fagales > Fagaceae > Quercus > Quercus wislizeni. The sequence continues at coordinate 3,694,864 of JALGQJ010000003.1, forward strand.
CAAGCTCTAATGAAGGATTAGTTGGAAAAGTGTGTGTTAAATGTATCTTGATTATATGATGTTTCTTTTTGTTGTTGTTAATGTTATAAACATAGGGTTCTATGAAGATTAATTGTCTCCCTTGCTATATATACTGTAATAATTTATGTACATGTAGGTTCTAGGGAAAAATCTATAGGACAAAGTTTAATGAGCTATAAAATTGTTTATAGTTAAGGCCTACTTTAATATTTCTTTATTAGGAGTGAATTTTGACAAATCCATCATTGGATTATATCTTCTTCTTATATCTTCCATGTCTGCAAAATTTTTAAAAAAATTAAAGATCAATAGTTATGTTATCAATAAATTGTTTAAATTGCAAGATTTTGCAATTTAAAATTATGTATAAAATATAAGCTTATAAATCATATAGTAAATAATATTCAATTGACACAAAATTTGTCATGTGCATTAAGGGTGTAAAAAGCATACAATTCAACGATTAGATTTTCAAAATATGTAACAATATTTATTTTATTGAGTAAAGTTGTAACCTTAAGCTACAATCAATTTTGTATTTAACTTTATCCAAATCCATATAATCTTAGTTATCCCAAATTAGCTTATAATCAAATTCATGAATTTCAATTAGATCAACGAATAAAATATCTTATGGCCAATTTGAAACCCACATACAATATATATATATATATATATATATATATATTGACATATTCGCCTCTAAGACCATAAACAAATAAGTGTCTATTTGGCAAAGATTATTTTTACCAACTTATTTTACTATTCAGCTTATTTTTGCTATTATTCATATATCTCATTGTACTATTTCAGCTAACTTTTACTTTTCTCTGTACTACTTTCAGTAAAAAAATTTCAGTTTCAACAAAATAATCAGATACCAAACAAACCCTAAATCTTTGACTATTCAAGGCTACTTATGTTCCTAGAGACTTCCAATACAAATTGACATTATCCTGCAATAATCAACCCTATAAGATATAAAGTTGATAAGATAAAAAAAAGTTAAAAAGACATATTACCCAATCATAAATCTCACATGGCACGGTGCAATAACCCTAGTTATGGCATCGGATCCAACTCTTTCTTGTACCTATGCCTAAATAGCAAAAAGAATAAAAGTTCCTAAAGCTTTCCAGTAAAGCAAACCATGTAAACAAATAAAAAAAGTAAATTGTTGTGTGAACTTAGAAAAAGAGTCAACTCTTTCTTCTACCTATGCCTAATTAAGAAAAAGAAAAAAAAGTTCCTAAAGCTTTCCAGTAAAGCAAACCATGTAAACAAATATAAAAAAAGTAAAATGTTGTGTGAACTTAGAAAAAAAGAGTACATAAGGAGAATCAAGAATGAAACTTTTAATGGTTGAGATTGATAGTTGCAAAAAGCAACTTTCAATCTCAACCATTGATTAAAAAAAAAAAACTTTATGAAAAGTAAAAAGTAAAAGTTAAAAAAGTAAAAGAGTGATAATTTTTTGCATCGGATCCTAATTCGGAAAATGACTCAAATCTCGCTGACAGCAAGTCAATGATCCATATGAGATACAGGAAATCGTGTCGAAAACATGTGATCAACATGAATATGTCACCCAATTTGCCGTGTTTGTGCTTCAACATCCATTACTGGTGCAACGAGATTTTTATCAAAGCTATTTTATCATTTCAAAGCTATTTTATCATTTATATTATACTATTTTACAATACACCTAACATTCTAACTTTTATTTTACCATACTACACATTAAAATAAAATAAAAATAATATAAAAATATTTCTCACTTCTCTCTCTAGTCTCTATTTCTCTTACTACACATTAAAAAAATATTTTTTAGTTTTACAATTGTACTATAGTACCATCACAAATTTGTGGGAGGTTTTTGGAGTTTTGATGCTAAAACTACCAATATATGGCATTTGCAAGACCCAGTGTGAAGAATTTTGTGTTGGGCCAATATTTGAACAACTTCAACTAGATTGACATTTGATATTATCTTAATAACTAGACACAAGATTATTGCAAGAAACAAAGAATGTTCAAAATAATGTATACAAATAGGGCGGTAAACAAGCCCACCTTAGTCGAGTAAGAAAAAATCAAGCTTGTTCATTTTTTTCAGACATAAACTAAGTTCGAGCTCATCATCACCAAACAAAATTTTATATTCAAACTTGACTCATTCTTTTGTCAAACGAGCTCGAATTTGTTCATAAGTTACTTTATTAACTTATTATTTTTCTATATATTGTGAAACCATGATTAAAACATGATATGGAGTGATCTGACCCAAGTTGAGGGCTCTCCAAGAACGCCCATTAAGGCGTGATGCGGTGGTAGAAGTCCTAGACCGGGTCACACCTATGGGTCCAGGAGTTGCCTATTTGAGTCGTGCATTTCGCAAAAATGTTGTATCACGACGTGAATAGCCCTAATGCACCCAGGGGTGTCTCATGCTATGAGTTCTATGGGTTTAAGTAGACCGAGTCAATGATTACACATGTGAAACCCTTTTTTCGTTCATAAAAATAAATAAATAAAAAGGGTTCTCCAAGAACAAAATGATTGAGGTTAGAGTTAGAGACGAGGCTCACCTTTTAAGGTCAAATGTTGTACACTAGGATATTTAGGTCAATTTCTTTTTTTAACCGTGATAGTCACTCATCGTGTTTCCTAAACATGCACACTGAACTGGTTAGTATTAATGACAAATGTATCCATCTTCTAGAGCATTAGATTTCCAACAGAAACATCTACAAAGCTTTATCCATGCATCTAAAATTTTCAAAATTGCTGCTCAACACCAATTGCTCATGTCAAAACTTTATACTCGTTATTGTGTTGAGATTATGGGCTTTAAATGCCTCTGATGCAGAATTACTCCTGGAGTTTGTGAAATATACACTTCTTAACGCAAACTTCTCAAGGCTCGTCTATCTATATAATATCTAAAAGCTAAAGTATATAATTTATTATTGTTACACTTTTCCTAAGTCATCTCAATGACCATATTATTATTTTCTTTCCATCATTATATGTGTGTGTTTGTGTTTACGCAGGCAATAATGCATTATGCCTTTACACATTCTCAAAATTAATTGTAATTTACTAATCATGATTAGACCATCACTTTTTTACCATGACTTTATATATTCATGAACCTAAAAGTGTAACTTATAATAGAAAATACATATAATAAAAAACAACTTGGGTGGAGACACCATTTATTTAATTTAGTTTATACTCACCTGGGAAAAAAAATCATATTCCACAACTATAGTATTTGAAGCCAAGTTGAAGGGTTAAGTTACACTCCTACTTAGAGCCATACGTCACTTTCATCAACTTCAAGAGATAGAGATAATAAACACCCACTTCAATCCAATTTGATCCATTTCAGTCCAATTAGGTCCACATCTATCTATTTGGTTCAATTCGGTCCACTTTCATCCAGTTTTGTCCAATTTGGGTGAGTATAAACTAAAAATAAATAAAGTTCTTATCTTTATTTTCTCTCTCAAAGTTAATGAAAATAACATATGACTTTTTAAGTGGGAGTGGAAATGGACCGTTCAACCTAGCCTTAAATTCTACATTAACATACAAATATGAATAGAGTGGTGGGATATGATTTTTTTTATAAACTAAAAATATATAAAGTTATCTTTTTTGCTTTGATTGTTAGATATGATTCTATTTTATTATAAATATAGTATATAATGATATAATTTTATTCTATTATATAGCATGACTTGGATAATTTGGTGTTTACAATTATACCTTTTACTTTGAATATTCTTCTCATTATATTTTATTCTATAAATTTGTTATTCTCTCTTATATTCTCTCCTGGAAAAAAGAAAAAAAAAAGCGATTATGCTCTCTGTCTCTCTCTCTCTCTCTAGATTTTTAATTATTTCTTGCAAATCTACTTTAGGTTATGATAAATTTTTATGTTTTTTTAATATCTCTACTTCAAGTTAATACGTTTTGGTGCTGTGTTTTTTAAGTTCCCCATCCCAAGTCCTCTCTCCCTTTTATAGATTTGGTTTGATCTTTTTTTTGAGTTGATCCTTCGTTAGTTTGGAAGTCAAAATTTAAATTTATATCAAAACACAATTTATGGCCCATTTGGTAAGAGTATTTAAATATAATTTTTTGTTTTTCAATCCATAAAATGGTAGGTCCCACACTTGAATTTATTATTTGGCTAATATTTTCTAAATACAGTTTTTAAAAAACAGTATCCTATTTTCCTAGTTTAGAACAGGATTTTGAAAACGGCTAAGAGGGTGTTTTCAGGATAATTTTTAGTGACATAGTTGTAAATAAATTAAAAACAATGGACCCTACATATTTGTTAAAACTTTTTTATTTATTAAATTAAAGAGTTTATCTTTATCATAGAAAAAATTCCCACATACACTTCAAATTTGAAACTCATCATTTAAAAAAAAAAAAAAAAAAGTACATGATGAGCTCTATTCCCTTATCATTATCCACACACACAAAAAAAAAAAAAAAAAAAAAAAAAAAAAAAAAAAAGAAGAAGGTAATCTACAAATTCTTTACGTTACTTTTTGTAAATTTTTTTTTTTAAATCTCAAAAATAGAAATGGTCTCCTAAGCAAGTATTTTTTTGTTTTTAGTATTTTGAAAAAATTTCTTAAAAGTGGGAGCCAAACATGTATAATATAAAAATCATTATCTGAAAACTAATTTCAAGTTCAATTTTTTGAAAATTGTTTTTATACTGTTTTGAAAACAAAAATAAAAATCCTCCTACCAATCAGGCCCTTACATCACTATGTATTTAAATGAGCATATTACTTATTTGAGTAATATTAATTGAAATTATGTGATAAGTTTTGATTATTATAATAATCTCCTTAAAAGAATGAGAACTTTGAATAATAAATTTAAAACTTAAAAATTTTAGTCCTATCAAAAGAAGAAAAAATTATAATGCATGATAGATAGAAATTACTTTTATAAATTGTTTAATTTTTAGAGAGAAAACAAATTATTTATAATAAAATTTAGAGAATATATAATATATTATACCGCATCTCAAAATAATTATATATTTATCATGTTGTCGCATGGGTCTGCTATTAGTAAGTGCTAATAAGTGGAGCATGAAGCCCTTTTGCATGTTGAGAAGATTTCTCAAAGGGTGTTGATGAAAAAGGAAGCTCATAGGACTAACTGCATAATTTTAAGCTGGTGGAATGGTACTGGAATAGTTGGTAGACACTTGAAGAATCAGTAGACACTAGAAGGATCATTTGAAAATGATGGTGTGGGGCGTGCCACTATATATGGTTATGTCGATAGGAAATGATATCAAAAAATTTAGACTTGTCAGGACAGGACTTCTTCTTCAACATTAAAGGGTTTGTGTTTGGGGCTGCATGTGTTGATCCCAAACGTGGATGGGATCTTGTGTCTGCAGAAAGATTTAATTGTGTTCAATCTTGTATTTATAGGTAACTATGCATCCCTTGGGAATGGGCATATCTGTTAGTGAACAAATTTATCTTATCAAAGAATTAAAACATTACCCAAAAGCCACGTTTCTCTACCGAAACAATACTTTGCATGTGAAGTAACAACATCTCTACCAAGTGAGTGTCATAGCATGCATGAGGGTGTACCATATTATGGTATGATCACCCATCATGACCATACATGCATGTAACATTGGGTTGCTTTTGAATCTGTTGATTGAGATCTAACTGACTTTTGAAGTTGGCACTGGTGATTATGAAATGGTAGTATTTATTTGGTTGCTTCCATCTTGAAGAAGTTTTTCTATGTTCTGTTTCAGAAATTTTGAGATGATTGATGATCGTATTATTAGAAAACTCAACAATAAGCCTCCGTTTGGGAAGCGCATTTTGCGCGTTTTCTAGCTATGCGTTTTTATTGTGTGGGTCCAGTGCACTGTTCACGAAACTCGCAAATACTTTTTTTAGCAAAAACAACCTTAAAACTAGGCCTCACAGCATTACTCACACATTTAAAAATTATTTTACTATAGTATTTTCAATTTTCAACAATAAACGATATCCAAACAGACCCACAAAAACTTAGTTCTAATAGAAAGCACTTGTCAAATATTATCACTTGTCTATGTGAGAAATCATTAGAAGAGTTTCATAGACTAGTATGTAGATGGGTAATTAGTCAAAGGAGGAGGAGGAAATGGAAGGCAGTCAATACAAGTTATATAGAGAACAGATCATTTAGTACGGAGAACTTATTTAAGTATTTCTCACCTCAACTTGGACTAGTTTCCTATTCTTTTCCACCTCTACTTGCAGAAGGAAAAAATTATTAAATATGCAGAACTTTTCCCACTTTGTAGTGGCATGAGTAGTTAGGTGTAATATTTTTCCTGACTCTCTGTGTGTGTTTTTCACCTCTACTTACAAAAGAAACAAAAAATCTATATGCAGAAATGCTCCTACTTTGTAGCAGTGCGAGTAGTGAGGTATAATTCTTTTTTTTTTTTTTTTTTTTTTTGATTTGTGGGTGTGTAGCGTTCTCCAATCTCATCTAGCTCAAAAAAAGAAGAGATCATCCTCAATAATAATAATCTTAAGAGTTGATTCCACTTTGCCACCTGAATTATGGGTTTAAATTTAATCCAACACTAAACTATAAAACTAAGCAATGAGTCACTAATTGATTGATGATAGGTAAAATACTCCATGTTGTTAACAATTTCTGTCAAACGAAAAATTCTGAAATCAAGCAATGTCAAACTGGTGATTATGATCTTAATAATTTTCTATTAAAATTTTGGATTGGAAAAAATTTGTTTCATGGCACAAGGAATTTTGCATTAACTATAGGGGCAAAGCACAATTAAACCATAATCATACATAAATATATCAACCAAGTGATTGAATGCTTGGTTTATCATTGGGATCAGGCTATTGATGATAACCATCAAAGCACAATGGAATAATCTTTTTAATATAAAACATATCCACTCTCTAACAGAGTATTGAGATTAAATGGACAAATGTAGATGAAGAAGGGATCTCTTTATTAGATTGTAACACTGGAAAAATATACAGAAAAGTTAACTCAGTCACACTGGGGTAAAATTAATTACAAGTGCCTGCCTATGTTACAATCAACATAATCAACCCATCTACAAGAAACCAAAGGACAAGGAGAGATCATTACAAGAAAAGAAAACTAGCAAAAAAGGTGTCAACCGATGTTATTCTTGATGTTAAACCCTGCTGTTTTGGGGCAGTGGCAGAACACCATCAAAGAAATCGCCAAAGTAGCCACGGGGCTCATGTACTAGCTTTGAGATAATGTCTCTCAGTGTGATAACTCCCTCCAGATTCCCATCATTATCGACTACATATATCCGGTGAACCTTCTCAGAATCAAGCAGCTGAATCAATTCTTTCATTGTGTGGTCCCTTTTGCACGTGATCATGCCAGTCACTAATGGGCAGTTCTCATGATTTTTCTCTAAGTAACTTCTAACGGCTGTCAGGAAGTTCTTTGCCGTGATAGATCTGTTATACATGTCAAATGAGCGCAACAAGAGTCATATTGATTGAACACTGTATGGACCATAGAACTAAGAGCCTAAATTTTTTTGATGAAATTGCATACTTTCCTAGCCTAATTTTTTTTATCGACAACTTCATATTAATGTTGATTTTAACATGGACCTTTGATTAGAATAAGATTTATGATGCACAAAATAGAAAATTAGTCAAATTTATAAGCCAATCATGTACACAAACAAATGAACTAAATCATGCCACATATATCAAAGGATCAAGGAGGATGGCTGGTTTTGAGGGTTCCACAATGACCATGAACATGACTAAGTTTTATCGTTTACGAGCTCCTTCAAAACTTTGGCAATCAATTTTGTTGTAATGTCATTAATTCTAGGGATTGCAAGAGGGCAGGTAGAGTTATCCAAGTAACCCATCTAACTGCCATCACCAATTATTTCCTTTAGAACTTCAAGGATCAAACATAAGACATAACAGTAACAAAAGAGACACAATTTTGGAAATTAACTCGGCTACAAACCTATAATCATGGTAGATTTCTGGAGCAGTTAGCAAGAACTGAACATCTCTTAAGCTTATATTACCCACTGCCCTGCTACTGCCCTTTTCAATAACAGGAATCCCTCCAATCCTCTTTTTCCTCATCAGCTTAAATGCCTGGAGCACCGGTTCATCCTCATGGACCTACATTAAAAATTAATCTTATAAGAGAATTTATTAAGATGTGAACATGCGTATCAAGTTTCCTGACCATGAATATTTCTAATAGCTCAAATATCATTGATAAAACATAAAAGACATTTTCTTAGCAAATGAAGGCAAGCAATCAAAACCTTTTTCACCATGGGGCATTTTTATTGACCAAGTCAGGACAAAAATAAAATTGAAAATCCTCACAATTTATTTATTTTATGACAAGTGCAGGTTACGGGACAAGAATGCATATTGAGCTAACACACCATCCCATGAATGCATATTGAGCTAACAGACTATAATAAACACTAACAAAGCACACAGCAATTTCTATCTCATCTAGTTACATTGATCTGCTTTTAAAATCCTCACAATTTATATAACTTAAAGTTTAAATGTATCAACAAATACCTTAAAATAAATGTAACTTCCTATTCCAAATATAGATGTAATGTTTTAAGATTGATCTCTTAATGCATAAAAAAATTGTATAATTATGGCTTTACAAGCAAAGGTTAAGCATTATGCAGTGAGAATGAACATAACAAACTTAGTATTACAAACATAAACTGAGAAGAGAAACACACCTTGATAAGATGATTTGGTGTCATCACTGGAAGTCCGAGCTCAGATAATCTCTTGGTTCCCCAACTTTCAAACCACTGAAGTCCAGCACACTCTGCTAGCATATGAATGACAGCAGATTGTGTGATGATGTTTTCAATTTTACCTTCACCCAAATCAACCACAGGAACGCTTTTCATTTTGTACTTTGAAAGCAGCAAAAGCATAGTCAAAAATGAGTTGGATGTTTGCAAAGCAAGAAATGGGGCCCAGCGGAATGACCCAGAGATGTCTCGAACCTGTATGCTAAGTAGTTAATAAGCGTTCTGGGATTTTATGCGCAACATGCAAAAAAGGAAAAACAAGTTGGGATGGCCAAAGCTAGTTTAAGTCATAAGAATTAAAACCTTTGTGTTCTTATAAAAGTCAGAAGAAGTCAGAGCTTCAAAAAAATTTCCATTAGTTGATGCAGCAGATTCAGGGCCTAGGAACTCAAATTCAGCATTCACTCCATTAGTTGCTGCTGCAAGAGCAGTTGCACTGGATGGACTCCTAGGAGACGGTGGTTCAGACTGTCAAGAACATAAATTGTCATATTTTCATTTTTGAAACTGTGAAGATAGCCAACTCAGAATTATACATTAATGTTAAAGTCAGTCCAATCAGTTGTTGTAAAAGCCAAGCAATTTTGGCGAAAAAAAAAATTTCATGTAGGTTGGTTGGCATGCTAACCTGACACAGAAGCCAAAAAACAATTCCCGCAAACTCAACAATGCCAATGTATCTATCAATCCAGCTAGCATCCTCAGGGGCATCAACATCCACCACTGGTGCACTAAGAATTTTGTGTTGGGCCAGTATTTGAACAGCTTCACCTAAACTGGCGTCTGATTTTATCTCAATAACTAGACACAAAAATTATCATATACTTAGCACAAGAAACAAAAAAAGGTACAAAATAATGGATACAAAGAGAACACTACATTAATTTAATGCATGTTATATGCATCATATGCAAAGGCATTCAAAATTTAACATTGACTTGCAATGCAAATATAAACATGGAAACTGTTGATACTAGCCAATTGGGGACCAATTGTCCAAAGAACTTTGGAAGCGCAGTAGCCCTCACAAGTTATGGGCCAAAAATGCATATCAAGCCAACACACCATGATAAACAATATGAAAGCACACTATAACTTCTACTTCATCTAGTTACATTGATCTGTTTGACTATCCAGAAAAGCTCAATAAATGTAAAAACTTTTTCCATAAGACCCAAAAACACATCTCCTCAAATTCAAACAAAAATATTTCTTTAGTCTAGTTTTTCTTCATTTTTCTTTCCTTTTTTTCCAATTATTTGTTCCTCCGTAAATAAGAATAAAACATTAAAGTTCAGAAATTTTTTCGATTTCCTTCCCCCAAAAAATTTAAAAATCTAATCACAGAATTATCAAAGTTACAGTTACCCTCCTTTACTAGCTTCATCAATCCCTCTCTTTCAATCCTTTTGTATTTCCTCATTAACAGACACCATGAGAAATTAAAATCCCACACCCATTCCCTCCCCCCCCCCCCGCCCCCCCACCCCCCAAAATATATATATCATATTTTAATCAGCTGGGGTATTAAAAATTTTCTAAGCTGATCACCAAACTCTGCCTAAAATCATTATATCAAACATTAATCGCATGTGAGATTCTCATTCACCATTAAACTCATACATGATTTTCAACATAAACAACTAGCATGATGTTCAATATTATCTACACACCAACAACAACAACAACAACATACAAGCCATAGTCCCAAAATTTTGAACAAACTAATCAGGGTCGGCCATATGTATTATTTTACTTCATTCTATTCTATCCAAAATCATACTCTATTTTACATCCATATACCGATAAACATATAGAATACCTTGATTAGAAGGAGCTGGAGGGAAAGCAGAAACAGGGATGCTCTCAAAGCAAGCATTAAGTTTCTCAGTAGGACTTAGCTGTGGCTCCATTATGTCCCACAAATCCTCCACTCTCATCCCCAACTTAGCTTCTGGACTCGACAACCCACTCCTTGGACTCCCTTCCATCGTTCCCATCATCCAAATCTCTCTCTTTCTTTCACTCACTCTCAAACTCTCTCTCTTCTGTAAAACTCAAAGTCTCAATTATTGTCTCTCTCTCTCTCTCGCAGCACTAAGACCCGACAAGCGTAGGATCTTTATAACATAAATAAACTACGAAATATAGGAACAAACTGACATGTATCAAACACAGCTATTAATCTGGGCCTTTGAAGTTGTTTACTATGAATGAAGTTTTTTTGCACGATGTGAGTTTCTGTGTACACGTTGGGAGTTGGGAGATTTGGATAGGTACATTGCTTGAAAATGAAGTGGCATGGTCACAACTGTGTCACGCTTTGTTCGCTAATTCTTATCCGATTTGTCATTTCTCGCTTTTTGTAATGATTATTTATAAAACAAACAATCAAAGGCAAGTCTTATCCGGTTTTTACTGTTGGCCACTGGTGTGCTACTCTAACGTGCACCGCTACGTTTTTTGCGCACTCTTCTCTTCTCTTCTCCTCTATTATTTGTGACTCGTGTCTGCCCTTCCCTATATTATAGACCTTTTGTTTTTTGAGGTGATGAATTTTCCTTTTTTTTTTGGGCTGAATTGTGCTTATATCATTTTTATTTAACTCTGTTACTAATATCATTTTTATTATATATAAACTCAAATATAATAATTTAACTTTTGCGAGATTTTCTCTTACAAAAAACTTTTGCGAGTTTTTCTCTTTTAGAAAAATTTATAAACTGACATATTAATCAAATGTGATTGCTGTCACTTTAACAACCTAATATATAAATGGCAAGATTACTTTTTTATGATTTGTTACACATAAGTTTGACTGATTTAGTAAAATCCATACATTCTTAGTATCATTCCTATTATAGATTTTTGTCATTATTGTTAACACTTTTAAGTTTAGATACTCTAAAATTCTTAAAAGAAAATAAGAAGAAAATATAACTCAACAATAAAAAAAATGTAATATGTATATATTGTTATAACCAAACAATTACAAGTTTCCAAAAAATAGTAGATTACTTGTTAAAACCAAGACGGCTCATGCTTGTCGTTTGCTCTAGCTTTCACACTCTTAACTAATCTAGTTGCAATTTTTTTTTTTTCAAATGTAGTTGTAGCCTTAAAAGTAAGAAACCACTCTTTTCAATATCCAATCAATTTGTCGTTTGCTCATGCTTGTAATTTTTTTATTAATTTATATTTTTAGGAACAACACAACATAAGGTGTTGGTTAATATATAATTTATTTTTCAAAAAATCCCGAAATCAATCAACAATCATCAATATATATATATATATATATAAAAGTAGAGACCTCATGTGGAAGAGTACGAGATTTTGCCAAGTGGCATATTTGTTGAGCTTCTCTCATTTAGGCTTCCACCTCATCAAAGTTTACATTTATGTGAAACTTTTAACTCATTGAATGTGTCAATGAAGTGAATACACATTAATTATCTATAAGTATGCACTAATTTTATATATATATAAGAATGTTATATGGTTTAAAAAAAATCAATATCAATATTATATATATAAAAGCATGTGGGAGAATATGAGGTTTTGTCAAGTGGCACATTTGTTGAGCTTCTCCCATTTAGGCTTCCACCTCATCAAAGTTTACATTTATGTGAAACTTTTAATTCATTGAATGTGTCAATGAAGTGAATACACATTAATTATCTATATGTATGCACTAATTATATATATAAGAATTTTATATGTTTTAAAAAAAAAAATCAATATCAATATATATATATATAAGCAAAGACCTCATGTGAGAGAGCATGAGATTTTGCCAACTGACACATTTGTTGAGCTTCTCTCATTTAGGCTTCCACATCATCAAAGTTTACATTTATGTAAAACTTTTAATTTATTGAATGTGTAATGAAGTGAATACACATTAATTATCTATAAGTATACACTAATTATATATATATATAAGAATTTTATATGGTTTTTTTTTAATATATATATATATATATATATATATATATATATATTTATATAAGAAAGAAAGAAAAATCACGTGAGAGACCATGCGATTTTGTCATGTAGTGCTTTGTAAGAGTAATTTTTCATTTAACTTTACACCTTGTTGGGGCACAAAAAGTTTCCTTCCCGACAAATAAGATTTATGTTTGGGTTGAAGGGTCTAAATCGAAACTCGACGATGGGCTTGATGTGTAGCCCAAAGGCTATCAGTGAAGATTCAAGAAGTCCACTATATTTTATGCCTTGGGCTTAGATTGGAATTGACAAGAATGGCCCATGAACAATCCCTTCAGCGAACACGTCATCATGGTTGAAAAACATGCTGCAAGGAATAACCCAATAGTGAAGTATGTCTGCAAGAAACAGCCTAGTAGTAAAAATGTTTATGCAGAAAAGGCCCAGTTGTTAAGGTGTTCCTGTAGAAAACAACCCAGCAGTAAAGTAAAACGAAACAAAATAAGCCTCTAGCTGTTAGTTACTTTACAGACTAAGAGAAACATCTATGTTTTTAGACTCATCATCCGTTAGCTCGGGGGAAGAGTCTTCTAATACAACAATATGAGGGAAAAACTTTATAGTAACGGTCACATCATAACCATTGACAGTAAATGAGTAGATAAATATCATAGGTTCCATAATAACAAATAATGGAGAAGACTTAGTGTGAGATGAAAGGAGAGAGAGAGATCCCAACTAGCGCAACAAGATCATTATGGTACCATGGCATGCTCATGAATATGATATATGTAGTAAGTAGAGAGAATCATATGTGAGTAGTATGAGTAATGAGTGAAAGTATATAGTAGTACTGCTGGAGTATTTTGCTGGGGCAAGTAAGTGTTTGAGAGTAGAGCTGTGAGAAAGTATTTGTGAGTTAGGAGCTGGGGAACTTAGCTTCCATACTTGAAACTAAGAACTTAGAGGCTTTTTCAGAGATTAGAGAAAGCTTAAGTAGGGAGGTTAAGACATAAACTTTTTTGGTGTAAGTCTTAGTGTCTTGTTGGTTATTGAAGCATTAATGGAGGGTTCTATTTATAGTAGGATTTTCAGGGGGTGATTAGCAAATAATCTTTGCTAAATCCTCTTGAATCTTTAGAAAATCCTTAGAGAAACATTCTTAAGATTTTGGCTAAAAGTAGTAAGCTTAACTTTAGAGTCTTCTGCTGTTTTGGGCAATCACAGCTGGGTTTCTGGTTTTAGCATTAAATTCTGATTAGCCTTGGATGATGGATTAAAGCATGCTTTACGCTAATGATCTTGGATACGCTGCAACTAGAATCAAAGTTCCCCAGGGCAGATTGGATCATCCCAAGCCAGGTGTCAACCTTGGAACCCCTACTGAGAACTCTGCTGGGATCCCCTTTGGTGCCCTCCAAACTACATTTCCCTAAATTTTCCTATTTAAGGTTCATGTGCTTGGTTCATAAACCAAAAAATACATATTTTTAGTATGAAAATGAGCTGATTTTGTGTCGTTTCAGGAGCTTCACTAGTCTGGTTATGGCAGCTTTGTTTTCTTAACTAAATGAGCTAAAGGAGAAAGAAGTAATAGCTGGCTGAAGCTTTCCCAGCTTTCTCAGCTTTTTGTCACATCACTTTCAACTTTATGTCACTTTAGAGATGATGGGATTTCAGCTTGTGGAGGAAGGATTCATCCCCTGGTGGGCACGTGTCTGTCTTCTGAGCTAATTAGACACATTGGGACCTGATGGGAAGGAGCTCCAACTATTTAAACATTGCTGAAATTTGGCTGACTAGTCACGTGCTCCTCAATTGTTGAGATTTGTTTATGGGCTGGTCTAACCCAGCTGGGCTTTGTTGATAAGTTTGCCTAGGCTTTGTTAACCCTACAAAATGAGTAGTTTTGCCATGAGTGATATTCATGGGCTTTTATAGTTTGATTATGGAAATAATAGATATAGTTCCCATAAAATTTTGTGAAAGAGATATTCTTTTGAGAAATGAATAATTTGTATTTCCCATGAGTTGGGGATTTAACAAATAATATTTGAATTTAGTAAATATGTGCCAAAATAGCATTTGGGCTTCATGAAATAGTTGCCAAAAGATTATTTGGGCTTTGCAAAAATAAGTGTCAAATTAACATTTGGACTTTGAGTATAAAGTAATTGTTTTTGCCAAAACGTCATTTTGGGCTTTGTAAGATAATTGCCAGAATGGTTTTAGGCTTTGTAAAATGGGTGCCAAATTAGTATTTGAGCTTTTATAAAAATAGTGTAAAGACAATTGCCAAATTAGTATTTGGGCTTTAAGAAAGAATTGCCAAAATAATATTTGGACTTCATAAAATAGTGCCAAATTAGTATTTGAGCTTTGTAAAAATAGATGCCAAATAAGAATTTGGGTTTTACGAAAAATAATTTTGAGATTTTGTAAAGTATTGCCGTGTAGTAACGGGCTTTAGAGGTGCCGTGTAGCAACGAGCTCTGTAAATAGTGCCGCATCGTAGCGGGCTTTGGATTTATAAAATAGTGCCGCATCGTAGTGGGCTTTAAATTAGCCACATTGTAGTGGAACTTTAAGAATTAGCCACATCGTAGTAGAACTTTGGAATTAGCCTCATCGTAGTGGGACTTTTGAATTTTGGGCTTTCTTTGAGTTTTGCTCACAAGCCAAATGATGTTGGGCTTTGTGTGGGGATAGTGTAATTTGTGACCCAATTTTGGTAGTGATATGATGAGTATATTTTGTGGAGAATTTGGATGATATGTGGTATATAATAGATAATATTTGTGAGAGGGCCCATGGTAATTTATGGGCTTGGGTACGAAGTATTTGTGAAGGCCCAATAATATGGAAAATATTTGGGTGATATATGTGAGAAATATTTATGTGGGCTTAAATAATGTGTGGGCTCATGTGAGTATTTGGTGAGTGGGCCAATAAAATCAAGACCCGAAAATTTGTACCTCGACACGCCTCAACTTCTTTACATATTTGGATTATAATAAAATTCTATTAATAGGATATCACTATTTTCACTAAGTGTTTAACTTATAACTATCATACTTCAATAATATAAACATGACATCATAACTTTTAGATGTTATTTCCATAAGCCAACTAAACATTTACTTTTTTCTCAAAAAAAAAAAAAAAAAAAAACATTTACATGAAATTATAAATTTTTTATGCTAACTCCAAGCCAATGTAGAAACAAAAATTATGATTAAAAATTTCAGCAAAAAAATAAATGATTAAACAAACAATCAACTTATTACACCACTTTTTTTTTTTTTGAGAAGATATTACACCACATAATAACTAATTTCTAATTTATGTAACTTTTTCTCTATAGTTTAAATTCTCCATCCCCTTAATTTTGTATTAAATCATTAATTTAACAAAAGTCTCTTTATGTTATTGCAACATTAATTCATGTTATTACTTTAAAATATTTTGGATATTCTATATAAGTTTTTCACATAACAGCTTAAAGCATTATTCGTGCATTGCATTGGACCATGGCTATTATACGATAATAATGGTAAGCATCCACCCATACAAGCAACACTTCGACCATTGCAATGACATGTAACATGGGTTGTGCTTATTAATGTCAAACCATTAATTTTTTTTTTATTATGCCGAATTAAAGATTGTTCGGTACATTCTCCCAAAAAAAAAAAATTGTCGGGTAAATTTCAATTTAAACTCTATAGTTTAGAGTCTTAGAGGTAATCTAAATTAAACTCTATAATTTTGAAAGTATTAAATTAAACGTTGAAATATTGAAAGGTAACAAATAACCTATTAAAACTT
Organism: Quercus wislizeni; assembly: GCA_023055345.1. Taxonomy (NCBI): domain Eukaryota; kingdom Viridiplantae; phylum Streptophyta; class Magnoliopsida; order Fagales; family Fagaceae; genus Quercus; species Quercus wislizeni. The sequence goes on from JALGQJ010000003.1 coordinate 3,711,578, forward strand.
GAAATAACCTAATAGAAATCTGCGCAATCTTATCAAAAAAAAAAAAAAAAACTGCGCAATCTTATGGACGAAAGTCCAAGTGGTGAGTGGCAACCTTCCAATGCAAAGGAAGTAAGGGCTCTATCCTTTTGAGTGGGTGCTATACTTGGTCAACTCCCCATAAAATTGAAGCTATGAGTAGGGAAGCAAGGAGATATCCTTGTCCTAATTGCTATTTATTTATTTTTTTAACTAAGTTTTAATTTGTTGCCGTTTAAAAGTTCAGGGTTTAATTTGGTACTCACAGACTATAAGGTTTAATTTGGACTACCCATTGGAGGTTTAAAGTAAAATTTGCTTATAACTCTACCCATGATAGCACTACACATGACATGGAAGGAGTAAAGAAGAAGTCCTCAAGGCCCAAGCCCATCACACCACATAAAGCGCATTGAGCCAGCGCACTTGGCCCAAAATCCAAATCCGTTTTTTTTTTGAGTGTTAATCCTAGGGGTGTCAATGTTCGACCCAACCCGCGAACACGACACGAACCCGACACGGGTTTTTTCGGGTTAGGGTTGGGCCTTAATGGGTTTGGGTCATAAACGGGTCGACCCGAAAGCAACACGATAAGAAACGTGTCATAAGCGAGTCAACCCGCATAACCCGCAATAGACACATTTGACACGCCAATTTATTTGTGTCAACCTGAAATGACCCACTTATCACAACCCGTTTAACTCGTATAACAAATAAATATTTATTTTATTTTAGATTTGTCTAATACCTTTTATATCTAACATATATTTTAAATTTAAAAAGAAAAATGAGTAATTACAAAAATTTACAAGGGATATAATTGGAAATTGAAACTTTACAGACCCTAGAATTACTAATACTTTTTTTTGGCATAGAACTTGCACAAATGAAATTGGATGAGCTTGTGGAAGATGTTATGAATTTGGACATCAACAAAGAATCTATGGATGATAATCGTGGTCATAGTTAGGATTAGTCTACTGTTTGCTCAAATTCTTTCAATATTGATACTTAGCAATTGGCGAGTTCCAAGTATATTATATTTTCATTGAACTATGTTATTTTATTTTTGTTAAAATTTTTTATTTTGAATTTGGGTTGAAGTGTATCCACTTCTTTTGGAATGTAAAGAAATTATTTTCTAGATGAATGTTATATTTTTGTTGAACTATATTATTTTGAATGTGGGTTGAAGACTTGAAGTGTAAGTACTGCTTTTTGGAATGTAAAAAAAATTATTTCTAGATGGATGTTATATTTGATATTATACAGGTTGAAATGGGTTGTGTTACATTCGTGTCAACCCAACACGACTCGTTTATTAAGCGTGTCAAATGGGTTGGGTCAGGTCAACCCGCTTAATTAACAGGTCGGGTTAGGGTTGAAGGATCATAACACGATTATTAAATGGGTCGGGTTAGGGTTGAGCCATTTAGTCGAATACTCCTACCTCAACACGACACGAACCCGACATGCTAACCCGAATTGACACCCCTAGTTAATCCCACCTTATCTCATCATTTAGGCATTGACCATGCTCCAATGTCCAATCAAAATGCCCTAGGGGTACATTCGTAACTTCGACCAATAAACTCCTAGAGTTTGGTTACGGTGCTCCCTTGGACCGCAATAGGGAAAGTGTTTGCATCCATTACAAAATAGTGGCATTAAAATTATAAATATTTATTTGATCATAATTTTGTTGTTGTGAATTTGTGATATATTAGGTTCAACATGTTTGAATCCTTTTATATACATATATCTATGTGCTTGTAGTGATAATAGAATATAAATATGTCTTTGTAAACACCTTATTTTGTTACTATCATTTAACCTAAAATTAAGGATAAATGGGTAACTTACAATGTAAGGGTAAAGTTGTCATTTTGACATTAGATGGACAAAATATTAATTAAAACAAAATCATAATGCGTAACTAGCCTCATCACACGCGCTTCGCGCATGCGATGAGGCTTTTTTTTTTTTAGTGGTCTTATTTTGTAGCAAAAAAAATATGTTTTTATTTTATATATGTAATTTTTATTTTGAAATTTTAATTTATAAGTGAGGCTTTTTTTTTTTTTTCAAGTGGTCCTATTTTGTAGCAAAAAAAAAGTGTTTTTATTTTATATATATAATTTTTATTTTGAAAATTTAATTTATATGTGGATAAATCAATTTGAAAATCAACAGGAGAGTGACCCTATTTTTTAGGCAATGTTTTAGTACAAGTTAGAGTTGTATTTTTACCAGATTGTCCTTTAATTTTGTCTCTACTTAAATATAGAGATGTAGGGGCTTTTTAGAACTATGAAAATGAGGAATCCAAACAGGGGAAACCCCTTAAATAATAGTATAGATATAGATAAATAATAGTATAGAAACCAACGTAAGTGTACTGGGAGTGTGATCCTATTTTTTGTAGATAGTGTTTTACGTGGGAACAGTTTTTTTTTTTTTCATAAAAAAAATTTAAAAGTAACGTGAGATTAGAGTAAGAAATTGCAAATTTTTTTTAAAAAAAGGATTTTGTATTAATGTTAAAACGATTAAGCCTTGATAAAGGTAAAAAAAAAAAAGGAAGTTGCAAACGTGAGTTTATTGAATAGAAAATATTCCTATTTTGTAGGCAATATTTATGCAACATTTAAAAGAAATAGTTTTACCAAATTATCCTTTAGTTTTGTCTCTACTTAAATATAGGAATGTGTGGGTATTTTGGAACAAAAAAAAATCCGGTTCAAACAAGTGCAGCCACTTAAATAGTAGTATAGACAATCAAGAAGATATCTTGAGTGTGAAAATCTAAAAGCTAAAAGTACCATAGAAAAAAAAAGAAAAAAAAAAAGAAAAAAGAAAAAAGAAGAAGCTAAAACCTTATCTATCAAGCCACATTAATGTGGTGTCTAGTAAGAGTTAATGTTTTAAGATTTCTAGAAATGTTTAAAAATTCTCACGTTTAGTTGCAAATCATACTAGGGAATCAAATGTCAAGAGAATCTAGATTCTCCATTTAACCCCCTTTCAATAGAAATGTGAATTCCCTTTAAAACTTATGGGTATCCAGATTCCCAACCTTAAAGAAAATTGTATTTTTTATAAATTGACAATTTTAACAATTTTTCTATATCATTTAAGCAATTGAGATAAAATATATAACAAATCATCGATATTTTTTCCTTTGTCTTTATCTCTTCCCGCCAAAATAATATTATCTCTTTCCACCAAAGCAACATAAATAGGATAGATAACTCTGTTGATATATTCATTAACAAAGTTCTATTTATGTTTCACATGTGGGAAAAAAAAAAATTGTTTGAAAGGGGACTCTCCATTGTTGCCAGGTATTTATTTTTATTATTTTGTGTGTGTTGCTCAACAAATTATTAATGGATCTAATTTCATGGAAATTTGTTAATGTATCTATTCCTATCTCAGATCTTGTTTTTTTTTTTTTTTTTGTTTAGGTATAACTATGTTATTCAAGTGCTCACAGATGCAGGGATAAATACATTATATATGTAATAGATCGCATTTGTTTCATTGTTGATGAACTATTTTTATTTGTATTGCTACTTCTATGGTCTTATAGACCTAAACGTTGTTAGGTTGTTTTGTTATAGATTAAACTCTTTTAAAAATTATTATTAAGAATAAAGCATTTGAGAATTTAAATAGTTATTTTTGTATTGTACTTGTCATTTGAAATGTTAGACTACAGTGTTAATGAATTTGTCATAATTTCTAGTTTATATTTTGTTTTTCATTATTTATTCAGAGGAAGATTTTTTTTTTTTTTTTTAAGGACTTACATTGGATTTAAAAATTTAAGGATAGAATGAGAAAAGTAAATAATTTAGCTAAGATTCCTATGAATAAACCAATATTATAATCTCACATTCCTAGGAATCTTATTAGATTCCCAATTAAATGAAACATAGTAATAGTTACATTCCTAGGCATCCAGATTGCAAGACATCACATTCCCAGTCATCTGGATGTCAAGAGTAATGTGGATTCTCTCTTACCAAACGCCACATAAGTTTAACGAATGAAATGAATTCTAAAAATTAAGGTTAATTATATTTGATTTTTTTTTTTTTTGAAAGAGAGTTTTAATCTATAGCGTCTGCTCTTAATAATGGTTATTTATTATCAGATTAAGACACCAATTGATTTTTGGTGTAGGCAGGGATTGAATTTTAGATCTCTTATTCAACCATCAGAGACTTTATTAGTTGACTTAACTGAAATCCACAACTATATTTAATTATCTATTGATTTTATGCTACTATTTAAGAGATTTTTTTTGTTTGTGATCCTCAATTTAGATACTCTAAATACCTTCAAATTCACCCATATAGAAAGCTTAAATAATAGAGTTAGACTCTTCTCAAAATAAATAAATAAATAAATAAAATGTTCTAACCACATTTCTCCCTCATTTCTTTGTCAAATTCAAATTTAAAAATAAAAACTTTTTTTTAAAAGAAAATATAACAATTTTTTTTGTAGATAGTTTCAAACAGTTTTTTTTTTTTTCTCCCCTTCTCTCTCACATTAGTCAAATATAATACAACTTCTTTTTTTTTTTTAATAAAAATAAACCAAAACTACTTTTTTTTACTCTCTCTTTCTCTCACGATAGGGTTTAAAGAGGAAGGGAAATTTTGTGCTTTTTAGTTATCACCTCTATATAATCGGTTATAAAAAATTTTGATGATGCATCTTTTTTCCAAAAAATTAGCATACACCATCTTTATTTAGATATATCTTACACACCTTTAACACATTTTTTTTTCCTAAAAATTAGTACACGCTATATCTATTTAAATATATCACACACATTTTTTCCTAAAAATTGGTTTGAAATTGTACATTTCTTTTCTACATTGACAATTCTAAAGTCAAATGTTGAAGAGGAATCATTACCACCAATAGTATTGTGTTTATATTAAGTTCATGTTGATTTGGTTTGATGTATTCATTTCTTTCATTTTCAAGAACTCACTTTATACACCTTTACGATTTGAGTGGAACTGTGGAAGAGTGTTATTTTTTGCAATACATTGTCAACATGTGAGTGGAAAATCCCCAAAATAAAAAAGAGCCTCATCACATAATTACCTATCAACATCCAATTGGTCTAAACTTAAAAAAACAAGAATGTACATGCATTTCCCTAAAAAAGAAAAAAGAAGAAGAATGTACATAGTACATTGGGAAATTTCAATACATAATTAGGTTTCTTAGATAATTAATCAATTATCTTATAAAATAGGATAATTAATTAAAACTAAAATTCATAACTTTAACATGTTTTCAATTTAGACTATTTAAACTTGCCCAAGATAAGATTTGTACTAAAATTATAATTATACTCCAAAACTTTGACATTTTTTCAATTTAGTTCTTTATGTTTTATTATTATTATTTTTTAATTTCCATTCATTTTCAATGTAGTCATTTTGTCCACCTCTATTCAGTCTCCATGATTAAGTTATATATACTAAAATGACATTGAATGGAATTATAGATAAAATGTATAAATTAAAAATAGATTAAAGTTAAACTATTGAAATGGAAAATAAAAAAATCGAGAATAGGTAATAAATCAAAGTTAGAAGATATAATATATATTATAATTTAATCCAATAACTAAAATGTCATTATAAAATTATAAAATTATTATAAAAAGATTGTGAATGTGAATTTTTTTTTTTTATAAAGAGAAAAAAAAAAAAAAAAAAAAAAGTCCACTCCCGTATAAATAGCGAAGTGGAGAAGCTGTGTGCTCAAATATTTTGTCCCATAATATAAGCACTTTGGACAAACTTGGACTCACTCTCTCTCTCTCTCTCTCTCTCCCTCTCTCTCTTTGCTGTTAGATTTTTTTCTTTTCTTTTTTGGCTTAAATTTCATTTTTCAGGCGCCTATGGAGGGCTCGACCTCACAGCCGTCCGATTCGAATCCAACGGCTCCTGGCGCTTCCAAATTCCTCGCCGGCCTTCCCTCCCGTGGCCTCTTCTCCTCCACCGTTATCTCCTCCAATCCGGTGAACACTCTCTCTAAACTTTCTAAACCCTTCAATTTTTTTTTATAAATTTTGTTCTAAATTTCTGTTTGGTTGCCAAGAAAGTATAACTGAGAAAAGTTTAGAATTTTTGTAATGTTTGTACTATGGAGCCGCCAGAAATTAAAAAAGAAAAGAAAAGAAAAGAAAAAGAGTCATTTACTACTTAGAGGGTTTAGGGTTTAGTTTTGATTTAGTTTTGTTGTGTTAGTTTTATTTATTTTGCTGCTTGTTAAGAAAAAAATCTGTTTGGGAACTTTGTTGGTTAGGTTGTGTGTGAAATTAGTTACTTGTATAGTTATGGGATAATGGGTTTTTTTTTTTTTTTTTTTTTTTTTATAGTTTTGTTTTGTTTAGCATTTGATTTGGTGAAGTGATTATCTTTTGGGACACTTGAAGGTTGAAAACAATGCAAGTTATTTCAATGTGTGTTGTGCAAATTGTGAGAACTGGGTAGTTATGGGTCTGCGAGAATGAGCGAGCATATGGGCTATGTTTGTGAATTGATGGGGATTGGTTCAAGTAAGATCTGGTTGTGAATTGAATTGGGCTTTGACTTTATAGAATAAGCATTGAACTCTGCTGCATTGTTGTTGGTATAACTTCACTGAAGATTTTGAAAAGTGTTTTATCTATGGGATATGGTTTTTGAGTAATGGAGATGTTAGAGATTGAATATAGTCTTCTTGGTGAATTAGAGAATAGAGAGGGTTACTTTCTCTACTTGTTGTTTTTATGGTTTCTTGAGGCCTTAAGGCCAATTAGTTGATTTTGTTTCTTTTATTGGGATTGTTATTGAAGAATGCAATTCTTGCATGATTCTTGCATGATTGAACTTCCGTCAAAAAATGTGTAAATATGATTTTATTTTTTTTCCTTAAGCATGTTTTGATGAGATGCGTCTTGTGCAGTCAGTCACGGTTCTTTTGCTGCATAGTTGCTTTCCCAGTGTGACTATATGAGCAGGCTTTCAAGAAGTTGGGGAATTGGTTGGGTCCTAAGACTTCTATGCATTCTTTATCTGGATTTTTTTTTTGGATTTGTTACTTTTAAGAATTTTATTTATTTTTGGTTGTTCTATGCTTCTAGCTTTATTAGTTGTTCTGCTTAAAAAAGATGGGGCCTGCAGCACCCAGATGTGAAAACATAATTATAGTTCCAATTAAATTTTGCGACAAATATCATAAGAGGTTGGGAAGTAATTTTATAGAATCTTTTATATCACAAAATCTAGAACTTCAGTGTTAGAAGGAAGAGGGGAAATAGAATAAGGGAAGAAGTGGCAGCGCTGTGCATTTGTGAAAATAAGTAAACTATGCTAATAGAGTCTTGTTCCTTGATAACTCCAATGGTGAAGCTCACAAGTTATATGACTTAAGGACCAGCTTCTCACATCTATAAAGTGGACACTGTATAATCAATACATGTCAATTGAGCTATTTCCAATAGCACTAAAGGGAAGTTGCTTCAGGAGTCTGCAAACTATTGCCCAGCTCTCAATGCACTCCCCACCTAGGTTCTGAAGACTGATTAAGTTAACCTTCAACTAAGTTCATTTTGAGACTGGGCTACAAGGAGAGAGAGAGAGAGAGAGATGCGGGATTTTCTTTTTGCAGGGCCTTGGAGGGGTTGCCACTTGCCTAAAGAGTCTGCTGATCTTTAAGGGATTCTGGGGTGTAGTTATGCATGGAGCTGATGTTGCTTATTTGGTATTCTTTTTTATGGAATTAAATAATGAGAGTCTATTTTAAATAAGATTATGGTTGAGGTGTTGAGAGAAGAATCTGGCCCTGGGTTTGCCCAATTGCCAAAAGAAATTGGTGCTTTCTGTTTTGATCAGTTGCCTACAAAATGTCACTGCATAGACACCCAAGCCACTGACAGCAACAATGCTTTATTGCTCTATGTGTGCTCTTATGGATCAAATGTGTGAATTAGTAGAAAGCCTTTTAATGAAGAGTCTTTAAAGTCTACTTCTTGCTACTGGAACTGATCATCTTATATTTATTTTCTGTATCTAGGTCCTGTCTCTGAGTTGATTTTTAGTTCAGAAGTAGAACTTGAACTAGCTTGTTTCTCAAGTAAAATCATGTGTTTTTTAGTACTTCCCGGGCTTAATTATAAAATAAATAAATTTGAATGTTAATGCGTTATGATGGTACTTTCAGTTTCTGCAATTATTCATGTCTTTTTATTTATAACTTCTTGTTGTTCTGGTATGGTTCTTATGTGCACATATTTTGGTCATTGTTACAATTTTCCTTTTTAAAGCCATTAGGTTCTCACTTCAGGAGCATTGAACTTGTCTTTACATTTTGTGCAGGGAGGGATGCGAGTATATATTTGTGACCATGACACATCACCCCCAGGTCTCTTCTTCCTCCATGTTTTCTATATGTCACATCACATTGGTGCGATGAAATCATGAAATTTTAAAAGTTTGAAATAAGAAATCATAATGGTATTTGAGGAGATTTTGTTCTACCAATATTAGAGATATGAGAAATAAGAAATGGATGCTCTAACTAGAGTTGCTAATATCTATAGCTCCATGCCAATAAACTCTAGATCAATTAGCAACTCCTCCCATTATAAGAGCAAGGTGGAGGGTGAGGTTGTGAGATCAAGACCCAATGGGTGCTTTAGTAACTTACCCTAAAAAAAGAAAAGAAAAAAAGAAGAAGTGTAATTACAGAAAATTGTAGACAACACGTTTCCAAGATGATGTTTGATCTCATATATTATTCCTATATTCTTCATGCCTTTTATTTTTTTAAACAAATTGAAAGAAGTAGAAAATAATATATGCTGAAAATTTATTACGGTCCTCTGGATTATTGTCTATTGTTTTCATCCACATTTGACATGTCAACATCTAGATTCTCTGAAAGAGAGGCTGTCAATATAATTTTACTTCATTTTGAGATAGATTTTATCATGATGTGAAAGTTCTGACTCTCTTTCTTGACATACAGAGGGTCAACAGATAAAAACAAACCAACAAAACATATTGATTAGATCACTCATGCTTAGAAAACAGAAGGGCGAAGCTAGTTCGAAGGATGTGAAGGGTGTAGCTTCAAGTGAGGCTTCTAGAAAGAGGTATTACTACCATCTCTTTTAGATGAATAATATCTGTTCTGTCTTGATAAAAGTTACTCATGTTGTGTGTGTGTTTCCTATTAAAATTTTTAGATATGTCTGTGCCATTTTTTTGGGGATATTTACTATACGTATCACTTTTGCCATTAAATGATATTAGTGATTGTCACAATGCATCACTTACTCATGCTTGGTTACTGGTGTGCAAATTTGATCGTCTTTAGTGTGATCACCTGTCTTCATTTTATCATTTCAGGGTTGCTGAAAGACCTTCAGACAGCAGAACTTCAGCTAAGAGAGCCAATAGTCAAGTTGGTTCTCGACAAGGTAAGCTCCGGTGCCTCTTTTATTGTATCATCTATGTATGGTGGATTTGCTTATGTGTATCCCTATAACCATAAAAAACACAGTGTGACTTTAGATATTGGCAAGTTATATGAAAACCCTATTAATTTAATGGTCTCATTATTCATTCTTATCATAAATTTTATGTCTATTGGACTTGCAGAAGGATCGAACAGTCAAGCATCTAATAGGGACTTCCAGAACTTCACAGTGGAGAGGCTTCGTGCCCTTCTGAAGTCAAAAGGTCTTTCTCCTAAAGGAAAGAAGGTAAGTTTTAATACAATTTAGTCTGAATCCAGCTTAGAAGTCTCCCTTTTTTTAAAATGGAAAATATGCAGAAATTTCATCTTGATACAAGAATGGGTTGTTTATAGTGTTTGTTCCATTGGCAGTTGTGAACCCATCATTTGGCATGCTCTGGTTGATGGTTATACTTCCATGCCTTTATTGATGCATGAAATTATATGTGCAGGATGAGCTGATTGCGCGCCTGAAAGGGGCAAGTTGATAAGCAAATAGTAGGAAGGAGAGAGAAGGGATGAGATTGTGGAGACAAATCTGCCCTCCATATTTTCACATCCAGAGCAAGTAGCTTGTTTGTTCTATTCGATGTAACATAGGATTAGCGTATGATGGAACTAGTTCTGATCTAAAGGTAAATCAGCAGACATTGCATTTTGAATTGTGGTGTATTTTTGCTTTTATTCCAAATGTTTTTGTATAAACTACCATGTGTGTACTTTTTGTTCAGTTTTTACTAGAAATTTGATACAGAGATCTTATCTAGACAACTAAACAAATTGATAGAAAAGGTGTGCGACTCTTACCCTTCTTTTAATGATTTTCAAGTACTTGGATCATACCGTTTTCAAGTTTATTTATAAGTCAAGCAGGCGCCAAGTCTGGTGCCTATGACCGCTCAACTAGAACCTCTTCCCATTTAAAACGGGATGTTTTTGTTTCAACTCATGGAAGTTAAAATTACATTGAAATATAAGCCCCCAATATGAAGAAATTAAGAAAAGAGGGGCGAATTTGCATATCCAAAGACACAATCACAAGTCAACAATACTTATCTATAATTGACCAAGGGGAACCACGGTAAAACCCAAGGCCAACATTCATATCTCCAAAGCTCAAGGCCCACTCGAAGGAAATTTTTTAGAGAAAGTATATGTTGTTTGATAATGATTGGTTGCAAGACTGATTCTTTTTTGAAAGATAAGGAAAGAAGAGACGCTAGATGGACATATGTAAAAATTTCATGTTTTAAAGGTGATGAGATACTATTTTAAGTGAGATAAAAGGGGAAAAATTGTAAAAATGTCTCTTCAACTTAGCTAGGCTTTGAAACTTTCCAAAAAGACAAAAAAGATCAATAGGACTTAGATAATTGTGATATAATTTATTTCAAATTTTTAGATCAATATAATAATGTAATATAAGATCAAAATTATGGGACCCTCGTCTATATGGAGACTTAGATAATTGCCTCAATTGCCAAAAGGTGGAACCGGTATTGCGTAAATTCAAGTAGCTCTTCTCTTTCTCATTGTGTGTTAGAGTCTTCTCGTCAGATAGTGAGAGATGAGAGATGCATCCATGTAAGCGTAGAGAGAGAGAGAGAGAGAGAGAGAGAGAGAGAGAGTTGAAATTATAAAATGAGATAATTGATAAGGAAATCTAATAAATAAAGAAATGGTAATTTGATACATAAAATGGGTAAGGGACACATTTGGATGAGTGGGTCGGTTTGATTGGCTTTGCTCACCCCTAACCCAAGTTTGATACTTAATTTTATTTTCATGATGTACAAGACTCGTTCGTTGCAAGAAAAATAATGCAAATATGAGATGTAACTTTTAAGAGATACTTTCTTTGACTTTGTTCACAAACTATATGCTTTATGCCTCATAAGTTGCAATGTTACCTGAATTGCCTTTAGTTCCCGTTCTAATTTCATCTTAAACCACCACCTTCAATTCCTAGCTGCTTGAGTTTTCAAACTCTTTTAATCAAATTTGTCCTCTCTCTCTCTCTCTCTCTCTCTCTCTCTCTCTTTGGATGTGTGGTGGTGTTTTGGGTGATGTGTTCGTTAGGTAGGCTTGAACCCACATTTACAATTCTGTCGGTCACTAAAATACCACATGATCATGGTCCTTTTCCCCTTGAAATGGTAACTTGTTTTCCCTCTAGAAAATGGTTGAGATAGTGAAAATCTTGGAAAAGAGCGACTGAGCAAAGAGAGAGAGATGGAATAGAATTTTGCTTTTGTTTCAACCGAAGGTCCAAAAATGTGCTTAGTTTCACATATTTTACACACAATCAAGTAAAAAATGAAGACTTCGGGTGACAAAACAAAATGATACTAGCCGAAAGTCATCATCTAACCCATCATTTACATATGATTAAGTGACTGACAAACATTGGCATGTTCCAATATGAAAAATGACATAATGTTATGTTATATACTTATAGTCATATGATAGCTAATTAGTAATCGAAGAGATATTTTTTTTCGTCAATAGTACAATTTTGACATTATGTGCAATTAAGTGCATGTCCTTGAAAAAAAAAAAAAAAAGTAATAGATATGTGATAGTTACGAGTATTTTTTATTTGTCTAAAATTTTTCTTTGTAACTCGTAAAATTCTTAAACTGCTTGTGAATAAGTACGTATTCTTAGGCTCTATTTGGTAAGAGAATTTTTGTTTTTGTTTTCAAAATAATATGAAAACAATTTTTTAAAAATTGAAATTGAAACTCGTTTTTAAATAATAATTTTTACATTATATGTGTTTGGCTCCCACATTTAAAAACAATTTTCAAAATACTATAAAAAAAATGATATTTAGGAGACCATTTCTATTTTTTATTTTCTTTAAAAAAAGACAATTTACAAAAAGTAACGTGTAGAATCTGTAGATTACTTTTTTTTATTTTTTATAATGATAAGGGGATAGAGCTCTTTTTTTCTTTTATATTTTTGATAAAGATAAGCTTTTTAATTTTAGAGAGAGAAGAATTTAGGCTAATCTGTGGGGTCCATTATTTTCATTTTATTTACAATTATGCCATTAAAAACATTTTCTACATCTTGAAAACACTTTCTTAGCTATTTTCAAAATCCTAGTCTAAACAAGGAAAATAGGATATAATTTTCTAAAAATTGTATTTAGAGAAAATTATCCAAATAATATATTCAAGCGTGAGACCCACCATTTTATAGTTTGCAAAATAAAAAACTATATTTAAATTCTCTTATCAAATAGACTCTTATTTTTTTTTCTTTGTAACTTGTGAAGTTCCTAATCTGCTTGTGAATGAGTACACATAGACTTTCTTATTGTTCTTCTTTCTCTATATATTTTTTTAATTTAAAAAAAAAATCCCAATAGATAAGAAAGAAATTTTTTTTTTTTTTAATTTTGAAAAGAATATAAGAAATAATTAAAATTGAAGAATAACGTGCATTAAACTATTTATAAGATGTTTGAGAAGTGAAGACAAGATTTGAGATATGGAATCTAGGTTTGGGCCCGCAGCCCATGACTCCAACTGGCGGACAAGTTGCTAATTCTACAGAAGTAGATAGCCAAATAGACTAATAAATAGTACAAGCATGGTGATGGTGGATACTCGTGTCAGCATTACGACGCGGTATCCTTTTCGCCTGTTTATCACACTGTGGAAATGTGATACCACCCAAAATATCAAAATTTTCCCTTTAATTCCTTGTTTCGTTTTTAAATCACTTATCATGATTTTTTTTCTTTTTTTGGCTCATAATAAGTGGGCAAGGAATTTGAATTCAAGGTTATCTTGGATTCAAATTCCTTTTCCCACATGCTGTAAGTAACACAAAAATCTTGAGAAAAATGATTGAGAAACGAAATTAATGGAATGAAAGGGAAATTTTGATATAATGGGTGTCATGGTATAGAATGTTATTGAGTCATAAAACTCAACAATCCTTTTGTCATTATAATGATTCAACAATGATTTAAATTTAAAAATAAAAATAAAAATGGTGGGTCTGCTCAACCTCATCATTAGAATTTTGTAAGAATGAATTGGAAGAAATAATTATGAAACCAAAAAATCCCTTGTTAATGGAAAAGTCTAGGACCACATAATTTTTCACAACTTCCTGCTATAACTATGGTGTGGTAGAGTGTGATTGGTAAAAAAAAAATGATGGATCCATGTGTAAGTGATAGTTAACCACTCACAATCTCCACGTTAGAGTTAAGGCAAAAAAATTGTGGAATAACTTGTAGTCTTAGAATTATTCTTTGTTAATTGTTATAGTTAAAATATTAAGTTCAAAACATTCTCAAAATATAAATTTTTTAATAAATTCGAAGTAATGCATCCACAACATTTTCACAATATTTTTATAACAAATCTTAGGTGGTTAGTTGTTATTGGTTTTAATTTGAATCTACCACTTAAATTACTTTTTTGCCCACCCGAAATAGCCATTAACTACCTGTTACTTAGAATTTATTGTGAAAATGTTGTAGATATAATATTTCTCAAAATAAATCCATATCTTCTCAACTACAAAGGCAGATTTTTTTTTTTTTTTTTTTTCTCTCCATCAGCGTTTTTGCATTTTGTTCACAAGAATACTGAAAAGAAATTTATTATTATTATTATTATTATTATTATTATTGAAACCACAACACTTACCATGAAAATTTAATATATGTCTGTTAGGAGCATGGTGCGTTGGAGCATCATGTGATGCTTGCAGGGGTGTGCTAGTTCAAGTCATATATTTCAACGAAAAAAATGTTGTGTTATGACGTGGGTAATTCTAATGTAGCTCCACACCATGTTAATTTCAAGTTTAAGTGAGCAGGGTTAGTGACCACATGCACAAGACCCTTTTTTGTTCATAAAAATAATATATATATATATATATATATATATATATATATATATATATGTGTGTGTGTGTGGAAATGCAATTGGTATTAATTTATTAATTCCACCAATAATAGAGATATAAAATTTTCACAAATATTTTTATTTTATATATGGATTATAATTAGTGCATAATAAAAGAAGTGTCCATACTAAATTAAATGAAAGTAATCAATTTAAAATTTACAACCTTAGTAAATTGTAAATTAATATTAAACAAAAAGAGATTGTATCAAGATAAAGTAAAGAAGAAGAAAAAAAAAAAAAAGACTTATATATATTTGTTTGTTTGTTTGTTTTTGTGTGGTTGGAAAGATTGATATGATAGTTAATTGCAATTAAGAGTTAGGGCCCAAGTCACCTCAAGGTTTTGGGACTTTTGGGTTGGGATCATCTTGAGGTCCCTAGTAGTTTTCTTGCTTGAGTTGGTTTTGGCTAGAACCTTCTTTTGTCTCTGACTCTGAATAATTTTAAGTTGTCCACTAGTCATCTCCTTTCTCTGTCATAATAAGCCATAGCTTCGAAAGTAGGGCGCCGAAGTGAGACAGAGGAGTCAATGATTGGTAAGGAGGTGTTAGACTTTGAGTGGTGGAACTGAATACTAGCAGTATTTTTTCTCATTAAATAGTCCCACGTGACTGTTAGCTTACACACGGGACACGGCACATAATTCCGGCTGTAGATCATTTGGACTATGGGACCGACATTGCATGGCTAGATAAGCTTCTACCTCGAATACGACATGGATACAGACATAGACACAAACACGGTTTAGATATGGATCTATATTGTATCGTATTGCAGAATTAAATGTGTTTAGCATGACTTTTCTTCTTACATATACAGACATGGACACGGTTTAGATACGGATCCATATTGTATCGTATTGTAAAATTAAATGTGTTTGACACGACTTTCCTTCTTCTGAAAGTCGTAAGTTCATAAAAACAAGAAATTCGGATTTACTTATGTATTGCTTAAAATTTCAGAAGAAGAAATACTTTCTATCCCTTAAATTTATGAAAATTTTTATTTTGATTTCCTAAATATGGGATTGGTTCCATCTTGCTCCTTAAAATATGCATTTTTAGCTTCTTAAAAATGCAGGAGAAAGATGGAAATTTAAATGTGTTTTGCATAATTTTTTTCTTTTGAAAAATCATATCTTTGATCATAGAATTTTGAGATAAGTTTGTAAATTTAAAAAGTTTGGATTTACCTATATATTGCTTATGATTTTAGAAGAAGAAATAATTTCTACAATTGAAACTTACGAAAAAATTTTATTTTGATTTCCTAAATATGGAATTGGTTCCATCTTGCTCCTTTAAATATAGCGTTTTTAGCTCCTTAAAAATGCTAATGTAAAGGAGCAAGATGGGAATTTAAATGTATTTGGCACAAATTTTTTCTTTCAAAAAATCATATATTTGATCTCAGAATTTGGGATAAGTTTGTAAATTTAAAAAGTACGGCTTTATCTATGTATTGCTTAAAATTTTAGAAGAAATAATTTCTGTCATTGAAACTTACGAAAATTTTTATTTTGATTTCCTAAATATGGGATTGGTTCCATCTTGCTCCTTTAAATATACATTTTTAGCTCCTTAAAAAAAAATGCTATATTTAAAGGAGCAAGATGGAAATTTAAATATGTTTGGCATAATTATTTTTCTTTTGAAAATCATATCTTTGATTTTAGAATTTGGGATACATTCAAAAAAAAAAAAAAATTGGGATAAATTTGTAAATTTAAAAAGTTCGGATTTACCTATGTATTGCTTAAGATTTTAGAAGAAGAAATCATTAATTTCTGTCACTAAAACTTACGAAAAAATTTATTATGATTTCCTAAATATGGGATTGGTTCCATTCTTGCTCCTTTAAATATAGCATTTTTATTTCCTTAAATATGTGCTTGATTATCTTTTTAAAATTTTAGGAATTAAAACCTGAAAGGGACCGAAAATGAACTTACACTAAATTTTAAGGACCACAAGAATAATTTACCCTAATATTTTTGTCACCTTCATTTATAAGAGAAGAGGGAGATTCAAATTCAGATTTTGGAAAGTGACTCTACATCACTAAATCATAAATACTATATATATATATATATATATATATATATTTTTTTTTTCATTTTTAAGCGAAATGATGTTATGGTCCCATATAAGCATATATGGGAATGGTCTCCCATTTGTTTAAGAAAGAAAAAAGGTGCTCCATTTTTTGGTAAGAAAAATGTGTCTAGTAGCTCTCCTTTCTCAACCATTTATTTAACAAAAACTCAGTCCACCGTTTCTTCACACTCATACCGTTTAACCCTTTTGAGCTCGTTTTGTCAAACAAAAATTAAGAAAACTCTTCTTTTTTATATATAGTATAAGAAAACCAATATAAACTTATTTTTTAATAAAAAAGAAATGTTATTTGACAAACCACCCATAAATATAATGCCTCGCCTCTCCCCATAGTTAGCCAGTGTCCATTGATTTGATTGCCACTTGTGAAGAGCTCGATCTGTCTGAACCGTCACTCTTTATTAGCCGATAACAAGTTGAATTTTCCTTCACCCAATCTAATCAGGATGGGTACGGATTGAGTACAAACCCAACTTGACTCAACCCAAAGACACCCCTAGAAATAAGAAAAATGATTCAACATTTTAGAGGCAATGTTTAATGTTTTCTAATTTATTTTCTCCCCTCATATGAATGATGAGTGTCTCACCATAAATTTGAATTAGTGAAATATATTATTATATAAGATAAGAAAACGCTACTTATGGACGGTAATAAAGAATAATTACTTAATTTTGAGAATTTTTATAGATAAGTTCGTATAAAAGTTGCATAAAAAGCTAAAACGGCTGCTGATAAGTGAGAACTGAAAATGGTATTGCTTTGCTGTTATCATCTGGAATTGTAATAAAGGACTTTGGATCACAGCTCGTATTCAACTTTTTTTCTATTTTGGTTGGGTATCTTCATTGTTGAAATTTAAATTAATTTATGTGTTACAACTTACAAGGTAATATTTAATTGCTTTGTGCCATCCATCTTTTAAAATCGCAAGCCAGATTTACATATATAATTGTTTCCATAGACAAAAACATCCCAACTAAAGCAAGATGTCAGTGTGGAAAGTGGACCATATATAAGAGCTGGTCATCTAAACCAGCATGCGTAATTGGACAAACAAACTATATAAAGAGGATGAGGTAGGTCCAGTTGAATGGAATCCAATTTTTCTTAATGAATGGTGTCCAATTATTCCATATGAGCTAGCTCTATTTTATGATGAGAAAAACGTGTGCTATAAAAACCTTCACATGTCGATTTGGATTTACGGCGAAATTGACAAGTCATGCGTAAGAGATGTTCTCAGCTTCTAGCTCGGTCCATTATTATGGACATGACTTGTTTCCAATCCACATCCTAACGTGTTCAGTAAACATCAATACGCTGATACACGAAACACAATTTCTACTCATAGCTTATAAAAAGCTTAAATTCATATCAAATACTTGACATTCGGAAAACTAATATTTGAATTTTTGGTTGTATTTATTTATTTTTTACTTAAAATTAACACCTATTATGTGGAGTTCAAAACCCGCCAACACCATAAACCAATTGGTATCATTGAACAATCACCATGAAGCCGCACACCAAAAAAAAAGAAAAAAAAAGAAAAAAGAAGACCTATCTTCGCTTGAACACATTAATTGTGCGCCTATACCAACTTATAAGCATCTTCAAATTGCTTGTTTCATGTATGATACTTTTTTGATTCTCTTAAAATGTATGCTACTTTTGAAGCTTTTGAAAAAAATAAACAAGCACGCTAAAATTAAGCCAATTTCTGAGAGAAATCAAAATGCGTGCAATGATTACGGCAGAATCAAATAGTAGTACTAGGTTTGATTGATAGCAGAAATCTTGCCCTACGCTGGTAACACCAAGTACTCAGGAGTCAAAAACCATATTTGCATTTTTTTCATTTTTCAGACCCCACAAACTCCATCCTTAAAAGACAATCGTAATGTGACTGATCACTATGTATTGCACAAAACATTTTTGTCGTTGTTCTTGTGTCAAAACTTTCATTGATCTCTAGTTGGTAGATCATAAATGTGTCAATTGTTGCTGTCAAATACCTACACTAGCTTGTTGAGTTACAATTATTAAGTGACTTGATTTTTACCCCCCTTTCTAGATAGAAAATGGTTCAATTATATGTTGAACTAATCAATAAATTATGCAATGTAGGAGCAAGTTTAACAAAATAAATTTTTCATTCTTTTATTTTTCGTATTAAATATTAAAAGTGTTTATGATTGGTTTATATATGGAACTATTGATTCTAGCATTTAAAGAAAATATTGTATTCATCTATATATATATATATATATATATAAAGAATAAATTTTGAATCAATTAAAAAATATAAATTGGAATAATGACATGTAAAATTATAAGGTGGTGCCAAAAAAAATTATAAAGTCAACAAAAAGTCAAACTCTTCGGGTTTGTATTTTTCTTAGAATAAACCTAGGGATACACCATATACCCAATTTTACAATATATTGATGTAGTCGACTCTAAGTGGTGGACACTTTCTAACTTTCTACCCACCGTTTTTTACATTAACCCACAACTTTTTTCTACCACCTAAAATCGAACACCTCTCAAGTTGTAAACATGAGTGGTGGTGTGTTTGTAGTATTGTAGTATTGTTGACCTAATTAATCTTTAGGTAAGTAGCATGATTTAGGATTGGTTGGTGCTTGGTGTAGGAGAGTTACACAAGGCTACATGATAAGAAATCATGAGTTTGAGTAACCATTTGCCCTACCCCTTACCCGTTAGAGTTACAATTTATAATATTCATAAAATTCTTAGAGATTAAATTCTATAAGGATGTGATGTAAAACTTAAGTTTTACACACTCTTTAATTTCAACATGTCACATTATCATATCACATATTAAAAAATTGTTAAAACTATATCCAATCAATTCTAATACTCACCTAAAAAGTCAACTCAACTAAGAGTTTATTAAGATATTATTAAGTGTGATAAGATATATAGATTTTTAAGTAAAAAAACTAATGGTAAAAAAAGTTAAAAAAAAAAAAAGAAGTAAAAAACTATTGCAGTAATCTCTTATTAGATTGTGTGTAAAATATGGGTTTTATGCCCCCCATCTATACCAAATTCGGGCTCTATTTCTTAATATAAAACTCTTCACTTTATTTCATTTTTAAATAACCCAAAAAAAAAAAAGTGTAAAGTGTCAATTATATCCTCAACTTACAATTAATATGTATAGAATTTTTTTTTTTTTATTTCCTTATAAAACTTAAAATTCTATACTCTCTTTTTAAAATTTAATTTCATAGAATTCTAAAATTTTTAAAGTATAAATATATACTACAATCCCTAATTACTATGATGAATATAATGGAAGGTTTTTGTTTTCATTTTTCTGGTTTTTATTCAATACTAAAAATTCCAAAGTGATTAGAGTATTCATATCAAGGATCTCAAAAAATATAGCTTTTAACAACTCAAAAACCTATTTTATCAATTTTAACAACCACTTTACAATTCATCCCACATCAAAGTTTCTATTTTTTTACCATTTCATTTATAATAATATATACAACTCATTAAAATAATAAAAAAACAATCACCACAAAAACCAACCACCACAACCAATCACCACAAAATCATTAAAAAATAATAACAAGTTGTTACAATGAGCTCTCATTTAGTAAGATGTCAAATTTTTTTAGATATGACATATTTGAATGGAGCATAATTTTTATGGTTTAAGATGCTAAAAATAGCTTTTGAGTAGGTTTGACACCCTTGTTGTGAATGCTTAGGGAGGTATTCGACACCCTCAAGTTCAAGTTGAAGAGCCTTGCTAGGTAATAATTATGTGGTCAAGAATGCCCACCATATTAAAAAAAGAAAAAAAAAAATCTAAAACACCCACACAACAATTTTGAATTTCCTTTATGGGAAACAATTTTGAATTTTGATTAACATGTAAAAGTAGGGATGGTAATGGGGCGGGGTGGGGCCGAAGGATGGGGTCTTCGTTTTCGCCCTGCATGGTTTTGGCTTGTCCCATCCCCACCCTGCCCCACATGTCAGGGAAAACTTTCTAACCCCATCTCCGCCACTTGGGGCCTCACGAAGCCCCAGCCTACCCCGTAAAACCCTACTTTTTGTTAATTTGCCTTACAACCAGTACAATTTTTTTAATGAAACATATTTCATTAATAAAAATATACTTGAAATTACAACTAAATTTATCCCATCAAATCAAATCAATTTTAGAAAAAAATTGAATAATATATCCTAGTGTTTAACAAGATAACTTACAACCAGTACAATTTTTTTAATGAAACATATTTCATTAATAAAAATATACTTGAAATTACAACTAAATTTATCCCATCAAATCAAATCAATTTTAGAAAAAAATTAAATAATATATCCTAGTGTTTAACAAGATAATCACAAAAAAATCTCATAAGATAACATATAACAAAATAAAGGTAGAGAATGACATTGGGTAGAATAAAATAAGTTAATATTGATATGTTTGTTTAAATAGTAGAGTTTTAGGATGTGAAAAATTTACAGTTATAATCCTTAACAAAGCGAGGTAGAGCGCGGTAGGGCGGGGACGGGGAGGGGCACGGCGGGGTGGGTCTAAAAACTTTAAACCCATCCTTGCCCTGCCCCGTGGTGCGAGGCTAAAATCTTGCCCCATCCCCACCCTATGATCTTTGTGGGACGGAGAAAACCTGCGTGGAGCAAAGCAGGAAGGGGCGAGTTAAGTGGGGCGGGGCAAAATTGACATCCCTATGTAAAAGCAGTTCATTGCATTATATAAGGTAATTTAAATTCGAATAATTATTATGTGCTCAACACATGCATGCTCCCCTTTTAAACAAGGGAAATTATTATATACTCCCGGAGTACCATAAATGCATACTCCATCTTTTCACATAAATAATAGATCTCATTAATTAAATTCATGGTAGAACTCACAATTCATGTGAGATGAGAAAATATGTATTTATGATATTCCGGAAGTACCTAATAATTTTCCTTTAAATAAATAGTAGATCCCATCAAAAAAATAATTAATTTGAGTCAGAACCACTACTATGTCAGATGGAAAACATGCATTTATTGTGCTTTAACACTGAATAATTACTCATCAAAGGTAATAAATTTGCATAATAGTTTCCACTTTCCATGTATAAATTACTCATTAAAGGTAATAAATTTGCATAATAGTTGCCAATTTCTATGTATAAATCTGTCACGTGATGTGATTGGTTGAAAAAAGTTACATTAACTTTCCCTGACGTTTACTATTATTACACTCACCTCTTTTTAGTTTAAAATAAGATATTGGTCCTTTCTGAAATGCAAACTATTTACATCGATCTCCAAATAATTGAAAAAAAAAATTAAATATTTTTTTTGAATTTCTTATTAAAGGACGTGTGGATGATAGTTTAACTCAATGGTAAAGTAGAAAATTTAAAGATTTTTTAAAATGTTTTTTTAGTCATCTATCAGAGGCTAGTATAATTAGTTTGCATTTTAAGGGGAGATGAGTGTATTATTCTAAAAGAATGGGTAATTATCCCACATTACTTAAGAAAGTGTGTTGTGTGTAGTATAACTCACTTCACCCTTCCTTAAAAGTTACCATGACTTTTGAGTGAAGTTGTGGTGTGTTTTTGTGTTAGAACCCATTTCTCTCTCCCTTGTGTGTGTGTATTTGTTTCTCACCCAAAAAAAAAGAAAAAAAAAGAAAGAAAAAAAACTAGAGAGGATGTAAGTGTAATGATAAATAATCTCAAAAAAGATTAGTGTAATTTACCTTGTGATTTCTATAAATGAATCCTTTAAAATTTGTACTCAATCAATTTATTTGTATTCTAAAAATAATTTAATTTATTTGCATAAATGTTGTACTTAGAATATGTTAAAACTAGTTTCTCAAAAAAAAAATGTTAAAACCAATTTATTTTTCATCAAAAAGAAAAGAAAAGAATATGTGGAGATGTTTAAAGGTGTAAGCTAGAAGCATAATGCATGTAGTCCTAGTCCTGCTGAAGCTACTGCCATAGTTTGGGCTTTGTAGCTGGCCCGAGATGAAAAATTTTAAAGTATAATTGTTGAGGGTGACTCTAAGATTTGTGTTGATGCTTTAAATAAAAATTTGGAGGAGACATACTGGGAAATTCAGTCTCTTTTGTGGGTTGTTGTTTTGGTTGGATCAAAAGGGATGCTAGATCCGTAGCTCATGCACTAAGCAAGTATGTTTTATATTCAAATATCTCATATTTTTGTAATTGTGTATACCTTCCTCTCGCTGTCATGGAGGAATAATTGGGAAAGAGATATATCTCTTTTGCTCTTTCAATAAAAATTTCACTACATTTATAAAAATAATAAAAAACCAAATTAATTTCTCAGAACAAAAACAAAAACAAAAGAAAAAACCAAAAAGATTCCAAGTGTGAAGACGAAATTTCAGCCCCTTTTTCATTTCAGGCTTTTCAGCCCCTTTTTTCTTCTCTTTCTTTTTTCCTTTTAAAGCTCAAGAACCACGTGTCGCAGTCTTTTCCTCCTCAACTAAACCCTAATACAGCAAAATTATAGCCTTACCGACCCTAATGGTTGGCCTCGCTTTCTCTCACATAAACTTACACTAAGTCTCATATTTTTATATAGGGAAACGTTAACGAGTACTCTTAGGACACTAGTTAAGAATTCAATTAAAGAAAATTTTGACATCACTTTTATGGGAAATGAAAAAAACTATCAAAACATTAATTACTTTTTTTCTTTTCCCATAAAAACTTTACTTAATTGGCTTCTTAACCAGTATCCTAAGGACACTCATTAGCATAACATTTTTATAAATACCTCTTCAAGCTCCTATTCTTCAACACAAATTCCATCACTCACAACAACAAAAAAAATCTAAATCAAACCAAACCAAACCATGTTTCTCTCTCTTCTTGTTTTCATCCCACTAGGGTTTTTGTTTCTCTCATTCCTATTGTCCATCACTTTACAAGTTCATTACCATTACAGCAAATCTTCCACCCCTTATGGCCCTCCTTCATACCCAATTCTTGGTTGCCTACTGTCTTTTTACAAGAATCAGAACCGTATTCTAGACTGGTACGCAGATCTCTTGTCAATTTCACCCACAAAAACCATCAGTGTCAAAAGACTCGGTGCAAGACGCACTATAGTGACAGCAAATCCAGACAATGTTGAGTATATACTCAAAACCCACTTCAGAAACTTCCCAAAAGGCAAGCCTTTCACTGAACTCCTCGGTGATCTTCTTGGCTTTGGCATATTTAACGCAGATGGTGAATTGTGGTCTACGCAACGCAAACTCGCTAGCCATGAGTTTAGCACGAAGTCCTTAAGAGATTTTGTTGTCAAAACTCTTGAAGATGAAGTTCGAGACAGACTAATTCCAATTCTTGAATCAGCTGCTGAGAGTAACAAAGTCTTGGACTTGCAAGATGTGTTGAGAAGATTAGCTTTTGATAGTATTTGCAGGGTCGCTTTGGGCATAGACCCTTGTGCTTTGGACCTATCTAGCCCTTTACCAGTCCTTGCAAAAGCCATTGAAACTGCATCGGAGATAAGTGCTAAGCGTGCAACACAGCCCTTGTATTTGGTGTGGAAGATAAAGCGTGCACTGAATCTTGGGTCAGAGAAAAAACTCAAGGAATCAATTGCAACTGTACATGGTCTTGTCTCGGAGATTATACAAACCAAAAGGCAAACCGCGTGTGAAAACCGTGATTTATTGTCACGGTTAGTACTAGCGGGGCACGATGAGCAAGTCATAAGAGACATGGTGATAAGCTTTATCATAGCTGGACGTGACACAACATCTTCAGCCTTGACATGGTTGCTTTGGTTGCTCACTAAGCATAGAATCAAAGAGGAACTCATTGTGAAGGAAGTGAATCATGTATTAGAGAATCAAAAGGCATTGGATTTTGAAGCTTTGAAAGAGTTGAGGTTTATACATGCTTGTTTATGTGAGTCCATGAGGTTGTACCCGCCTGTTGCTTGGGATTCTAAGCATGCAGCGACCGATGACATTTTGCCAGACGGCACTAAGGTAAGGAAGGGGGATAGAGTTACTTATTTTCCTTATGGAATGGGGAAGATGGAAGAGCTTTGGGGTAAGGACCGGTTTGAGTTTAAGCCGGACCGGTGGTTTGATGAAACGGGTGGTGCAGATATTGGTGGAGAGTTGAAATATGTGAGTCCATACAAGTACCCGGTTTTTCAAGCTGGTCCAAGGGTGTGCATTGGGAAAGAGATGGCTTTTATACAGATGAAGTATGTGGTGGCTGACATACTGAGGCGGTTCGAGATCAAACCGGTTTCTGAGGTGGATGAACCGGTTTATATCCCTTTGTTTACTGCAGAAATGGCTGGTGGGTTCAAGGTGATGATCAAGAAAAGGAGCGGTTGTTATGATTCCATGACTAGTGCTTAAGACAGATTTTATTTTCTTTTCAAATGCTTGTGTTTAGAGCTCTTCAATCACTTGGCTAAAGCTTAAGATAGATTATCTTTGAATGGCATTGGTAATTTGATATTGCATTCCACTCACTTGTGCTTATTTTCTATGATTAGTAATGTTGGAATACAAATGTCATATTGTTTTTGTAATCTATTATGGTTGATTTTTGTATGTAATCTTCATTATGATAAATTATCCATGACTTAATAGTATAATTTTCATTATAGATATAAATTTTATTGTAATATACTATTTATGAATAGAGTATGAGACCAAAAATCTTATAATTCAACTAAATGGTACTTTTTTATGTCTCCAACCAAGATATATATGGTTCAGATTGTTCATTTTCCATTATATAACTATTGAAATTAATAAAAATATTTGACTCTTTTTCGGTAAATATAAACCGTCAAATTAACCAAATTAGATAAACTTTAAATTCTTTTCTCTCAACTTTTCTTTGTTGCTCTATCTCTTAATCCCAAATCACTACAATAGTAAACTATTAGATCTGCTATATTTTCTTCCAAATAAAAAAAGATCTGTATATGTTCAATTTAAAATTTTTTACGAGGGCCAATGGGTAAATTTCTTAAGATGCACAAAATCCGCTTGGGTAAAATCGCTTTGACTTTCACTTAAAAAATAGCATATATGGGACAAAATAACATTAAAATATATAAACTTAATGATTTTTTATTAAAATCAAAGATTTAAAGAAAAATGCTGCTTATTATTGCTCGTGAGTATAAAAGTAATTTTAGTATTAAGTTTAAATTTTAGTATTGAGTTTAAATTAAAATTAGTAATAACTTACTAGTCAATAATTTTAGGACAAAGTTTAATTATAAATTTAGTTGTAACCTAAAACTACAACTCCCACTAAAAAATCTAAATTAATTACATATTTTAAAAATCTAACCGTTGAATTGCATGTTCTTTTTGTTCTTAACACATATGTCAAATTTTATGTCAATCAGATATTATTTACTATTCAATCTAGAAATAACTTATTTTTTATCCATAATTTTGATTTATAAAAACTTGAAATTTAAACATTTGATCGATGACATAGTTATTGATTTTTAATCTTATGAAAATTTTGCAAGCATGGAAATATAAATATATATATATATATATATATATATATATAATTCAATGATGGATTTGTCAAAATTCATATCCAATAAAAAAAAAATATTAAGTAGAGCTGTAGTTCTAGGCTACAACCAAGTTTGTTGCTAAATTTTGTAAAAAAAAATTTAAATACCTTTAGGTTAATAAGAAAGCTAACAAATATCTTTAGGATAAAATTGGCAACAAACTTAGTTAATAGCCTAAAGTTACAACTCTACTCAATATTTTTTTATTGAATGTGAAAAATCCACCATTAATTGGATTCTATTTTCTTCTTATATCCTTCATACTTGTAAAATTTCCAGAAAATCAAAAATCAATAACTATGTCATCAATAAAATGTTTAAATTTCAAGGTTTTATAGTTAAAATTATTCATAAAAAATAAGTTTATAAAGTAAATAGTAAATAACATTCGATTAATATAAAATTTGACATGTGTGTTAAAATTATAAAGAACATGTAATCCAACGATTATATTTTTCAAAATATGTAATTATGTTAATTTTTTTTATTGGGAGTTGTAGCCTTAGACTATAACTTAAGTTTTTTTTTTTTTTTTTTAATTTAATTTTTAGAATCAAGTTACAACTAAGTTTGATTCTAAAAAAGAAAAGAAAAAGAAAGGTCACAACTATCTTTGTAACCAAACTATATTCTATGTTTATTATGCGATGAACGGTAATATACCATCTTGACCTATGTATTTCTTTAGATATGAGATTATCATTTTTTTTATTGGGAGTTGTAACCTTAGGTTAAAACCAAGTGTGTGTGTGTGTGTGTGTGTGTGTGTAATCAAGTTACAACTAAGTTTCTTCTCGAAAAAAAAAGTTATAACTAAGTTTGTAACTAAATTTTGTTCTATGTTTATTAAGTGATGAATAGTGATATATCATCCTAACCTATGTATCTCTTTGGACATGAGATTTTCATATAATTTGTAAAAATATTATAAAATAGTCTGTAACCTATGTATCAACAGTTTGTATCATATACCATCCTAACCTATGTATTAACAGTCTGTAAAAATGTTGCAAAATAATTTGTGACTGTAACATTACTCTTGAACTTAATAATTCTTTCATGATGAATATTTTAAATTAAATTAGCCTTATTAATCCGTATGGAAAGATAGCCAAACAACCAAAACTTTCCTCATGGTTTCCAATTGTATTCTTGCTACCTAATTTTACCAACTTTGGCAACCTGCCAAAATTGGCGCAAAAGTTTGATATAAATAGAGTTCTTGCCGTATTATCAACTTTTCAACATTGAAACCAGGAAAGAAAATTAAATGCTCCTTTTCAAACATATCTTCATACCATTCTCTGCTAAAATTATAAATAACCACATCAAATCCAAACCCTGATTAAAATTGTATTCCACATCAATGACCATCTCTTCTTTTTGGATAATTATAAATGCGTACTCTTCCCTTTCATATAACTGTGGGTTCCACTATTAAATTTATGATAAAATTCACAATTCATGTGAAATGAGAGAATACACATTTATAGTACTCATAGAGTATTCAATAATTTTCCCTTCTTTTGTTATAGTCATTTTGCACCAAAACACATAGGGTCCATGAGAAAAATGCTTTTAGGGGTTAACCATTAATGCAATAATTTTGCTAAAGAGTTTTAGGTTGTGTTTGGATACTGTTTATTTTGCTGAAACTGAAAACTTGTTTTTGAAAGTAATGTAGAGAAAGGTAAAAGTTAATTGAAATAATACAGTAAGACATATGAATAGTATCAAAAAGTACAATGAAGTTCATAAATATATAGTACCAAAAAATACATAAACAGTACATGGAACCTACTATTTTTTTTAGCAAAACACAAAAAAATTTCATCCCAACGCACGCTTACTGGGTCTTTAAATTTGAAATAAACTGATTCTATAAAAAAATAATAATAATAATAATAAAAAATAAAATTCTGAAAATAGCTGTACCGCTAAAGTCAAAATTTGAAATATAGATATTTAATGCACTATTTAATGTAATTTTTCAAGCTCTTAAATGCTAAAGAGCTTTTCAATTATCCAAACTCTATGTTGGAATTGGAAAACTCTACTATAAAAACTCTACAATTGAGATTCTGTTCAGTGGAAAATTATTGTGTACTCCAAGAGTACTATAAATATATACTCCCTCATTTCATATGAATGGTGGATCCTACTAATTAAATTCATAATGGAGCCCACTATTCATGTGAGAGGGTGGACTATGTATTTATGATACTCTAAGGGTATCTAATAATTTTTCCTGTTTGGTACACCATTTTCAGTTTTTAAACAATATTACATGTATTTCCACACACTTTTTCACCCAAACGTTTTAAAAAAAAAAACTGAAAACTGTTATTTAAACAGACGTATCAAACGGACTCTAAATATCTACCACTGGTATACACAACTCTGGAAACGATGAATAGTCCTTTTCTACCACTTAATAAGGCAGATTGAAAACATGGATTCTTGAATAGTAGTACAATTTTTAATTATCTGGTGTGACAATTATGTAATGCTTAATTTGAAGGAGACTAAACCACTTGTTCATATCAATTATTAAGCCTTTGAAGTAACAGTATTTTTGCCACTTGTTCATATCAATTTATTTCAGTATCTAATTATAAATCACATTTTTGGGGACACCATTCCACTGAAATAATTATTATTTAAAAAAAAAAAAAAAAGAAGAAAAAAAGAAGAAGGGGTAAGTGACTAAGTGCTTTGTGTTAATATAACTTTTTTTTAGTCAAGTTTTTAATGTATCTTTGTATTTGAACTACGTCCCCCCTCTTTTGTACGTTCGTTTCTCAAAGAAAAAAAGAAAAGAATATGTAGAACTATCACTCTAAACTTATCTTTTCTTATGTTTGGGTTTCTCGAATGCTAGCAAAAAGTATTGTACTGCACAATCAATGCTAAACCTGCAATCCCATTATTAATAATTTTTTTGGTAGAAGCCATTATTAATAATACACTATATCATTTATCTCAAAAAATAATACACTATATCATGTATAATATTGTTCAAAGTTCATATGAAATCATTTCTTTTAACCATTGCGTACGTTGTGGCCGGTTTGGCCACACAATCCAAACAATTAGGACCTTAGCACATTTGTTCCTTTAATATATGGTTCAGATCTCAAAATCCAAATTCATTCCCTAAAAGCTCACATGACCATATGTTGTAATATAATTATCCAAATTCATTCCCTAAAAGCTCACATTACCATATGTTGTAATATAATTATCAACATTCTCATCAATATGTTACACATGAAAACATATATTAGAATCTTTACAGCGCATATTCTGGTTTTGATGTTCTCCAAGACACGCAAAATCTGCCATAATCTTTTTCTTTCAGTATCTAATTCTTAATCACATTTTTTGGGACACCCATTCACATGGAAATTGTAAAGTTGCATTCTTCTACTGCAAAAGATACTCCCAGATCAAAGTTTGTGTGGTTCAAAGTTCAAACAGTTGTCAAAAAGATGAGAAAATATGAGTATAATTTGGTTAATAAAAATTAATTGGATTTGATGTGGTCGATAATTAAAGCCGGTTGAACTGACATCCCTTTCATTTTCATACTCATATTACTTTCATGCTTATCTGAAATGATGTATCTTTTGCAGTTTTCAGAGCAGTCACGTTTAAGTTTTTTTGGTTATAGCAGTCACGTTTAAGTTGAAGTTCCTGCAAACCCAATATAGTAGACTTGCTAAAGTAACACAAAAATTTTCCTTGCACCACAACTGGCTAACGTGGCAAGTTATGAATGGTAGAAGAGTGTTCTCATATGGACCTATCATCACCTTTTTACCATTTACAACTTATCACGTGGACAAGTTATGACATAAATACTTTATGTAGTACTAGCATAACCCAAAATTTTCACACATTTTTTCATAATTATTGAAATGACATGTTTTGATTAATATATAATAACTATGATTATAGTAGTGGGATTACGTGAAAGTCACTTAATTACAAATTAAAGATAAAGATTTTTGGTCTGAAAGTTAATGATAAACTAATAATATTGCACTACTTTAATTACTTCAACAAAACAAACTCTTAAGACAATTATGAAAAGGTAAAAATCCTTCAATAATCTACGCATCTTTACAACTCTTCATGGAGACAAACCAAACAAAGAGAAATTTCACATCTTATTATATGTACAAACAAAACAACTTCCCTATTAATTTATACACATATGTATAAAATGGGTAGCTTTAATGGCCCACGTTTTGCATCATCCATGCTAAGTGCACATTCAAAAAGTATAACATGTAGTAGAAAGTAGAAACTGGCTTCTTAATTTAGCAAATTAGCCAAAGCTCTCCCTCCAAAGCATAGCATCTTTATCTTTTTATATAATTGGCCTTGGAAACATTGTTGATGGACAACACAAAGATCAAACCAAACGTGTTCAAATTGCATTCACAAAGCATTAAAGGAAAGAAGTTCCAAGACCCAAAAATAATCATAAACAGGGGTAGGAGGAAGTTACCATCTTGAAGTAAAAGCTTGCTTCTTAGTGTCTCCTTGCATATTTTGGCTTGATGTGCACACATAAATGTTTTGGTTTCGTACACGTTCTTGTATTCCAAGAAAAGCCAGACATGAATTTCGCACCATATAGATAAAGAGAAGGCTATATAGGTCCTCAATTGTAGTATCTTACAGCTTCAAAATTAGCCCTCCAAGTGAGCAAAAATAACTAGATCCAGTTTCCCACATGCCCATGTGAGATCAAAGGGCTGCAATATTATTGCTTGATTTTCCTTGTATGGGCAATGTACACAAACATGTGCTACCCGTGACAAGTCCTTTCAAATTCATTCATCTTGAATCCTTGATATCAAACAACAAACATAGCAGTCCCACTACCTAGCTATCTAGCCAGCCAGTGTAAATGAAAACTGTGATTCAGTCAATTAATAAGTCTGCTGGTATAGAATTTGGCTGTTAATCGTTTTTGCACATATGTATATAGAGGTGGTGGCTTGGTAAACCTGTTTAAAGAATGCTTCTTTTATGAAAAGTGCATTAAATTTCTCTCTCTTCCTACTAAGGATTATTGCAGTAAAATGCTATACAGCAATGTTTGCCTATTGTAGAATCCTAAAGGACCATTGCTTAGTGACAACAGGGATAGGATAATTTGGTGCTTTCCACTCAGAGTCCAGAGATAAATTAAGCCAGAATAATGCTTTAAAAGAGGCTTCATTGAAAGCTGTTCTATTCTAACTTTTGGGTCTGATTTGGGAACTCCATTATGCACAACTATGAAGGAAGTTTTCATATATGAAAAAAGAATTGGATATAATTTTTCTCCACCCCAACTTAGAAACAAGTTCCTCTAATCTACTAAGCAACGACTTAAATGATCATTTACTACTTTTAACCACATGATGGTGTTAATAGAATGTCGTGTAGGTATGTAACTTAGTTGGATGACTTAATTAGCTATGTAATTAAAATACTTGTGAAAAAGTCTTATGAACCTTCACATTATCATTTCCTACTTTAATCACTTGACAGTGTTATTAGTATGTCGTGTAAGTATGTAACTTAGTTGGATGACTTAATTAGCTATGTAATTAAAATACTTGTGAAAAGTCTTATGAACCTTCACATGATGTGTTGCAATTTTAAAGGATATTTTTTAAACCGGTTTGAAAGAAAAGTTTGTACAAAACAAATGTTAGTCTTAATAATAGAGTTGTGCTTGAATACTTTTGATGAGTAAAGCAATTGAATTCCTTTAAGCATGAAATAATTGATGTGAATGGCCTTCTTATATATGTAATTTGACAATTCTTCTCATTGTCTATCACGTATAAGATTATTTACCAAATGTAGAACTTAATTGCTACTAGTAGAGACCACAAAGTGTTGTTGAACATAAAGGATGAGCTCAAAATGTGCCACATTTCCATACCTATGCTAAGTAAAACCTTCTTATATATGGAATTTGACAATTCCTTTCTTTGCTTGCTACATGTGAGATTCTGCATCAAATGTAGAAATTGATTGCTACTAGCAGTGACTACAGCGTGTTGTGGTACAGAAAGATTAGCTTGGAAGGTGCCACATTTCCATACGTAAGTAAAACCTTCTTATATATGAAATTTGACAATTCCTCCCTTCCTTGCATGCCACACGTGAGACTCAGCATCAAATGAAGAACTTGATTGCTACTAGCAAAGACTGCATGCTGTGGAGCATAAAAGATGAGCTAAAAAAGTGCCACGTTTCCAAATCTAAGCCAAGTAAACCCTTCTTTATATGTGGAATTTGACAGTTCTTTTCTTTGTAAGATTCTACACCAAATGTAAAACTTGATTGCTACTAACAGAGACTACCTCTAAGCTGTGAAACATAGAAGATGAGCTCAAAATGTGCCACGTTTCTAGACCTAAGCTAAGTAAGACCGTATGCTTTAGGACTTGGGGAAATAGGTCCTACTATTTGAGAAGCACATAACGAATATTGCTACAATGATAAAGAAAAGACCAATAACAAATGACAATGGGCTCCAGACATTGCCGACAGTCCTCGAACAATAGGATATAAAATGCATTTATTGCACGAGTTATATAGTCCCCTCATTCATATAGACCTAATGTTCCGAGAAAGGTTTATGTTTTGTGTCCTGTGCTCACAAGGATGCAACCTGAGGTGTCATGTCAACTTATGGAGATGCATTGCATTCCTAGGTTCTGTTATCTCCACAATGCCACAGGATGTCGGCCCTAACTAGTTTTTCTTGTATTGGACAATTTATGGATAAAGCTCAAGATTGGTCAAGAAGTTCTTGATGCAACCTATGCAACTCTGTAAAGTTTCACTCTTCTTTTTTTTTTTTTTTTTTTTTGTACAACTATACTTTTATGCAGCTTAATTTATTCAATCAATGAAAATAAACTATCCCAATCCAGCTTAATTTACTTAGTTTATTTTTTAAACCAAATAAACCAATGAAAATAAACTATCCCAATCAAGCATGTGTTTGGCCTGAAGATTCCCCTAACTTCCATATTACTTTGAACAGGAGATACTACTACATTTTAAGAAAATTGCCATATCCTTTCAATTTACTATCTTTCCCAGCGCCTTTCCCTCTCTTCTACTCTTCCTTCATCTTCTTCAGTTCTGTCTAAACATAAATGAAGGTAACCTCTCTTCCACTCTTCCCTTCATCTTCTTCTGCTCTGTTCTAGACATAAATAAAGTTAACTTCGGCTAAGAATTTCCAGCGGCTAGATGTAATGATTTACCAATACTAAAAAAGTACTACTATTTTGGAGGTTGGAAATGGTACTCAGGTCAGGAATTCAAATCAAATAACCTACCTTCAATCACATCCAAAAAGTACCACATGTATCCATGTACATACAGTTACTGATTTATACAGGCCTGTCTATGCATGCATGTGATGTACATATAAACGTTCTGGTCCTAGAAAGATCCTAGTATCATCAACCTCACTCCAAACCGATGAATGAGTGTTAGATTTGACCTTAAATCATAATGGGGGAAAGGATTTGACTGGCCAATAGCAAGTACTGCAATAGGGTTTTGTGGAGTTTGAGTAAACTCTAAACCCATAAATAATGGGAGAGAACAAGATTTTAGGGTGGGGGCATTGAATTAGATTTCAAAACAAGTAACAGATTCAAAAGTAACCAAGTCACCACCCAACTTTCTAACTATCCAAAATAGGAATTGAGAAATATACTAGCAACCAAATTTCTGCAGCCTTCAGCCAAAAGAACCAAATGTACAAGCAATCCAGGATTTCGGTATTGAGCTGTATAAAGAAAAGGAAACTTTTTTTTCATGGGAAATAATCACCTCCCTTATAAACCTAATACGTTTGATAATACTATCTAGCCAAGAAACCACTGAGAACAGTTTTGACTACTACATCCAATACATTCCTAGCAGAAAATGAAAAGAATTAAACACGCGGGGAGGGGGGGTTGGTGGAAGAGAGTGAGAGATAGAGTATCCATTACCATTCTACCAAAAAAAAAAAAAAAAAGAAAAAAAAAGATGAATTATTATGTTAGAAGTATTGACATGCAAACCAGATCTTAACAATTCAACAAATCCTCACTCAAGTGCTACCAGGAGCATCACTAGCAGCAGATTTGCGGTTCAGGTAACGAATAACAGCATCTTCAACCCTGAAGATTTCACCAAAAACATAAATAGAAATTCAGAAGACTGTTATATAATGCTTTTCATGGAAGAAATATAAAAAAGGGAAGATATCAGGTGGAGACACAAAAAATTACTTATTATTTAACCTTATTTCTTTGTGGCTATATCATAAGTCAAAGCAGATTTGAATTGTTTTTGTAGGTAAACTAACACAAGAACATTATCATTTGTTGATTTTATATTTAGAATGAATAAGTAAACATGGAAAACCAAAGGTGTGGAGACCATAAACTGATGAATATCAAGCACTGTGACCAGTTG
This sequence comes from Quercus wislizeni, assembly GCA_023055345.1. Classification (NCBI taxonomy): domain Eukaryota; kingdom Viridiplantae; phylum Streptophyta; class Magnoliopsida; order Fagales; family Fagaceae; genus Quercus; species Quercus wislizeni. The sequence goes on from JALGQJ010000003.1 coordinate 3,746,328, forward strand.
GCATCTATTACCTATGAACTATCAACTCGAACTACACAAGTTACAGGCACTGCAAACAGCAGTACAACTTTTTTTAAACAGCAATCGAAATGATTCTTTTCAGCACAACCATCAAACTACAATAGGGTAGGCACAAAATTATTTTGATAAGTATTTACAACTTCTGTTAAAAAAGACACAGGGCTTGATATTCATAGGAACCTCTCATTCAATGTTTTATCTTGTTGATCAGAGTCTCTAAAATGAAATTTTCAGAACATTTACTTTGCAATTTCTTTTCTTTTTAAGGAAGAGCAAATGCAAATATGATATTAAAATTCATTCAATCAAATATACTTTATGCTGCAAAACTGAAAGGGATATGATTGTCGGTTACAATCCTTTCTCATGTTTTTATAATTTTGTTAAGTTACAATCACTTCTCAAGTTCACATGGAGAACTTTATTTGTAAAAAGAGAATACTGGTATCAGATACACCTGACATAGGGATCAGATTCCAACGGGAAGCTAGGTAAGCCTTTATGATAATTGTCTAAGAGATTTGTAAGAAAACAATGGTCATTGAATTTGAATACTTATATATATTTCAATTTTCATCTCTCTTAGTTGAAACTTTCTTAGTTGCAAGCACACATTAAACCAAAAAAAAAAAACCATATTCCATTGGCAGGCTTCATTTTGGGAGAAGAAGCCAGTTCCTGACACATTTACACACAAATAGCAATAACAAGAAACAGAACAGAAGCTTACCATGGTTGATTATAGAAATCAGAACGGCGCTCTTTTTCTGCATTACGGCTAGCATCTCCAGCAACAAGCTTTAGATCCTTGCTCTGAGAAGCAATCAAGGCATTAATAAATTCTGCTGGAGACTGACTAAACCCAAGAAAGAATGCCCGCCTCCTACGATGCTCATGGATCTTCTTTATAGAAGCACAAATCAATTCATCACAGGCATCAATCTCTTTGTGCCTTTCGATGTTTGACAAGAAGGCAGACATTTCCTTTTCCAATTGAAAAGGCACATCAACCAGCACATCATAACAAGTATTTCCAGCAGGAGAATTTCCTGAAAGCTTGATTTTATGCTCCAAATGTATAGGCTGTGGAGGCGTCAAATGCACTGATATCTTCTGTGTTACCATGGCAAATTTCATTTTCTCTTCCCCAAACACTTTCTGAAGAGGTGGATCACATGTAAAGAAGGAAGGGTCACTAGGGCTCTGCAACTTCTTAGCCTTCACATAGTGCCAAATTGCTGCAATAATCCTTGGGCGGGTCTCTACCTCAATTCCAAGAATTTCAGTCAGAGCCGGTGAAAGTTTGAATTTCTCTGGTGCATAATTCATTTCCAGTCTTATTATCACATTGAATTCCTTATCCCCTTTTCTCTTCACCTCAAATCCTTCATGAAGAGCAGGTGAGCGAGCACTCTCCCATAAGATTACATGGCTATCTGGATAGAGGTTCTGGTCCAAGTATATGGTAATTTTCTTGAAAAATGCTGAAAACTTTGGGTAAGAAGAGCTTGGTCTCTGCATCATTCCAGCCACCACAGGATCCCTTCCATCTTCCAATATCCTCCCAATCATCTTAAGGGACCAAGAAGGGGGTTCTGCATTCGTGCTATCAGGACTTGTTTGTATCTGATTTGTGAAGGTGTTGAAGACATAAATCCGGAGTGTTTTCTGAACACGAGGAGGGCTTTTAAGGGACTCCTGAATGTCAGTCTTCTTTCTTGCCAAAGCAGCATCAACCCGAGTCTCCAATTCAAGCATTTGAGTATAGAGAGCAGACTCCGGCAGAAGTGCAGCCACTTTATCTGGTATTTGCTTCTCAGGTTGCTTCCGCTTCTTTCTACGAGCAGCCGGTGTCAACTCCATAGTCTTATACGGTGACCCCGTGTTGGCATTGGATGAACCTGGAGGCCTAGAAGGTGGCTTTTGGGAACTCCGCTTGGCACTCCCAGTAACAGGCGTCACAACAGGAGGTGACGACACACCTACATTACTAGTATTCCCACCATGTAACTGGGCAACAGTCTGCGCCTGAACTTGAGCTTGAGCTTGTAACTGAGCTTGAAATTGAGCCTGCACAGCCTGAGCTTGTGCTTGCGCATAAGCAAACGCCTGACTTTGAGGCTCAGACAACTGAAAGTGGCCTGGAAAGTGAGGCCCACCTTGTGTTTGTGGTTGTGACTGAGAGAGAAGATGTGGGGGCTGTGAAACTGTCCCAGAATTACCAAAAGGGATTGGCCCCCCAACATTCTTAGTTGGGTTATTACTATTATTCATTGCCATCTTTATCTACTAACCCCCAAAATCCTACACCATCAAAAACAAAAAAACCCACAAAAACTTCAAATTTAAGCCTCTACAAGCCCTAATTATTCACACCAAAGCCAAAAAATCCAAACTTTCTTTCACCCAATTGAACCCTCTTCGATATTTTTCACCAGCTAACAAAAACTCTCACACGGCGTCGTTTTGGCACAAATTTTCAGGAACCCTAGTTTCAGAAGCAAAACCCAGAAATTAAATCACAAGCTGAACCATTATAAACCCTAAAAAAAATTTGACTCTTAGAACTAAAATATAAAATTCAGCTTTGAATTCTCTCAAAAAAAAAAAAAAAAAAATGAAGAAGAAGAAGAAGAAGAAGCTAATTAATAAAAGGAATAGTGAACGATACACATAAAAGTATAATGGAAAATATACATGTTAGAGTAAGAAAAACGAAACAGAATAAAAGAAACGTTTCTTACTAGTCCATTACGTTTCACTTTGCTTCTCGTTTTTCTTTTTCTTTTTTTCTTTTTTTTCCTCTGAGAGTTTGGAGATTTCCCAACGAAGCCAAACTGGGTTCCTACAGTTGGTTCTTTTTTCTGTGTCTCCCGCACCGGGTGTGGATTTTTTCAATTGTGAAAGTTACGGAAGTACCCTCGTTTAATATGCTATTTTGGGCTATTCTTTGTATAGTTAGTAATCAAAGGAGGCCCAACCCAAATGAATTTTAAAAATAAGGTATTTTTTTTTGAATATGAATGAAAAAAAAAAATCCTAAATTTTAATAATTCTCTTTTTGAATCTAAAATGAAATTTGTTATTTGAAATTTTTGACCATATTTCTAAATGAAATTGTCCTTCATTAATAAGGGTATTTTTTGAACTACATAAAATTTTAGTTGAAAGAGGAGAATACTTTTGTATATAGTATAGATGTTAACATCTATATAGACTTGCAATTATACAGGAGCTTGTACTTTCATTCTTTTTTGGTTAGATTTGGGTGTTATAGCTGAGCCTGAAGTGATAGGTTGGCAAACTCTAGATGCCAATGATAGATTTTTGGTGGTTTCTTCTGATGGTATTTTTGAAAGCATGACACCGCAAGATGCATGTGACCTTATACATGATTCATGTTCATGCTCACCCTCATCCTTATTAGCTGAATGCATGGTAAATACAGCATTCGAGAAAGGTAGCGTGGACAATCTGTCAGTTATTGTAGTTCCATTATGATGGTTTTTCTGTAAACTTGTAGGAAGAAAGATGTTAGAATTACATACTTGGCTTTAGCTAAATTGGTTTGTAATTGCTTTTTTTTTTTAGCATTGGCTACACATACAATCATTTACTCAAAAACAGCATGGTGAAAGATCATAACCTTTTTAATTGAAACATATTTTATTAGCACATAATTTCATTTGAAACTTTTTTATGTTTAATTTGAAATCACCTTTTACAACATTTATAATTCAATCCCTCATTTATTCAAATATGTGAGACCCACACCTTTTTATTTTTGAACCATGCATGGCCGTGTCTTATGTTGTGCAAACTTTTACAAAGTTTCCAAAATTCAATCCCAAGTCATGTCAGGTAATCTAAAGCCAAATGAATCAAATTAGTTAGGGGGTAATTTGGTTTGCCCTATTAAAAATGTGATGCATATTACACAAAATGTAAATGTATTTAACGTTCATTGTATTTAGTTCTTTTTTTTCTTTTTTCTTTTTCATTTTTTAATATTACGGTAATCTAAGTTAGGCTAGTCTATGCCCCCTAGTGGTTATTTCAGCACATGTCCCTATTATATATAAACATTCTTTCACTCCAAGTCATACAATGTTGTTTTGTTTAAGCATTTTCTATTAATGGCTTCAAGCATAACAAGTTTATTATTGAATTAAAACGTTTTTGAAAGTGTGGGATTTAAATTGAAACTTTTGAAAATGTGAAGTTTAACTTAGAAACCCTCTCAAAACTATGGCTAAGGTTTATTATACTTATTTTCAAAAGAACTAATTATCTAAATACTCCTACTAAGACACTCTTTTATCTCCCTTAGAGACAAAACCACTCTTCCAACAAGATAGTCCCTTCCTTGAATGCGACAACACCAGATCGCATACTACCTTTGATTCCATGGATGCCCCCTTCAGAAAACCAGGATACAATGGTGCAAAGTAAACATCAAACACACAAATCTAAACAGAGCAATATACCTGATTTGGTTTGGGAAATAACCTACCAAAATATATAACCTAAGGAAGGCAAGAACAATGGTGAGGAGCTTGATAGCTAGATATCATTCTCATGGAGTGATTATCAGCAAAGCTTCCTAGTGCTCATAATTTATTTGATTTTCTACAGATTCCCAAAAATTTGGCACTAAATACTCAAACTCACTTGTGCCAAGTTCATGCTTGGTGCTCTAGACATAGCTACACCTATGAAACTGCCCTATTTTCTAAATGGATTGGAGACAATCAAAAGGTCAAGTCATACCTGAACTGCAATCAACCTCTAGCACATGCGTAAGATGACAAAACGGATTATACGTATAAACCAACATATTTGCATGTTGATAGTGTAAACAAATAAATGGGAAATCATCTTTGATATCATAATTAGCCTTACCCACAATAATTTTGGAAACTTTGATTCCCGGATTCAAACACGTGCTATGTCACTTTAGGTGGAAGGTACTTGTCATTATACCAAAACCCCACCTCTAATGGTTTATTAATATAGAAGCATCCTTTCTAATGTTGTACCTTTGAGGCATTTAGCTAATGATACCCAATTGCATAATTGTGGTTTTCAAGAAAATTAGGTCCTATTCATCATAGATACTCAAGATTACCCCAGCTATCTAATGCACATTTTGAATTTTAGTCTACTAGCCATATAAAATTCAGAAAGGGAGATAATTTTTTAAGACCTAGAAATTTTAAGAGAATAGGGAGTACTCCAACGCAAATTGACACTGAGCCGTGAAATCAAATATCATTAAAAATTCAACCAACAACGTCATAAAAGAACAATTCTAAGCAAGTAAGACCATCGCTCTCCCAGTCTCCCTCATTTGTATCTATTCATTTTTTGATAATTCAAAAATTGGGGGAGGGGGGACTTGGACACTGGACATCTATTTGAAAACATTAGGAGATGACAATTGAGCTATAAAGCTCTTGACAACTCATCTCCTATCTATATCAATCACTTTGAATTTCTATCTACACACAGAAATCATATGCTCAGAATAAAATCAAACACAAGTAAATCTCTCATCCAATTCAACAAACATTAGCTGCTAAAAATTGAAAGAGAACGTCGAATCTATGAAGCAATTGAAATATAATCGAGTCAGAGCAACTCAAAATGAAACAAGAAATGAACCAAGGTTTGCAAAACAGCCCAATTCAAAAACAACCTTATTGAGTTACATACCATCATAATATAAACACGGAAAAATAGTCCCATTCCTTCAAATTTCTAGTCAGCACCATGACCATCATCGAACTCAAAATCGAATCAAATTCCAATTATGACCTTTGCTGGCCCACAAATAATTGGCAGGGGCTCTTCCTGTGTGTTTTGTTAATGATGGCAACACCCTTACATCCTCTCCTGACAGTTAATTAATAATAATATTTTTGTTTCGCAGAGGCAATTGGCCCCTACATATTGAGATTAGACTTTCTTCATAAGGAAAAATGCTTGTACTTATTAAAGTGATAATGAATCTATATAGCTATAGTTATTTCCAATATTATAGAATCTAAGTATAATGAATCTATATTCTAATTCAAATTTCCTATAAGTACTTTTTTTTCCCTATGAGCATCATGACCTCCTAAGTTCAAGACTAACATTTTAATCGAGACTCTATTTACTTCATACACATACAAGGGCACACATAAGGGAAACAACTACGTATTTAATTCTTCATATCCAAAACAACAACTTCTCAAACAAAAGAAATGAAATGAAAATCCTACTAATTATATGATTTTCAAAAAATTTTCACTAATAAAACTTCATACTGAAATTGTCCACTTGCTACCACCAATGTAATCACCCTGCAAGATAAAATTCAGCCACTACTTAAGAAAGAAAATGTTCCAATTTTAGCAAGCCGAGCGTTCCTATTCTCCTTTGCCACCCTCAACATAGCGGCTACGTCTTCATCAATAACCATGTTGTCTTATAGGTTTAATTAAAAACAGTTGATAATTCAATAAGTTTTTTTTTTTTTTTTGAAGCCTGATAATTTAATAAGTTAAATATGAATTAAAATAAGTAAAATATATACCATGAGTGGTTTTGCAACTCCTACGTTTTGTTGGAAAACTTTACAGAAGAGTTTAACTCTTTCTGTGAAATTCAATTGAGGACCGTGAATGTCACTCCACATCTCTATAAGTCTTGCATTATATACACCAAACATATCTCCGGCATAGAGTTGTTCATTTTGCTAAAAGAATCCCCTAAGCTCATCTCTAACTGTACACACACAAATTAATTAACTCAACAATGAAAATAAATGAACCCTAAACAACTTTATTCAAGAAATGAAAAAAAAAAAAAAAAAGCACAAAAAAATTCCTAATATTGTTTCCAACTATATTCACACAAATTAACCAAATAATGAATAAGAAAGACCCTAAGTACTTTATTCAAGAAATGAAAAGAAAAGAAAAAATCAAACAAACAAACCCAAAAATGAATATGAAAGAACCTAAAGAACTTTATTCAAGAAATCTACATACCTACTGTTCTGCGACTTGGCTCTCTTGGATTATTAGTTTCTATGGAAATGTTGACTATAGAGGAAGGAACAAGATGCAGAACTTGGGTTTGGTCTTTCAACATTTCAAACCGTGCAGCGTAATCATCCATTTTAGAGGAAATGCTTCTCAAAGACCCAACATTGGTATTGGGAGGTTGCTGAGAAAATCCTGAGAATCGAAATATAACAAAACCATTCGTATGGAGAATAAGCATAGAAAGTGCTACTGGTTGCGCCATATCTCTCTCAAACTTTCACTTGCTAGTTTTTTTCTCTTCCTTTCTCACTTCTCTCCCAAGAAAGGAAAGAAACTTTTAAGTGCAACTTGGTGTCACTAAGAAAAAATGTTTATTGCAACAACCCAAAAAAAAAAAAAAACTATTGCAATAACATTAGAGTCATTGCAATAGTTGATACAAGATGTTGCAATAAAATTTGAGGTAATAGGTTTATGCAACAAAAATTTTTGTTGCAATAAACTCCAAAATATTTTAATAATAACTTTGATGCAATGATATATATATATATATATTGTTGCAATAAACAATTTACTATTTCGAATATCTTGTAAGTATAGGCAATTACTTCACGAAACTTATTGTAATAGATTGCAAATAATTTAACAAAATAAGTCAGATTAAATTACTACAATGATATCTTCATTGTAATAGATAATTAATTCATTTCGTTACTGCGATTGACTATGAAATAATTTATACAAGTTATTGCAATGATATATTCATTGCAGTTACGTGTTTGTCATTGCAATAAATTGTAAAAGAATCAATATCAAATTATTACAATGGTAACTTTGACGCAATAGCTTTGAAATTTTCGTTACAATAGATTGCAAAAACAATTGGTATCAATTTATTGTAACGATTCTTGCATTATAAATTATTACAACAATTTTATTATAAGTTATTGCAACTTATTATTGCTATAGTTATAGTTATTTCCAATATTATAGAATCTAAGTATAATGAATCTGTATACTTATTCTGTCTAATTTAAATTTCCTATAAATACTTTTTTTCCCCTACGACCATCATGACCTCCTAAGTTCAAGATTAACAGATTAATCGATACTCTATTTACTTCATACACATACAAGGGCATACATAAGGGAAACAACTACATATTTAATTCTTCATATCCAAAACAACAACTTCTCAAACAAAAGAAATGAAACAAAATGAAATGAAAATCCTACTAATTATATGACTTTCAAACAAATTTCACTAATAAAACTTCATACTGAAATTGTCCACTTGCTACCACCAATGTAATCACCCTACAAGATAAAATTCAGCCACTAATTAAGAAAGAAGATGTTCATATTTTCAAAAATATATATATATATTGTGTGGGCCAATTTTGCCCTGTGTTCAAACTGTACGTGAGGAAGCCAGGCCCAATATTATCCCCATTCATACAAATGGAGCAAGGAAGGGCCCGGCCCAATATCCAGTGTGAGGGCAAACGAATATCCGAGGACAGCCAGCCGAAGAATGGACAAAATTACCATCCGAGGAGAGGTAAAGCATGCTTGTGAGGAATCGGGCCGTGTCCGAGGAGGATGGTCACCTCGGGACTTTTGTCCGAGGTATCTGGTGAACTCATTAATCACTCAGAACAACGCCTGGGACAAATCTTATAACAGAGCAAAGGGGGAAATATCAAACAAAAAGTAATGGTAGGAAATGACAAATATCTAAAGGTGCTGTCACCTCCGCATTAAATGTCTCCCAACTAACCTTCTGGCCGCATTAATGTGGAGGTGATACCTGAACAGTGAACGAACAGCTTTCCAGCTAAGAATGGAAGATTCAAGAGAGGGCAAGGGGGATGACGAAAAAGGACGTTGAATGCCAGGTCCACACGTGGATGATAAAAAAGGCAAAAAAGCCATGGTATATAAGGCGAGGAAAGACAGAAAGAAAGGGGGAGAAAAATCATATCTCTAGGGCATGTCCGAAGAGACTTATTGCTACATTCCATGCTCGTATCTTTACTCTTTTTACACTAAAATCCAATATTTTGGCCCAAGATCAGACTAGCTTTCTTTCCTGCACTCTATAAATTCATTGTTTGGGCTACGTGGGCCTGGATCCATTTCCGTTTTGGATTCAAGTTAAATCTGGTCCTTACAATTGGCGTCGTCTGTGGGAAACTGCTTAATCTGATCAGAAAGAGATTTGGGTTTAGTGCGCAAAATGGAGGAATCAGGTTCGCATCAACCAACGGTAGGGCCACATCAGGGCAATGACAATCCGCACCAGGCGACATCAGGAGGTTCACAGCATAATTACTCGGGAGTCCATCCTCAACAGAGGGGAGGTCGTGAGCAAAGTGGGCAAACAGTGCACAGTAATAGGAGCCAATCGCGTGAGAGAAGTTACGCATCCCATGCAGAGAATGACCGGGACATGCAACATGAGATTGATGAGTTGAAAAAGAAGTTACGCCGCGCGCGGCGTAAACGAGCATCATTTGAGTCTGAGTCCTCTTCTGGGGATACAGAAGATGATACATATAGGCAAAGATCTAGGACTCCATCTAGTGAAACCTTCTCCGGTAGCCAAGAGTACAGTAATTATGGGAGGAAGGGCAAAAGTACCTCGCATAAGGGCCTGGAAAACAAAGCTATGAACGAGGCCTTGAGTCAAGTAGCCAAATCGCCTTTCACACGACGAATTGAGGATGCTAGCCTTCCTCGGCCATTTAACCAACCAACTTTCTCTTTTTATAATGGCCGGACCGATCCAGTGGAGCATGTAAGTCATTTTAATCAAAAGATGGCCGTCCATTCGAAGGATGAGGCCTTAATGTGTAAGATCTTTCCGTCCAGCTTGGGTCCAATGGCAATGAGATGGTTTAATGGCCTTAGAGCAAATTCTATTGATTCTTTTAAGAAGCTTACCCAGTCCTTTGGCGCCGCTTCATCACGTGCAGTAGGGTATCTTTGCCTTTAGGATCCTTGCTATCAATGTCCATGCGTGAGGGGGAGACCTTGAAAGCCTACTCGGATAGGTATTGGGAGATGTTTAACGAGATAGATGGGGATTATGATGACGTGGCTATTAGCACATTTAAGGCAGGGTTACCGGCGGAGCACGATTTGAGAAAGTCTCTCACTGGTAAGCCTGTCACCAGTGTACGCTTGCTGATGGATAGAATTGATAAGTACAGGAGAATTGAGGAAGATCAATCCCAAGGTAAAGGGAAAGCGAAGGTGGTCCCCCAGGAGAGGAGGGATTCCAGGTCTGATCGGCTGCAGAACAATCGTCCTCGGAGAGACTTTTTAGGGCAACCTGCATCTGCCAGCACTCAAGCGGTCAATGTGGTGTTTCGAGAACCAGTTCAGAAAGTGTTGGAGAAGGTAAGGAATGAACCATTTTTCAAGTGGCCGAATAAGATGGCAGGAGATCCAAACAATCGTAACCAAAACCTGTATTGCCAATACCATCAAGATCATGGTCACGCTACTGAGGATTGTCGGAACTTATGGGATCATTTAGAGCAACTGGTCCGAGAGGGGAAGCTAAAGCATTTATTGCACCACTCTAGTGGCCGAGGAGGCCAGACCGGCGCAGCATTTCAGGGAAATCCTGCATCCAAGCCTCCTCTGGGGACCATCAATGTTATATTCACCGCTCCAGGGAGGACTGGATCCTGCCCAACCAGGATAATGTCAGTATCACATTTCACCGATGATGAGCCTAATTCAATGCCGAAGAGAGCCAAGACAAATGTCCCTTTGGTGCTGAGTTTTTCAGAGGCGGACAAACAAGGAACCATACAGCCGCACGACGATGCTCTGGTGGTTACCCTTAGAATTGGCGGATACGATGTGAAGAGAGTCATGGTTGACCAGGGAAGTGCCGCGGAAATTATGTATCCTGACCTCTTTAAGGGTCTGGGTTTAAAGCCCGAAGATTTATCTGTCTACAGCTCGCCTTTGGTGAGTTTTGAAGGTAAAACGGTGGTCCCTAGGGGCCAGATCAGACTGCCTGTGCAAACTGGATTGGATGTGGTTGAGGTAGATTTTATCGTGGTAGAGGCCTTCTCTCGGTACACGGCGATTATGGGTAGGCCATGGCTGCATTCTTTGGGCGCCGTTTCCTCCACCCTTCATCAAAAAGTGAAATACCCCTCTGGACGTCAAGTGCTGGAGATAGTGGGAAGCCAGTCTATGGCTAGGCAATGCCTAATTGCGGCAATTCAGCACAAACCACAGACTGGTGCCTCGGCCAATAAGGAGGATGTCTTATAGCAGTTGGGGGTCTCGTCGTCGCTGTGTGGGAGGTCAGATGACGAGGTGAGTTGTGAGGGTTTGGAAAGGGTGACTATAGGGGATGACAGTGAAAGATTCTTCCAGGTTGGGGCTCGGTTGCCCCCACAGGAGAGGGAAGAGCTGGTTGAGCTTTTAAGAGGAAACGCGGACGTTTTTGCATGGGACGCCTATGAAGCCCCTGGTCTGAATCCAGAATTCATTTGTCATCGTTTGAATGTACATCCTTCAGTGACTCCGAAAAAGCAACCTCCTCGGCGACCCTCGAATGAGCACGTGGAGGCAATAAAGTCTGAGGTGGTTAAACTCAAACAGGCAGGGGCTATTAAAGAGATTTTCTACCCCCAGTGGTTGGCTAATACCGTAGTGGTGAAGAAGAAGACGGGAAAATGGCGCATCTGCGTAGACTTTACAGACCTTAATAAGGCCTGCCCCAAGGATCCTTTCCCTATGCCGAGGATAGATCAGTTAGTAGATGCGACAGTAGGCCATCCCCGGATGAGTTTCCTGGACGCCTTCCAGGGTTATCATCAAATACCATTAGCAGTGGAGGACCAGGAAAAAACGGCTTTCGTCACTCCTGTGGGGAACTATCACTACAAAGTAATGCCTTTTGGCCTGAAAAATGCAGGGTCGACTTATCAACGGATGATGACAAAGATGTTTGAATCACAGTTGGGAAAAACTATTGAGGTCTACATTGATGATATGGTGGTGAAGAGCAAGTTAGCATCTGAACACTTAGCAGATCTTGCCAATGTTTTTGAAATTCTGAGGTGGCACAAGTTGCGTTTGAACGCCTCTAAGTGCTCCTTTGGAGTGGGGTCAGGGAAGTTCCTAGGATACATGGTGACTCATAGGGGAATTGAGGTAAATCCAGATCAGATTAAAGCAATCAATAGCTTGCAGCCACCTCGGAATCCAAAGGAGGTCCAGAGGCTTACTGGGATGATGGCAGCTTTAAATCGGTTCATATCCAGATCAGCGGAAAGGTGCAGACCTTTCTTTCTTTTGTTACATAAATGGAAGGAGTTTCAATGGTCCGAAGAGTGTGTCAGAGCCTTCCAAGAACTTAAACATTACCTATCCCATCCGCCTATAATGTCCAGCCCAGTGGTGGACGAAGTCCTTTTCTCTTACCTCGCTGTCGCCTCACATGCCATAAGCCTTGTGCTCATACGGGTGGACGACGGTGTACAATGACCAGTCTATTATGTAAGCAAGTCGCTTAATGAAGCCGAGGTGCGTTATCTACCACTGAAGAAAGCGATATTGGCTGTGGTGCATGCCACGAGAAAAATCCCCCATTACTTTCAGGCGCATACTGTGGTCGTCCTAACTCAACTCCCCCTTAAGTCAGTGCTCAGGAGCGCCGATTATACAGGGAGGGTAGCCAAATGGGGTACGATTCTAGGGGCTTTTGATATAAAGTACATGCCCCGTACCTCAATCAAGGGACAGGTGCTCGCCGATTTGGTGGCCGAGTTTGCCGAATCTCCGGAAGAGGTGGAAAGGGGAGACGAACCGGTGGAGGGAAGATTAGTAGGCATGGCCTCTGTTCAGGGCCTACGATATTGGGAATTGTACGTTGATGGAGCAGCCAATCAGCGGGGATCAGGAGTGGGGCTAGTACTGGTGTCCCCCGAAAAGATTACCATAGAAAAATCCTTTAGACTGAATTTCTCCGCTACGAATAACGAGGCCGAGTATGAAGCTTTACTGCAGGGGATGCAGATGGTGCAAAAACTGGGGGGAAAGGCAGTAAGAGCTTTTTCGGACTCAAGATTGGTTGTGGGACAAGTAGGAGGTGATCTAGAGGCGCGAGATTCAAGGATGCTAGAATATTTGCATTTGGTCAGGAATATACAGGAAAGATTTGAAGCTTTTGACTTGTCTCATGTGCCCAGAAGTGGGAACACCCATGCAGATTCGCTGGCCACTCTTGCCACGTCCTCAGCTCAGGATCTACCTCGGGTAATCCTGGTGGAAGACCTGTATGTGCGAGCTCTGGCGCATCAAGATGCACCACGGATACACCAGGTTGCACTGGGTCCCAGTTGGATGGATGCCATATTACTGTTCCTGGAAAAAGATGTACTACCTGTGGAAAAATCTGAGGCTGACAAAATATGGAGGAAAGCACCTCGGTTTTGGTTGTCCGAGGACAAAAAATTGTACAAACGTTCGTTCTCTGGGCCTTATTTATTATGTGTGCACCCAAAGGCATCGGAGACACTTTTGGAGGAATTGCATGAAGGGGTTTGTGGAAGTCATACAGGGGGAAGATCATTGTCCCACAGGGCTCTTACCCAAGGATATTGGTGGCCGAACATGCAGAAGGAGGCACAAGAATATGTCAAGAAATGTGATCAGTGCCAAAGATTTGCACCGAACATCCACCAGCCTGGAGGAACGCTCAATCCGCTTTCCAGCCCATGGCCTTTTGCTCAATGGGGCCTAGACATTGTGGGTCCTTTCCCCAAAGCTGCGGGGAACAGAAAATACCTCATGGTATGCACAGATTATTTTACCAAATGGGTTGAAGCTGAACCTTTAGCCAATATCAGGGATGTGGATGTCAAAAGATTCATCTGGAAGAGTATAATTACGCGGTTCGGCGTTCCCAACGTCCTCATCTCGGATAACGGTCTCCAATTTGACAGTAAGGCCTTCAGGAAGTACTGTTCTGATTTGGGAATAAAAAACAAGTATTCCACCCCAGCCTACCCGCAAGGAAATGGGCAGGCTGAGGCCGTAAATAAGGTCATCGTGAATGGATTAAAGAATAGGTTGGATGACGCCAAGGGAAGATGGGTTGAAGAGCTACCCCACGTGCTGTGGACCTACAGGACAACGCCTCGGAAGTCTACTGGTGAAACCCCCTTCTCAATGACATATGGGGCTGAAGCCGTAATACCACTGGAGAGTGGTTTCCCTACAATGAGATCTGGTGGGTTCACTCCGGATGGAAACGAAGAATTATTAAAAAGGAACCTGGATCTAATTGAAGAACGGCGAGAAAACGCTAGGGTGCAGTTAGCCTACTATCAACATAAGCTAAAGCAAGGTTACGATCTTAACGTGAAATTGAGACCATTGGCCCCAGGAGATTTGGTTTTGAGGAGAGTTGTAGGAAACGCTAAAAACCCTGTTTGGGGGAAGTTGGGGCCCAACTGGGAGGGACCGTATCGCATCACGACGGTGGCAGGAATAGGAGCTTACTACTTAGAAGATTTAGATGAGAGAGCTGTACTTCACCCTTGGAATGTAAATAATCTGAAAAGGTATTACTATTGATAATAAAAGTTATCTTATTTTCCTCTTGCTTCTTAATATACTATGACATCTGTTGAAATATTAAACAGAAACTGAGTCATGTCAGGTCCTCGGACCACAGACTTAGTGAAAATTAATATACTATGACATCTGTTGAAATATTAAACAGAAACTGAGTCATGTCAGGTCCTCGGACCACAGACTTAGTGAAAATTAATATACTATGACATCTGTTGAAATATTAAACAGAAACTGAGTCATGTCAGGTCCTCGGACCACAGACTTAGTGAAAATTAATATACTATGACATCTGTTGAAATATTAAACAGAAACTGAGTCATGTCAGGTCCTCGGACCACAGACTTAGTGAAAATTAATATACTATGACATCTGTTGAAATATTAAACAGAAACTGAGTCATGTCAGGTCCTCGGACCACAGACTTAGTGAAAATTAATATACTATGACATCTGTTGAAATATTAAACAGAAGCTGAGTCATGTCAGGTCCTCGGACCACAGACTTAGTGAAAATTAATATACTATGACATCTGTTGAGATATTAAACAGAAACTAAGTCATGTCAGGTCCTCGGACCACAGACTTAGTGAAAATTAATATACTATGACATCTGTTGACATATTAAATAGAAACTAAGTCATGTCAGGTCCTCGGACCACAGACTTAGTGAAAATTAATATACTATGACATCTGTTAAAGACTTGGTGGAAATAAATATTGCAGAACATCTCTTAAAATGAGAAACAGCAAGTCATCCTTGTTTGGTCCTCAGACCATGAATCTGGAAAATATAATTACCCGTGCAGTGTTAAGGAATATATTCAATGAAATATATGCTGTGATAAAATCTTTAGAACATGGTCTTGAATATAAGTTATTATTTCCTGGATTAAGTCTTGACCTGCTTTATAGGCCATGATTGACTTCGTGGTTGTCAAATAAGTGTAAGTATAATTTAATACGTTCACAATCTACTTGTCGTTTAGGTGAGATAATATTGCCTGGAAATTGTGGAACTTATTAGGGAACTAAATAAAAGGGAGATACATTTTCTTTTGAAAGATCAACATTATGCTTTATTAATTCATCTTATTCCTCATTAATGTATGTTGGTTCTTTGATAATGGATCATGTTATGAAAGAAAATAAAGAACTGAGCAAAATAAATATGATACAGTTAAGTAAAATGATGATGCTGACAAATATTACTTAAAATAAAGAAAAGTTCTTCATACATTATCAAAATTGGCCTTTCAGCACAGAAGAAGAAGTTACAATTGTTGTCACTGTTGAAATAAATAAATAAATAAATAATTGATAATATTAATAAAAAATAAAACTAAGGCTTTAATTTGATCTGGAGCTTTGGCTTGGACGCCTGGTCAGCTGCCTCAGGGTTGGTCTCTTTCTCTTTGTCCTTAAGAGACTCCTATGCAGGTAAAGTGACTAAGGCTAACTGCTTCTCAAAATCTTGAGAAGCTGTCCCTAGTTGGGGAGCTTCAGTCACTTCACCTGAAAGGGGCCCCTTTTGGATCTCTTTCTCTTTACCCTGGTCTGGCTGGGCAGCAGAGGGAAGGGGCTGAGAGGGGGCCTCGGCAGTTGGCTGAGGCACGAGAGGGGCCGTCTCAGCTTGCTTAGGAATTTGCAGGGCTGAGGGGAAGATGATGCTTTCTGGCTTCCTCAGCCCTGATGAGGCCTCAACCCCAGCCTGGTTGAGAGCCTCTTCCCAAGTTTGGGCGCAGTAGGCGCGGCAGACAGCAGGGACCTCAGCCCGAAGAGCGTCTTCGGTCTCAGCCACGCCGATGTCATATCCGTGCTGCTCGGCCTCGTCTCTCTCCTTCTCGACCTTGAGTTTATCCTCCTCCGCTTGCACTCTTGCTTTTTCGGCCAAGGCTTTAAGCTGGTTAGCCTCCTCCAGTTGCTGCCTTAAAGTTGCGATTTGCTCCTTGGCCGTAACCAACTGTCCTTTGACTTCAACGACCAGCTTCCTCTGGCTCTCAGCCTGGGTCTCAGCCCCCTTCAAGGCGGCCTCAGCACTTTTCCTTGATTGCTCCTCAGTCTTCAATCTCTCTTTAAGTTCAGTGTTACTCTTCTCAGCAACTGACATCGTCTGCACCGCAGCGATCCTTCTTCTTCTCTCCTCGTCCAGCTGCTGAGCGATGGAGTGGTAAATTTCTTCCATCCTAAACGTGCTCTGAACAGCCTGTTTAACAAAAAGAGAGGGAAATTTTAAAAAAAAAAATGAATGATAAATAACAATAATAAAAAATAATATTATTAATAACAAAGTAACAGTGCATACCATCCCCAGACACCTTTTGGCTTGGAGGAAGACCTCGTTCCTTCTCAATCCTCGCAGCTCCACCATGTCTTTGGGGAGCAAAAGGGTCTCTTCCAAGGCCGAGGCTACCTGGCAGCCAATGCCCCCGTTGTAATCCCTGATCGACGCATCGTCGGTCAGAGGCTCGCCCCCAAGCATGGGGGCTGGAAGCCATGCTTGGGGCTCAGTTTGTTGAACCTCTCCCATTTCTGGTCCTCGGCTGGGGGCAGGGCCGATTTTCAGCTGTTTCGTCGGCCTGTGGGCCTCCTCGTCATGGGAAGATTGAGTCCTCCCGGCCTCCACTACTTCCTTGCCCTTGGGCTCCCTTCTCCTCTTGGGTTCAGGTTGTTCGGCCCTGGAAGGAGGAGCTGGCTGAGGGGCAGGTAGAGGAGATTTAGGGGGAGGGGGAGGAAGTTTTTGTTGGGTTGGCCTCCCAACCTCCCCCCTCCCAGGTTGGCTCTCCAACAGCTCCTGTAGACTCCGTTGGGGTTTCCTCTGAATGCCCATGTCTTTGGAGGTGTTAGGTGATGGAGTGAGTAAATCAAAAACCTCGTAGTCGTTGGTGACAGAGGAAAGATCTACGAAGCCTTCCTCCTCTCGGTCAACCTCTTCCTCCTCTTTTATTTGAGGAACGTGGGGGGAAGATGAAACAACTCCTACGAGGCTGGCAACGGGCAGTGCCTCGGTATGCTGGTTGTCTTCTGGAAGAGGAACGCCTTGGGGGATTAGGAATCCTTCGTAAGCAACGCTAATTCTGCGAAGCCGAGGATCCTTTGCCTTTATCACGCACGAGGGAGCTTGAAACGCACGAGAAATGGGAGTGTAACCGAGGATGAGATGAGCCGCCCTTAATTGACCGTCTGAAGGATTGAATTAGATTTCGGCTCGGAGAACTCTATCCAAGCTGGCTTTGTTAACGAGGCGCAGCGATGGCGAAGTGGCGCGGGGATCTGCAATATCAGAAGAGACAATAAAGGAACACTTTAGTATCAGCCGAAGACAATGGGAATTCTAGGGGAAGGAAGGTTAAACGTAAAGATTAAGTAAGTTAGGTCCACACCTGGCTCACCCTCTTTAACTGGGCATGGCAAGCCATCATGCCACTGCCCAGAGAAGATTAAGAAATCTTCTTTTAACCCCTTATTAGATTGTGGGAGACACTGGATCAACCTGACCTCTGCCTGTCTGGATTTTAGGTAATACCCCTGGCCTTTGAGGTGCTGGAGGTCGTAAACCCAGTTTATATCATGGTGGGTCAGATTCAGGTTCATTCTTTCGATCAGGGCTTCTATACTTCCTAATACCCTAAACATATTTGGCGCGCATTGGGTGGGGGACAACCTAAAATACCTAAGGTAGTTCCTAGTGAGGGTGCCCATGGGAATGGTCATCCCCCCTTCTATGAAAGCGATCATAGGAATGACAACCTCATTTGTTTTTCGTTCATCATACCATTCGCCCTGTGCCGCGTATCTAACGCCCACATGAGGAGGAATGTTATATTTAGTCCTAAAATCTCCCATTCTCTCCTCGGTATCAACTAACTCTTTAAATCTACCCATTTTTTAAGAGGCCCTAGGGGAGAAATTCTACAATGAAAGGAATAAAAGTTAAAGAAAGTTTAGGAGGACTTACAGGTATGAGAAATGGTCCTCGGACAGGATTTATGTATTTGTAGACGCGCAAAGGAACGAGAGAAAGAAATAAAGTATCAGGTTCTAGAATAACGCAATCGTTTAAAAGTGACAAGAAATTGATTTGAAAGACTACTTATAGTTGCGCAAAAATTAAAAGCGGGAGTTCGCCCGCCCAAATTCCCAAAAGGCCCAACCACTGTTGGATTATCATCTCACCGTTGAACGTGGGAGACAGAGGGGTTGCCAGAATTAAATGAAGGCGCTCCCTGGACACTGAAGAGTCAGGGGCGAGTCGCGAGAAGAAAAACACGTGTTGCTATGATTTGACTCAACAGAATCAGATCATAAGGGAGATCCGAAGAGAGCATCAAAATCCTCCTTTTCTCCCGAGGAGCCGAAAAGCAAGATTTTGAGGGGCTATTGTGTGGGCCAATTTTGCCCTGTGTTCAAACTGTACGTGAGGAAGCCAGGCCCAATATTATCCCCATTCATACAAATGGAGCAAGGAAGGGCCCGGCCCAATATCCAGTGTGAGGGCAAACGAATATCCGAGGACAGCTAGCCGAAGAATGGACAAAATTACCATCCGAGGAGAGGTAGAGCATGCTTGTGAGGAATCAGGCCGTGTCCGAGGAGGATGGTCACCTCGGGACTTTTGTCCGAGGTATCTGGTGAACTCATTAATCACTCAGAACAACGCCTGGGACAAATCTTATAACAGAGCAAAGGGGGAAATATCAAACAAAAAGTAATGGTAGGAAATGACAAATATCTAAAGGTGCTGTCACCTCCGCATTAAATGTCTCCCAGCTAACCTTCTGGCCGCATTAATGTGGAGGTGATACCTGAACAGTGAACGAACAGCTTTCCAGCTAAGAATGGAAGATTCAAGAGAGGGCAAGGGGGATGACGAAAAAGGACGTTGAATGCCAGGTCCACACGTGGATGATAAAAAAGGCAAAAAAGCCATGGTATATAAGGCGAGGAAAGACAGAAAGAAAGGGGGAGAAAAATCAGATCTCTAGGGCATGTCCGAAGAGACTTATTGCTACATTCCATGCTCGTATCTTTACTCTTTTTACACTAAAATCCAATATTTTGGCCCAAGATCAGACTAGCTTTCTTTCCTGCACTCTATAAATTCATTGTTTGGGCTACGTGGGCCTGGATCCATTCCCGTTTTGGATTCAAGTTAAATCTGGTCCTTACATATATATATATATATATATATATATATATATATATATATATATATATATACCTTATTAATTCTCTTCTTCTTAATCTTCCCTATATATACATGGTGTGTAGGGGATTTTTCTTTACCTCCATGTTCCTAACCCAACAATCTGAGCCTTCCTATTCTCCTCTGCCACTCTCAAAGTGTTGATAATTTAATGAGTTTTTTTTTTTTTTTTTTTGGAAGCCTGATAATTTAATAAGTTAAATACGAATTAAAATAAGTAAACTATATACCATGAGTGGTTTTACAACTCCTTCTACGTTTTGTTGGAAAACTTTACTGAAGAGTTTAACTCTTTCTGTGAAATTCAATTGAGGACCGAGAATGTCACTCCACATCTTTATAAGTCTTGGGTCAAATACACCAAACGTATCTCCAGCATAGAATGGTTGATTTCGCTAAAAGAATACCCTAAGTTCATCTCTAACTGTACACACACAAATTAACCAAATAATGAATAAGAAAGACCCTAAGTTCTTTATTCAAAAAAAAAAAAACAACAAAAAAAAAAACAAACAAACAAACCCAAAAATGAATATGAAAGAACCTAAAGAATTTATTCAAGAAATCTACATACCTTGTACTCTGCAACTTTCCTTATTAGTTTTCATGGAAATGTTGACTATAGAGGAAGGAACAAGATCCGGAACTTGGGTTTGGGCTTTCAACATTTCAAACCGTGCAGCGTAATCATCCATTTTAGAGGAAATGCTTCTCAAAGACTCGGCATCGGTATTGGGAGGTTGTTGAGAAAATCTTAGGAATCGAAATATAACAAAACCATTCGTATGGAGAATAAACACAAAAAGTGCTACGGGTTGTGCCATATCTCTCTCAAACTTTCACTCG
Source organism: Quercus wislizeni (assembly GCA_023055345.1). Classification (NCBI taxonomy): domain Eukaryota; kingdom Viridiplantae; phylum Streptophyta; class Magnoliopsida; order Fagales; family Fagaceae; genus Quercus; species Quercus wislizeni. Next base: position 3,767,045 of record JALGQJ010000003.1, read on the forward strand.
CTAGTTTTTTTCTCTTCTTTTCTCACTTCTCTCTCAAGAAAGGAAAAAAAAAAAAAACTTTTAAGCTATGAAGCACGGGTGCGGAATCGGGTTTGGGTGCGGATGTGGGTACAGAACTCGGCAATTTTTGAAAAAGTAGGGTGTGGATGTGGCAGGATACATTTACTAATAAATTATTAAATATATTTTTATTTACAAATTATTAAATATATTTCATATAATGGTAAACATATACCAATTTAAGAGCAATAATAACTACAAATAATTCAGTAATTTCAATTTAAGTTATTTAACGTACAAATAATTTAACAAATATATAATAAGTTAATAACTAAGTAAGAAATAAACTCAAGTTTTTATTTTATTTTATTTTTTTAACATATATTTCAGCCAATTTCAGCTGTACTCAGCGCGACTCGGCCTGAATCAGCGCGACTCTGCCTAAATAGATGCTAATTGGCCCGAACTGGCGTGACTCGGCCTGAATCGGCACAAATCGGCTCGGACTAGCGCGAATCGGGAAACAAAAAAAAAAAAACAAAAAGAACGCGAATCGGCTCATCTAGTGTGAATCGGTGTGTCGCCAAGTGTTTAGTGCGAGTGCGGTGACCCTAGAGCCCCACCCATGCTTTCTAGCTTTTAAGTGCAATTTGGTGTAAGTGTGATCGGTGGAAGTAACTAGAGCTAAATGATTGCATGTATATGTAATGGCAGTTATGCAACTCTCTCTCTCTCTATTTCTCTGCTAGTTTCAAGTTTCAACTATTTCTACTCCAAAGTCCAAACCAAAAACATGTTTTTTGATTGCTAACGGAACCATAACAATCTGTCTATACTGCTATCTATTTCTATTCTAACGTTATATTTTCCATCCTTTATACAATAAATCAATAAATTTATGCCACTTGCTTCCAAAAAAAAATGTATTTGAACATGTAAATTAAATTTGCTTGTATATAAATTAATGCCTAGGATTGTTACGGATCCATGACTTTAAATTCGATCCACTTTAGTCCATTAGGGTCTAATTCGGTCCATTATATATATTTTGGTCTAAGATGACAAAAAGTAATATTATTATTTTTAATTGTTCAATTTAATAATTTGTGGTATAATCTTTCTTTTTCTTTTTTTAGTATTTTAGGTTTTGAGTGAATTATAAAATTTTGGTGTTTTTATATTATATAATTTGAATTTGAAGAACAATTTTGGTTTTTTGAAATTCCATTATAAATAACTTTATTGTTTTTTCCATTCACTAACAAGAATGATCGTATATAAAACTAATAAAAGTACAAGAACTCAAAATACTTAATATGACAAAACAAGGTCACATGAAACAAATTTTATATATATATATATATATATCGACACAAAAATTTGCAATTGACCATGCATTTCGCGGACTTACAACTAGATAGTACCATGCTCTTGCAACATATGGTTTTATTCAAAATTATATGTAAACAAATCGAAATTATATTAATAATTTGTTAGTTTAACTTTGTTCAAATAACTCATACAAGTCAAATCAATTTGAAATACTGTGTTATTTTTATTATAGGTAAAATAATTAAATAATAGAATATAGTTAGTTATTTTAAAACCTTAACTGATTTGATTAGTCGCATTGCATGACACCACTTAACTTTTTGAAGTTGAAATAAAATAATCATCAATTTCACAAAATTTTTATGAAAATTTGTAAAAATTGTTAAAAATTTAGTTAATTTTCTTACAAAAAGTTTTTTTTTTAATTTTTTTTAAATGATTTACTTTATTAATGAATTTCCTACGAAATTTTTTTGTTAGTAAAACACACACACACACAAAAGTGGGTCCCACATATTGAATGAAACTAGTTGGTGTTAATTGAAGAATACTTGAGTCGAGATTTTGAATTTTGTTAGAGTTCGTACGACATGAAATACAGTTACGCATTTTAAGGGGAGTTTAGTGAAATATTGGCTAATGCCTAACGGATCCACGCTTGTGTGTGTGTGTTTGACTTTGAGGATGAGAACAAAATAGTAATACAAAAACACAAAAAGTAATACAATTAGGTTTCAATTTGGGTTAGCATGTCAAGTTTGTGTCATGTCGAGGTAGGGGTATTTGACTAAATGTCTCAACCCTAACTCGACCCATTTAATAATCGTGTTATAATCCTTCAACCCTAACCCGACCTATTAATAAGGCAGGTTGACCTGACCCAACCCATTTAACATGCTTAATAAATGAGTCATGTTGGGTTGACATGAATGTAAAACAATCCATTTCAACTTGCATAATATTACATATAACATCCATCTAGAAATAATTTTTTTTTACATCCCAGAAGTAATGCATACATTTCAAGTCTTCAACCCACATTGTTGTAATCTTTAAAAGCATTACCCATCAGATCTAGTTTATAAACTATCTCAATAAACCCACTTGCAAGATATGCAAACGATGTCCAACACTAATACAAACACGCACAAAAAAACACACATACACACACACGGCACAATACAAAAGCAACAATCGTGGCCTTAATTAACCATTAATATATCACATATATTAATAACGGCACATGAGTTCAAAGTTTATAGAACAAAAGCATTATGAGAAAAAATAAACACATGAGGGAGAGAGAGAGAGAGAGAGAGAGAGAGAGAGAGAGAGAGAGAGAGAGAGAGAGAGAGAGAGAGAGAGAGAGAGAGAGAGAGCAATAACCAGTTTGAGACTTTGAGTTTGAGAATTGGATGTGAAACTATAAGATAATAGAGTGAGTAGTACAACTGAATATTTTTTTTTAAAAGAGAAAGAAAAAAAGAAGAAGATATTTATAAGAAGGTTTAGAGATTTAGGGTCTGTAGGGTTTAGAGATTTAGGGTTTGTAAAGTTTCAATTTCCAATTATATCCCTTGTAAGTTTTTGTAATTATGCACTTTTCTTTTTAAATTTAAAATATATGTTAGATATAAAACGTATTTGACAAATCTAAAATAAAATAAATATTTATTTGTTATGCAAGTTAAACGGGTAGTGTTAATTTGGTCATTTCAGGTTGACACAAATAAATGGGCATGTCAAACATGTTTATTACAGGTTATGCGGGTTGACCTGCTTATGACACGTTTCTTATCGTATTGCTTTTAGGTCAACTCATTTATGACCAAACTCATTAAGACCCAACCCTAAACCAAAAAAACCCATGTCAGTTCGTGTTGTGTTCACAAGTTGGGTCGAATATTGACATCCCTAAATACAATAGTTTCACTTTTAATAATAAGTGCAATATTGTTCAATAAAATAAAATAAAAAAGTACAATAATAAAGCATTATCCATTATTAAATGCATGGTGCAACTGTTTAAAGTAGTTATTACATATTAGCATTATCTATTATTACAGTATATAATTGTAGATTTTTTAAGGATTTCATACCTTCAATGGATGTAGTATAATGGGAATTATGGTGCTTTTTTTATTATTATTTAAATTAAAGCTCTCATAAACTCACAGCTGCATTTGGAAAATTCCCCCCCCCAAAAAAAAAAACCCATCATTGAATTAGCACATTTTGAAATGGATAATTTCCTTCCAGAGAGTCAATTGACTTAGGAGGTGAGAAAAGTAGAAACCTCAGTCTTAGTTAGTTCTTTGGTTTATGTAAATTGGTCACTGTTGTACGGAATAAGCTTATGAAATATGTTTCAATTAAGTAAAACAAAAAATTGTTACACGTAAATTGAGTGATTTGAAAGTAAAAGTAATTTCAAGTGAAAAAAAAGTGTTACATCGATAACATAAAATAAAGTTATTGTGAAAAAAGAAGTGTTACATTGACAGCATTATTTGCAATAAATTATAGGTATTATTGGTTATAATTTAAACTTACTAATGAAATTAACTTTTTTGGCCCACCGGATCATGTTTAGCATTAATCATTAAAGGAGCATTTGAAAACTCAAAATATTATTCCATCGAGAAGGGGATACTTCCATGAATGCAACCTAAAACCTTAATCCTCAAGTCTATAAATACCTATATACAAAAGAATTTTAGTACTACATGATATGATGATGGGGCCAAAAAATAGCAAAGGGTTAAAAACTTAGAATTATTTTCAATAATGTACAGCCCTTATATATAACTTGGGTTGGTCACTTGGGATGACTCAGTTAGTACCAACACATAACAAAAACCTCTTGATTATTTTGGGTTAGTACTTTTTTATTTTTATTTTTAAAAGAGATTCAACTTATGATGCTTTTGATGATAGTTTTTTATCATTAGACCAAAACACCAATTAGTTTTTGGTGTAGGCAAGAATTGAACTTTAGATCTCTTATTCAACCATCAGAGACTTTACTAGTCAAGTTAACTGGAACCCAATTTTGGGTTAGTACTTAGTCACACGTACATGCCTCATGAGCTGTATTAGAGTTAAACTTAATTTTTAGTTAATGCAAGGACAGACCCAAGATTTCAAGTCTGGGGGGCCGGAGTATAAGAAAAAAAAAATCCAAATAAGCATCTATATAATTAGTGACAACTCTAGAAATATTTTTAAGGTGGTCATTAAGAAACTAAAGTTATGTGAATAAAATCGTAGCAATAACATAACTTGGAACTTGTCTTTGGGAGCGCCAAAAGAAAACAAGATTTGTATATATGTTATATTCATAATTTATATAATAGTCTAAAGTATAATGTAAATACAATTCAATATATAAGTTAATTATTTTATAACTCAACATTAGAATCCAAAAGTATAGTATTATTTTTTGAAATATCATCATGAATAGATCAAATAGTTTTTAACTTGCTTATGGGATTAGATTCAAAACTAAATTATTATCCATTAAGTACTTAATGACTAACATATAAAAAAATACTACTAACTTAAAATTGCAAAGTAGACGAACAATTCTTGAAATTAAATGCATTAAAAAAATCTAATCAATGATTTGCACATTTTAGTGTTTTATGTTTTTATGTTATATATTTTTATCTATTTTAAAAGTAGCTTATTATTATATATATATATATATATATATATATATATATATATATATATATTGTTAATATGTTATATAATAATATAATTAATTTAATCAAAATCAAGAAAAGTGATACCTATCCTGTTATACCATACACGTGTGTGGTGGTAAAATGAAAGAGAAACAAAAGAAGAAAAAAGAGAGAGCAAACTACTAGAACTAAAACACGTGGACCATGGTTGTGAATCTAAACCATACATGTGGATTATGGTTGTAATTCCTGGAGCAATCTTGTTAGAAATACTAGAAGATTTGTATTGTCTTTCATAATAAGAAAATATACATCAGTGCCTTATATAGGAGGTTTAAGTGTGCGGTACAAGTAAAGTGTAGTACAAGTACATGTGTGCTATACAAGTAAAGTAACTGGGCCTAAAACCCATAACAAAATATACATTAACAGTCCCCCTTAAACTCAAGGTGGATGTGAGACAAGCTTGAGGTTGTCAACCAAATCACGAGTACGTCCCTTAGGAAGTGACTTGGTGAAGATATCTGCAAGTTGATCTTTGGAGGAGACGGAGAAGAGCTTGAGAGCACCATGGACAAGATGATAATGGATAAAATGACAATCAATCTCGATGTGTTTAGTCCGTTCATGGAAGATATCATTGTGAGCAATATGAATGGCACTCTGGTTGTCACAATAAAGGGGAGTAACAGAGGATGTGGACACACCTAAATTCTTAAGAAGTCATCGTAGCCAAAGGAGCTCAGATGTGGTATCAGCAAAGGCACGATATTCTGCTTCAGTACTGGAACGGGCAACAAAGGTTTATTTCTTACTTCGCCAAGAAATTAAAGAAGAACTAAGGAGAAAACAATAACTTGTAGTGGGCCTGCGATCAGTGGGATCCCCTGCCCAATCAGTATCAGAGAATGCACGGAGCACAAGAGGAGACTGAGCTGAGTAGAAAATGCCATGGAAGAGAGTGCCCTTCAGGTATCGAAGAATGCGCAGAACAGCAGCATAGTGAGTAGATCGTGGAGTAGACAGATACTGGCTTACCTGATGAACAGCATAGGAGATGTCTGGACGAGTAACTGTGAGATAAATTAGGCTACCAACAAATCGTCTGTAAAGAGAAGGATTAAACAATGGTTTCCCCCCCGAGGGTGTCAAATGCGCATTAAGTTCAATTAGAGTGTTAACAGTCTTGCTGTTAGTGAGTCCAGCTTGAGATAAAAGGTCAAAAGCATACTTGGCTTGAGTAATATAAAGACCATCTGTGGAATGAGTAACAATGATAGTCAAGTAAATGTGTAGGAATGGATCTTACCCGGGATGAGTGGCGAGGTGGAAGGTCTTATGGAGGATCTTCAGGCAGAGCAGGAGCAGGGGACCCAGGCTCTAAGTGGGGTAGCTTGTCATCAACCTGTTCATCTTCAACCTATCTAGGAGAACCATAAAAAATATCTGGAGAAAGGTCCAAATGAGGATCAAAAGTATTTGTAGAAGGAACAAGAGATTCATCTGGAAAAATTTCTAAAACAAAGGAGGTAGTTAGGAAAGAACGAAAGTGAGAGAGTTCAAATAATCGGTGTTCCCAAAAGACAACATTACGAGAAACACAAAGACGATGAAAGACAGGATCATAACACCTATACCCTTTTTGAGTTTTTCCATAACCAAGGAAACAACAAAGTCTAGATCGAGGCTCAAGTTTGTTGTATTCATGAGGCTGAAGAAGAACGAAACAAGCAGATCCAAAAGATTGAAGGTGGTGATAGTCAGGAGGTGACCCAAAGAGACGCTCATACAGAGTTTGATTATGGATGACAGCGCTTGGAATGCGATTAATTGCATGAACAGCATTAAGAGCAGCTTCACCCTAAAAAGGGGCAGGAACTTTGGTAGAAAGAAGAAAAGCACGAACAGTGTCAAGAATATGACGAAATTTTCTTTCAACTCGACCATTTTGCTGAGAGGTACTTGGACAAGTTAGATGATGTACAGTGCCATAGGAATGTAACAGAGCTTGAAACGCATATTGAGTATAGTCAAGAGCATTATCAGAATGAAAGGTTTTGATACGTTTGGAGAATTGGGTTTCAACCATTTTTGCAAAGTTGCTATATATTGGTAAAATTTCAGAATGAGATTTCATAGGAAAAATCCAACTATAACGAGAATAATCATCAATAAAAATAACAAAATATTGAGATCCACCAATACTAGCAACAGGAGAAGGTCCCCAAACATCAGAATGAATTAACTCAAAAATACTATTAGAAATTGATTTACTATTATTAAAAGACAAAGTTGGCTGTTTTCCTAACTGACATGAAATACAATCAAAATTGTCTTTGGACACAGAACCCAACAGACCCCTAGAAGCTAACTGTTGTACTCGAGAAGATGATGCATGACCAAGACGAGAATGCCAACGTGCAAGAGATGGTAAGGAAGAAACTGCAGTAGCAACAAAAACAGGAGCAACAGGTGGAAGATGAAGATTGTCCACGAGAAACATACGTCCAACTCTAGGGCCGGTCCCAAGCTCTTGTCCCGTCCTCGGATCCTGCACAATACACCAAGAATAGTAAAAAATAAGGCGATAACCTAGTCCAACTAATTGTCCCACAGAGCACAAATTATAGGATAGGTCAGGTACATGAAAGACTCCAGGAACAGAGAGGTTGGAAGTCGAAACAAAATCTAGACTATTCCCATGCATGGTGGAACCATCAGCTATATGAATATTTAGGGGATGAGGTGCAAGGTCAAGTTTGGAGAATAAGGAGGAGTGAGGTGTCATGTAATTGCAACAGGCAAAATCGAAAAGCTAAGTTTGAGACTTACCGGGTAAAACAGAGAGAGCAGTGGAAAGAGATGCATTACTAGTCATACGAACAGCCTGAGCTATGATCTCCTGTAGTTCAGTGGGGGAGAGGTTGATAATGGATCCAGAAGACTGCGACTCAGCCAAAATGGAAGCCATTGGTAGAGTAGGCTCAGTATTAGCAACAGCAGCAGTAGATTTGCCGCGATGATAACAAGTCTCAATGGTGTGGCCAGGACACTTGCAATAGTTGCAGAACTTTTTGTTGGTCTGCTTGCGACGATTACTAGAGCCAGAGGAATCACCTGATTGCTGAGGTTGCTCTATAGGTGGAGCAGAAGGTGTAATGGCCAAAACATTAAGCTTATTTTGAGCTTGAAGGGTTGCAAGACGAGCTTCTTCTCTAACCAACTCATTCACAGCAGTTTCAAGAAAGGGAGTCGGACTGCGATTTAGAAGCTAACCTTGAATGGGCTCAAAGTCCTTTTGAAGGGACATCAAGAATTCATAGAGGTGAAATTCATCTCTGATGGAAGCATATTGTTGAGCATCCTTTGAGCATGCCCAAGTTGGATCAGAAAGGTCAATTTAGTCCCAAATGAAGCGAAGCTGATCATAGTAGTCATTGATGGATTGCCTTGGTTCTTGTCTGAGTTGATGCAATTCAACCACTAATTGATATTTCATGGAGCCATGAGTAGTGGAGTACCTTTTGGCCAACATATCCCACGCTGACTTGGCATCATCAAAGTTACCCAACAGGTTAGAGATGGAGGGAATGGAAGTGTTCCGAATCCATGTGAGGATCATGTGGTTGTGACTATCCCATTCAATCATGTGACCAAGGAAGATAGCATCTTCTTCATTGGCTCTCTTGACAAGAACAGTGATTGCACCAGTACAATAATGCCAGAGCATGCGACCCTTAAGAAAACTGCGCATAGCTTGAGACCAAGATAAGTAATTCTTACACCCTTCCAACACAGTATTGATGGGGCGAGGAAGAAAAACATCTTTTTTATCCATTTAGAGACACAATATGCAAAAATAGACTGCAAAAATGAAATCTACGCGAAAAACTAGGTAAGAAGAACCGGGACTGAAAAAGTCAACCCTGGGTCAAAATCAACGGTCAAAGTCAACAATGACATCAGTTGATTGGCTAGTGACATCAGCAGATGATGTGGCAGTGATGACGTAACCTAGGGCTGACGTCAGCAGGAGGAACCTGGTGCGTGACATCGCGTAGAGGCGCGTGGAGGCGTGTGGAGCACATGAGCTCTTGCGCAGAATCTTCTGGCGGTGCGTGAGGGCGCGTGGCAGCTCCGATGATGGTCAGGTTTCCATGAGAGGGTAGATCAGCGGAGGAGGATCTTAGTGGTACCTGCAAAAACACAATCGGAGCAAGGATCACGGCGGCGACGTTTTGGCAGTGGTCTCGAGACTCTGAATGACAACGGCTGCAGGTCCGGAACCAAAGACGATGACTGAAACGCGTCAGAGGTTTAACGGCGAATGGCTACAGCAGTAGTTGTAAAGGCGGAAGCAATTGTGAGTCTAAAATAATACTAATGAAGACAGGACTACCAAGAAAAAGTCAAAGCGATGGCTTTGATACCATGTTAGAAATACTGGAAGATTTGTATTGTCTTTCATAATAAGAAAATATACATCAGTCCCTTATATAGGAGGCTTAAGTGTGCGGTACAAGTAAAGTGTAGTACAAGTACATGTGTGCTATACAAGTAAAGTAACTGGGCCTAAAGCGCATAATATAATATACATTAACAAATCTAATTAGTAAGTAAAGAAGAAAACAAGCAAGAGCAAACAGACCAAACTTAGCAAGTTGGGAGACTTAGGATGCCAAAGATTAAGAAATAAGGGAGACGAACATATAGAGAAAAAAAAAATTAGAAGAGTCAAGGGCTCACAAATGCAGATCTTTAATCTATTGAAGGTTGGTAATATCTTTCTATAGTCATCTCCAAAGTAAGCTAAAGATAATCTTTGTCCCAAGATGTTCAAAGTAGGGTGTTCAAAATTTTTTTAGGAAGTTAAGATAAAATATTTAATAAAATTTATTATTTTTTAGGTTAAGGATTTACATGAGTTGGCTGGACTGGGCTGTATTTATTCTCTCCAGTTTCTGTCTCTTGATCTCTCTCTCTCGACTTCTTTATTTATTTATTTATTTATTTATTTTTCTGAATTTGATTTGTATATAACATGGGTTGATGGGCTTTTAATTTTTTTTTTGGGTTGGGCTGGGTTTGGGTTGTCTGGGCAAGGCTAGCCAAGGGGGGCAAAGGTTTTGGAAGAGAGGAAGCCCAAATATTAAAAACATAAAATATACCTAATAAAAAAAATTTGGGCTGCCGGGGGGGGGGGGGGGGGGGGGGTGCCAGCCCCCTACTAGGTCCATCCCTTAATGAGACTCAATTAAATAAATCAACAAAATAGTAGTTTTTGTATCCAAGTAGTAAATTTTAGGGTAAACTACGTATTTGGTCTCTATTTTTTATACCACATTTCAATTTAGTTTATAACATTTCAATTGTGTCAATTTGGTTACTAACCTTTCAGTATTGTGTCAATTTAGTCTCTACTGTTTTTCTTTGGATGGAAATCGCTGGCATGGCTAATAGTCAAAATAAAAAATTAGTTTCCGCTGATGTGGCAATAAACTAGTTTTTTTTTATTTTGGTCATTTGTCATGTCAGCAATTTTAATGGACTAAATTGACACAATACTAAAAGGTTATGGGCCAAATTGACACAATTGAAAGGTTAGACAAAATTAAAATATGGTGTAAAGGATAAGAACCAAATATGTAGTCAACCCTAAATTTATATGACATTTCATCCTTAATAAGTCTGGAGATACAAGCGCTGACTTAAAATAAATAAATAAAACTCTAGAGATATAAAAAAATATATATTTCACAGATTTTGTTTACAAAAATTAAGATATCAAATTGTTATAGTAGGTAAAAACATGACATTAATGGTAAGTCCAAATAAGAACTAGTAAATCATACTAACTGATCAATTATTATGAAAAATGTTATGTTTGTATCATTAATCATTATTCTTTCATCTTTCATAATCTACAATTATACATGGTCGCTTTAATCACAACAATAAAATGGTGTATTTATCCATTTAATTTATAAAATATGCATACCTTTCTCAAGGAAGTGTGACCATATGTTAATTAAAAAAAAAGTGCGACCATATGTACACACACGGTTATCTTTTGATGCAAAGATGCCCCCTTCAAAATTGCCTTGGTAACTCCTGTCCAATATTTCATTATGGTATTTTTCCAGATTATAAGTCAAATTATCACTGCACCCTATTCTCTAATTTATAAAATGTCAAAGCAGTAGCTTCATATTTATGTTGTTTATTTCTGTGTGTACTTTGTGACTCATTTGTTTCCCAACCATACAATCAAGACTAACATAATAATTATAAAAATAAAAATAAAAATTGAAAAAGTAAACACTTTTAATACGTTACTCCATCAATATTCGGCAAGAATTGAACCTCCCCTTCTTTATATATATCAGTCTTACCTCCTTAAGTTGATACTTGGCAAGTTGGTAGAAAAGACTTAAAACCAAAAAAAATCCAAAAATACTATGCCAATGCCATCCTTCCAGTTACATTGTGTTTATAATCTTGTAAACCCAATTGCTACTTCTTTTGTGTGAATTTGTTGTAATAATTACTTGAATACAATACTCAGGTGAAAAGATGGAAAAGTTAACTTTTTTGTAAGAGATGGGAAAGAATTGGATTATCCAATCGCCCATTTTTGGAAAACCATTTTTTTTTTTTGGGGGTTCCTCTTCCTCATTTACGGAAAGATTGGATAACTCGGTATGGGAGAAGGGGGTGAAAATGTACATTTTCACGTTCATAGAACATTGTGTTTGTATGAGTGAATAGGTAGCACTTGCAATGTTACAGACACCATTATTTTTACAATTATTAAGATGGTGTATTGTAATTAGTGTAATATTACTTTTTCAAAATAATTCAACATTAATAATTCGTTAGTTCAATTACTGAAATTTTTTTTGGCACTAGATGTTATTGTAAATATCATTTCAGCCTCAATCATTTAAGAGTAATGCTAGAAATACTATAATTTTTACAAAATAACCTTTATAAATTATGTGTCATCAATTACCAATAATATATATATATATATATATATTTCGATAGTCATTTATTTATTAAGTAATGCTATAGTTACAAACTATTTTATAATATTTTTACAAATTATTGATGTGACAAATTCTAATTTGTTCTCATCTGGACCCACCACTAATATTACTTTTTTATTTACTATTAACTACTCACCAAATCAAGTGGGTTCTGGTTAACTCAACTGGTAAAGTCTCTGATAGTTGTATAAGAGATTTGTGGTTCAATCCTCGCCTACACCAAAAACTAATTTGTGTCTTGGTCTGATGATAAAGAACTATCATTATAATTTGAACTCTACCATTTTCCTTATTTATTTTTTAAATCCACCGATCATATTGATTTGTAAAGATGATGTTATAGAATTTATAATAACTTTGACTTTCTATCATTTAATAATAAGATAACTTTTTTTTTTTTTTGAGAAGAATAGTAAGATAACTTGTTATTGAAACTTGGAAGTGATTTTTTAAAACTAAGAACCATGAAAATTCAGAGCAACGCTATATATACAAAAACTTTCAAGTTAAATCCACCGATCATATTGATTTGTAAAGATGATGTTATCGTATTTATAATAACCATGAACTCTACCATTTAAGTTCTGCGGTGTCTGGGACGTTTCGGTGTGTCATGACCGTGTTAGCGACGTACCCAAATTTTTTTCAAAAAAAGAAAAAGAGGATACACCTCAGGTATGGATTTTAGGTGTGTCTTACTAGTACCCGTGTCCAACATGGATACTGGGCCAAAATCGTCGTGTCTGTGCAACATAGGTTTTAGGTAAGAGAATTTGAAAGATTTCCTCCCAAGCAACTTGCTGATATAGATTCCTTACCAGATTGGGCCGCCGACAATTGGATATGTGAATATTTTATGATTGATAGGTATATCTTTTCCAGAACCTACAGAAACAATATGGAATAAAGAGACTAACTATTCTTCCACTGCAGCTTGACTAGTATTTTTTTTTTTTTGATAATCGCTGCAGCTTGACTAGTAAGATGTGGAGAGAAGTTATGAGATATTTTTAATTGATAATCCTAATACTGAGTCGAGTACATTGGGGGATTGGACTATAAGAAAGAGATAATAGCATTCTATATCAAGATGTGTCTCTCAGAGAGCAGATATAGTGTGATTTGACAAGATCAATTGTCATTTAAAAAAATGAAAAGTAGGAAAACAGTACCGCAGTCTATCCATGGACATGAAAGTTGAAACCAATTCAAAGGCTTCTTTTGTGATCTCTAAGTCCTGGACGGCTGGACTTTAGCATTCAAAAAAAAAAAAAGTCTTGGACTTTAAATTTATTTTGCCACTTATACAAACAAAACAAATCTTTATAACTCAAACTATAAACTTAATTAAGTATTTTTGTGATGATTATATTGAGTAGGAGGATGAGTGAAGAGAGATAATGTGAAAACGTTTTAGGAGTAAACACAAATATGGAAATTCAAAAAATAAGGGATAAAAAATGATATAGTAATCAACATTAATGGATTACCATATCATTTTTTACCGTTAGATCTACTTAAATTTAATGATGAAAAAAAAGTATAACTTGAACCCATCTCATATATATAAAAGCAGAGACTTCATATAGGAGAGCATGATGTTTTACTATGTGACGCATTCTTTGTAAAGGGAATTGAAATATTCTTAAGTCATATCAATGATAAAAACAAATTAAAAAGTATGGACCTTTTGTTTCTTAGGTTTTTTTTGGATTTTTTGTTTCATTTGGTTTAATGTTTCAAGAATTTTCTAGTTAAATAATAAGGACTCTTCCATTTTCACCTCTTACACTTTTACTTCTTTATATATGCTAGTCCGCAATCCTTATTTTCATCTCATCTCAAGTACATCCAAACCAAGAATAATGTCATTTACCTTCAATCCTTCAATGACACCTACTTCGCTCCAACATTTTTTGTTCCATCTAATTGTAACCTGTATGAGTTGGCTACAAACAAGAAAAAGGGCTTGCATTTGTTTATTGATTGACAAAGGCTTTTGGTTTTGATGTTGAGGTCATACGTTGTGGGTTTTGTAAAGACTCTTATTAGCTTTGGGTGTTTGGGTTTTTGATGTGGGGAAGGCATAACTGTATTTTTCTTTAGAGATAAAGAGAAATAGAAAGAAACCTTCTAATTGATTATAGATGAGATTAGTTGTTTTTTTTTATTTTGTTTTAGAACTCATACTTTATTGGTTTCTTCGTAGCTTTTTTAGTGCCGTATTTTTATGAGCACAATGATGAAAGCAAAAGTCTGATAATTTTAGAGTGTTTTTCAATTTTTTTAATTAATTAATTAATTTTTTAATGTGGAAGCTTGCTTAAAGCAATTAAATTTTGATAAATGGAAGTATTTTAAACTTTTTTTTTGCTTTATCACATTCTCTATATGTTAGTACTTACAAATGACAATGATTTCCTTTTGTTGAGATAATGAAATGGGCATTTGAGATATGGGGCTTGGTATTTGGTTAAGAAAATGGAGTGTACTTGAGGAAGTATTTGGGAGGTTGCTTGAATTTCTATAATTTTAAGATATAAAAATATTTTATGTTTTGAATTTTAATTTATAGATTTCAAAATCATCTAATCAATTTGAAAAATAAATTTTATAAAATGTTAGTCTCCTAGAAATGTAAAAAAAAAAATGACTATTTCAACCTTAGAAATCTAGATTAGTAAAGCAATTTCACTCAATATTCGGAAACCAATTCTATGACAAAAAAAATTTATAAAATATGAATTAAGAAGATCGAGATTCAAAATAAGTTTTATAAATATTATACAACAAAATAATTATTAAAAATAAAATATTATTTCAAATGAATTTGCAAAATATCCGTGTATCACGTGAGACTTTATCTTAGTTAATATGAGAATGAGACCTTATACGTGAGAGCATGAGATTCTACCATTCGGCACTTTATTAGAGTGATTTGCATTTAGCTTTTGTCTCTTTCCTCTTATTCTCATTTTCCTCCCCGAATTTGCTTCAATTAATTACAATTATTTAATGTATTCAGAAATCTATGGCCTCCTTCTTTTGGATCAAGATCCTTTAAAGTTTTTAGGGTACCCTATCACGTAGAGTTCTATTCATCTTGACTCTTCATTTTGAATTAAATGGTTTGGATTATGCCATATCATTAATTCACTATTAAAATTCTTAAATTAACATTGACACATCAGCAATTAAAAACCACATCAGATTTTGAGTTTATTAGTAATTCATTTTAATATTTTCTTTAAAAAAAGAAAAACAAAAAAGGCTGCCAGTAGAAGAAAACAAATTATTATTAAGGTTTATGACTGAATTTATAAGATTACAACTGAGTTGTGTTGGGTCTATGAGATAGGCCTGCGATGGGCTACGTTTTTGGGGAACATTTAGCACTATTTTCACACATAAATTTCCCAACATTCCCGCCTCCTCTATATCTCTTTTGATTTCCAATCCCCTACCCTACGATGTCATATGTGGATTCATGCTTGGTCGGACAAGCTTGGTTCCCTTACACATTGCAATTGATAACGATGGTGGAGTTGGAGTGAGAGATCGACAGAAACCTTTGCTCTCAGAATTAGGCACGGCAGAAGTAGGGATGAACTATGCACATTCTGGGTTTTCTATACTTTAGATCTGAGTTTTATTTTCTTTAAAGAAAATACTAAAATGAATTAATAAACTCAAAATCTAATGTGGTTTTAAATTGTTGATGTGGCACCGTTATTTTAAGGATTTTATTAGTAGATTAATGATATAGCATAATCCCAACCATTTATTTTAAAATGAAAAGTAAAGATAAAGAGAACTTTATATGGTAGAGTACCTTATGAACTCTAGAAGATTTTAATCCCCCTCTTTAATATTTCCAATAAAATCCCCTTCCTCATTTATTACTTCTACTCTCTATATATTTTTTGATAAATACTCTCTATTAATTCTGTTCAAGTGTCCCATCTTATTATATATTTTTCATCCAACTCACAAAACTCCTCACCTCCCCCATCAAAACACAAGATGGTTAACATTTCTCCCTTTATTTACTCTCCCATTAAATCCAGTTCATAATTTTGGCCATCTTTTAACTCTCTTTGTTTGGGAAAATTATTGAATACTCCAGGAGTACCATAAATGCATACTCCTTCTTCTCACATAAATTGTGGATCCCACCATAAATTTGATTAGTGAAACCCACAGTTATTTGAGAGGAGAGAGTACGCATTTATGGTACTCCGAGAGTACTCAATAATTACCCCTTTGTTTGGGCTTTTCCTCTCCTTATCAAAACCTTCAATGCCTGCATTTGGAATTAAAACCTGTTCATTTGTCCTTTTTTTTAAATAGATTTCCAATTCTCTCTCTACCTCTGTAGAAGTACCTCAATAGAAGTTGCCAAAGTACAAGTAGGGTTGGAAAGTCCTTTTGAGGTGACTTTTGCCTTTTCTGTTTCCCCCACCATCTTCTTCAGTTTGTTTGGTGCAAATTGCATTTTCTCCCATTATGTAGAAGATTAAAATTTTGATTTGCATGTTACAAAAAACTCTTATAGCTTGCTGCTAGTGCTAGTCAAAGGAAAGTCAACTGGTGTAGTGGGTTTTTCAAAAATATATTATTATTGTTGGACAAGGCTCACAACATGATATAATATTGTTCAATTCCTAATACTCTTGGAATATTAATGAGATAAAAATAACAGACCATGTTGATCTATTTTATAAAATATCAATGTAATGCATCTCTTTATAACTAACTATATAGACTTTTTTGTTCACCAAGAAAAAAAACTATATAGACTTTTTAAATGTTCTAAAAGACTTTAAATTGGTTAGAATGGAGAAGGTTAACATATGAAGCTCAAGAAGTATTGCTGAGATAATAGAGATGATCTTTAGCATTAGCAAATCAATCATTACTGCATTACTCTCGGGTTATGACTTAGAAGAATGATACGTGTATTTAACTATTGAATTTTGTTGTATTTTTTTTCTTTAGGAATTTTGATGTGACGTAAGCAGTTTTTCATGGCCTCACTTCTTACTTGGATGTTTTATAATGACTCATTGTAAGGTACACATTTTAATTACTTAAAATTTTTCTTACAAATGCTAAATTGGATCTACGACTTTTTTGTTCGGGCTTGGTCATCACAAAGAGGTTCTCTCTTCTCAACAATGTCCAACCCCGCCTCTTTGCACAGTCAATCTAACCATTGCCTGCTTTTATGTAATAAAAAAAGTGTTTGGCTTCAACTTGCTAAGTTGCTTGGTTGATCATTGGTTTATATGTTTATATATTGTGCTTTGAGTGAAAGCCGAAGACCTTGAAGAGATGGGTGGTTCCAGAGCTACTACATAAATAATCTTCAGAGAATAAGAGTAGTGTAGTTGATTTCGAAGAACCATGACTTTCTTAAAATCAATCAATGTCCATGTAAATAAAGTTCAATCAGTAATAAGTAAAATGTATAAATTTTGCAGCTCATAAGAGTTTCCTTCTTTTTTCCCCCTCTGACTTCTTAGTGAGATGGGAATTTGGCATATGGTTACAAATTTTCTTGGGAAATCAGCCCACTAAGAGTTGTCATTTATTTATTGCATATGAATGATATTCAAATTATGTGATTAAAAAGAAATTAAGTTGATATTCCAAGTAGCTCACTACAAGAAACTTGATTTGTTTCGACCCACATTTTTCAAGGGTTCACAAAACACTGTGGAAATAAATGCTAATTAAATGTGCCCGGCCTCATTTAAAGCAACCTTATTTTGTGGGTCACAAATTTGTAGAAGAATCCTTGAAATAAACTACTCCATACAATCGATATTTTAAAGAAAAGCAGGCAGTTTTTGCTCTCCCGCGTGAGCTGGCTTCAAATATCTACCTTTTTTCAACGCAACCCTAACCTAACCCTTGAAATAGATATCTAAAATATTTTCAACCCTTGAGATAGATAGAAAGGTATAAACACACATTTTCGTTCTCTCTCACATTGTAGTCATTTTCCATTTTTGTTCAAAAAACTCACACAGAAACTCAAATATCAGAAAACTCCTCTCACAAACTTCCATTGCTTTTGTACTTTGAATATTGGAATCTGAATTAGCTTCCACAACAAGCTTTTCTCTTTCTCACTCACTCAGAGACTTATATCCAATTCTATTAGGTACGATCTTCTACGGCTTTTCATTTCATTACATTTCTATAGATTTACTCGGATTTTTTATTTGGAGAAATTGTTTGAAATGAATTGGCTTTGTTTGAGTGTTTATTTATTTTAACAATTATATTTATTTCAATTGCTTTGAAATTCTATCTCAATTCATTAGCTTTGTGGTGGAATTTGAGCTCGATTAAATTTCTTTGGACTCGTTTAGAATTTGTTTGGTTGTAGAAAAATCGTAGGAAAATAAATGAGTTTGTATTGTATCAATTTTGTTGATTTTTTTTTTTTTTTGTTGAAAATTTTTAGTTTTTTTTTTAATTATAATTTTATTGTTGGTGTTATCAATTGGTAAATTTTCTAGCTCGAATCCCTAATCGTTAACTTGTGCTGAAATTTGAGTTCTATTAAATTTCTTTGATTCATTCGAGAATCTGTTTGGTTGTCTAAAAATTGTAGGAAAAGAATGATGTATTGGAGAGGATTTCGGGATTGAATTGACTTTGTGTGTGTGTATTCAATTGCTTAAATTTCTAGCTTAAATTGTTAATTTGTGCTAGATTTTGAACTTGGTTGTCTTGTACATTCTGGTTTGATTTGAGCTTAAATTATTGGTTGATTTTCCTATTTGGATTTTGGATGAAAAATAGTAAGTAAAGCTTGAATTTTTAGGTTCTACGTGGAAAGATTACTAAGAGAGAGAGAAGAGTACAAGTGAATGAACTCGCTCTACAACTACAACAGTCCCAATCAAATCGTTCCTCTCAGATTCAAATCAAACCCTATTGATCAGGTACAACCATCCAGGGGAGGAGCCAGAGGGGGGCACCTTCCCCCCCCCCCCCAAAAAAAAGTCCTTATATTTTTCTATAAAACAAACCATACCCTTAACATGGAATAAATAAATAAGTAAAATACACATTTTTATTTGAGAAAGTTTAAAAATGCAACAAATTTTCACAACACTCTTATTTTTAGTTGAGATGCATCTCAGAATAGATATATTTTATTTTTATTTTGACCAATGATACACTGATATTTTAATTTATTGTAAAAATATTGTGAGATTTTATGGTATTACTCAAACAACTCCTCCCACTTTAAACAATGGGTCTAACACAAAATAAATGGCACTACCACCAAACTTGTTTAGACTTTTGACCAATTTGGCAATTTCAATCCTTTTTCTTTTAACTTATCCAAGTTTCTTTCATTTCATTTTAGTTTAATCACGTGGAACTCAAACGTTACACATAATAATTGTAAGGCCTCAATTTGTGGTCCAAACCTATAGTATAATGGCCCAATGAGCCCAAGACAATAAATTTGTAGAGAGTGGGATGGAAAACTGGGTCTTAGTAAATTTGGGTAACAATTATCTCAAATTCAAAGAAGATTTGAATTAAACTTCAGAGATAAATGGGAACAGACTCTCAATTCGAGGAGCTTTTCGTTCATATAGATTAATTCTCACTGCGTACAATTGTAAATAAGCTTGTTCTCCTCTTTCCTAGAATTTTTCCGATCTTCTTTCATAGAGGATTTTTTACATTATATAGTTCTCTTTGGATTATCTTAACCCTACACTTGTCGATCGTTTGAGACATCATTTGAGTACCGGTCCCATCAGACACCTCTCCTAGTTTTCTGTGAGTTGTAGTAGCCAAAACTTCACTGTTCAGATGTCTTCTTCACATAAATGCGGCCAGGAAAGTGGTTACAGTGAATTTAATGTGGTGGTAGCAGCTTTTCCTTAGATATTTTTGTGTTTCCCCCCCTTTCTTTCATGTTCATAAGACACGTCCTCATCTCTTGAGCTTCTTGGAAGGTTCCACTAGTTGCTGGGATACAAATTCGAGACATGCTAGCCATATCCGAGAGGGATTTCCTCCTCGAACATTCCTCTAAGTGTCTCTTACATATGAGGTCTTACGCTGGGCCTTTAATAATTACTGGCCTCTTCTCGGACAGTTTGGTGTCCTTGAATAAGCTCATGGCCCAATATATTATTTCGGGCCTTTGCCCCTACAATAATAATAATAATAATAATATCTTGTGTGGCATTAAAGCAGTAAAGCATCCATTATTTATTTCTCCTTCATTTCTTGCATTTTCATAGTTTCAAATTTTGATTTTTATCATAAATCCAAATTTTAAATAATTAGAAGAATAGAGAAAGAAAAGTTGAAATTTATTTTCTCAATTTATTTTGGAATCAAATTAAATGTCTAAACTTGAGGTATATAGATTAATCTCTTACTTTTATGATTGATTGTCAGGAATGTTTTACAATTATTTATTTATTTTACAATTATTTAAATTTTGATATATTTTGTATGACAATTATTGTTGTTTATAATTTTATTATTAATATCGATTAATAATTTTAGGCCCTTTTTTTTTTTATAATCTTGCCTCCCTTAAATTGAAATCCTAGCTCCACTACTGAAACCATCAATTTTGTTAT
The DNA here is from genome assembly GCA_023055345.1 of Quercus wislizeni. Lineage (NCBI taxonomy): Eukaryota > Viridiplantae > Streptophyta > Magnoliopsida > Fagales > Fagaceae > Quercus > Quercus wislizeni. The sequence continues at coordinate 3,787,748 of JALGQJ010000003.1, forward strand.
AAATAAAACGTAAAGTGAAATCCTTTTTTATTGTTTTTTTTTTTTTCCTGTTTTTCTACTTCTTAAATAATGAAAAATCTGAATCAAAACAATTAGAGGTTTCTTTCCTAGCAACCAAACAGGACATAATGCTTTTATTTTTTTGGAATGGTTTTGGGTCTTCTCTGGTATGCTCAAAGTGGTTACTAAATTAGTTGACTTTTCATCATGTTTATTATGGTAATATGGTCTATTGTTTATTGACTGTTCATCTTATAGTATATACCTTTTTTTAAGCAGTACAATTGGCATTTCTTAATTAATCACTGTATCATGTCTATAGAAATATCATATGAATCTATAGAAATGTAAAGTTTGAGTTACTTCTTGCATGAATCTGTAACTGATAGATTGAGAACATTGGATGCCATGTTCTCATGATTACATGCTGCCTCAAATAAACTTCTCTGACTGCTGTTTGATGAAACTTTTACTAGGGAGTGAACAAATTGAGTCCGAAGCTTTTATTTCTCTTTTTTGTTTTTTTTTTTTTTTATTCCTATGCAATTTCTTACCCACTGTTAGTTTGTTTTGTTTTTTGTTTTTGTTTTTGTTTTTGTTTTTTTTTTTTTTTTTTTTTCTGGAGTTTAAAATCTTATCTGTATGACTTTTGTGGTTTCTTTTTCTCAGGAGTAAAATTATATTATCCAAATCATAATGGAAGGCTTTAAAATTTCATTACTTTGGTTAGCAATTTTTTTTATCTTGATTCCATCTTCATATGGAGTATCCATGTCACGTATGATGGCAAATGACGAAGGTGGCCTTTTTGAACATTCTGAGTGGGGTCTCTCCATTGGATCTCTTCAAAATAAGACTGTGAACTGCCAGTTTGCCACATTTTAGGGACATAGGGAATACCAAGAGGATCATATTGTATGTGATCTTGATATGAAGATACCACATTTAGTTACTCTTTCTCTCTTTCCTCACTCTTGAAATAACCCTTATTATATTAGGACTGGTTTTATTGTATGTTCACATTCAAAAAAATTTAGATGTAAAAGAGGGAGAGAGAGAGAGTAATAATATAAATTTATAATGAATCCAATAACAGGACACTCAAAGTAAGGTTTCATATCTTGAAGAAACACCGCTTTAGGAGCATCACATCTTAAACTGACAGAAAACATTAGATGTTTATATTGATGTGGACAAGGTATTGATAACTGACAACAACAACAACAATTAAAAAAAAAAACAAAAAAAAAAAAAACACGTAAATACATAAAGTTTTACAACATAAAACTTGTAGAATTCAGTTGTGGTTGTTGTTAGTGTTGTTGAACAGGGATGGATGGCGATGGCTGGGGAGAGTAAGTGAGTTTCTTATTTCCTTTTAGCCTTTAGGTTTGATTTAGTTTTAGTTTAAATTGTTTAATGACTTGTAAATCCATGAGGCACTGAGGCAGAGAGGATTTAAAAAAAAAAATATTTGTTGAATTAAAAATGTAATCGTGTTGGTGTTGAAGTAGTGATAGTCTTAGTCTAAGATGAGATTGATCTTGTACTGGGCTTTTCTATTGGCATTTGGTTTGAGTATTATTAGTGGTTTTATTATTAGTTTTTTTTCCAGATTTTGTTCAAATATATGTATGTATATATATTGGGTTTTTTTCCATGGTTTTATAAACCAGTACAGTAAAAGAACCGGAAAAGAGACTGGTTACTGGTTTTTTGGTAGGACTAAGATCCGACCGATAGTCAAACCGGTGACGTCATAAATAATATAATTAATAAAATTTTAAATTATATAAATAAAAATATAATAAGTTTATTACTAATAATATGATAGCAAAATGTAAAAACATAATATTCAGTGACACTTTTCATGTAAATTTAATCAAATTTCCTTAGAATGGACAATCACATGTTTAATTATAATCATAAAAATAAAAAGTTTATTATATATATAATGAATTAATTGATGCTATATAAAAATTAAGTAACTTTTTAAGTTTATTCACTAATTAACTAAAACTACTATTTTTTTCTAATCAAGATTATCGGAAAAAGAAAAAAGAAAAGTAGTTGTACGATGAAATGTGACTTTGACCAATTAGTTGTATAATATATATTATAATGCTTTTGAGGAAAAATAGTCGTACAATGACAATATGTCAGGTAAAGCAAAAACTAAAAGTAAAGTCGTAGTATAGGCTTAAAAGAATATAAAAGCACGTGGTTCTTTTTGTTTGAAAGACCCTAATATATTGTTAAGTTGCTCAAATTATGGACTAAAATTTAATTTTATTGGCATAAAAAAAATTCAGGGTGTTCTCAATTTTTTTTTTAAAGGTAGATAAATATAAAATTTTAAATTATTATGTATATATATATATTTTTTCTTTTCAGGTCAGGGTGGTCCTGAGACTACCCTAGCCATAAGGTGGCGCCACCGTTGACCAAAAGAGGTTGGTTTCTTAACTTGAATGTAGCTAAATTTTCCCTTATTTTCTCAGTTTGTCATATTTTATTACCTAATTTTCTATTTTTTATTCCATTCAGAAAAAAAAAAAAAAAAAAAAAAAAAAAAAAAAAAAAAGAAGCCAATCTCAAAAGTTTGTTTGAGGCTGCTTCCCGAAGTGGTTTGCGAGCCCCTATTCATGGTAACTTCGGCCTTGTTACGACCCATATAGACGAAAACTAGAAGGCTAAGAGCTGAGAATAAAAACTTATCATCTCATTCCTCCACGAATTCATGTAGCCGAGGATCCTAAATAATGCCTTGGAAGAGTTTCTTGCCGAGCATAAGTCTAATGTTAGACATAAATTACTAGAAGGTTATTTCAGCCAGAGGGTGGTTCATCTCCCTAACACAAGATTTGACACTAGCAAATAATGGCATAGATTGAAGAAACCACTTATACTACTGAAATAGTGGGGTCCACTAATCATGACACCCCAACTTAAAGAAGAGTATAAATAGGGAGAAAGTAGGAAAGGTAAGGGGTTGGAACAAAAAATCTAGGGAGAGACACATTACAAAAAAGTGAGAACTCTGTTTGGAGAGAAGAAAGTCCTACTCGAACTTAAAGAAAGGGAGCTCGACTATTTGGTAGCATCCATGGTTGGGCTGAATCTAAGGCAGTCCAATATTGAAACACCGCCATAAGATCACCAATGACACCATCAATTGCTCATTGGACCTCCCATTGTGGGATAATCACAATCCAATATACAAATAAATTGGAGGTTTGGGCCTGATTAGTTCAAGGTTAATGAGAACGAACTACAATATTATCTTATCATGGATGATAAAATATCTTTAGTTTACCTTATTTTCATTTTACCGCTGTCGTTTAAAATAGTTTTTTCATATTCTTAGTCGAAAGCAAGACACCCCTAATTCGACCTCATTATTGCCGGTTAGTTGTCACCATTAAAAAAAAGAAAAAAGTATGTTGCGTAACATGTTTATAGAGATTAGAGTGAGCCTCTAACAACCTGTGAGCCCACCAATGGTCACAAAAAGATTAGATGGGTAAATCCTCTCCCAAAAAAATAAATAAATAAAGCCGAAATAAATGGAAAGACAGCCCATGACCCAGGTACATTAACATAGCACCGAAAGAGGCCCATACCAAAAACAATATTGGGCTGACTCAAGCCCAAACAAAATCTAAACACGTAAACCCTAGGGTTTCATATGCTCTCTTATATCTCTGAGCGCCTTACCGCATTTTCTCTTTGGCTGGGATTTTGGGAAAGACAGCATTCAACAGAGCCAGCAACCATGGTGAGTTTAGTTTCTCAGCTAAAATCGATCTGGGTTTTGCTTAGTTCGGCATTTGGAAAGTGCTTTTCTTGCGTTTTGAAGCAAATTTTGCTTCTCAAAAGCATTTTGGAAATACTTCAAAAAAAAAAAAAAAAAAATTATAACCATAACTTGCAAAGCTTTGCTATTTAAGTGTTTTCGTTTTATATTTTGGTTTTGGTTTCTAATGGGATGTGTTATTTTGACTTTTCAGGTGAAGTACTCGAAGGAGCCAGACAACCCCACCAAGTGTATGTGGATTTTTAGCTTTTTTTGCACTTTTTAACTATAGTTTCATTGGATCTTATTGGGGTATTTGTTTGGTAGCTGAGAAAATTTAGGATGATGAAGAAAGATTATATTTTGATTATAGATTTTCCATCTTTATCTTGTACAAGATAAAGAAGTGTGTTTGCTAAACATAAATATAAAATATGAGATTGGAATTTTTGGGGTGATGAATCTCTGCAACTAATCTTAATATAATAGAAATTTGATATTGTTATTTGTCTGATCATTTTTCAGCCTGCAAGGCCAGGGGTTCCGATCTCCGAGTTCATTTCAAGGTACCCTTTGGTAAACTTTGTTAAATTTCTCATTTGATTGTGTGGAGTCTGTTTTAAGTGCTTGTATTGTATGTGTTTGTTTAATTATACCTTTGCTTGATTTGTTATTTCAATTTATGGAAATTATGATCATCATTCATCATTTTCGCTGTGGAACTTGAACCTGTTGCCTCATAGGCTGTGGTGCCATTTGGCTTAACCCATAGGTTATTCGATATAGGTTAGACGGTATTATCATAATCGCTTTGCCTGGTGACCTTCATTCAAAATAAATTATCATGTATTTTTTAGCACAAGTCACTAGCATTGTTCGGGTAGAAAAATTTATTAAAATCCTAACATTTATAAGATGTGGCCTGACATCATTTTTGTCTCTTTTCTTTGTTTAAACTGCTGGCAAAAGACAGGGACCTATTGCCCTTCGTTAAGGGTTCTTCCTAAACTTCAGGAAACCTACTTGCATGGTTGTTGGGTAAATGTCTGAGTTTTCTAAAAGGTTTAGTAATATACGTTATGCTCACTCTGATTCTGTAGTTAGCCAAAATTCTAAATTCTTTGAGTTAATTTTAGAGGCTCTCATTCCATTCTCTCGTCTAGTCAAAAAAAGTGGTGAGAAATGTTTCTGTGAATCTTAGCTCAAATATGTCTTGCTTTTCCCCCTGTGCAAAAAAGAATATTTTCATAATAAAATGGAGTAACGTCCAGGAAAAGAAGGGGAGGTGGCATCTTTTCTTTTTAAAAACTGAGACACAAAGGGGAGAGCCAAATGAGAAAAGGAGATGTAAATGTGAAAACTGACATAGCATCATGGACCAGAAATAGCGTTTTTCATTAGAACCTTTTTTGCTAATGCTGTTATTTATCTCTTAAGTATTCATTTTCATGATATGGAAAGGTAAAATGGCACTCTTAGGCCCCTTTGATTTCTTCTTTTTGTTGATGAGATGAGCAACTCTCCATAACCTATCTAGAATCTTGTTCATTCATTTTCTCAAAGGTTTTGTGAATGGTTATCTTCCTTCCTCTTTGAGACATTATAGAAAAATATGTCTAGCATAACACTTGTTTATAATTTTTAAGCACCATTGTCATACCTTTCCTTTTCAATTCTTGACTGTTTTCTTAATTATGCTCACACAAAGAAACTGTTGTGTCAATGGTTTTGGTGCATGATACAGGCCTTAACTTTCCGACATGATAGGTAGTCATTAATGTAGTTGACTCTGAAGTTGAGATAAAGTGTACCATGTATGTTCTTCATTGTCATGCATCTATTACCTTTAGAAGTTCTAACATCAACATGTTTTTATGTGCAAAATATAATTCATATAATTCCATTTTTGGGTACACTCTTTGCATAATATTCTGTTTTCTTTGTGGTTTATTAGTGTTTTTTTAATGTTTATGTAATTGGATTCATTTTCTCTCTTGATGTTCAGAATACAAGGGAGACTGCCTTTGCAATTAGAAAGTTGCATTTGACCAAGGCCAAAAGATATTTGGAGGATGTTTTGGCCCATAAGCAAGCCATTCCCTTCCGGCGGTTTTGTAGAGGAGTTGGGCGAACTGCACAAGCTAAGAATCGCCATTCAAATGGACAAGGACGCTGGCCTGTTAAATCTGCACAGTTTATTCTGGATTTACTTAAGAATGCTGAGAGTAATGCTGAGGTTTGTATTTTTTAGCTGTAAATTTTCCTATCCTGGTTCTGTTTCTGTTGGCTAATGACATTTGCATATTATCAACTATTCTCTAGGTGAAAGGTTTGGATGTGGATTCGCTTTTCATATCTCACATCCAGGTAAATCAAGCCCAGAAGCAAAGGCGTCGCACATACCGTGCTCATGGACGAATCAACCGTGAGTATTTTTTGTCCACTGCTGAGTTGTGTGTCTTTTCTCTATTAAAGTGTGTCAACTTGATAATTACTTATAAATCTGGCTGGCAGCTTACATGTCATCTCCGTGCCACATTGAGTTGACTTTATCTGAAAAGGAAGAACCTGTCAAGAAGGAGGTAATTCCATAAAATATGTTTCTTTCTTCCTTCCTCCAGTTCTTGATGAATGAAACCAATTTAATGTGCTTGTTCCTTTTGTATGTGTGAAAACTTATTTGTGCAGTTTTTTTTTTTTTTTTAAAATATATACATATATATTGTGTTGCATCTGTATGACATAATTTTCTTTATTGCAATGATTTTGCAGCCTGAGACTCAGTTGGCTCCTAAGAAACCAAAGGCTAGAGCATTACGTAGTGGCGCTTCTTCTTGAGATGCAGAGTTGTAGTCTGTCAGCAGTCTTTTTCTTGGTTGACTACAGTAACATTAGAACCTTTTTTGTCTGCCTTCTTTCATTTAAGTGTTAAATTTTCTGAGTCTCCTCGGAGATATTTGTATTGTGTTGTTGGAGCTTATTTCAAACCAGTTGAAATTGTTTTCATCCCGTTTATCATGAATGCTTGAACTGTTTTGATCCTCTACTGGTTACTAGCTGAGCTGTCTGAATGTTTTTAGAGCTCAAATTCAAGCCAAATTAGTAAGGTTCATTTGATAATCGTCAGAAGCTATTTCAAAGCGTGCGGGTCTCATAATCGTAGAACCCGCACACTGTATATATCTAATACATGAGATAATTATTGTTATTCTAGATATCCATGGTGTTAAAAAGTTGGGGCTTTTGACCAATAATTGATTGTAAAGATAAGGTAGCTGTTTGGCAAGACAATTTATAGGGCCACTGATCAATCTCTCCATACAAACTACCCATTCAAGAAGGGATCTCTAGATTCTTTACCAAAGCTAAATGAGGAACTATTAAAGTCAAGTCCTGCATTTTTGAACCTTATAGTTCATTGTCCCAAGCAGTTGCAAGAAATGAATTTAATCAAAAACCTTTGGTTAACATTACTTAATAGAATTGATTTCAAAAATTCAAGTTGCAAAACAGATTCAGTGTCCTGATATAATGAATTAAGATGGCCAATCATCTGGGAGAGAGAATACGGTTTGATAGTTTCATCCATTTTTGCCTAGCAATGTGACAATATATAGATCATATCACTTATAAATCAATGAACGTCTTTGGTATTTTGCTTGAAATAGCTGATCCAAACAATCAATAACTATTTATTTTTTACGTAGTATTTGACCATCTTATTTATAAATTATAATTGGGTGATGTTGAATTTTAATGGGATAGCTACCTTCATAAATCCACATCATTTTGGGGGAAAAAGAAACATAAAAACTTAATTTGATCGTAAGCCTACATGGATAGTGAAAATCATTAACTGAATGAAGCTGAACAACAACGTTGTATAGTAGAATTACAACACAGGCTCACAACTTGCCTATACAACAAAGAATGTTGCAAGACTCAAACCCAGTATGCATCCAAAAGTAGCTTCAAGGTTGCACAGCTTCCAGAAGTTTTTCATACACCTGTCTAGCAGACAAATCTTCCACCTGATACAATTTTTCGTAAGTTAATGAAAACTTGGTTCAACATCTCAGATAAGAACCTTAAACATATGGTTTTACTTGAAATGTGACCTATTGCAAGATATACACGAAAAACGGGGGGAGGGGAGGTGTTAAGATACAGAAACTTAAAACAAATCAACTATTGCAGCCTTTTCTAAACTAGTACTGGCATGAAATGATCATTATACACCCCAGAATAAGACAGTTTTCTTGTGATATGTCTACATCGTTCAACCACACAAGTAGTTAAGAAGTGTCTCTTATAAACATCTACTGCACAACATTGTCACCTATACTGCTTTCTAAATAAATGCACTTTGGTTAATTATAAAACATTTGGTTAATTTGGTATGGGAAAAACAACCCCAAAAAAAGAAAAAAGAAAAGGAAAAAAAAAAGAGGAGGTTAAAAAGGCCAATCTGTCACATTTTTCCTTGAATATTAGAATTTACTACTTGAATTAGAAGCAGAAAAACTTGTAATACTAACTCAGGAGAGTGGGGATGGGCTTTGGGAGGGGGCACAAACTGTATGTAGGATAGGGGTGCTTGTAGACCAGGGTTATCTTGAAAAGTAGGACATTAATTTAGTATGAAGATGTTAACATATTGCCATGTGAAAGTAAAATAAGAAAAATAAATAATATGGTCTCTAGAAAACCCAAACAGCATATGAGCATTAACACATGAGCATACAGACACCCACACCCTAAACAATAGAGAAAAATGATTTAACTCACCACAAGGAGTTTAGATTTGTTATTCCACCCTCGTTGGAGAGTCATCTGGCTTAGTCTCAGACCCAGCACCTAGGTCAAAAGCAAACGTGTTTAGGATTAGCGTGACATTTAAATATTAAAATAAGGATCAATTTCAACTGCCTAAGTTGAAAACGGCTCATACTTTGCCCATGAATTCCAAAAGTTCATTATTTGCTTCCCCACGGGCTGCAGGTGCAGCTACGGTAACACGAACATCATCAGCATTCACTCCTGGCATGAAGAATGAGAAATACAGGTTAGAGCAATACGTTACATCTTTCATAAATTAGGCAAATCCTTCAGATTTATTGCAGACGTCAGTGGGTAAGATATGCAAGAGGTAACACAAGACTAAGTTGCTGATACACTTGCTGACAGAAAAGACAATGGTGTTCTTTCTATTACTTGTATATGTATGAATGAAGAACAAAGGTAAAACATAAACATGTACATGTACAAGCATACTTAACGTAGACACACACAAATGGAGGTATTAATAGTTTGTGCCTGATTAGGCAAAACACATCTGTTGATAAGTTGTCACACCAAACAGTCAAAAATGTTTATCAAGGCCTCGAAGTTTTAGATAAAAGCCCAGCCATGAATGATGCTTGATGCAGACAAGTGTCCAACAATAGTCTCTAGAACATGGTCTTTTCTTCAGTTTCAACTTCAATAAAAGATCATTCTTGCAAGTTGATTTTGTGAGAAATATTATTAAGGTATTTTAAACCCAAGGTGTGTCCATACCAGAAGGCACTCATTGATATATAATTCTCATGAATTGAATGAAAAAATTAAAACTTTAGAAACTGCATGCACAATATTAGTTCTTATTTATCAGCAACTACATGATTTGATTGAACAATTGTATGCAAGAAGTATGAACGAGTTTTTCCTTCAAAACAGATCAACTCCACTTTTTATTTTTTATTTTAATAAATGACTCTATTTAACTTGTGCTGCAGAAGCAATGCATGTTAAATAATATAAATTCATGTTACTTGTGATTGCTGAGCGTTGGGCACGATCTTCAACTTCTATAGCGACTTGAACGAGTCCTCCTTCTAACTGTGATATACAAGGTGGAACAGGAGCATCCTACAGCAAATACCAAAAAGTAATCGTTAAACTTTTAGAGTTAAAACTTGAGAGAGAGAGAGAGAGAGAGAGAGAGAGAGAGAGAGAGAGGGAGGGAGGGAGGGAGAGGGAGATCCCTTTTCTTGGCATAATTACATAGTCTCAAAGAAATGGTCTAGAGTTCAATTATTTTATACAATTATACATTTGAGCCTAAAAGTGATGGCTGATAAAAAGGCTATATACTTTGTTTCTTATACCTGTGGGTTAGTTTCAGCAGCAACCGTGCTAAGGGCACCATCAACAACATAGATGAAAGAAGCAACTTCCAGATCTTCTTCCGAGCGGTAGCATACAAAGAGCCCACAACCCATACAGTTCATACGGAATTGCTTCTCCAGTTTCCCTTCCCCCCTGGATTAGAAAGATCCACAATGACATATGTTCTAATGCACATATACTTACAACTCCAAAAAACCGCCAATTATATATGCTCAATTGATTCAATAACACAACGTATTCAATAGACAAGCTCAAGACAAAAAGAACTATCATAAGAAAATTTAGAAACATGAGTTAAATGAAAAGAAAATCCTATACACACTCATTTCCATTCCAACCTTATGGTTTGGCACATGTTGTAAGAGACCATACCAATGGGCAGCTGTACAATAATTGCAAGTCAATCCTATTTACTTTATACATAGCGTTTCTAATTATAAGGTAGTGATCAGATATCTCAGTCTAAAGGAACATTTGGCCAAAAATTAACCCTGTTTTTTTTTTATAATGTCAAGAACTTTTTTTTGTGTAGATAAATCAATGATTACAATAAGGGAAGGGGGATTTGAACCTAAGCGTGGAAACCCCAGGAGGTGCCAGCTGAGCTACAAAGCTCTTGGCAACATAGGGAACATTTTTAAAGAAGAGTCCTTTGGGCTCGCCTCTAGCTATTAAAACCTACAAGCAACTGACCCCACTCGCTATATCAAATAGCCGGGTAATCCAGTGGCATTCACCCCAGGAACAAAGTATAAAGTTTAGGACTAATACTTGATATGTTCAAAACAATATAAAGGGTACACTAAAATCCTATGTAGATAATTGAATTACCGCTTCAATAGAACTTTTCCGGCATCATTGATGTTCAACCTAGCAAGATGCTTTGTCTTGTCCAACACATACGCTTTGTCTGTCTTCCTTTTGGGCATTTTCTGCAACTGGGTATCTTATAAAAAACAAACTTCAGCAACAATATTAAAAGTTAAAGCTTCTTTCTTTATTGATTTTGAGCACATATTGAAGTGTGTGAAGAAGTATTACATAGTAAATTGATGAAATTTAATGCTCTAAAAAGAGGGTTTTAGAGAGAGAGAGAGAGAGAGAGGAGAACCTGTGATGAGGACATGAGAGGCACAGTGCTTGCAGTAATAGACGAAGAGATCGGAGTCAGGTCCATCTGGTGCTGCGTCCTCGCTTGAGTACGTGTGGGTTGTTCTCTTTGGCATTCTTTCCAATCTGAATTCTTCTTCCTTCTCTCTGCGCACTGTGTAGTAGTGTATAATTAATTTCTTTTATGTCTCGCACTCGCAGCAGTGTTCACTCACAGAAATGCGACGTCGTTTCCATGTGTGAAGAGAAATTTTGTTTAATAATTCTTTTATTTTTGTTTTTGTGTTTTTCTTATCAAGCATGGCTTTTTTATAATAGAGTCCTTTTAGAACTTAGAACCCTATTCCCTCTTTGATGTCTGTGTTTGTTTCAACAAAAAAAAAAAAAAATTACATTAAACGAACACCAGAGAATTGTTAATATCACATTAACATAGATTATGAGCCCCAAGGTTAAGTTATCTTTTTACCCAATAAAAGGAACATCTATGCGCCGAAAATCTCGTATAAAAATAGTTTTTTTTTTTTTTTTTCTAGTGTTTGGTAGCATAAAAAAAGATGAGTCAAAAGAAAACTATCTTTGATCAACATAAAAAATATAACTTATATTCAGATTTTTTTTTTCCCCACTAAATTGCTTTGGAAAACAACTTTGTCTCATAGCAAACTAAATAAGGAAAGTTAGGAGAATATTTTTCAACTTATTTAAAATTGTTACCAAAAATTGGAAAATGAGATGTGTAAGGACCAGAACTGACTTGAATCCAGAGCGGGAATGGATTCAGGCCCACGTAGCCCAAACAATGAATTTATAGAGTGCAGGAAAGAAAGCTAGTCTGATCTTGGGCCGAAATCTTGGGTTTTAGTGTAAAAGAGATCAAATATACGAGCGTGATATGCAGCAATAAATTTCCTTCGGACGTGTCCTAAAGATCTGATTTTTCTCTTTCTGTTTTTCTCTCCACCTATTTTCCATCCCCTTTTCCTTCTGTCTTTCCTCGCCTTATATATCATAGCTTTTCTGCCTTTTTTCCTCACCTTCTCTTGAATCTTCCATACTTAGCTGGAAAGCTGCTCCTTCACTGTTCAGGTATCACCTCCACATTAATGCGGCCAGAAGGTTAGCTGGGGGACATTTAATGCGGAGGTGACAGCACCACTAGATATTTGCCATTTTCTACCATTACTTTTTGTTGGATATTTTCCCCTTTGTGCCGTTATAAGATTGTCCTGGGCACTGTTCTGAGTGATCAACAAGTTAATCAGGCACCTCGGACAAAAGTGCCGAGGTGACCATCATCCTCGGACACAGTCCCCATTCTTGCTAACATGCTGCATCTCTCCTCGGATGGTAATTTTATCCGCTCCTCGGCTGGTCGTCCTCGGATGTTCGTATCTCTCCATACAAGATATTGGGCCGGGCCTTTCCCTTTACACTGTTGGAACCCAGGGCAAAATTGGCCCACACAAGATGGTTTTATAAAAAATGCTTCTTTGAAAATAACTCATTTTCTATGCTCTGTTTGTTTTGATGGAAAACATTGTGTAAAAATAATTTTTCGTATTTTTTCAGTGTTTGATAGTATTAGAATAAATGAGTCAAATGAAAACTATTTTTAATCAACATAAAAAGTATGGCTTATTTTAAGAGATTATTTTCCACTAATTTTTTTTTTTTTTAAATACAACTCTATCTAACAGCAAGCTAAAAATGAGAAGTTATGAGATTGTTTTTTAACTCATTTAAGGTTGCTACAAAATATAGAAAAATAAGATAGTTTTATGGAAAATGTTTTTTAGAAAATGACTCATTTTCTAAAAAACATCATTGCTAAAACAAATAAAGCACTAGGAAACATCATTGTTGAAATAAATAGAGCGCTTGAGAAAAAAGATTTTAGCTCTATACATGGTAGATAATCAAAAGCCAGTGGGCAAAATTATCATAGTTGTTGATGGCTTGAATGCAAAATTGAGATTCTCCTTCAATGAGAATGGACTAATTTTGTGAGAGCAATTTCTCTCTTCTAAAACTTCTTAATTCTATTTAACTAAGGTGTGTTCAATGATTCTTCTCCCCGCATTATTGATACTTAGGTGCAAATTAATTCGATTAACTATGTCATGAAGCACATGATTCCTCAAATGTCATAACTGTATCAATTGTCATTGACATTTGAGTGCTAATTCAAAGCAACTCTTCCATCAATATTTAAGTAAAACCTTGAGGGAATGATCTAGAATGAATTTGATAATATATGCCCTGCTAGTGAAGGAAAGCGTGTATATTATGACTTATGAGCCCACATTATAGCCAAACCAAATGGCTCAGGCTATATCACACCTAAATAACAAGTGAATACTTGACTCAAATGAATCACAATATAGAAGACAATTATATCATCTATTAATATTATATTTGCATATAATTACCACTCAATATACCAAATTTATCCTACAAGTATATGTGAATAATCATTTGAATGCGTAATTGAAATTATAGGATAAAGGAAATTTCAAAATATAAACTTTGTCTTCGTTGAACATCACATCACTTCCACTCCCTTTCTTCTAAGTCTTCTATCAACACAACATAATCAAGAAATGATCCGAAAATCACTATATAGCAAACCTAATCTTTTAGTAGAGAGTAAATAAGAGACACATGATTTTTTTTTAATTATTATAAAAATCTTAGTTTTTTTAAAGAAAAATTTAGTACATAAAATTAAGACAAACAAAATTTTGACACATGCTAATATGATAGATTATTGGTAATAGCTAGTAAGTAAAAAAATGATGTATGTGATGAACCCAAAAAGCTTGTAAAATCAATTGGTGTGAAAAATATTATCAAAATATTTTTGTCGTGTGCGTATATAGTAGCATTACTCAAATTATTACAAGTATTTGAGTAATTTAAATATATAATTGGGTCGGGTTTGACTGTTTTGAGTACTTAACCCTTCCCAAGCCCAACTCCATTAAAAAGACTTCGAATCCATACAACCATTAGTGTCGGGTCGGGTAAACACAAATAATCAAGGGAATATTCGTGGGTCGGGTCGAACACATCACTCTATAAATCGTCCCCTCCTGTAGCACTTTCCAAACCCTAGAAATTCTTCAATCTTCTCAGCGCCTCTCTCACACAGCACCAAGCTCCTCCATCTCCGGTAATCTCAGATCCCATATATGTGTTTGTGTTTATGTTGATTGTAAATCTGATATTCTACCTATAAACTTTGATGGGTCAGTTTTTTTTTTTTTTGGGATCAAAATGCTGTTTTTGTTTGAAATTTTTTTCATCAGTAAGCTTATGGGTTTGTTTTTTTGTATGTGTTCGTCAATGCTCACTTTCAAAGCCCATATGGGATATAAAGTTTCAAAATTTAGCTTTCAATTTAGTTTTGCAGATTCAAAATTTGTTGGGTTAATGGTTTTTATATAAATGTGGTGAAATTCAGGTACAGTTCTTTGATTCTGTAGTGGTGCAATTAAATAAATTCAAGTACATGGTCATTGCAGGAAAAAAAAAACAATTTTGTATTGAATTCAATCGGGAATCTGAGGCACAATACCTTAGGAACTGTACCTAAGATTTACCCTTCTCTCTCTCTCTCTCTCTATATATATATATATATAGCCAATAAGCTTTTAGCTCAAAAGGGTCTTACTTGGCATGTGTAACTTACAAATCAAAAACTATGTGATCTATAACAAAACTCCGGTGCCGATTCTTAGGTACACTTAAGGAAGTATACCTAAGTTTCATCGTTCTCTCTATATATGTGTGTGTAAATATTGCCAATGTGCTTTTAGTTTAAATGGATCTTTATTGGCAATGGAACTTACTTATAATAAAACTATATTATATATAATCAGTTAACCAATTTTTGTTGTGTGGAGCATGTGAGCTTGTGGCTGTCAAATTTTCTTGTTAATAAACACTTCAATTGCTCAGAGTTATGATATGTTATGGAATTCTGTTAGATGGCTAGGTTTTGTGGGGAGGATTAGTTTATTTGACTTTCTAGTTTTTGGTCTGTAAGTTTGGTTTGATGCATTAGGGTGAATATGCACTTACGCTTATTTTGTCATCTGCCTCTAATATGCTTGTAGAACCAAATACTTAGCCTAGAATGGCAGTCACATTCTATGACGTCAAATCGCCATCTGGCCTGAAGAAGCTTGATGATTACCTGCTTACACGCAGTTACATTACAGGGTAAGTTTAATCCTATCATTTTTCTTTTGTTTTTGGCATTGTTTTTCCTGTTCTTCCTGTACTTATTTTCTCAATTCTTAATTGAGAATGATTAACTAAAGACGATGATTATGGTTGGTTTATGGATTTATTTAGTAGTTTCTAAAATGTCTATTGCTCTTTTCAGCTATCAAGCTTCAAAGGATGATATCACTGTTCATGCAGCACTCTCCGAGGCTCCGTCAGCGGAATTCGTTAATGTGTCTCGGTGGTACAATCACATCGATGCACTCTTGAGGATTTCGTAAGTTAATTAATAAGTTTATTGTTGTCTCAAAATCAGCATTGTATTTACCACTTATCAAAAAAAAAAAAAAAATCAGTATTTGCCCTGTCCCTTGTTTCCTTGCATTTGTCTTGAATTACTCGGATTTTTGGGGTTAATTTATGCAGTAATTTCCATAATGTCTGTTTCTCATTCAATTGATTTTCCATTCTAGTGGTGTTTCTGAAGAAGGGTGTGGTGTCATTATTGAGGGAGCTGCCCCCATCGAAGAGGAGGCGATTGCAACCCCTCCTGTTGGTGACACAAAGGCAAGTACCTTCTATCATCTTTTGGCTGTTAATACCCACGCATTTCTATTCCTTTATGCTTTCTTGCAATTGTACCAGTGCTTGTTATCCTTAATCATTTTCTTTTCATCTTCCAAGATTTATTTAAAGTAGTTTGATCTCATACTTGTCAAAATATTATTTTTCAGGCCGCTGCTGCTGAGGATGATGATGATGATGATGTGGACCTTTTCGGTGAAGAGACTGAAGAGGAGAAGAAGGCTGCTGAGGAACGTGCTGCTGCTGTCAAGGCATCTGGCAAAAAGAAAGAGTGTGAGTTTTCTAGCTTATTTTCATGATGCTTATGTTGCTTTTAAATATGTTGAAGTATCTTCTTCCCTATCTTCATTCCTGCTGGCATTAACTTGAGCTATTTTATTATTATGATTTTCATTATCAGCTGGCAAGTCATCAGTTCTTTTGGATGTGAAGCCATGGGATGATGAAACTGATATGAAAAAGCTTGAGGAAGCAGTGAGAAGTGTTCAGATGGAAGGGTTGCTTTGGGGAGCATGTATGTTTTTTATCTGTGATTCCTTCTGTTAATTTTGAACGTTAAAAAGTAATCAAG
Source organism: Quercus wislizeni (assembly GCA_023055345.1). Classification (NCBI taxonomy): domain Eukaryota; kingdom Viridiplantae; phylum Streptophyta; class Magnoliopsida; order Fagales; family Fagaceae; genus Quercus; species Quercus wislizeni. The sequence continues at coordinate 3,804,214 of JALGQJ010000003.1, forward strand.
CAAAAGGCTTTGTCTTACTACCATTTCTTACGAAAATTATCTTAATGGGAGGATTAATTATCAAACCTTTTACTGATGGTTGATAAAAACTTCATTTTCCATAATCACGTCATTCTTACCATTAGTTTTATTGCAAGTTTCCCTGTTTTTATGTTTATGATGAGATATATATATATATATATATTTTTTTTTTTTTGCCTCGCATTTCTCTTATTATTCATGTCATTCGTTTGTGATCTTGACAGTGAAGCAACACATTCTATTTCTCTTGATTTTGTTATAGTTCCTTGATGTCTTGTCACTGTAGCTAACCAATTATATCTTTTGTTTCTGTTCTGACTTTGATTTATTGATTGTGACAGCTAAACTTGTACCAGTTGGGTATGGTATCAAGAAAATGACGATAATGCTTACCATTGTGGATGACTTGGTGTCTGTTGACACACTCATTGAGGAACATCTTACAGTCGAACCAATTAATGAATATGTCCAGAGCTGTGACATTGTAGCCTTCAACAAAATATGTAAGTATTGTTATAATAATTATTTCTATACCAATGAATTTATGCTTGTGCCACTTGTTGGGTTATTTTGTGATCAGCCTATCATTGTATGCACTGCCTATTTTTGACCACAGAAATATTGTATGCTTAATTGCTCATTTTGGAATATTGACATCTTATTTGGCACGTCTAATTCTTGTTGCAGAATTGGAGGATGTGCTTGTATGTGTTGTTGCCGGGGATGTTGCGGTCTTTGCAGGGATTGAAGACCTTTATGCATGGCTAATGTTATTTATATTTTTTATTTTGAATCTTTATATTCCAAATTTTGTTTGTTGGAATTTAATTTAAGTTTTTAGTTGTGGATTATGGTCCCAGTGGAGCAAATGGTGTCTATTACTATATTATATTGATCATTGCAGTATCTATATTCTATGTGGTATAAACTTACCCCCTCCCTCTTCCTGTTTCTCATCCCAATAAGTCTAGGGACATAACATTTTCTCAGATGTTGACATGGCCTATTGCAATGGTACAACATAATAAAAGTGGTATGCGAACCTTCCATATTTAAAGGAGATGTAACTCTAATCACAAGAAGTCATTTTAGTAGCTTTTAAGAGTCTCCCTCTCCTTCTATAGAAAACGTAGGTGCTCAAAAAATTGTGTTCACATGGTGGGAACGTGAAGAACTTGTAGTCTATCATCTCTATTGTCCAACTTTTCTTATGAAAACCCTTAGGGTAAACTTTATGTTTGGTCCCTAGTCTTCTTATCATATATCAATTTGGTTCTTAATATTTAAAATACGTCAATTTAGTCTCTAATCTTTTCGTGTTGCGTCAAAAAGGTCCCTGTTGTTACGAATGGAAAATATTGACATGGCTTGCATCTCAAATAACTTCTCTATTACGCTTCTTTTTGCACTTTCTTTGGAAACAAACACCTGCAAAAGGAAACTCAACCAAAAATGAAAGCTCCAGCCACCAATAAAACATCTCAATTTCTTGGCATATTTATACAAAAGACAAACAAACCAAAAGCACTACCAATTCTCTTTGCATTGTCATTTGTGTGAAACCTTGCCAAAGAGGAGAGAAGTCGCTGACTTCATCGGGAAGAAGTTGAATCGCCTCCTAAACTGCTAGCTCTAGATACGACGGAGCCTCCAAGCTCCTCAATGCGTTCTGGCTCTACTATCCAATTTAGAATGTCCTCATTTCTATCGATGAGATCCACCACGTCCTCAACCGCCTTAGCATGAAGTGCTCCCTCGACTCAAGATCTACTATGTTGGCTTTGACAACGACAAAAATCCTTTCTCACGGAAGATTTTTAGTGTTTACCCTTTTATATTCTCATCTAATATGAATGAATCTGAAATCTCCACTATATCGGGCAATGTGTTTAGACTTTAGACAACAAAGCTTTTTTTTTTTTTTTTTTCTTTCATAAAGATTGAATTATACTAGTATCTTATAGTGTGTCTTACTGTTAGGCACTATTCTCTTACTTTGAAGAATAAAATAAAATAAAATGGCCTGTTTTGGGTTCTTAGCTTTTATTTGGATGTCAAGAAAATGAGATTTTTTCTTGGTGGCTGGAGTTTAATTTTTTTATTTTGAATTGTTTTGTTAAGTGATCGTTTCTAGATAATTTTGATTGGAAAAATGAAGAAGTACCAAGAGAAAATGAGATTGAAGATATGTGTTGATTGAATCTCAAAAAAGAAAAAGAAAAAAAAAGAAATGTGTTGATTACATGTGGATTTTTATTTATTTATTTATTTAAGTTTAAGACACGGGGCAGTTCACAAGGCAACCTAGGTGACATTAGAATAATTTTTTATTTAAGCCGTTAACCACGTTAGTATTTTTCATCCGTAACTTAATGGTAGGGATTATTTTGACACAATACCAAATGTTCGGGATTAAATTGACACATTTAAAACGTTAGAAATTAAATTGACATATAGTGTAAAGGTTAAGGGCCAAGTATGTAAGGTTACCCAAACTCTTATCAGATTCCTAATGTTTTTGAGGATGTTGTACTATCACAGAGTATCTGATATATTAGACGTAAAGTTGAAGAAGTAGCACATTTGGATGCTTAATTTTGTGAAACAAGGATGTATTTGAACAAAGGGGTAGTGAGAGTTCTAAGCATATATTAAAAATTAAAGAGAATCAAGGGAGAGAATTGCAGCAGTTTATCTTGATTAGAAATTGGACTTGGTCGAGGATTACTTCCTTTTTAGGTTTGGCGTCAAGGACTATAACAAGGTCCTAATGTGTCGGCCATGGCGTATTCGTATCAGTTGTTGCCGTCAAGGCTAGGGTCCCTGTACTTAAAGAAATTGGTCCAATTTTTTTATAAATTTTTGGGTTAAACAGACAACTCATTTTTGTATATATAGAGTTTACACATCATGTCCATCATCATTTCTTCAATGATAAGATCATAAAAATGTTATGTACTACAAGTCTACAAGTATTTATACTAGTTAATTATTTGCAAGTCCAGAGAAACCAAACTAGCAACTTGTAAGTTGTAACTATTTTGGCTCCATTTCTTGGTTTTTCTTGCAATCTAAACTAACTGAGGCCCTCTTCTTGCAATCTTGGAACCAACTTCTTATGCATTTATTACAATCTTTTGGAGAGGCCACTAAAATCAATTTCTACATGAAACAATTATGTAGAAGGGTTTTTAGTACTTTTATTTTTCTTGGTAACTTCACTATTCAACATCCCACTTGAAGATGAATGTAAAAATATAAATTTTTGTATAATCAGAACCCATAAATATCCTCTTTCTCAACTTAAGGGACAAAAATTGTGTTGTTTTTGTTGTACCTCTTTGTTCTTATCCCCCCAACAATACATGTAGGGGTACACAACATGGGAGGAAAAATTATACCCGGTATCACTGTATCAGGTATATATTTGTGGAGCCTATTTACTGTGAGAGATAAGATACATATACCTACTACAAGTTATACTTCACTTTTTTATACGCAAGGCACGAGGGACTCATGTTTGATTCCCTCAAAGTCAAACACACTCAGATCCGTTTGCCCATATTTCATTAACCCCACTTAAAACAGGGGATTTTCTATTTATATGCGCTGGTTAGCAGTTAGCACGTGAACCATGCATGGCCGTATTTCATGCAAAATTCAATGTAATTATATTCATATCATTTATGGGACATCGGCCAAGCATTACTCAATTTGCTCCAAGATTCATTTAATATGTGGGACTCACTTATTTTTATTTTTTGTGAATTTATTTTAAATTCGAAAACTTAAATGATGTCATGTAATGTAAAGCAACGAATCAAATTTGGAGGGGTCATGGGCTCAGGAATGGGCTAGATGTTTTGCTCTTTCTACTATTATTATTATTTATTTATTTATTTATTTATATTTCTTTTGGCTTTTCTAAACCAATTCTATAATTTTAGGGAATCCAAAATATGTTTTAAGAGAGGATTAGCAAAACTAGTAGTGTTTTTTTTCTCTCATTCAAAATCTTAGGGGGAGGGGGGAGTAGAATATTTACAGCATATTTATTGATAATATAGCATTTATTAGCACCCTTAATGGAAAATTTAAAAACTTAGAGGGGGCCTCTGACTCCACCAATATTTGCGGTAGCTTAAGAGTGTAAAATTTTCAATCTCCCAAAAAATATATTCTTCCTTTTTCTCTCTCTCTCTCTCTATCAAAATTAAAATTAGAATTAATAATTTTAGAGAAAAATTTATTACTAAAATTTATTATTCAATAATTGTAGTCCAACATTGCTAAAAGAGACAGCGAGCATCTAAAACATGATATTTGTTTTGATACTAATTGTTTCAATATTTTTAGAATTAAAAGTTTTAAAATATGATTTTATAAATATATGAAAATAGTTTGATTTATGTATTAAATTATATAAAAACATGTTGAATTATTTTTTCTAATTTATGTATCGCTTATAACATATTAAGTAATGATATATTTTACATTTGCGTCTAGCCCAAAATGTGTTGACTCTACCCCAGACTAGGCCTTATTTTTGTGAACTATGAATTTGAGCAAGGATTGCAAATAATATGTTTGAAACTGATTTGAGGTATTCAATAGAAATGACACCGTTTAGAATCTATTTTTTTTAAACTATTTATTTTATATTTAAAATACTTTACGTGTATGAATACTTCATACCAATGTGACCATATTTTGCATGAAATATATTTAACATGTCAATATCATAGTTAATTGTGGGGCTGGAGAGTTTAAAGATACTCATCCACATATGCATCAGGCTCAGGGCCCAAACCGAGGACAATGGAATGCCCGAGGACGAATGCGCGGTATCATAGAAGCCCATAGTTGTAGGCGAAGAAGACAACGATAATCGTAACACTCCAGAAGACTACGCCGAGTACGAACTTTTCCTTGATTGGCTAAAGCCGAGGTACGAAGAAGTATTTTACCGACAAGGGCAACATTCTATACCATTCCATATGAGAAGATAAGTGTTACAGACGAATAGGATAAAATGAGATAGTGTAGTATCTTCAAGGAAAGCTACTACCTCCGCATTAAATGCACTGCAGCTGACTCTTTGACCGCATTAATGTGGAGGTGATACCTGAACAATGTGTTTCAACCTTATAGCTACTACATGGAGGCTGGTAGGAGGAACGGATGGGACAAGTATCAACACCAACCCTCCAGTATACATGTGTGGAGTAGGAATGAGAGGGGGGGGGGGGGGAGGGGATATAAAAAGAAAAGCGAACACTGGAATAAATCTTGTAAGAAAACTAAAAAAGAATATATAAGAACAGACCTCCTCGGATATTGTCGAGGACGATTGATTTCAATACAAACCTTCTTCTTTTTCATTCGTTTGACGCTGAACACCATTTGAAGGTTGGTCTGATTACTTAAAACCCAGTTTTCCAGTCCACTCTCTACAAATTGATTGTTAGGACTTTTTGAGCCTAGGTCCATCTGCGTTTTGGGCAAGAAGTTCAAATTCGGTCCTTTCATTAATATTTCACGATTTTGGCATGATCATATTGGTATTAGTACAAAGCAACCAATTCATTAAAGGCTAAAGTTGTTAAAAAAAAAAAAAAAAATTTTGATGGTTTTGCAAAGAAATGTTCAACAAGTACCTCTGTTGGGATATTGGAAGAAACTAATAAAATAACTCACTTTAATTTTAAATTAAATATTGCTCCACATCCTTAAAATCTTGGAGAGTATGCAGACTTTCAAGTGCTGCAAAACCAGATTGAAGTGTCACACGTTATTCTCTCAGCGATCGTGAATATTTCCATGAAAATTGACAACAAAGAAGGTATGTTAGATCAAGATTGGATTTTTTCATTTTTGCATGAAGTTCCTTTAAGAATGAAAACATGGAGGTTATATTATAAATGGGTTCCTTCATATCACTAATGTGTTTGGGTTTGTAACTTTGTATGTCCAGTTCGAGATGTTCTAAGGGATTTAATTTTTTCAGCGACACAAAAACAAGTTTGCTAGTCACAAATTTGGAATCTTGGACTCCAGAATTTTAAGAATGTAGAGCCACATACCAAATGTTACACAACTGGATTTTTCTCTTTGAGTAAAACTATTCTTGCGAGTTCTTCAACTGCGTGTCAATTCAATTGTGGAACCCATTTTGGTACTTTTCTTATTTAGTTCAAAGCCATGTAAATTTTTAAAATTTATTTTAAAGTTATTTCTATTTGTAATTTTTATAGGCAAATATGGATATAGCGCCAAAAATCCGGAATGCTTTAGCAGCCACTCAAGAGAGGAGGAGGGTTCAAGAGAAAAGCTTAGGAACTTACGAATTATGGCGAATTTCGTACACCCCATGCATTTACAGTGAAGAAGATTAATGATGGTATATAACAATCTCTTTCCTTCTTTTTTAATTTTTTAATTATTTAATTTTATGTTTTCATTTTCAGTTTATTATTTTATTATATTTTTGCCTTGAAAGTTTGAACAGGATTCTAAGCGGCTGAATTTGTTTTTCTAGGGTGACCTGATTATCCTGATTATGCATCTGTGCAAGATACCTAAACTTAGTTGCAGCTCTAGGAATTTTTCATAGGATAATCATTAAAAAGTTTAAATTAAATAAGATTAATTTTTTTTTAAAAAACTTGAATTTTATTGACATCACAAGTGTGCATTTGAATAAAGACAAAGTTTTATTATAAACTTAGTTGTAACCAGTGGCAGAGCTAGGATTTTAATCTAGAGGGGGCAAAATTAAAAAAACAATATTAAAAGTAAAATTAATCTAAAAAATATTAATCAATAATAATAACAAAACAATGGTAAGAAAATATGAATATATTTCATAGTATTAAAATAAATAAACAAAAATAACCAATTCATAGTCATAGCTACAACAAATTTTACAAATTGATGTGGTAAAAATGTGAGTAGTGTTACTTAAACAATATAATGAATATATTTTTGAAATTATTTTTTGCAATTAGTGAGATGCTAATTTGTAAGATATAAGTAGTAAAATTTGTAATATCTCTAGCATTACTTAATAATAAAATGATGTGAAATGTATCACATTGAAAATGGTGAAAAATAAAGATATTAAATAAAAAAGAAAAAGTGGTGAAATAGGTGCAAGACAGGCAAAAATTGCTTATGAGAATAGTGAAATGGTGAAAAGGTTATATGGTTTGATCATTGAGAATAACTTTTTCTTCCTTTCTTTTTCCTTGGTCACTTTCAAGTGGGTGTCCTTTTTTTTTCTTTTTCTTTTGTTCTCAATGTCTTAGAGACTAACTAGAGTAGACTACATATGCAAGGATGTTTTAGGAGTCAAAGGGGGCAGGTGCCCCTCCTCGCCCCACTCTGGCTCCGCCCTTGGTTGTAACCTAAGGCTACAACTTCACTTAATATATTTGGTATTTATCAATGTATAAGCCTAGGAGCACTTGCATGAGTTGCATTAACGCATGTAAAATGGGTTAAATACAAAATTTTGGCCAACAAACCCAAAAATCACTGTCTAATCATCAAAAATTTTGCATTTCCTTTCACGTCTATAGTATAAGTGTAAATTTACACGGGTACCGTTCATGTGTAAAAAAATTATGTTATTCATTTCTTAGTTTTTACTTTTTTGATTAGTGTGTGAGTGATGAGAATGTTTTGAAAAATTGGTTATGTAAAATAAAAAATAAAAAAGTTTTATATACTTAAAAATAAAGAAATTTTTACATAAGCTGATGTGAATATTCTAACAAACATAAAATTAAAGCGTCCAATTTAAAGGGAAAAAAAAGTAATATATCCACAACATTTTCATAATAAATTATAAGTGACAAATTGTAACTAATTAGCAAAAATAACTTACCTCATAAAATTTGTTTTAAAATTATTATAAAAATGTTAAAAACATAGAATGACTTATGTAAGAGAGGAAAGTACGCATTTATGATATTCTAGAATCACTTAATAATTTTTCTACTTAGATATATAAATAGAGTTATACGTTGTACTTCACCAATTCACCTGACAATGAAGAGACCACTCTCTTTTGTAAAGAATTTTAAATACAAGTGTAGCTAACTTTACTGCACTTAAGCCTACAGCTGTTGTTCCACCATTTCCAGTCTCATTGTACTTTGTATTTCCAAATGATGATCACAGTGCTGCGTACTTCAGGCAAACCACAAGTCCAGACCCTCCTACCCAAAACTTGGCCACCACCAGAATTTCTGTTGCGTTGATGTTCTTCACAGTTTGGTGCAGCTTGCGGAGAAGTTGTTGAGGGTACCAAGAGTTTGAGTGTATAATTTTTTCTTAATCACTTGAGGGTATTTAGAGAAATTGACTGCCTAAATTGGGTTAGTAAAAACATGATATTTGCTTCAAATTGGCGTGGATTCAAGGGGGGATATTATATTATATTATTTTTGTTAAATTTTTTGGTCTATTTTGTGTTGTTGTTTGATCATTTGAGCTGATTTATATTTATTTGGGCAATTTTTTTGTTCAACCTTCAACAGGCCAAGATTTTGGATGGATCAAATTTTACTTAGAGTGGACTCAAATTTTTTTCAAGATGGTCCACAATCAATGTACATTTAAATTTTATTTTTTTAGGGGATATTTTTTTTTTTTTCAATTCAGGTGGTCATGTGACCACCCTGGCCAACAAGTAGCGCTGTCCTGCCTTATGGGTCCGTTTAGTTGGAGAAGTAAAAAAGTGAGAGGATAAAAAATAGGGAGAGGATAGAAGATATATAGTTTTCTCCTATTTGTGTTTGATTGAGAGGATGGAAAAGTGGAGAAATGAAAAACTTATTTGTTTAGTTGAGAAGAAAAATGAGATGATAGAAAAGTGAAGTTGGTATAAATTTACAATTATGCCTTTATTAAATAAAACAAAAAAGCAACACTTTTTTTAGCAAAAAAATTTGTTTGTGCAAGTGAACTAAAAAAGAAGAAGCAATTGGACAAGACCAAAAAAAGAAAAAAAAAGAAAAAGAAAAAACCAAATGCATCTGGGCGTAGACAAAACGAGCATATGGGCATTTTCGTCCCACCATGTGGTCCATGTGCTTCATTTTCTCCTAATTTTGGGGAAAAAACTTTTTGATGGGTCTGGAGAGAAAACATTTAAGCCTCACAATCTTTTTTCCCTCCCCCTTTCCAACTAAACACCCTTGAAAAAGTTTTCCATCCTTTTTTTTTTTTTTTTTTTTTCCATCCCTAAAATCCACTCTACCAAACACACCCTAAGGGTATGTTTGTTTGGAGGGATTTTAGGGAGAATGAAAAAGGTGGAGAAAATGAAGTTTTAGTGAGTGTTTGATTGGAAGGGAGAGAGAAAAAAATGTGGTGAGGCCTGGGTGCTTTCTCCCCGGGCCGACCAAAATATTTTCTCCCTAAAATTGTGAAAAAATTGAGAAGGAGAGTCTAATTTGCTTGATTGACTAAAATGCCCCTAGTTGTCTCTTTTTTTTTTTTTTTTTTTTTAAAATTTTTGTTTTTTGTTTTTTTTAAGCTTTTACTTTCGTAGGCAACGTTGGTTCTTATTATTATTAATATTATTATTTTTCCTTTTACTTTCCTGGGACATGTTGCCTTTTTTTTTTCCTTGGGCGTGGGGTGATAGTGCTTTATTTTTTTGTTTAACTAGACATGATTTTTTTAAAAAAATAAATTTGGGTGATTCCTTTTTTTGTTTTTTTTGGGTGCTTGTTTGTCATTTTTTTAGTTTTAATTGGGCATTATTTTTTAATAAGGGTATATGAATAAATATATACAAACTCACTTTTTTCCATCCCTCCACTTTTCCACTCCCAACCAAACAAAAAGGAAAGAAATTAAAATCTTTTTTATTCTTCCATTTTTCCACCCCTCCAACCAAACGGACCCTAACTTCCACGTTTGGTTACATTTTGAGTGGAGGTTTAATGTTTTTGATGCATTTTCATTGATTTTATAACAACTTTTTTTTTCTCTTTAACTTTTCTCTCTGCTTCTCTCTCTCTCTCTCTTCTTTTTTTTTTTTTGAAGGCTAATATCTTGAATCAAATCAATTTTCATTCATTCTTAACTTATTTATTAAGGTTACTGAATAGTCCTTTAACATAATCAAAATTCGCCCCAAATAGTATGAATTTGTCTAGGCTCCTAATCTCGTAAATCTTACCCTACCCAGAACACTTGGAAGTATTAATGAAGTCAGTCTCCATATCTAACAAGTTTGTTTTAAGTATTAACCAATCACTTTCAAGTATTTAAAATTACTAAAGCATTCAAATTAGATTAGCTCAAATAGGATTTCAACCAAATATACCTAATAAACTAAAAAAACACCCCTATATTGGATTAACAACCATTAGCTAAAATAAAAATTTTGATAGAGTGCTTCTCCAAAAATGAATAACACTTTGATAGAGTGCTTCTCCAAAAATGAATAACACTTTGTCACAGTAAATACTAAATAGATATTCATACGTCAAAAAGTTATTTTAAATTTAGATACATAACTTTATACTTTTTCCAAAAAAAAATTACATCATTTTTTTTTCTCATGAAAAGTTCGGCACATGCCTTGCTAGTGCAACCCAAACTAGTAGAGGAAAAAGCAACGTAACATGTTACTTGCCATACTGACCATATAAGTAAATAATAGTAATAATATATAATAAATGTAGCCAAAGCATAATATATAATAAATGTAAAAAATGTACAATAATAATTTATATAAATTAAATAATAAGTAATAGTACAATTTTTATTTTCATTTTTTTGACAGAATTACTAATTTATTATGTATTGTTAATTTCATACTAAATAGTTTTAATACTATATATAATTAGTGAATTCTTTAATTTAATTTTCTAAATATAATATGTGATAATTAAACTCAGATACTTTTTTATAAAAAAATTTATGTATTTAAAATTAAATATTCTTAATTTTAAACTTATTACATATTCTATTATTTATATTTTATAATTTAGAATTATTAATTAATTAATTATGACATCACCGGTTCGATTATTGGTTTAACCATAAAATTGCCACTACCTTTTTTGGTTGTTTGATTAGTCCAGTTTATAAAACCATGATAATAACTACACAATGGGAAACTATCTCGTCGATAGTATATGTCCAAAGTGGTTAGCATTTGTGAAGAAAATACTAGCTCCACTTGAACAAAAAGGAAAATTATTTGCAAAAGCTCAAAAGGCACATAGGAAGGCTGTAGAGCATGCATTTGGAGTGCTTCAAGCATGATTTGCAATTGTACGTGGACTTACTCGATTTTTCTATCATAAAACGCTTCAAGACATCATGAAAGCATGCATAATTCTCTTTAACATGATTATTGAATATGAGCGAGATGAAGTTGAAGCAGTAGAAGTAGATTATGAAAAAATTGATGAGATTTTGTGTACACCAGTGTCGCGCTAGTAGACAAATGAATTTATGAAGTTCAATCAAGTTCATCAATGCATTAGAGACCAAGAATTCATTCTCAACTCCAACTAGACCTCATTGAACATTTATAGCAATTGCAAGCAGTGGCGGCTCCAAAACAATTTTTCAAGGTGATCATTAAAAAATTTAAATTATACAAAATCTAATAAAAAGTAAACTTCATATATTGAAGACAAAAAAAAAAAAAAAAGTGGAATATTTCTTTAGGAAAGTGAGATGTGAGAGGGTATGGATTTGTTAAAAGCAAATAAAAAATATAAGGGTGGAAGTATCATTTCTTGAAATGTTTGGAAGGAGTGTCATTTTATGAAATCTCAAGCGAGATTGGTGTAATTTATTCTACAAAATTTCATGGTTCAATTTGAAATTAACAAAACTATAAGATTTAATTTTAAACCATTTTAAAGTTCACGATTTAATTTTGAATTTCTCAAATTGTAGGTTTGATTTTCTCACATATTCCTTTGTACTCACATCTCTTTTATTCTTTCGGGTCACATCATCACCATTGCATAAATAATTTTCTTTTGTGATTCAGTAAATACGAACAACAAACATATATTTTAATTTTTCAATAAAATTTTTAACCAAAACGTATTGAAAAAAGTTTAAGCAATATAGATTTCCAGGTTGTGGTTTTTGATCATATATTTTAATTTTCATAAATTTTTTATCCAAAACGGATTTTCATGTTGTTGTGATTAGTCATTATCCATATTTTAATGCTGCAATAAAAGTTTGTACGAAAATCACCAGGCATGTTGTAGATCTGGCCACACAGCAGCGGCCTAGTTAAAATGATTTCACCTAAGTCAATTCATTTCAAACGGTTATTTAATGCTGCAATAAAAATTTGTACGAAAATCACGGGCCTTGTTGTAGATCTGGCCACACATCAGCGGCTTGGTTAAAATGATTTCACCTAAGTCAATTTATTTCAAACGGTTATTTAATGCTGCAATAAAAGTTTGTACGAAAATCACGGGCCTTGCTGTAGATCTGGCCACACATCAGCGGCATAGTTAATGCTATGAACTGGGTAGATTGCAATGTGAGCACAAGTTTCATGTGGACTGCATAGAACAGTGGCTGGGGTTGAAGAATTGGTGCCCCATTTGCAAAGCATCAGCGGCGCTCTCACCCTCACAATCACCTTTGTCGCCCTCTTAGTTCAATTGATTAAATCAGTTGCAGTCTTTAGTTCAATTGATTAAATCACAGTTAAAGCAGACTGTCTTTTTCATTTTGTACAAATTAAGTGCCTCTCTGTCTTGATTCATTCTTTTCTTTCTTTTTTGTTCTTTTATTGTACATAGGAAATCTCTTTCATCTCAAAGAACTAATAAACCCAGGCGATTGGCTTGATAGATGAACTCTTACATTGAAATTGTGAATAATAAAAAAAATGCTATGAACTATTTTGCTTGGTATCAAAAAAGAAAAAAGAAAAAAGAGAAAAAACAGCCACATTACTTCCTCAAAGAGTTGGCATAACAACCTATCTTAATGCTATGAACTATTATTTTGCTTGGTATGAAAAAAATAAAAATAAAAATAAAAAAACAACCACATTACTTCCTCAACCATTTTTAGGATGAATTCTCAACTTTTTATTATTATTATTAGTTTTAAAGTATGTGCAAGACATATAAATCATAATTAGAAAAAAAATTATTACAAAAAATATTACTACTATATTACATCCTCCTTTAATTTGAAATTAATTTTCTATATATCATTTAAAATTAAGATGGATTAAAAGAAAAAATAAGACCAATAATTTATTCACAACAAAATTAATTTTAAAGAATTTTTTCCGAGTGGATGCTAAAAGAAAAAACAATATTTTATAATATATGTGTAGGGTCCTGGTTTGGGGGAGTGTCTTTCACTGTAGATGTGAGCGAACCCAAACTCAATATGCCCAATACAATGAATTTGGTAGAGAAGCGGGCTTAAGAACTGGGCCTTTGCGAGGACTTCGTCAACGGTTGGGCAGGATCGTTGGGGAGTAGGATCGTCAACGGCATAGTTGGGGGGAGGGTCAAAGTCCGTCCTCGGGCCTCGTCCGAGGATGAGTTCTTCTTCTCCTTCTCTGATACTGCATAACTAGAGCTTTCTGGTGTCTTCCGAATTGCTGTCCTCTTCTTCGTGAGATCTCTTTGGTTATATATTCTTCTGCTCCCTTCATCTTGGCCGTCCATTTGTTGATTGTGCAAGTCGCCACTTGAGTGTTTGTCCCATCCAGCGCTTCCCTCAACTTGCTGTGAGTTGCAGTGGACAGTATGGCACTGTTCAGGGGTCATTCCTTCATTAATGTGGCCAGATTGCCAGCTGCGGACATTTAATGCGGAGGTGACAGGCTCTTTTACGATAGCCCTTTCACCATGCTTTCATAGCTGCCCCTTACGCTAGTCCCTTCGTTTGGGGATGACGGGGAGGGCTGCGGTGGATGGCGTATTGCCTTTTCTTCTCAGGACACTAGTTCGCCGAGGACATGACGTTCCTCGGCGATTTCTCCTAGTAGCTTTGGGCCTTCCTTAGTCATCCTCGGATGTTTTCCTCCTCGGCTGGGCCCTTAGGCTTATTATTCGAAATGGGCCGGGGCACCCAAATCCTTTGGCCCCACAATATGCATTTTAAAGTAATTGGTTATCATCATATCTCTACCAAAGCAAATTAAGTAACCACAAAGGAACTCAAACAAAACTTATATAGTCGAAAATATAAAATATCACTATTTCAATCCTTTATATTTTATGCTTTGTTTTATTCCTACATTGATATTTTTTAGGAAATGAATTATTCTCTCAAATTTGTGTGTTCAGCAATTTTGTGCTTTTAGTTTATTTTATTAAGGAGTAAAAAAAAAACTTTAATTAAATAAATTAGCATTTTAAAATAAACTAACTTATTTGTTTAGATTTATTTATTCTTTTATCTTAGCTCTCAACATTAATTAAACAAATAGGTTAGATGCAAATATATTAGCCAAACACACAATTTGTTTTTTTTTTTGTTTTTTTTTTTTTTTTTTTAACTTTTTAGTTCATTCATATAATTATATATATATTTTTATAAAAATGATATTGATCAAGATGTCATTAGTTATTGTGACACAATGGTGACAACATTGAAGGTGGTGATGACAATGGTGACAATAATGTCAAGAATGGTGGAAATAATCCAGGTTGCATGATGGTTGTGATGCTTAAGGCTCAGTGTGTCCAACCCACCCACCCACCCACCCACCTCGACTGTACACAACTTGTCGCCACCCGATCTAACTACTCTGTTGGTCAAATGCGGGTCTCGAATTCAAAAACCCAATGCCAATGGGTTGGTTGTGCCTCTCATACTCCAAAACCCATGAAACCCGAACTGACCGAAAAACATCAAGTTTGGTGACTTTTCCAGCTAGATCCGGTGATTTTTCCAACTAGATTCGGTAAGTTCCCCATACAATTTGGCAGAAATCTCTCCGGATTAGACGAGATCTCCGCTAGATCTGGCTAGATCTCATAGGATCTTGGATGGATCTAGTGAGAACTCGCCAAATCTGAAGAGATTTTGCCAACTTTTCACGATTTTCGGCTTCACCCAAAACCAACCACCACCTGATATTCACCCAAACCGCCCTACCTGATAGTCTTACTAGTCAACTGCGCATTTGAGATCTTCCCACCCAATCTAGTCAGGTCGGTTGAGGGTTAGGCACAAGCCCGATCCAAACCAATCTGTGGTCAGCCCTAATTAAGGCTAGTTCAAAAATATGGTTGTTATAAAGTGTTTGGGTGGCCATTTTTTAGCCAAATTTAAAGTAGGGCCTATATGTCCAGTGTGATGGGTCTAAGTTGGAACCTATTTTATTTTTTGAGGAGATTAATGTTATATGGTCATTTGTGAAAGACCATTATGTAGTGAATAAGCACTCCACAAGTATAAGTGCTCGTGGTGTGTGAGGGGGAGCAAGGGTCATGGTTTAAGTATTTAGGAGAGAGTTTCACACACATACATTTAGATTAAGTTAGAGTAGAATTCTATATCAAGTAAAAAAATGATTTTAGGGGTGAAATCATTGTGTCCCACATGGGAAATGAATTTAAAATTTTATGAGCTTATATATTCATGGGTTTTACATATTAAAAATGAGAGAGGCTCCCTAATTTTTAAAGTGTGGTGATTAATGGGTTGAAATATATTAGAGTAGATATTTCGATTGTTTGTTCTTAATTCTCACCCATTGTTGTGATCATCGTATCAAAGAAGTCAATACTGTACCAGCGGTATATACCATACTAACAATTAAGCCAATATCAATACTCCTCCTAAATGTATTAGATAAAACACAGGCTATACAGTTCCTATACCAACTGTACTAAGGATTTTTCAAATGTTTTGGTTGATATTGATGTTTCGGCCAATGCAATTAAAAAATATTTAAAAAGTTAAAAAATTATTATTTAAGCTAATACATTGGGTTAATGTACTTAGGCCAATATTTAGACTCATAAAATATGTTGATTTTAAATTATATGTTTATAAACATGAAAATAAATAAATACGTACATATATAAATAAATAAACACAAACATATAGACCCATATGTGAGTATATATATGTGAGTCTCTATACATATGAGTCTCGGAAATGTACACTGGTATCAACCAATACTAAATCATTTCATTCCCTTGATCACATTGAAACAACCTCCAATATGAAATTGAATCCCTTGCATTGTATTTTGCAAGAATAAGCTCGAAAAACACAAAGCAACCGTGAAGAAATAGTGTGAGAGACAAAATTTGTCTTAAGGAGATAATGTTAAACATTAGCCTTAATTAATCCGTTCTATGAGTATATTTAGCTTTTTGAGAAGAAATCTATGAGTATATTTAATTAATCTTTATTCTTTTTGCATTATACATTACAGTTTTGTTCGGTTTGTTGTTCATGTTTACAGAATCATAAAAGTAAATTATTTTTGCAATATTTCTTACAATCTTAATTCTTAAGACATATTTCCTTTCTTGAAATGACTTTTGTGATAGAATTATATTTATTGTTTAAAATTATGAATAATAATGATATATGGTTTAGTGACTGCATTGTAAAATTTTCTAGAAGTTCTTGATTATGTGTTCGTTTGGGTTAGGTATTTGCAAAAGTGTGGTTTAAAAAAAATTAATTAATTTGCGTTTTGAAAAGATGAATTTTAAATTCACAACTAAGCATTTGGTAAAACCTATGAAAAACTGTTGTTTCTATCCATTGAGTGTTTGGATAATATTGATCTTTTTTTTTTAAAAAAGAAAAATATAATATTGGTCTAAAACTATTGTTTCAAGTGCAAATAACCAAAAGGACTTGATTAATTTTCCTCGTAGAGAGTCCTAACTTACTGATTTTACAAGCATCAAATTCAAGTCACCATTTAATTCCACAAAAAAATTCAAGTCACCCTTTCTTTACGAGTCAGTGAATGCATACAAAAGGTTACTGAGATCACTTGAATGAAATAGGTTAATGAATTGTTCTTATATATGCATCTAATATATATAATGTTGGACAAATCGATCGCAACTGATATCAAACGAGTTTTCAAATTTTACAAGCTAATATCCTTGCGTCAAAACTTGTTCTAGTCCCATTAAATTATGTGTTATCACCAAGCAGACAAATTTTTTCGCCTTTTCATTGAGTGAAAGCCACAAGTAAATTTGTAAAAATAAACAATAGGGATAATGACTAATCACAACAGCATGAAAATCCGTTTTGGATAAAAAATTTATGACAATTAAAATATATGATCAAAAGCCACAACCTGGAAATCTATATTGCTTAAACTTTTTTCAATACGTTTTGGTTAAAAATTTTATTGAAAAATTAAAATATATGTTTGTTGTTCCTGTTTACTGAATCACAAAAGAAAATTATTTATGCAATGGTGATGATGTGACCCGATAGAATAAAAGAGATGTGAGTACAAAGGAATATGTGAGAAAATCAAACCTACAATTTGAGAAGTTTAAAATTAAATCATGAACTTTAAAATGGTTTAAAATTAAATCTTATAGTTTTGTTAATTTCAAATTGAACCATGAAATTTTATAGAATAAATTACACCAATCTCGCTTGAGATTTCATAAAATGACACTCCTTCCAAACATTTCAAGAAATGATACTTCCACCCTTGAGCTTTTTATTTGCTTTTGACAAATCCATACCCTCTCACACCTCACTTTCCTAAATAAATATTCCACTTTTTTAAGTAGTATAATTTGAGAATGCATGAACTTATCTATTGCATTTATACAAATCTCAATAGATGAAATGTCATTCCCTAACTTCTTTTTTGGAGGAGGAGGAGGGGGGAGTGTCATTTCATAAAAGGAGAAAGGGGGGGGGGGGGGGGGGGGGGAGTGTTATTTCATAAAACTTCAAACAAGGTTATTATAATTTGACTAATTTTAAATTGTATCAATTTAAGCCATTCAATTGAACCAAAAAAAATCAAATCTTGATTTCAAACCCAAAAAAAAAAATAAAATCCAACATTTAAATTGATTAAATTTTAAAAAATATTGGATCTAATTTGAAACTATCAAACTATTATGTATGTTTGGGAACAAAGTTTTTTATTTTTATTTTTTTATTTTTTTTAACATTTGTTATGAATAATATTTTATCTTATATGCTTATGTAAAAAAAAAAAAAAATATTTTTATTTTTCTTAGGCATAACTATGCTTTAAGTCATGTCCAAGCACACATTGCTGGATAAAATTACCACTAATATATAATGATATAGAAGAAAAAGATTTAAAAAAAAAGTTGTAAAGAGAGAAAATATGTGAAGAAAGGAAAAGAAAAGTGAATAACAAAGGAAAATAATTTTCTTAAAAAAACAAACAAACTATTTATTTTTCTAAAATAGCTAGACATTGTTTTTTAGCTTTGATATGTACTTAGTTTTGTTTTTAAATAATTCTCAAATAAATAAAATTTATTTTTTATATAAAAACAAAGATTGTTTTTTTAATTTGATAGTTAGGGTGGAAAGATTTGAATACCATTTATATCTTCGTGCAAAACACTAAGAAGTGCTAGTTGAGTTATAGTAATCTTGGCAAAAAATTAAAGACATTTAAGATGTGATATCTTAAATTGTACGGATTGGATTATTTGAATTTGAGTTTGTTGTGTGGGTATATTCTGAGTTCTATATGGGTAATATTTATTAGATGGATCTTGGATTTATAAATGATTACAAGGAACCCTAATTGCAATTTGACTAGTTCTTTTAGATTACAAACACAAATTTGATTAGCACTTTTCCTTAAATCATTATATAAGACCACCTCTATAATTGTAAAGCTATTTCTCTCTTTTCTCATTTATCTTCATTATTATTGTCCAAGATGAAATTTCGGTGTATTCAGCAAAAATAAAAAAATAAAAAAGCTTAAATTTCGGTGTTATTCAGTCCTCTTGAAATGTCAGTGACCAAACTCATCAATGATGCAACTCATAATCTTACCTAGTAGATCTTTATCTTCCTATTGAAAATCCATACCAGTATCAGAAACGCCTCTGCGCTCTTTGGCTGTTAAATTTCTTTTACACTAGTGTGGTTTTACCCAAGCTACCCAATCCAAAAATCCCAATTGCTAAAAATCCAACCTTCTATATGAGAAATTTGAATTGGGTCCAGTGCTTTCTCTCGTGAATCTTTTGAGCATTGTCGTGTACTACTTTTCCCTCTTGGATGACTGTGATATTCCTACTGAAGAAATTAATCAGGGCTGTTCATTCTTGATGACTCTGCTACTGTTAACAGAAGGCCTTGATCAAAAAATGATTAAGGAATATCGCGGGTGAAGACAACGTTTTGTCAATCAGAATTCAAAACTGCAACGGTTTGCTGTAGGCGAACTGCGAGCAAATACTTGCTGTAGGTGAGTAGGATGCTTAGTAAATTAATTTTGTCACATGCATAATATTATTGGAATGGAGCACCGCTGAACATTAATGATGTTGTCCTTCAAGAGTACTGAACAATTTCTATCTATCGGCTTCTTATAGCAACAAGGAGGGAGGAGGGTCTAATGATAGGAAGGGACCCACCTCAATAATATTATCACCGATAACCCTATCCGGTGGTTGGATGTAGTAATTTCAATATAAATTTCTTCCGTTTTTCATTATATTTCTTAAAAATTATAGGATCACATAAAAAATTACAACTTTTATTAATCATAGATGTTCACATGGTAAATTGTGAGTAGTGTAGAAAAAGTGATAGGCCTACTTAATAAGTTTACACAATGTAAAATAAAAATTTTCCTAATTTCAAATTACTACTGAAATATAAGGATTAAATTGCATGATTTTGAAACTCTAACCGTTCATTGAACCGTAAAATATAAATTAATAATTAATTTAATAACGGCATAATTAATTTAATTTAATAATTAATGATATTTGTATTGCATAACGGCATAATTAATTTAATAATTATTTAAAATATAAATTATTATATTAAATTTGTACAAATATTAAAAAAATTAACTAAAATAGTGCAATTAAATATAGAGATCTATTATTCCTTCATAGAAACAAAGAGATATATTTTTCAAATGTATTTTCTATATCATAATTCATAACTTTAAGAAATATTAAGTCCTACTATTTTTTACGTTGATTAGTTAAATTTGTGATAATATCTAATAATATAATAATTAGAATAATATATAGGGGTGTCAATTCGGGTTAGCGTGTTGGGTTCGTGTCGTGTCAAGGTAGGGGTATTCAACTAAATGGCTCAACCCTAACCCAACCCATTTAATAATCGTGTCATGATCCTTCAACCCTAACCCGACCTGTTAATAAGGCGGGTTGACCTGACCCAACCCATTTGACACGCTTAACAAATGAGTCGTGTTGGGTTGACACGAATGTAACACAACCCATTTCAATTTGCATAATATTAAATATAACATCCATCTAGAAATAATTTTTTTACATCCCAAAAAGCAGTGCATACACTTCAAGTCTTCAACCTACATTCAAAATAATATAGTTTAACAAAAATATAACATTCATCTAGAAAATAAATTCTTTACACTCCAAAAGAAGTGCATACACTTCAACCCAAATTCAAAATAACTAAGTTTAACAAAAATAAAATAGCATAGCTCAACAAAAATATTATATCCTCGGAACTCATCAAATGCTAAGTATCAATATTGAAAGAATTTGAGTAAACAGTAGACTAATCTTGACTGTGACCATGATTATCATCCATAGATTCTTTGTTGATGTCCAAATTCATAACATCTTCCACAAGTTCATCCAATTTCATTTGTGCAAGTTCTATGCCAAAAAAAAAAAAGTATTAGTAGTTCTAGAGTATGTAAAGTTTCAATTTCCAATTATATCCCTTGTAAATTTTTGTAATTACTCACTTTTCTTTTTTAATTTAAAATATATGTTAGATATAAAAAGTATTTGACAAATCTAAAATAAAATATATATTTATTTGTTATATGAGTTAAATGGGTTGTATTAAGTGGGTCATTTCGGGGTTGACACAAATAAATTAGCGTGTCATACGTGTCTATTGCGGGTTATGCGAGTTGATCTGCTTATGACACATTCCTTATCGTATTGCTTTCGGGTCGACCCGTTTATGACCCAAACCCATTAAGGTCCAACCCTAACCCGAAAAAACCCGTGTCGGGTTCGTGTCATGTTCGCGGGTTGGGTCGAACATTGACACCCCTAATATATATATAATGGTATTTGTGTAATTATAATGCAAGTCGGCAACGTGGCACTTATAAAATTACGAATGCATTAATTTTTTTTCTTAAAGAGAAATGATATATTCATAACATTTTCACAACAAATCCTAAGTGGCAGGTTGTTACTGGTTATTATTATTGGAGTAAAAAAGTAATCTCAGCTTTGATTTCAAATTTAAACCAATAAAAATTAATCACTTATAATTTATTGTGAAAATATTGTAAAAGTATTACAGACATAACCCTTTATATTTTTTTTTAGCGTAGAATTAATGATATTTGTATTGCATTGCATGTCTCCAACGTGGCCCACTAGAAATATAAGAATCAACCATTTTCTTTAAAATAAAAGCAAAACATAAAAAGTTAAAAACTTCAACCACTAACAAAGCCAAAAATGTTGCAACTCCAATAAATTCTCCCACCTACTACCTTGACAACTTCTCTTTCTTTCTTTACTTTTGGCCGCTGAAGTAGTAAAGCCTTAATTCATTATTCAATCTTTCTCCTTTCTGTTCTTCTGTGAGCTCTCTGTCTTTACTTTGGTCTTCGTCCTGGAGTAGCCTACATCTGTTTGTTGGGTTTCTTCTCCACAATCAACAATTTGCTTTTTCATCAGTGGTTTCTTTGTGTGTGTGTCTGTGTTTGTGTTTGTGTTTGTGTTATCAATCAAAAAGAGTTCTTTCTCTCGATTATCAAAAAAAAAAAGCTCTCTGGGTCTGGTCACAGTCCGCATGGTCTTTGTCTTTACTTTTTTCCTTTTTTGAAGTTAAAAATATCGCAAAAATAAGAGGTTGACAGTTTTCCGGTCGGACCGAACGGTCCGGTCCGGATTTCAAATTAAATTGTAATTTAGCCAAACACTTTTTCAAATTATTTTCTGTAGGAACTTATCGTCAGTGCTCTAAATTTCTAATATAAATATAACATTCTAACTAATCTTTTAACGCCACAAATCTGCGACTAAACTGTTGTCAAATTAAAATGGAGCTAACGGAAGGATTTGAGCCTGCGAGTCCTAATGCACAATACTTCAACAGCTCTGTGCTGTCAATATCTATTATAGGTGTCATGCAAAGTGAGGTACCAATTGAAACCAACGAAGCGCGTGCCATATCATTGCTCAATGATGTCTTCCTGCCCATCAATACACGCTTCTCCTCCATCATGGTGATGTTATCTACTTTTCTCAATATTGTTTTTCTTGGAAAATAATATGATTCTGTCTTCTTTTTCCTCTTTTATGAAATACACAAACATAAATGGGTATTCAGATGCTGCTTTTTAAGTTTCTTACATTAATCCCTTTAAAACTGGCACTAAGTAGTGAGAATTTGTGAACAGGTTAAGGATAGAAAAGGTGAGAAACAATGGAAAAGGGTTGAGGTGAAGCTTGAAGAGCACGTCAATTTTCCTATTTTCCCTACTGGCTTGTTACCCACAGCATATGATGAATATCTTGAAGATTATATATCAAACATTGCAATGGAGCATTTTTCACAAAACAAACCACTATGGGAAATTCACATAGTTAAATATCCAACAAGCAATGCAGCTGGTACTGTCATATTCAAGCTTCACCATGCGCTTGGTGATGGCTACTCTCTCATAGGTGCACTTCTTTCTTGTCTTCAAAGGGCTGATAATCCTTCTCTTCCCTTAACATTTCCTTCTCACCAACACTCAGAGCCAGAAAGTGGCAGAGAAAGTGTTTGTGGAAGAGTGTCTCAACTTTGTTCCTTCATCTTTAACTCTGTATCTGATTTTGGTTGGAGCATGTTAAAGAGTACATTGGTCGAAGATGATCGAACACCGATAAGGTCTGGGGCTGAAGGAGTCGAATATCAGCCAATCATGGTATCAAGCACGATATTCTCTATGGATTGTATCAAACACATTAAGGCCAAGCTTGAAGTGGTATGATTAGCATATTTTATTACAAATTAGCTAATGATTTCAATTTCATATCGTTTTTCTGGTAACTAATGACCTAATATGCCTATTAAATGTGATCATATGATGAAAGCATTTTTGCTAAAACGTCATTGATATGTTTGTTGAATGTATTCTATACTTTTCATCTGAAATTTTATTTAATATTTAAATAATTAGAAAAAGGTTTCTCTTTTTACTAGTGACGTGTGTATATCTTTATATATTAAAAGAGGATTTGGAAAGTTATAATTAGGTATTACCTTTTTTTTACTTTTAGAAATATTCTTAATTTAATTAATTTATCACTATTCCTAAAACATAAGAAATGAGATTAAGTGAACATTTGGATATAGCTGATTTTTTTTTTCAGCTGCGTCCAGCGTCTGGCAGTGGATTCCATTCACTATTCATGGGACCCACAAACATTTTTGTTCAACAAAACTTATATTAAAAATAGATCCTACGGTATTATTCACACATTTAAATATTATTTTGTTACAGTATTTTCAATTTTTATTTTTCAGCAATAAGCTGTATCCAAACAGACTCTAAAACTATAAATAGACAAAGATTAAAGGATTTGGTTTACTTTTAGTATTTTTTTTTAAATGAATATTCTTTTGTTTTAATAAAAGACTGTTACATCATCTACTGATTAAATAAAATGTGAATATTAAAACTCACTACTACTTGCCATTGTATATTTAAAACAAAATAACATGTTCAGTTAAAAAAGTACTGAAATTAAGCCAAAACCAAAATTAAAAATAAAAAACTTACAAAGTAAAAACTCCCCACTAAATAACTACCCCAAATTCCTTAAAAAAAAGCTACCCCATGTTCCATTAAAAAAAAAAAAATACCCCACACTCCTATCAATCAAAAAAAAAAAAAAAAAAAACCCTACCCCTTTTCCTATAAAAAATGACCCATGCTCCTATTAAAAATAACAACTATCTGCCATTCTATAAAAAGAAAACTACCCGCATCACTTCAAAAAAAATAATAAATAAATAAATAAATAACCCATGGAGAAACCAATTGCAACTTCCTAAAAAAAATTCCTATTTCATTTGCTCCTCTCTTCCCTTTCTCAACATAGTGGAATGCATGAGGAAATATTCTAATAACATTAAATCCCTCTAACTGAAAACTCACAATATTTCTTCAGATTCTTCTTTATTCTTTCATCCTATTTCTAATTGACATATCTTATTCTACACTCTCTGTTTAATATATTGAATTCTTCTCAATGGTCAAACGTTTTCCTCAAATTTGGTAAGCCTATAAACAAAATTTATATACTACGTTCACAATTGAATTATATTATGTATCATACTTTATCAACTACATATATTGTGAATTGGTAACTCTATGACATTCTGTGATGTGTGAATTATATGAAAAGTATTATAGAAAATTTAGTTATACATGAAAAATTATGACACTAAACCAAAAAATAAAAATCTCACTTGCGTGTGATGAGATTAGTATATATATATATATATATAAATATATATAAAAGAAATGTTTATTTAAATTTGTCAGCATGATAATAATATGGATAAACTTGCTCCTTTTTTTTTTTTTTTTTCCTTTAGTTTAAAACAAATCACATATATGATTATTTTAAGGGAAAAAAAATCACATTTTTGATTTATTACATAAAATGTGATAAATTACATATAAGACATGAATCTTGACCTTTGCCCCTCCACCTCACAGAAACTTTGTACGTGTAGAGTGATTATCATGCTAAGGGTGTATAGCGGTTTACATGTAACTTAATAACTAAGCATTTGTATGAATATTAATGAATAGGTAAAAAAATTTAATCATAATTCTTATTTTTGCATATAAAGATTTAAAAGAAAAAAATTAACCAAATAGCTCATAAAAAATTCAAACTTATTCAAGAATTACCAAATCTTAATATAATATAAAGCTTAAATTGCTAATATTGAACTCACCTTAAACTCTTTTGATACTTTTGATATTTCTCCTTTTCCTTTTATTAAAGAATTTGATGTTCCTGCCCATCTTGAGACCCATTGGTCTGTTTTTTAATTTGACTGGATCGGTACCCATCTCTAGTCTTCTACTCTCTGTGGCCCAAGGTTTAGAAAGAGATTATTTCGGCCCCCTAGCTTATTCTCATTTGTTGGTCCAAAAACAACAGTACTCTTTCGTTAAATAAAATCCCCTTATTGTCCACCCTAATAAATTATAGTCAAGGCAAATGAGTCAGGTTAATTAGATTTAGGTCAAAACAGGTTATCCTTAATGGGTTGTAAGCGGGTTGGGTTGATCCTTATTTTTTTTCATAGAAAAAATAAATAAATGAACAAAAATAATAAAATACTTAAAAAAACATTTAAAAAATAAAATGATTCTTGAATTTAAACAATTCGAAGTTCACAGTAATGATATCATGATGTCATCACCATAAAAAATTAAACTAAAAAATTAATTTCATGATGCATCTCTCATTACTAATAAATGATGTCTCATTTGGAAGATTGCACATGTTATGAGTTAGATATTACAAAATTGGAGAAATTTTTCATTACCTTTCTGCTTCTTTAATATGCACCAAATTTATCAATTAAGATAACATCACTAATCCTCTTATTTCATGATGTGTGTCTCATTACTAATAAATGATGTCTCATTTGGAAGATCTCACATGTTATGAGTTAGATATTACAAAATTGGAAAAAAAATCATTAACCTTCTGCTTCTTTCATGGGTAATTATTAAGTATTTTCGGAGTACCATAAATGCGTATTCCCCCTCTCATATAACTGTAAGTCCCACTAATTAAATTTACGGTGGGACTCACAATTAATGTGAGAGAAGGAAGTACATATTTATGGTACTCCTAGAATATTTAATAATTTTCCTTTTTTCATATGTACCAAATTTATCAATCAAGATAGCGTCACTGGAGGATGTCAGAATGTTTTCCCAAAAATTTGACACAATGCTTTACTCTCATACAAAAAAAGAAGGCAATTCTATAGCACATAGTTTGGCTAGATATGCTATTAGCATACCAGATTTTTTAGTGTGGACGAAGGATGTTCCACCACACATTCAGCATTTTGTACAACCTGATTTGGGAGCAAGATAAGGGTTGATTGGGAAAATTAGACCTTTTAACCCATCTTCACCCACACACAAAGAATAGATAGGTATGGATAATAGGAACAATAAATTGTTTTAGTTAGATCTAATTCTAACTTTGTACCTAATTTTGACTTGATCTGTTAACAAAGTATTTAATATACTATATATAATAGTAGAAACTTTTTCTTACAATTAAAGTCATGCTACCACATAGGAAAACTGCCCATCTAAAATTCTACCACGTAACTTAAAAAGTGAAACATTATTCTATCTGGCAATGCTACAACACCATTTAAAAGCATCTCATTATAAATAAAAAATTTTAATATAAATTTAAGAGTCCTAGGGTCACAAGAATTTTACAACACTCTTAAATTTTCCTACCACCTCACACATGGGTTATTAAAAAAAAAATTGCAGATTATAATGGGCCAACTATGAGATCATAGACAAATTAGGGCATTGTGAATTTATGTTGTGTTAGGTCTAGGAATTAGAGGCAACTGATTGGTATCATGATTGCCAAAATTCTCATATCAAATCATCACAATGCTATATCATCCATTAAGCCAAATAACATGCCAATGTTCAAATTTCAAATCCTAAGTAAATCATGGAGAAAATCTTTCACACGAAGAGATTAAATAGAAGGTAAACTATAAAAGAAAGGTATGATAACTACTAGTAAGCCTAAACAAAATATACACATTTTTCAACAGTTTACTTTTGGTAGCCTTCAAGGTCTTTATACTTTATTTCTTAGGTGTCTGCAGATTGGTGTCAACCTTGTGATCATTTGCATCATTAGGCGCAAAAGTTAGATATTATTCTTGATCTTCATATAGTTTGTTGAAATATTAATAGACTTAGTTTTTTAATGT
Source organism: Quercus wislizeni (assembly GCA_023055345.1). NCBI lineage: Eukaryota > Viridiplantae > Streptophyta > Magnoliopsida > Fagales > Fagaceae > Quercus > Quercus wislizeni. The sequence continues at coordinate 3,831,478 of JALGQJ010000003.1, forward strand.
AATTATTTTTTTTTGTGATACAATGAATTTTGTTAATTTTTATTATATTTTTTAATAAGTATGAAGATTAATTTGTTATAAAAATTTATAGAAAATGAACAATTAATTTTCAAAATTATAGTAAAATTATTGTTTGACCAAATTTTATTTTCTCGAGTGCAGACAGTAAATGATGTAATTACTGGAATAATTTTCCTCGGCACCCGGTTGTACATGCAAGACATTAGCAATAAATCAACTAAATCACATTCCACAGCATTGGTATTGCTCAACACTAGAACAATGAGTGGCTACAAGTCAATTGAGGAGATGCTTAAACCTAACTCGAAGGTGCCATGGGGGAACCAATTCACCTTCTTGCATGTACCAATGCCAGAGCTTAAGGACCATAAATCTCCAAACCCACTTGACTTTGTTTTGGCAGCAAGCAAGATAATCAAGAAGAAGAAAAGTTCATTGGGTTTTTATCTCACTGGTAGGGTTTTGGAGATTGTGAAGAAACTTAGAGGTCCTGAGGTATATTCATGATCTTATTCATCACCAATAATTTTGATAATTTTCAAAACAATTATGTTGGTTCTTTTTTCTTTTTCTTTTTTTTTCTTTTCTCTTTCTTTTTTGCTATTTCTACCTTCAATCATTTGATAATTTTCAAATCAATTATGTTGGTTCTTTTTTTTTTCTCTCTTTTAAAAAAAAAAAAATTAAAAACCCTACTTATATATATATATATATATATATATATATATATATATATATATATATATTGAGCAACAGAATTCTCGGCATACTTAGTTTAATAGTTAATAGTTAAAACTTGCTGCTAATAACATTTGATATTAATATCATACTTTTCTATCACATTACTAAAAATGTCAATTAGTTTTTCTTTTCTTGAATAAAAATGGGTAGAAAAAGGGTGGGAGGGGTGAAAGGGGATTGTATTCGGTATATAGTATATACCTTATAAGCAAGCCACATAATCTTGGATTGGTGCCTCTATTTTGATATCCAAAAGTTATTTAATTTTTCTAAAGCAATTTCTTCACATTGCAAAGCCGCCTAATATTAATCAATATCAAGGTAATTACAATTTATCACCATGAATTTTCAGAATATATGATTATATCTTAAATTATAACTTGTGTTTCGCTTTGCACTTTGTCGTTAATTAATTAGGCTATTAGCTTGAATTGATAAATATGTCACGTGCAACTCATGTAACTCCCGCATACGTGGCACCACGTGAACAAATTGAATTGACCCTCTTTAATCCCTTTAAAACAAAAGTTACGTGGCAAAATAAGAGTTAAATTTGTTAAATAATTTTATTTTAAAGGATTAAAGAGCAGAAATTTGGTATGTTCATGTGATGCCATGTATGCAGAGTTCACGTGTGTCGTACTTGGCATGCTTTTCGGTCTAATTTAATAGTTCAATAGACGATATGGTTCAAATTTAACCGTTTAGGATGGTAATCATGCATTTTGAAAGTTTAGAGTCATAAATGTAAATAGGGGTATGGTTTATATTAGTAAAGTGTAATTTTATTTTAATGTTATACAATTTTTGTCTTAAAAAAATATTGAAAAAAAAAATTTATATACATATAGCCAAAATTAAGAGAAAATCCAATTAGAATTTCGATAAAAAAATTTTATATATATATAGCCAAAATTAAGATAAAATCTAATTAGAATTTTGATTAGAATTTAATTTTGTGTCATGTGTCTCATCTAAACTTTTTAATTTTTATGTCAAGTTAATTATTTGGCCCAGAATACAATAAGTTCAATATAAATGAACTTTAAGAAACTCAATCACATATCTAAAATTAGAAAAAAAGAGAATTTGTAAAATGCTTTCCAATTTCATTTGTTTGTCTAGTTAAAAATAATTCAAATTAATCAACCTTTTACATAATATTATAAACAACCATTATATATATATATGTGTGTGTGTGTGTGTGTGTGTGTGTGGTGTGTGTGAGAAAGTGTTTTTTTTTTTTTTTAATCGTACATTTGCATATACACAATTCTAATGTAGTTGATTTTATTTTATATAAGATAGAAACTCTACTCTAACCTAATCTAAGTGTATATGTAAAGTGACCATCACAACAAGAGTGCGCAGTGGTAGTTAAATTTATCTTTGAATACATACTCTATAAGATTTTTTCGACATTCTTGTACTACTGTAGGCAGCCGCTAGATTTGTCCATGGGACACTAAGGAACTCCAGTTTGGCAATTTCGAATGTGATCGGGCCAGTGGAACAGGTGTCTTTAGATAATCATCCGATCAAAGGTCTATACTTCATGGTGTTAGGTGTACCTCAGGTAAAAATGTAAAATTAAAATTGTTATTATATAAAGAAATGCTATTTCTATAATATTTTCACAATAAATTTTAGGTAGTGGGTTACTATTGATTGTTATGATTGAGAAAAAAAATAATTTAAATTATAGATTCAAATTAGAACTAATAACAGCTTATCACTTATGATTTTTTTGTAAAAATATTATGAAGATAACAGTCCTGTATTATATATACCACTTAGTTTTCCTTAAACAAATAAATATCTTTTATAAAGATTTTTCGATAAAAATAAAATTCCAAATTTGATGTTCTTGTAGTTTTTTTTTTTTTAATCCATCTCGTAGATATCGAAGTATAGATGTGACATGTTTGCCTCATAAAACAGAGAGAGCATGTGCTTTTCTTTCATTGGCTTTTTTTTTCGGGAGCAGCTTATGTCCAGTGATCAGTGATCACTGGACCCGTTAGGATACGGACACGTGTCCAGTCTTGGACACGTGTCCGCATCGCAACGTGTCCAGTGCTCACTGGCACTGGACAGAAGCCCCTCCCTTTTTTTTCAAGTCATAAAAATGATTCTGTTTTTCGAAGTCACAGAATGATATTTGTAACTTTCTACTTATTAGAAGCAATCAATAATGTTTTTGTTACACTTATTCTCAGATCTTTAGTGTTCACTTTTTTATTTTTTTTTTTGGTCTTTACAGCGGAAAGTATAGAACAAATTAACAAACATGATTTATGATTTAATGTGAAAAAATTCCTCAAATTCAATCACCTTTACGAATAATTATAGAACACCTTGCTTTCAATTAGATTCATCATATTTTATGACCCACTGTAACGTGTTTTTTTTTTTTAAATGGATTTGCAGAACCTTAATATAACAATAGTAAGTTATATGGGAAACCTGAGGATTAGCGCCGTAATGGAGAAAGGATTCTTGGATCCCCAAAGATTCAAGTCATGCGTGGAAAATGCCTTCGAGATAATTCTCAAAGCTGCCGATGATGAAATTCCTATTTAAACAAAGATTTTTTTTTTTTAATCAACAAATTGAATTGTTAATTCATAATATTGATACTCTATCGATAAATAAGTCAGTACAATTTATATATGATTGTTCATCTTTTCTTTCATTCTCCATGTAAAACTGTATGTAGGTAGATGGGTTTTATACTTTTAATGCATCCTGCATTATTGGGCTTAATATTTATTATCATGATGCCAAGTCTATTTCTCTTTGATTTATTATTTGGTGTAATACACACACACACACACACACACACACACACACACATATATATATATATATATTAAATTGACCTGGATTAAAAGGGACTATTTATACCCTCCAATGACATGATGCCACCTCATATTTTACACATTAAAACCATAAACTTAACAAACACAATCACTCCCTCTCAAATATCAAACCAAGAGCAGTTTGGTAATGTGGTAACGTTGTTTAAATGTTGTGAAAATATGTATGAATTAAAAAGTATTGTGGAAATATGTATCATGTCACAACTAAACGAAATCTTCAGAAATCAAAACTTAGTTTCACCGTGAAAATCATCACAGAAAAATAACCGTCATAATCTGAAAGTACCACCGAGAAAGCAGACAAAATCGGGTGGTTGTGTTTAATGCCTCACCTAAAAGCACAAACCCAAAGCCCCACCCTCCGCCTCTGGTTGTTTGCCATTTTCTTTTTCTTAGCAAATGGCAATCAAAACATTGTCTGATATATAATTCTTCATCAAACCCACTTTTCGTTATCTTTGGATTTTTGTTGCTTTTATTTTTAGCATGTTTAAATGTTATTTTAAAATAAAAATAAAAATTCTCTAGGATGGGTTAGGTAGATTCGCATGGCTAGTGTGAAACTATGAAGCATCGACGTGGCAAAATGGGTGCCGCACTGGTATCCGACGCGGGGTGCGGTGAGCGATGCCACTGCCCGTGCGTCAGTGCTGTGTCCATTTTTTTTTTTTTTTTTTTTTTCATTTTTTGATACATGTTGATTTGGCGTCGACTAGGGCCAATTCGCACCAAATCGATCCGTATCGGCCGAAACCACTAAAACAGATCGATTCAGGTTGTACTAGCGCTGAACCGGCCGATTCAAGCCAAAATTTAAAAAAAAAAAAAAAGAAAAAAAAATGCAAAACACACCATTTCAACTTAAGCTTTAAACAACAAAACCCTAGTCTATTCTTTGCATGACTCACCGTGTCAACTCTCAAGTCTTAAGCTCACCTCACCGACCCACTCTCAACTCAGGTTTCAAACTAATGAAAGCTTTCAATCTCAGTTTTTCACCCTCCATTATACTCCCACATGCTCTATTACTCATTGTGAATCTGTGATCTAATTTTTAAAATTTTTTATATAAGCTAAAATGTTCTGACTTGGGTTTGATTTTTTATTTAATAGTTATTATATATTTGTAGGTTAAATTGAATTTATTAAATTTGCAATGGATAAAGTTACTAGAACAAAAACTTCACCTTCATTTAATGAAGAAGTGCCAAATGATGAAGCTCATCTTTGGCAGTATGTAACTATATTAGACAAACCACCTGGTTCTACCTCTAAATCAAGTGGAAACACACAGTTTAAGTGCAACTATTGTGGTGGAGTTTTTTGAGATCCTATTATAGAGTTAAGGCTCATTTATTAAAAATTAGTAATAAAGGTATTAGAGCATGCCCTAAAGTGACACCGAGCCATAGGTTGGAAATGCAGCAAATGCATGATCAGATTGAGAATGATACGTTAGAGAGAGAACATAGACGACAAATTCCCTTACCCCCACCTCTCCCAGGCCGTGGGCCTATTCCTTCATTTCGAAGACAGGAATGGAGTAATAGTACAAATCCGGTTGATGGTAAGAGGAGGAAGATGATTACGAATTCTCATTTGGAGAGGGCATTCCAAAATAATGCTAGACATGAATTGGATAGTAGAATTGGTAAGATGTTTTACACGGGGGGGCTTTTGTTTCACTTTGCAAGGAACCCATATTATTGTAGTTCCTATGCATATGCTACTACCTAGAGCATTCCAGATTATGCTCCTCCTGGATACAATGCCTTGAGAACAACACTTTTGCAAAAAGAAAGAGCTAATGTTGAAAAGACTTTTGAAACCAATTAAGGACTCTTGGCTTGAAAATGGTGTAAGTATAGTTTCTGATGGATGGTCAGATCCACAAAGGATGCCTCTTATTAATATTATGGCTATATCAGATGGGGGTCCAATGTTTATAAAGACAATTGATGGGTCAGGTGAGTTCAAAGGCAAACATTTTATTGCTGGGGTGTTGAAGGATACTATAAAAGATATTGGACATGAAAAAGTTGTCCAAGTCATCACTGATAATACTAGTGTGATGAAGTTTGCTAGAGCTTTTATTGAAGGTGAGTATCCCAAAATATTTTGGACACCATGTGTTGTCCACACTCTCAATCTAGCTTTGAAGAATATTTGTGTCACAAAAAACATTGAAAAGAATGAAGTTACATATGAGGAATGTAGTTGGATTACACATATTGCTTATGATGCATCCTTCATACGTGTTTTTATCATGAACCATTCAATGAGGTCGGCAATGTTTAATGAATTTGGCCATTAAAACTGCTCCAAGTTGCTGATACTAGATTTGCTTCGGTTGTTGTAATGCTGAAAAGGTTGAAGTTGATAAAAAGATGTCTTCAAGCCATGGCTATTAGTGACCAATGGGCTTCTTATAGAGAGCATGATGTTGGAAAATCTCAAAAGGTGAAAGATATGATTCTAAGTGATCGTTGGTGGGATGTTGTTGATTATATCCTTGAATTCACAACACCTATTTATGATATGCTACGAGCAGCTGACACAGATAGGCCTTGTTTTCATCTTGTGTATGAAATGTGTGATTCAATGATAAAGAAAGTGAAGGCAATAATATATCGGCATGAAGGCTTGGAAGATGATGAGTATAGCTCATTTTTTAATGTGGTTGTATGATATACTCATTGATCGATGGACTAAAAATTGTACACTACTACTTTGCTTGGCTCATTCCTTAAATCCTAAGTAAGTACTTTTATTTTCTATTTTCCTTAGTTCCCCCTTCTAGTAAAACACACATTTCATCATCTATATTTGTTTTTTAATCTTTAACTACATATTACTCCATTGAATGGCTTTCGGAGAATCCAAAATGCATCGCTCCACATCAGGATCATGAAATTTCTATGGAAAGGAGGAAGTGTTTGGATCGATACTTTGAAGATGAGAATGACTTAAGAGTGGTGAAAGTTGAGTTTGCTGCATTTTCAAGAGGGAGGTTTCCTTCATCAAATGCCTTGACAGATAGGTGGACCTTACAACCTTTGGTTTGGTGACAATACCATGGCTCCTCATTTCCAACTCTTCAAACCCCTGCCCTTAAACTTCTTGGACAATCTTGTTCATCTTCATGTGCTGAGAGGAATTGGAGTACATACAAATTCATTCATTCCTTAAGAAGAAACAAAATGGCTCTTGCACGTGCTGAAGATTTGGTACATATGCATTCTAATCTTCAACTCTTGTCAAGGCTCAATGAGGAGTACGTAAATACGGCAACAAAGATGTGGGATATTGCAGGAGACTCTTGGAATGAGAGCGACATACATGGAGGAGTTGGAATTCTTGAGAATGTTGTCTTTACACTTGATGAGACAAAGTTGGAGGCCATGGTTATTGGGAATGCTAGCTCTAGTGTTACTACTAGTGAAAGTGAAGTTCGAAGTGAAGCTATTGATCTTTATGATGATGATGCGGGTTGCATTTGATTGTCTTGTTAATTATCTTTTATTTTGTTTTAGTTTCAAACTTGTGAGTTGTATTCTAATTTCCGAACATCATGAAATGTTTTAGTTTCAAACTTGTGGGTTGTATTTAATTTATGAACATCATGTTGTAGTTATTATCTACTATTACTTTTAAATTTGGTATATGTTTATATAATGTGAAAAAGTATGCTTACCAATTATTTATATTTTTAGAAATTTATTAATCGCCGCACCCCGCCGCACCTGTACCCTTCTTTTTCAAAAACTGCCGAGTCCCGCACCCAAACCCGCACCTGCACCCGCACTCGAATCTGGAAACGCACCTGTGCTTCATAGGTGTGAAACTGAAACAAAAGCCATTCTATTTCTTCTTCTTTTTTCCTGCTAATGCTTAAGCCATCCTTCTCCTTGTTGATGTTGGCCATTTTTCTAAGTCTCAGTTTCTTGGAGTTCCTATTTACAAATCTCCAACTTCTTGGATTTGGAGTTCCTGTTTTTCTGAAAATTTTGGGTTAATTTTTTAAAAAATTAAATTTGGTATTTTTGAGGGAGTGGTAGTGTGTGTTAACATTTATTGATTTGTGGGTAAAAAAATTTCAACTTTCACAGTCCACACTTCAATGAAAATCTAAACAAAGTCTCATCTCTGTTCACTGTTTGGTAGCCAATAACCAAGAAAACCAAAAGGAAAATGCTCGTCTTCTTCACAAAGAATCCCAAAATAAAACTCAATGGCCTTGATTCAACCACATCGGCCAAGGACCTAACCTCCACCACAAAATTGCCATGAACCACCACATCAAACTCCAAATACTCATGTCAGCCAAACCCAAACCCAAAATCCAATCAACCCAATTGCCATTAACTTATAGAAAATTGCTGACCCACGACCACAAGAACTTCATCACCAAAATAGAAAGATGATCGAGGAAGAGATAGGAGAAATAAGATAAGAGAAAAAAATATATACTGAAAGAAAGAGAGATTCATGCGTGAGATTAGATCCAAAGAAAAAGAAATAAAAATGAGAGTGAAAGAAAGAGTCAGCTGAGAAAGAGAAGACATTGACCATGTGAGAGAGAGAGAGAGAGAGATGTGTAAAATTTGGGAATAAGAGAAGTTATTAGGAAAATGCTGAAGTGGAGGTTTCTTATTGAAAGGTCCTAAAATCCATGTTTTACACTTCATCCGGACCAAATTTACACTCATTAGTCGCTAACCCATGCTGTGCACAAGAACCTATTTATTTGTGAGGTTGACTAAAATAATTTTGTAAAATCTTAAATTGATTAAGAAACTATACCATTGCATGATATGCTCTTGTATAACTTCAATTTGTGTTACAATTTGATGAAGAAGTCATTACTTGAACATTCAATGACTTATAAAAAATTTGTCAGTTTCAGATACTGTAAAAAAATACCTCAAAAATTCAAATATTAAAACTTCTAAAAAACCAAAAAATATTAAAGAATCAATGCCATTTACTATTTAGAAATTATTGAAAAAAACAAAAAAACAAAATATATATGACTAAACAATAGAGAAATATGAGAGAAAAATGGGTTACATTCAATATATATGACTGTGGGAGGACTTTCATCTCGGCTCCCAATCATGTATTGTTCTCTTTGGAAATGGCATTGAGTTTTAGTCCTCAAGGATTTGCTCAATCCCAAATCGGGGAGAGACGCCTCCCACTCATGTAGTAGTGGTACACTCATCCTTAGGCCAAAGGCTTATAAGGCATGAGTGGGAGGCATTTCTTCCTGATGTGGGATTGAGCAAATCCTTGAGGACTAAAGCTCAACACTATTTCTAAAGAGGACAATACTTGATTGGGGGCCGAGACGAAAGTCCTCCTACATATATATATATATATATATTTATTTATTTATATTAACAAAGTGGATGAGAAGAAAATAACAGAAGAAGAGCTCATACCTCTACTCAGCTTAAAAAAAAAAAAATTGGGGTTTGCACTGCTTTTATAGTGCTCATGATTAACCTTACAAATTTGGAGATAAATTATCAACGTTTGAGTTTGAGTTTAAGTTGGACTTGTTAGAGAGATAGAGTTTCACTCCTTGTTAAGTTTGGACTTTGCCTATTGATATTGTTTTAAAAAAATAATTTTGTTTTAAAAAAATGATAATAATGTGGCAAGCTCTAGAGATGTCAATAAAAAGTCAAAAATTTTGGTTTTATATATATAATATAAAGTAGGATTTCTTTCAAAACACTATTGACTCAGTCTAGAACTATAACCCATATTATATATGGCCATTATTATACCTTGTTCTAGTAGAATAAGGATTCTTGTTTTTCTTGGTTAGATTAGGTAGAGATGTAGAGTACATGTACTCACAGTTTAGTTCCTTTTCATATGTGTAAATCACTTGTTAGATAAATTTTTTTCATTAAATGTCAAATAAATTTTTTAATATTATTTTATTGGCCACTTCAATAAAATTATTAGAGAGATAGAGTTTCACTCCTTGTTAAGTTCGGACTTTGGTTATTGATATTATTTTTAGATAAATTTTTTTCATTAAATGTCAAATAAATTATCAATGTTTGATTGAGTTTAAGTTGGACTTGTTAGAGAAATAGAGTTTCACTCGTTATTAAGTTTGGATTAAATAAAAATAATTTTGTTTAAAAAAATGATAATGATGAGTTTGAGTTTAAATTGGACTTGTTAGAGAGATAGAGTTTTACTCCTTGTTAAGTTTGGACTAAACAAAAATAATTTTATTTAAATATTGTGTTGACGTGAAAAATTGTGAGAGTTTCAGAGGTTTCAGCTAGTTATATATATATATATATAGATTAAGAGAGAGCCTGGAATGATGATAGAGAAAAAAAAATGGAGAAAGTAAGAGAGAGAAATGAATGATACATGTTTTGATTGCAAACCAAGCTGCTGAAGAGTAGAGCTCCCAGCATCATCGAAGAAAACTCACAACCACAATCTCTCTCTTAGTAACATTTCTTAAGAAAATGAAATTAGGAATTATTTAATTATTTTTATGGAATAGATTGTACAAGTAATGAATATGAATGATTATGGTTTTTATTTTTATTTATTTTTGTTTTTAAATGAGCTTTTCTTGAATATAGTGTTATTATGTTGTTATTTTTTCTATTCTTGTTCTTTTTTTGGGCTATATTTTATTATTATTTTTACTCATTTTTATTGTTATTAGAAATTTTATTTATTTTTTTGTTTAAGGGATTAAAGAGTATGTTTGGGGTGCCAATATTATTTTTGTGAGTAATGCTAGAGGCACAACAATTCTTAGACTAGCACACAAAAAAAAAAAAAAAAAAAAGATATTAAAAAAAAAAAACATGTGTGAATCAGCATGCTAATTTAAGAATATTGTAAAATTGTTGTAACATTTTATTATATCCCTAACATTATTCTTATTTTTATTAAATCCAAATTCTTAAGATTATTAAGTCAAGATAGTCAAAATTTTTTTTTTTTTTAAAGAGTAGACAAAACATGCTAATTTAAATATAATTATATATAAAAAAAAAAAATTTGCAAGTATATTTTTATTTTTGGCAAGCCAGGGTTGTCCCTGACTTGTATGTGCAGCCACCCTTGCCTATCTGGGTTTGGAACTTGGAAGTCTCGTTTGTCTTCTTCATCCCACCACCCATCATTTTTTAGTGTTATTACTTATTAATGCTTTATTGGTTTTCATTTTTTCCTGGTTTTGCTTGTGCCTTTGTTTTGGTCCTCCACGAGTGGTTGGGTGTGCTTCTAGTCTAGCATTTAAGTTCTTAACCGTAAACCCAGGTGGGCAGCACCATAAAGCCTTCAGTTTTGAGGCTATGTGGCTTAAAGATCCTAGATGTGATGAGGTGGTGACGGCTTTGTGGCAAGAAGGTTTGAATAAACCTGGAGAATATCAATTTAACAATTGTACTGATAGATGCAGTGAAAGGTTGAAGGTTTGGAATAAAGTGGAGTTCGGGCATGTGGGGAGGAAAATTGTTGGTCTACAAAAAAAACTACAGGAGTTGGAATATCAATAGACAACAAGACAAACTGAGAAGGAAATATTTGAGGTTCGTAGAGATCTAAATATGTGGCTTGATGCAGAAAGTACAATGTGGAATCAAAGGTCTCGTAACATATGGTTGGTTAGTAGAGATCATAATACTGGCTTCTTCAATGCAAAGGCATCTCATCTATTTCAACATAATACTATAAAAGGTTTGTGCGATGTAGCTGGGGTATGGCAAGAGGAGGATCGGATTATGGAGGATATAACTTCCACTCAATCTTTCAATCAAATGGCCAAACCGAGGCAACTAGGGTTATAGAAGCTATTCAGCCAGTGGTGACTAGTTCCATGAATGATGCCCTAGTCATGGAGTTCAAAGCTAAGGAGGTCCGTAAAGCACTTTCACAAATGCATCCAAAAAAAGCACCTGGCTCGGATGGTATGCCCCCTCTCTTTTATCAACATTATTGGTCCTTAGTTGGTAATTGTGTCACTCAGACTATTCTAGATTTTCTAAATCATGGTATAGCCCCCCCGAAATTTAATGAAACACATTATTCTAGTACCTAAAGTGAAGAACCCGACAAAGATAACTCAGTATAGGCCGATTAGTCTTAGTAATGTTGTTTCCAGGATTGCTTTCAAAGTATTAGCAAACCGGTTGAAAACCTTCCTTCCTCATATTATTAGTGAGAATCAGAGTGCCTTCATGACCAAACGCTTAATCACTAACAATGTTTTGATGGCCTTTGAAACCATGCACCATATTAGTAAAAAAAAAAAAGAATGAAAAGGTGGGGGAGATTACTCTTAAATTAGATATGAGTAAGGTCTATGATTGGGTTGAATGAGAATGTTTGGAGAATATTTTGCTTTAGATGGGTTTTCATAGACAGTGGGTGGATTTAATGGTGTGGTGTTTTCATTCCGTCAGCTATTCTATTAAAACCAAACAATGTTGGCTATTCTATTAAAACCAAACAATTTCCACAGGGTTTGGGAGCTTCTTCGTAATTTTTGAAAAGATTGAGGGCTTTATTGCAATTTTTAGAAAGGATTTGGGGCCAAAATGTAATTTTGGAAATTTTGGATTAAAATGCAAATATGGGGAAAAATATTTGGTTGCATTTCAAAAAATTTTCCGGAAAATATTTTCTGATGTTTGGAAAAGAAGAAGGAAAAGACAAACCCAAGAAAAATATCATCAACGATTGCGATCCGAGATCGCGATCTCGTTGTCGCGATCTCGCGATCGATGCGTCGCGAGATCGCGCCGTTGATCGCGATCTCAGTCGAAGGCGAGATCGCGATCAACTGCGCCGTCGATCGCGATCTCGGTCGAAGGCGAGATCGCGATCGACGCGTCACAAGATCGCGCCGTCAATCGCAATCTCGGTCGAAGGCGAGATCGCGATCTCGCGCCGTTCATCGGACTGGAGATCGCTGCCGCGCGCGCGCTCGCTCGCTCTCTCTCTCTCTCTTTTTCTGGAAATGCTTTGAAGTGAAAATGAGGGGAGAAAATTATTTCCGAGTCAAAGGTGAAAATATTGGTCAACCGGAAGTCATTTTCCAGAAAATAATATTTTCCGTGACAGCCAAACATGCGAAAAATGGTGAAATTAATTTCTTGAAATCATTTTCACCCAAAACAAACGTACCCTAAAAAGCAAATGGAGAAAACAGATAGCGTTTTATTAAACAATAGAAAACATGCATGGGCCCTTTTATTTATAAAGATGGGCTGAAAGTGTTTAAAACATGTAAAAGGGATTAAAACCAAAGTGGGTTGATAATTTATAAAATATATGATGGGTTTAAAAAGGACACGTGGGCCAAATTCGAAACATGTGAACAAAAGAAAGGCTCAAGGCTCCAAAAAGCTACAAGGCCGGTGGGCTAGTGAAATGGCCATAAGGCATATTACGGATCGGGCTTGGAGCCTAGACTAAGCACCGGACCAGGTAGGAACCAGGGCACACGGATCGGGTCACAAAGCCTGACCCGCTTCTTAAAATCTTCCTCTCTCTAACTTCTGCTCTGAGCTTCTCCATCGGACTTCCATGGCTTGAGCTACTTGAGCTCGCCTATTCGAATCAGCGCCACCATCACAGGCGGCGGATTGCTCCTCATCAAGAACCCTCACCGAGCTCTAACTTAACCCAACCACTCTTTAATCTCTGAAACTCTGCTCTCTCTCTCTGACCATCGAGCTCTTCTTTCTTTGATCCAAAACGAGGCACGGCCTCCCTGTTCCGCCACGGAACTCAAACACCACCATCACGAGGATGGCTTCCGCATCATCACTTCGACCTTCTCTAGGTCTAAACCTTAACCCAGATCACCGAGTCTCTCTATCTCTAATCCCTGCCTCTCACTCTCGACCTCAAAGCCCACCTTCGATCTACCACCTACAAGGGCACTAGATGTCGTGAACCACAAAGAAGCGATGTGGGGGATCCAAGCCTGACGGATCTGCCATGAACCATGACCATGGTGGCGTTTGAACAAGTGTGTGTGCAAAACAGAGGGTAAGAGCTTGATTTATGTGTTTGCGTGCTCAGTGTTGTGACGCTTTGCAAACATGTAACAGAGAAAAGAAACAGTCTATAGTAGAAGTTAGGAACACAGAGTGTGTGTGTGGGAGAAACAGAGGTATTATGGAAGGAGAGAAACAGGAAAAAGGAAGAGGGTTTAGGGTTTACCCAGTTGATGTACTCTCTTTGCTTTTATTATTATTATTTTTTTCTCTTGCTTTGATGCTTGATAGTTGTTGTTCTTTTTGTTGTTGATTCTGGCTTTGGTTTTGTGTTTGTGGTAACCTTGAATCTACTTGTCCTTCTTGATGTTTGGTTGAAGAGAAAACATAGAAATAGGTGAAGATTCAAATCAACACAAAACAAATAAATGAGTAAAGGAATACAGAAATAGATAGCTCATGGTTGTGATTTGGTTCTCTGTAGATGCCATGGAAGTCCTATGCTTGCTGTTTCTCTGACATTTTTGGAGGAAAAAGAGAGAGAATGAGGGAGGGCTAGAGAGATTTCTCTCTCTGCTCGTGGGTCTCCAGGGGATATTTTCAATGAGTGAGCTCAGTAGAGGTTAAGTCTTGCGAGCTGCCTAAGCATGGCCAGGAGATAGGTCCAAAATTGGCTACTTCGAGAATTAACTAGAACCAAATACAAGTCATTTCTCATCAATCCATCGTTCACTTTTGACACTAATCAATAATCAACGGACCTTAAACACACTCAATAAAATGTTAGGATAGATTGATAAATTCATCAAGAGAAAAACATCATGGGATCAAATTAAAATAAATGTGAAATTATCAGACCCAATTAAACTAGGGACAAGCATTTCTTGATAAATCCAAGTAAAATCCTACATGGTAATTTTGAGCATGTTCTAAGAATAATTTCCATCTCAAATGAAGCTCACCAGAGCAAACTTGAAAACTTCAGTAATATGTCAAGATATGATCTTTAATGCATCTCAAAGGGGGAATAATTGTCAATTTAAGAAAAAAAGCACATTTTAATAGCAAATTTGCTTCTGGAAAATTTCTCACTTTCACAACAATTTGATCAACTCAAGCCTGATTTTTGTCTTTGAATATTAAAATGAAGAGAATTCCAATATGTTTGGTGTCTTGTTAAAATAAGCTCACGAAATCCTTGATTTAAAACTTGGGTTCCCAGCCAGATTTGAGATTGGACAAAATACGGTATCTACAACCCCAAATAGTATGAATTTGTCTAGGCTCCTCATCTCGTAAATCTTACCCTACCCAGAACACTTGGAAGTATTAGTCAAGTCAGTCTCCATATCCAACAAGTTTGTTTTAAGTATTAACCAATCACTTTCAAGTATTTAAAATTACTAAAGCATTCAAATTAGATTAGCTCAAATAGGATTTCAACCAAATATACCTAATAAACTAAAAAAACACCCCTATATTAGATTAACAACCATTAGCTAAAATAAAAATTTTGATAGATTGCTTCTCCAAAAATGAATAACACTTTGATAGAAACTGAAAATAGCCTTTCTCTAATTCTCAGCACAGTAGTTAAATTTCAATTGAGAGTAGACTAATATTAATGGAGCTGCCATGAGTGTTGTTTGTTGTCAATTCACAAGCTCTTCCCACTATTTTTGTGAAATATATACGAATTTCATTGTAAGTCTTTTGTAATGAACCTCAAGTGTAATGAATCACATTCTTAATTTGTAGTTTAAAGGTGATTTCAAATTAAATGTAAGAGTTTCAAATGAAATTATATACTAATAAAATATGTTTCAAATTAAACCATAAATTTGTTACAATGTGATAAAGAAAAACTAGAATAGGGATCCTTAAAATTATGTGAGATATTTCATCACTTTTCTTAATTGTGAATTACAATGTGCTCACTGAGACGTGTTACAAGGTCTAAATAAGCTCAAAAATTACAGACTTAGATGGCTCTCTAAGCCTCTAAGACTTGCAAAGTTTGAATTCCTTTGAATCCAATTATGTCATACAACGGTTGTTTTTAGGATATCGGGCGATATTTCTCTTTCTTTTACTACTTTCTTTTAGTTTTTTGACAGAGTTTTCTTAGCGATTCTGTTCTGATTCTTTCTTTTCGAATCCTCCTTCTACTGTGGGATGCTTCTCCTTTTATAATGTCATCCTAGGGTTCTAGGATACCACTGATTCCCTCCTTTGTTCCCCCGGGTACTAGAGCCTATATTGTGCCAGCCACTTCAATGGTTGGTCCCTTTCTTGTTTTCTCATAGTTTTCTTTTTTTGATGCCTTTTCCCCAAAAGCTTCTTGTTGACTTTCCTTTCTGGGGTGTCCCTAGAGAGCTGACTTCTAATCTCTCTTCCTTCAAGGCTTTTACACCACAGCTTTTCAAATTCAGGTTTTTGGCTACCTTTTCTTTTGTCATTTTTCTCAAGTGAGTTGATTCCCCAGTGAGCTAATTCCATCTCTGCTAGGTTGATAGTTTTCCTAATTACTTTCCTTCGTGGTTCTTCTTTTGGGGTTCCCCGAGGTACTAACCCTTTGTTTATGAATTGTTAGTCCCAAGCTCTCTGATTCTTTTCTGCATCATTGGGTGGCTGATAAGGATGTATCTGTTCTTTGTTCCTTATGTTTTCTGGGCACTTCTTTTGAGCCGTCTTAATCTCATACTAGCTTTGTTGTATGTCCCAAGGACCCCCGGCTCCTAGCAGTCCCTAGGTATCCTGGCTCAGTTCTTATCACTGGACTCCCTTTTGATTTTCTGATCTTGACAGGCTGGGCTTCTTCCTTTCTTCCCTTTGTTTTCTAAGGCCTATCCCTTTGTGGGTTTTGGGCTTAAATTATTTTTAACGGATTTGGGCCTACCATCATTTTTTTCCTTGTTGTGAACTCAACCCTTTTATTATTATTTTTTCATGGAGTTTAATTTACTGTGCCACTCTGGGCTTTGGTATCGCATTATAACTTTTTAGACCTCAACATTTAGCCCTCGAGCTCGTGGGTTGCCTGCAGCCCACGCGTGAGTAGACCAGAGCCTTAATTCCTACAGGAATTCCTTCTTCATTATCTGAATTAACCTCGAGGTTCCCCCCTTTTCTTTCTTCAGGGTCTTGTCTTTCCCGCTACTTTTGGGTATCCTAGTTTTCTTTGTGTGTTGCACTTCTCTCCTTTTGTAACTCCCCCTTTACACGAGACGTGGCAGTTGAATGTTGGAGTGAAAAACTTCCCCTACCCACTTTCCACGTTCCCCGTAACTCCCATTAATAACTATCAATAACTCTCCTCTTTAAAATTAAATTTTGGCAACTGGTGCGCCTTTCCATACATCGTCTTCCCCAACTGCTCTTTGCACCATTATTGTAGTCAATTCATATTTTCCTTTCACTTTCTAGAGTCCTCTATTCCTAAGCTTATCTCATTCTTTCCAATTTAGTTTGCTTCTCTGTTTTCTTCTTTAGGTCTTCGTTCCTTTGACTTTCCTATTTCCTAGTACATTTGTTGTTCTATGGCTTCTTCTTCCTCACGAAAAAGGAGGGAGCATACTCCCAGTCTTTCTGAGGGTGAGAGTTCTTTTGGGTCTACTTAGGGCGAATCACAGGGGGTTATGGAGCACCTAGCTTTCCCTTTATAGGACCCCTGGTACACCTCCAGCCTGATTTTTCCTCTGGTATCTCATGGTGAGGCCCCTCCTTCCCTTCATACCTAGGTGTTCTCTGGTCAGTCTGGTTTTGCTAGTTCCACCCAGGTTCCAGATCCAAGAGAGGTTTTGGATCTCGAAATTAGGCAAGGATCTCGAGAGGCGGTTCCTATTTTCTTTGACTTCGTTCCTGGGAAGATCATTGGCTGGCCCATTTGGGTGGATAGGGAACTTTTCGATGGGGAATTTGTTGGTTGTCTGGAGCACACCAAAATCTTGAAAGCAGTGGCAATTTTTGGGAACCTTGATGGTTTTAGAGACATTAAGGGCCTCAGACACTTGGTACGCCGTTGGTGCCCTTCCCTTCATACCTTCTTTTTTTCTGTTAGTGAGCTCACTATCACCTTGGAGGATGTGGTCAACAACTTCCTCCTCCCGGTGTTTGGAGAAGAGAATCCTTTCGACATCAGTCTTTCCGACGAGGATCTCGAAGTGGATGAAAAACTATTCAGTCATTTTGGCGAGCATATTGCTTCTCCTGGTGGGAAACCAGTTAGAATGGGCAAGTGGGTCATGAACCTTTCGCTAGTGAAGGACAAGGCAGTTAGGCAAGCTGGGTTCCTAGCACTCTAGCTTAGTAAGTTTTTGTTTAGTGAGTTCCCCGAGTATGGGGTTAAGTCTGTTTTCTTCCCTTTAGCAATTAGACTGGCCCAAGGTGCTCAGTATCCTCTAGCCCCCATGTTCTTGGGCCATGTCTACTCCTAATTGGATCTGCTCCATGGAGATAAAGTTGAGGGCGATTCTTGATATGTTATCACTTCGTCTCTTTACTGTGTCATTCTCCAGGTATTCATGTGGGATCGCTCTTCTTTTACTTTGGCAAAGTGTAGAAGTTTGAAATTTGTAAAAGATAAGTTCCAGGGATCTCCTGATGTGATCAAAGGTCTGTGTGGTAGTTTTACTAACAGTCACCCCATTATTTTCTGTTGGGCTAACTTGAAAGGTGGTAACCTTAATTTGGTTGAGTTATTTGATCAAGTAGGGCACTTGAGTTGGTGTTCTCCCTGGGAGTTCAGCCCCGGGTTTGCCTGTGATTCTGTATTGGCTTCTTTTCTCAACTCTCCTGAAAATACCTTTGACCTACATCCTGGTGATGAAGGCAGTTTGGCCTACTTGGCTTGTATTAGTCCCTCATGGCTTCCAATGCCTTCCTTAAGTGGTCCCAAGTACACCCACTATTCAGCACACCGGGTACTCCAGCAATTTGGCTTTGATCAGGACATCCCGCCAGTGTTTAA
Source organism: Quercus wislizeni (assembly GCA_023055345.1). Taxonomy (NCBI): domain Eukaryota; kingdom Viridiplantae; phylum Streptophyta; class Magnoliopsida; order Fagales; family Fagaceae; genus Quercus; species Quercus wislizeni. Next base: position 3,850,089 of record JALGQJ010000003.1, read on the forward strand.
AGATGTAGTTCCTTCTCTTCATTCTCTTGATTTGTTCTTAAGGGTTCAAGCCTTTTCTTATTGGTCGCAGAGGAGTTCTCATTTTGTTGTGCCCAACTCCTATAGGGGAGTCTTTGCTTCCAGTGGTTTTGCTAGTTACTGGAGAAGAGTCTAGAAATCCTTCTCTGACTAAATTGGTTTTGGCAAGATTGGGAGGGTTCCTGATCCTAATATTCTCTCTACTCCTACCTCCAACAGACACCTGTCCCTCCCTACTGCTGGCATTGTATCTGCTGCCTATGGCAGCAAGACATGATTTGTGGAGTGGCATGCTTCTAAGGGTGGTTGGGTGTGTTATGCGCAAGACTTTCCGGAGACTTAGTCAGGGTGTGACCTTATTGTTGGTATCTCTTCTGGTGTGCCAATTAAGAGAGGGGCAGTAGAGGCAATTGGTGTTGCCACTCCCATAGGCAAAGGTATAAAGAAGAAGATCAAATAGGAAAATGTTAAAAGAGATGAACTTGAAGAAAGTATTGAGGGTACTGAGACTAAGAAGAGGAAGACTGCAAGATCCTAGAAATAGCTAGTAATTTCTGAGGAACTTGAGAGAGTGAGCCCCTTTACAGTTGGAAAGGAAGTTGGCCATCCCTTAATTCCAATGAGTCGAGTAAAGACTAAGGTAGAGTTTTCTCTCTCTCAGGTTCCTGTGAGTTCTTCCGCCTAGGGTTCTTCGGGGTCCTTTGATTTTATACCCCAGACTCCCTTAGGACCCTTTGGGCGCACCAGTAGTAAACAAAAGATCATTGGAGAATCTGTAGAGAGAGAGAGAGAGAGAGAAGAGCAAGGCCTCTTTCCTTCTTCTCTCTTTTATTTTGCAGTAATTCATTGCTTTTACTGTGCCTTTCTCTTTCTCTTTCAACTAATGAAGGGTTGTTGTTGTTGTTGTTGTGTTTTTTTTTTTTTTGGCAGTCCAAACGCAAGTCAAAACCCCAAGAAAGGCAAAAGCCAGTCATTTGGCGATGATGTGGTATGGCCCTCTTCTGTTTGTGCTCTTTTCTGTTTGCTTCCATCCTTTTCCGATGCTGTGTACTTATGCATTTTGTGATGTTCTGCCACTTGCTTTTCTTTTTTCCTTTCGCAGGTGGAGCTACCTCCTCCCACGACTGGTGGGACTTTGGTGAAAGAAGTGATTACAGCTCCCTTTGTCATTCCCCAGACGTGGAAGAGGAGCCCCCTAGTGGTGGTGTGACTGAGGAGGTTGGGCAACCAATGCAGGGTGTCCAACCCATTTTGCCTTCTGTTCCCCTGGCTGCTTAGGACCCTGAAGCTTTTCAGCCCCTAGCCAGTGCAGACTCTCAGTCCTACCAAAACTGTGTCACTTGAGCCTATGACTGGGCCTACGTTAAATATGCTTAATCTTATTTATTTTTTCTTTTCCTTCTAAGAATTCTCGTTTTTTCTCTTCCCCTTTTAGGTCAAACCAGTATTCAATTTTCTCATGAGGCCGCCTCTTCCTTGGAGTTAGAGGGCTCTAAAGGTGTGTGTTTTTTCACCTTCACTGTAGTTCCCCCCTCTTCCCCCTTTTGTTTTGTACTTCTCCCGTTTCCTTTTCCTTCTATGACGAAGCCCCCACTATCATTTTGTTCCTTTAGCCACTTTGCCAAAGTCTCTTCACCCTTTCTCCAATGTGTTGGGTGTTCTTTTACAGAGTCTTCCAGGAAATCTGAGGGGTAGGAGGAGGAAACTCATCCACAAGAGGCTGTTACTGGTTTCCTTTTCAGCTTTCTTTTACCTTCCCACTTTAAATTTCTTCCTTTGTCCTTTCCTTCTTTTGAATTTTGTCTTCTTTTGCAGGTGCTGATACAGGTAGTAAGAGTCCTATGCTTGTAGTTCCTGAGGTAGCTGTGTGATCTACTTCTGATGTCCCGGTTGTTGAATCTTAGGCGGGGACCCCCCAAACCATCAAGAGGGTTGAAAGCTCTCTAATTCCTGCGAGTGGAGATACAACAATGGGGGAAGCTCTAGAGGTGACTGTTCCAGATTCTGGCTCAAGGCTCCCTGCTTTCCTAGATCACTTTGATCTCCTAGAGTTTAACAACCTCCTTGCAAGCCATTTTCATCGCTTTGGGCCTCCCTTTGGTAACTTCCTATGCTTCTCTGTGCCCGTGGAGGGTTTGCCATTGCTGGAAGGGTTGTTCGAGGCCCATGGAGATTTCACTAATGGGTTCAAGGGAGGTGTATTTCTAGGTAACATTCTGATGGAGCTGTTGTGTGCTATGCTGATCTCTTTGAGGGATTCCTCTCTTAACTCGTTAACTGAAGAAAAGCTTTTGGAATGGAGGGGAGTGGTGCAGGATCTTATTGAAGCAAAATTCAATCTATCCTTCTTGCTGGAGCATTTACGTTCCTTGGCCCATATGCTATTCCAGAGACAAGCTTCCAGGAGTATAGATGCTGAAATTGATGCTGTTGAGGAGGCTTTAACCCGTGCCCACGAGGTTTTGCAGGACTTGAAAGTCAAAAGGCAGCGTGTTGTCTTTTCTTCAACTGTTCCTGCTATTTCCCCAGACAGCTCTTTGCTAGCCGGCCTTATTACTTAGCTCCTTGCTTTATTTTATTTTATTTTATTTTTATTTTAGCTAGTTCAGATCTATATTCTCACTTTTTTTTTTTTGACAATTTGCGTTGTATAAGTTCTATCTCTTCCTATTGAACACTATTTTTTACTTTTCCTCCCATTTTGCAATATGCATTTGGTTTTATTTTTATTTATTTTATTATTTATTTTTATTTTTTTTTAAGACTGCTTCTAATTTTTAATAGCATGTGGATCTGCTTTTCCTTTCCTTTTTTTTTAACTACTTTTCTCCCTCCTTTTTTTTTGCATTGAGTCTTGGGCCACGGTCCCTACAAGTTTTGCTGTAGGTCCTGAATCAGGTACCTTGTTGTGTTGATGCGCAGATACTTAACTGGGTACATTGGATGTTTACTTCTGCTTGTGCTCATGAACCAAGCAGACCCCTTATGTCAAGTACTGGGCTAGGTATCCTGGGCACTTTACTTCTGCCCGTGGTCCTTGGTCATGTACTTTGAACTAATTATGGTGTGAGTCCTGGGTCATTGATGCAGCGTAGGCGTGTAGAAGCAGAATTTATTACACACAAATACTACAACTCTTCCACTAAACCTAAGTTCTACAAGAACGCTAGGCTAATAGGTAACATAATAGAGAAAACCTCTCTAGCAAACTTTTATTCAAAAACACACATAACATAAATAACCTCTCTATAAAGAGTATTTATAGGAATAGAATTTTTCCTACTCCTTTTAGGAAAAGAAATAATAAACCTACTTCTACTAGAGAAAGGAAAAACAATTTAACTAGGAAAAGAAAAATAATTAAAATCCCAATTCAACTAGGAAAAAGATTTTAATTCAAAGTACTAAAGTAAATAAATCCTAATTCAAATAGGAAAAGGAAAACAATAAAAACTCTTTGTTCTACATAACGTGATTTGCATCATCCTCCCTGGGTTGGAAGAAACTCGTCCTCGAGTTTGGAGTCTGGATTGGAATTCTCTCCTCGATATGGAACAAGATGCTTAACATTGAAGACGTTAGATGTACGCATATGACTTGGAAGTTTCAATCGATAGGCATTAGGATTAATTTTCTCAAGAATCTCCAAATGACCAATCTTTCTAGCAGCTAGTTTGTTGTACTCTCCCACAGGAAAGCGATCTTTGGTTAAAATTGCCCAAACAAAATCACAAATCTCAAATTCTACTACTTGACGTTTCTTGTCAGCGGTTTGTTTGTACTTAGCAGAAGTCTCCTGTAAATGCTTAGCAGTAGCTGTATGAATTTCTTGAATCTGTGCGATTAGATCCTCAGCTTTCACATTGACACGCTTCAAGTCAGGGATAGGAGCCAAATCAAGTGGTGCGCGCATAAGTAATAACAAAGGGACTGAAGCCAGTGCTACGATTAACAGAATAGTTATAAGCAAATTCTGCCTGGTACAAGCACTGATCCCATGATTTAAGATGATCACTCACCAAGCTCCGAAGTAAATTGCCCAAGGAACGATTTACCACTTCTGTTTGACCATCGGTTTGAGGATGATAGGCACTACTAAAATTAAGTGTGGTGTTGGCTAAGCGCCATAAGCAACGCCAGAAGTGACTAAGAAAATGCACATCACGGTCTGAAACAATTGATTGTGGCAAGCCATAGAGAGATAAGCAACATTAACTGCATCTGAGGTCTTCTTACAAGTAATAAAGTGGGCCATTTTGGAAAACCGATGCACAACAACAAAAATTGAATCGTTACCTCGTTGTGTACGCGGTAATCCCAAGACAAAATCCATACTGACATGAATCCATTGTTGGTCTGGTACAGGAAGAGGCATATATAGGCCAGCATTGGTTGTGGTGCCCTTGGAAACTTGACAAATACGACACCTCTCAACAAACTTGGTAATCTCCTTTCGCATGGTTGGCCAAAAATAAGAGTCTGCCACAAGCTTCATGGTTTTATCATGTCCCATATGGCCTTCATTATGCAACTCTTGAATAACCCTTAAGCGTAGACTACTATCAGGAATGCATAGTTGATTCCCTTTAAAAAGGAAACCATCGTGTATAAGGAAGTCAAATCGCTTTCTTGTTGCCACATCATCCATTATAGGGCCAACGTATGGGTCACTAGAAAGCAACTCACGAAATAAATCAAACCCCAGCACTTTGGTTTGCATTGTGATGAGTAAAGAGGCCCGTCGACTAAGAGCATCTGCCACTCTGTGCAACGCTCCGGACTTATGCCTGATGACAAAAGAAAATTGTTGAATATAAGCAGCCCAAACTGCATGTCGAGATGAGAGCTTGTCTTGGCTATTTATATGCTTCAAAGCTTCATGATCAGAATAGAGGACAAACTCATGATAGGCCAAATAAGAACTCCAATGCTTCAAAGCGCAAATTATTGCATAAAATTCCAAATCATAAGTGCTGTAATTCAATTTTGACCCACTCAACTTCTCACTAAAGTAGGCCACTGGTTTGCCATTTTGACTAAGAACAGCTCCAATTCCAATCTTGGATGCATCACAATGTAACTCAAATGGTTGAGAGAAATCAGGAAGAGCTAGAATAGGTGTTGTAGTAAGCTTTTCCTTGATCTGATTAAACGCCTTTGTGGCTTCAGTTGTCCACAAAAACTTACTAGCTTTCATGCAATTTGTAATCGGTGTCAGGGATAAATCGCCGGTAAAATGACACCAACCCATGGAAACTACGGACCTCGTGGACTGTGGTTGGTATTGGCCATTGTTTAACAGCAATAACCTTTGATTCATCAACTGATAGTCCATCCTTAGACACCACATATCCAAGGAATAAAACACTATCTGTCATAAAAGAACATTTGGCTATGGCAGCATAAAATTTCTCCCTACTTAGAACTATAAGTACCTCTTGAAGATGTTGGAGATGTAAATCAATATTGGCACTATATATCAAGATATCATCAAAATAAACTATAACAAACTTGCCAATAAAGGGGCGAAAAATCTGGTTCATAACACGCATGAAGGTGCTAGGAGCATTAGAAAGTCCGAATGGCATTACTAGCCACTCATACAACCCCTAAGGTGTCTTGAATGCTGTCTTCCACTCATCACCAGGACATACTCGAATTTGATGGTACCCACTTTTTAGATCCAGCTTATAAAACACTGTAGCACCACTCAACTGATCAAGCAAATCATCCAACCAAGGAATAGGGAATCTATACCGGACTATAATTTTGTTGATGGCACGACTGTCTACGCACATTCGCCATGATCCATCCTTTTTGGGTGTGAGTAAGTCTAGCACGGCATAGGGATTAAGGCTCTCTCTAATGTGCCCTTTTAATAACAAACCCTCTAATTGTCTTCTAAGTTCTTCATGCTCTTTTAGGCTCATGGGGTAGTGTGGGCGATTAGGTAGATTAGAACCTGATACAAGATCAATTTGGTGTTGTATATCTCGGATTGGCGGTAACCCCTCAGGTAGATCATTAGGAAATATGTTTGCAAATTCATCTAATAAAGATTGCATAGCCTCTGGTACTACACTACTCTTTGAGCTCTGCTTTCCCAATAATACAAACACCAACCCTGAATCAAACATCTCTTCAACAAATGCCCTTTTAGCTAAGAGATTCTTACCCCCTCCTAAAGTTGGCTTAGGTTCAATCTCCTTACAGGGCAACAACACAATTTTTGTGCTACCAAACATGAAACTGTATGTATTCTTCCTACCATCATGTTGAACCTCTCTATCATATTGCCATGGTCTACCAAGGAGAAGATGACATGCATCCATAACTACCACATCACACTATGCATTATCCTTATATTTCAACCTAATAGAAAAAGAAACCAAACAACGTTTAGATACAGTTACCTTATTGCCCCTTTTGAGCCAAGATAGTTTGTAAGGGTTAGGGTGCTTCTCTGTTGCTAATCCCAATTTTTGAACAGCCTCTTCTGATACCACATTCTCACAGCTTCCAGAATCAATAACAAGTCTACATACCTTTCCCTCCATAGTACATGTAGTTTGAAAGATATTGCTTCGAAGCCAATCCTCGCCTTTAGATTTGCGAGGTGTGAAACACGCCCTTCTTGTAACTAACAAAGGGCCATCATCCCCCTACACATACTCCTCTTCCTCTTCAGCATCATAAACAGCTTCTTGCTCAAAGGTATTTAAATGATCATCAGTACATTCTTCACTCTCAATAAATAAACCCTTACCATACTGGCCACCCTTCTTGCAATCAACCATTCTATGCCCTGTCTCACCACACTTGAAACATCGAGAGCCAGAATTATTAGCTGCAGTGCGGTTGGGTTGTGGATTAGCTTGATTAACTTGGCCTTTTCCTTGTGTAGATTGTGTAATTGCACCATAAGGAGGAGCTATTGGTGGTAGTCGGTTGCCACTACTATTTGAAATCATGTTAGTCCTCCTATTCATCGTTTTCTCTAAATGCAAAGCTCTCTGATGGGTTTCAGATACAGAAATTGGGTCAAATAAATTCAAAGTATCTTGAAATTGTTGCCTCATGCCTCCAATATAACGTGAAACTAATTGATCTTCCGAATCTGCAAGGTCAACTCTAGCTACAAGTTGATAAAACTCTCGAGTATACTCATCTATAAATTGTGTACCTTGCTTAAGATTATGTAGTTGTTGATATAATGTACGCATATAATTATGGGGCAAAAATGCAACACGCATATGTTTCAAATTTTTTTCCCAAGTATTGATTTTAGACTTACCTTGGCGAATACGGCTTTGCTTTAATTGTTGCCACCATGCAACAGCACGTCCTCTGAATTTGGTCGCCACCAAAGAAACTTTTTTGTCTTGCGGCACCTCCTTAAACTCCAAAATTTCTTCAACCGCAGCTACCCAATCTAGGAATTCTTCAGGTTGTAAACAACCTTTGAAATCTGGAATATCTAATTTGAACCCAGATTCCCATATGTTTGAATTGTATGAAACTAAGGGTTTCTCCCTCCTCCTTCTATGTCTAGCAAACGGATTTTCCATCTCATCCTCAACATTATAGTCTACCTCATCTTCCTCCACAAAACGTAGAGTTGGACTACGGTTTCGAGGCTGGTTAACAACGGCTAAGGCAGTAAGCTGCTTTGTTAGCGCTTCAAACTGCTCTTCCATCTGCTGACAGCGTGCCTCTAGTTGTGTATTGCGTGCAATCTCATCGCATTCATACTCACCATCTACAGCAGCGTGCCTTCCCCCACGTGATCCTCGTGCCATGGTAGGAACCTAACCTGGGCTCTGATACCAACTGATGTAGCGTAGGCATGTAGAAGCAGAATCTATAACACACAAATACTACAACTCTTCCACTAAACCTAAGTTCTACAAGAACACTAGGCTAATAGGCAAAATAATAGAGAAAACCTCTCTAGTAAAATTTTATTCAAAAACACACATAACATAAATAACCTCTCTATAAAGAGTATTTACAGGAATAGAATTTCTCCTACTCCTTTTAGAAAAAGAAATAATAAACCTACTTCTACTAGAGAAAGGAAAAACAATTTAACTAGGAAAAGAAAAAACAATTAAAATCCCAATTCAACTAGGAAAATGATTTTAATTCAAAGTACTAAAGTAAATAAATCCTAATTCAAATAGGAAAAGGAAAACAATAAAAACTCTTTGTTCTTCATAATGTGATTTGCATCAGTCATGTACCAAGGTTTTTTGCACTGGCCCTAGTACCCCTCCAAATCTGCCCATTTTTAGGTTATGTAATATTTCGCAATTGTTTATTTTAGCTATAGCTTAAAGGAAAATAAGAAAAAGAGATTTCATTGAATCAAAGTAAAGTTATCATCTAAGGAACATAAAAGGGGTTGTCAAAGATAGTAAGGATCACATAGTGTCCTTCTACCATGGGTTCCTACACAAAAGGGTACTTAAACGAAATTCATAACAAAAAGTAAATAACGATGAAACACTTAGCAAGATGGAGAACTGGTAAAAAGGTCTCGGTGTACTGAGGTATCTCCCTTTTCATGCGTAGTACTATTTCAGCCACTTCCCATTTATGGGATTTGTCAGGATTGTCCCATCTTCTTTTGTGAGGTAGTAGTACCCACTATCATGGGCTTTTCTAATGGTGTAGGGCCCTTCCCATTTTGGGGAAAATTTGGAGGATCTTGGGAGATTTTTCCTTACATGCTCTGCTGCTCTCAACACCAGCTGCCCCTCAGTGAAGGCCCTTGGATGTACAGTTTGTGCATATGCCTTAGCCATCCTCTGCTGGTACCTCTAGCTTCTTCTTCTAGCCACTTCTCTTTCTTCCTCTAACCTCTCAAGATCCGTCAACCTTCTTTCATTATTTGTGTCCTCGGTGCCTTCTTGGTTTTCTTCAAGCGCTACTCTTGGCATAGGGACGATTAATTCTACGGGGCTGATGGCTTCTGTCCCATAAACTAGGGAGAATGGTGAAAATCCTGTGGCTATCTTCATAGAGCTCCTGCATGCCAAAGTACATTTGCCAAGTGGTCATTCCATTTTCCCTATACTCATGTTTCATTTTTTTAAGGATCTTTAGCATCACCCTGTTTGTGGCTTCAGTTTGACCATTTCCTTATGGGTAGTATGGTGTAGACCTTCCATGCTTGATGTAGTATGCCTCAGTTGGGTTCTTCATGTCTTCGTTTATGAATAGGGTCCCATTGTCACTAATTAGTTTCCTGGGAATCCCGAACCTTGTAATGATGTGTTCTCGAATGAAGTTTGCCATGGCTGCTCTAGTGGCTTTTTTTCAAAGGGATAGCTTCTACCTATTTTGTAAAGTATTCGGTGGCTGCTAGGATCCATATATAGCCATTGGAAGGAGGGTTTATAAGCCTTATAAGATCAAACCCCCAAGTGTGGAAAGGCCACGGCGTTGTCATATCTTGTAGCACATTTGGATGAGTGTGGATTGCATCTCCAAGTACTTGGCATGCATGACACTTTTTAACCAACTCCTCAAAGTCCTTTTTCATTGTTAGCCAAAGTACCCCAACAGTAACAATTGCTTGTAGAGTTTTCTTTTTCCTAGGTGACTTCCACAATCACCAGAATGGACTTCCCTAACTACTTCTCTGGCTTCCCTTGGCCCCAAGCATCTCAAGGGATCCCTGCTATATCCCCTTTTGAATAGGATCTCGTTCTGTAAGAAATATCTGACTACCAGTTTCTTGAGCTGGTGGGCTAATGTCCCGTCAGTTGGTAGGATCCCTTGGGCCGAGCATTCCATGAATGGAGTCCTTTAATCTTCCGCAACAAATACAACATAGCTGTCTTCCTTATCTACTGAAAGTTGACATCTTTGACATCGCTCTTGTACAGTTGTAGCCTCTTTGTTCATATTTGGCCAGTAGTATCCCATACGCTGCATCCTTCTGTATAGGCTGATTTTTTCTGCAACCCTACAGACCTGGCTATGTAGTTCTTCCAATCTTAGCTTTCCTTCTTTCTCGTTGATATAAATGGATAGGATCCCTCCAGGCAATCTCCTGTACAACTCCCCTTCTATCAAAGTGGAATCCCTCAGCTCCTTAATACTTCCCCCATGTCCTGCCTCTTTTATTTTTTCTTTGACCTCATTCCTCCAATCCTAATGCTCTGGTTCTTTAGGGAACATCTTTTTGAGGTTCCTTATGTGTGAGAGACTGCGCCCCCGGCCCATTTTATAGGGATGTTGGGCCAAGCTCATGTGAATGGGTGGAGTCGTGTTGTTGTCTCTCAAAATAGAAGTTCAACTAATTATATTTTCCCCATTAGATTAGGGGTTTTATAATAGAGTCGCCACTTATTTAATTATTGGAAAAACAAGAAAACCATAATTGAAAAATTTCTCATTTTATTAATTTGAAATTTAATTTACATTGATCATAGGAAAATTACATGGCTTTGGTCCTAGATATAATCTAAGATAAAGTACATGGCTTTGTTTCCTAGTTACAATCTAGAAATTGAAAATTACATGGATAAGCATTTGATCTATTAACCCTTGATTTAAGTTTGGAGGCTATGTTACAAGGTGGGAAGGTGTTAGGCACCCACCTTACCTGGTGAAACCGGTAGACTATGGTGGCCAATATTCATATCACATAATCTAATATATCAGTCAAGTTACATGTTGAATTTAAAGTGTGTGCATGTGATAAATCCTAATTCAATTTATTAAGCATTGCATTTGGATTAAAAAATAAATTCTAGTGAATGAGTATGGATGGTGATAACCTAGATTCAAGGATTTGAAAAAATTATTAAACAAACATATTTTTCATATTTTTGATGTGAATTTAAGATCAAAACTAGTGTTTATGCATGAACATGTGATGAACATGCGATGAACAATCAAGAACATGTGAACAACATATAAGAACATTAAAACATATTCAAGAGAATTTAAATAATTACTATCATGCTTTAATCCTAAATTCTCATCATGGCAACACAAAAAACAAGTAAAGGAAAGAGATTATACCTTCATGTAATATCCATACGGTGGAAAAGGAGACTCTTGGTAGAGGTCCTAAGGGTGGAGGAAAAAAAGAGTTAGGAGAGGAAGAGTGAGTCTCACTCAATATCTTGAGTCTCGAGAAAATCAAGATATGACAAGACTACTTAACTTCACTAGAACTCAAGAGAGGAGAAGAGAGGGGGTTTTTGTGTCTTTAGAATGAATGTGATGGGGGTATATATAGTAGTGGTGGAGGAAATATGAATGGAAGGCCATTTAATGAGGGTTGACAAAGAATCATGAATCTAGACCTCATTTTAGTATTTGGGGAAATCTGGTGCATTAAATGAAAAGATTGGTGAGAGTGAGGAGCAAGCAAAGTTCGGTTTTCCCGTAGTTGCTGTAACAGCATATAGAGCCAATTTCGAAAAATCATATCTAACTCAATTCTGATTGGAATTGCCTCATTCTTATGCTCAAATTGAAGCCCCGGATGTCTAGTTTCTGGGAAAATTAATCTCATTTACAGATTCAAAATATTATGAGAGATATTGATGAAATGGTGAGCAGAGGTCATTTGTTAGAAAATTGTTTCAGTACAATTAACATTAATAGGTCCCAAATTAGCTCCCAATTAACATTAAATGGCTCCAATCACTCCCATTTCAGACTTAGTTGGTTCTAAATTTACTCTAATTAAAAGATAATTGCACAAATTACTCATTGAATAATTAATGTTTAATTATCTAATTAATTAGGTGTATGCAACCTCACCATAAAATATAGTCCTAACCAATCAAATTATGATACGTCATCGATCTCAAATTGATTATACTTATAATCAATTGAAATCAATTGTTCATAATCACATATAGTCAGACTCAATTTGTGATGGTGCATTTCAACCATTAAAACTTGATTTGATAATAACTTTTAATCTGATGGTCCGATTAGGGCTCATTACTAGTCGATTTGATCATTAAAACATCAAGATCATTTTGGTGAAATGAGATTAAGGATCTAATGACCAGAATCAAGATGCATATTTTCAATGTGAAATTACCCTTTTACCCTCCATGTGAGGTTAAATGCGTGTTGCAAAATAGGGTGTCAACAGAATGTCCCTCATTGACAGAGCTTGAAAAACGAATGTCAATGTATGAAAGAGACACCTAACTTTGCAATCAGTATTTAACCGTGGTGAATGTATGATGCATGTAGATAAAAATGCAGACGATTATGTTCTAGATCAAAATGTGGACCGAATCTCGAAGGAGATTGCCTACGAACCTTTTAGTGGGAGGATCAGGTTTAAACGTAGTTCATGCATGCAGCCCCCCCCCCTTTTTTTTTTTGAAAAAAAAAAAGAAAAAAAAAATAATAAGTACAAGACATGCTTACCAATGGTCTGATGGATTTGAAGTTTTGGACGTGCTTCCCAGAGGCCCATGATTTGAAATTTGGACGTGCTTCCCAGAGGTCCATGGATTTCAATTTGGACACGCTTTCCAGAGGTCCGATGGATTGAAGTTTGGATGTGCTTCCCAGAGGTCCGATGGATTGAAGTTTAGACGTGCTTCCCAGAGGTCCGATGGTTTGGAATCTTGGACGTGCTTCTCAGAGGTCCGATGATTTGAATTTTGGACGTGCTTCCCAGAGGTCCGATGGATTGAATTTGGACGTGCTTCCCAGAGGTCTGATGGATTGAATTTGGACATGCTTCCCAGAGGTCCGATGGATTGAAGTTTGGACGTGCTTCCCAGAGGTCTGATGGTTGGGAATCTTGGACGTGCTTCCCAGAGGTCCAAGGATTTGAATTTTGGACGTGCTTCCCATAGGTCCGATGGATTGAAGTTTGGACGTACTTCCCAAAGGTTCGATGGATTGGAATCTTAGACGTGCTTCCCAGAGGTCCAAAGATTGAATTTTGGACGTGCTTCCCAGAGGTCCATGGATTTGAATTTGGATGTGCTTCCCAGAGGTCCGATGGATTGAAGTTTGGACGTGCTTCCTAGAGGTCTGATGGTTTGGAATCTTGGACGTGCTTCCCAGAGGTCCATGGATTTGAATTTGGACGTGCTTCCCAAAGGTCCGATGGATTGAAGTTTGGACGTGCTTCCTAGAGGTCCGATGGTTTGGAATCTTGGACGTGCTTCCCAGAGGTCCAAAGATTGAATTTTGGACGTGCTTCCTAGAGGTCCATGGATTGAAGTTTGGACGTGCTTCCCAGAGGTCCGATGGATTGGAATTTGGACGTGCTTCCCAGAGGTTCGATGGAATGGAGTTTGGATGTGCTTCCCAGAGGTCCGATGGAATTGGATTTGGACGTGCTTCCCAGAGGTCTGATGGTTTGAAGTTTGGATGTGCTTTCTAGAGGTCCGATGGTTTGGAACGTATTATTCATACTGATGTGTGCAGGCCTTTTACCCTAATACCTGCAAAATAAATACTTTCAATTAGTAACAGAGTTATTCATTGAAAAGACTTTGGCATACCTGGCGAATGCCCCTAGTTTGGGACATACTCCATGCTTCGATGAATGCTGAGGGTGGATAGTTGACTTGATGTTGCATCACTGGAGAATGTGGAAGAAGATCATAGCTTTATGTTCCTGTAGAAGAATTTAATGAAGATTTTTTTTTTTTTTTTTGAATTTGGAAAACTTGAATTTTTCAAAGGAATTGAAAATTTTGGATTTTTTTTTTTGAAAAAATTTGGAAATCCTGAATTTTTTTTGAAGGAATTGAAAATTTTGATTGATGATTTTTTTTTTTTTTTTTTAAAACCGACCTAAGAAGTACAAGCCCAATGCCCCTAGTCCTAAGGCCTTTTTTGAAAATTTCCTTCTTTTTTTTTTTTTGAAAATTTTGGAAATCTTGAATTTTTTCATGGAATTGAAATTTTTGATTGATGATTTTTTTTTTTGGAAAAATTTAGAAATCTTGAATTTTTTCAAGGAATTGAAAATTTTGAATTTTTTTTTTTTTGAAAGAAACCTAAGAAGTACAAGCTTAATGCCCCTAGTCCCAAGGCCTTTTTTGAAAATTTTGTCTTTTTTTTTTTTTTTTTGAAAAACCTATCCTTTGAATGATAATAACTTTGGCTGGAAATTGATGCAGATTACTGGATAAGTCCTTGCTGAATTCCTGCAAAAAGATAATTTCAATTAGCAATGGATTTATTCATTGAAATGAATTGGAAGTACTTACCCAATGCCCCTAGTTTAGGGCATATTCCATACTTAGATTGAATTTGAATTCATTTGATGTTGTGGCCATTGGGAAACATGAAAGAAGATCATGGTTCGTCATCATTGGTTCCTACAAAATTGCTTTCTTTCTCTAGCTTGTTAGAAACCAGTTATCATGAAAACATTTTTGGCCATTACCATTAGTGTAGACATGCTTGCGAAAAATGGATTGATGCCTCAAATGAAACCATGCTTTCATGAGAGAAGGACGTATTTGCATACAATATAAATAGGTCAATGCCCTAAGTTTGAGCATGCTTGATGCAAAACAAATGAGCTTAGCCTAACATGCACCCAAACAATTTTGTCACATTGTTTTGAATTTGTTCTTCAAGGTTATTTGGGTGATTGGGACCGGGCCTTTGAAAGGCTGCTACGTACCTCTTTTATAGAGGATCAGGTCAAGACGTAGTTCAAGAGAACTAGATTTTTGAAAAAGAATGATTTTTTTTTTTTTGAAATGAGATTTCTCTTTTTTTTTTCTTTTTTTGGAGAAAAAACAAATTTCCATTTTTTTTTGAACAAGATGTGCCTTTGAACAACCATTTTGGAAAATCATAGTGTTTAAAAACCAAACAAATCTCTTTGATTATGAAGGATCAAGATCATTAAACTCATGTAAGCAAAATTTGCTTCTTTCTTTTGAACATCGTCAGATTAAGTCTCCAAAGGCAATCAAGAAATGAAGTGTGATAATATTTATGAATCACATTGTCGGGTGCAAACAAGGAGAGTGCTCCAAGTTTGAAATTTCTTTTGAGTCATTTGAGGATTTGAGAATTTGAGAAATTTTGTCCTCGGACATATCATCCTGTGGGGTTTGACAATTTTAAGCATTTTTCCTTTTTAATTCAAGAGAAAATAATATTAGAGTTTAAGATGTGCCTACAACTAGCAAGACTTCAAGGAGGTCTTATTCATGGGTTGTAATGTAGGCCAGGTTTAGGTTATGACATGAATGATATAAAAAGGCTCAAAATTCCTTATGATGTTCCCCAAAGTATGCATTACTCAAAAATCAAGTATTAGAAGAGTCTTCATTGGTCACTTGTATCAACATTTGTATGTAAGCTCATTTCTCTTGAATCATAACTCTAGACTTTCATCTTGTAAAATCCTTTTCTTTTTCAGATTACATCTTCAAGTTTTCAATTTGCTAAGATTTTACCATTTTCTTTTCTTTTCTTTGGCCCTAACTTTTGCCTAGACCGCCCTTTTGGGTTTTCAGCCTAGCGGGCTTCTTTTCTTTTCTTTTCTTTTTTTTTTCTTTGGCCCTAACTTTTGCCTATACTGCCCTTTTGGGTTTTTAGCCTAGCGGGCTTTTTTTTTTTTTTTTTTTTTTTTTTTTTCTCTTGATTGAATGAACTTTTGGGGACATTTTTCCCTCCTTTTTTTCTCAACTTAATGCTTTTTGGTCCTTTTGATGCACTCTCTAGAATTCTTTCTTGCCTCAATGTACTTGCACTTTTCTATGCTTGATGAATTTTTTCCTTTTTCGATGAACTCTCTTTTGGATGAACCTTGTATTCCTCTTGGAATGATGAATTTTAGATTCTTCAAACTTGATGCACATTTTGCTTTCTCTCACATTGATGGAATTTCATTTCTTTTTCCTTGATTGAGTGAAAGCTCATCTTTCTTTGATGATCTCTTATCTTTAGCTTAATGAATTCTCTACTTGTCTTTCATATCTTCTAAGAGAGCTTTATCAATTAGCTTCAAAGCTACAAGGTCGACTCCTCCTTAACATGAGATTTAAGCATGCATATTTTGAATTTTCCCACCCTAGGTTTAGATTTTAGTGTGTTCATGCGAAAAAAAGGCTAAGTGTTTAAAAGCTCAAATGGGCTAGCAATGGATAATGATCATTCTAGGTAATAGGAAATAATTTGGTTTAACCAAAGATGGCCTCCTATCCCTAGTAATGCTTGCTTGTAGGCACAGTGACTTGAGCTCTTTTAATAAATTCCTCTTAAAAGAAAAAGTATGAATGCTCTATTGGAAACACAAAAGTTTTTAGAAATTTGGAATGAATGCATGAGCTTTTTGAATTTTCTGATGGATGGATTCTTTTTGATTGCCTTTTAAGAAAATTTCTTCTTATATTATAAGTCAAGTAGCAAAAGTCTTTACATGGATCAAATGAAATTAATCATTCCTTGGTACAAGTTGATTGCTCAAGTCTTTAAACATTAAGATTTAGAAAATGTTTTGTCTAAGGGATTCTCATGTACTATTTTGAAAAGAAGATTTTAAAGAATCTTGAAATCTTTGAAAGAAAAAAAAGGGGTCTTTTTGAAAAAGTCACTAGGAAGTTCAATGCCCATGACTTAAGGGCTCAATTCCCCTAGTCCAAAGACTTTTTTTTTTTTTTTTTTTTTGAAAATTTTTCTCTTTTTTTGGGAAAGATTTGGAAATCTTGAAATTTTTTTTTTTTTTTGAAAATATATATACATATATAAAAGAATAAAGTACATCAAATGTTACATGGATTTTTAAAATTCAAAAAAACATAGAAACATGGAATAAACTAACAAAATTTAAGCTTAACTATGATGTTGCAAACCAAATGTGAAGTGAGGCAAAGTTGGGCTGCTTGCTTCTTCTTGGTCCATTGAGGATGCTTAAGACTTGGTATGCTTGAACCTTGATTATGATGAAATGGCTTGGGCTTGCACTTGGAAGACTTGAACCTTGATTATGATCTTTGGGTATTTGCTTGAAATGGCTTGGGCTTACACTTGGAAGGCATGCATCTTGTGAGCTTTTGGCCTTTGATGTTGATCATGTGTATACACCTTTGATGGGCTCAAGTATTGGGCTTAGAATGATTCAGGAAACAATTTTTGTTTTCCATACCAAGTAGAGTTCAATCACACGCTTTTAGGTTTGAGTTCATTCACAACATACAAGGTTCAAACAATCATAATGGGCTCAAGCGTTGGACTTGAATTATCATGGTTCAAACAACGGCCAAACAAATGCGTAATGAAATGCAATTTACATGGACCAACCTAGAGGTAGGTTCTATGGGTCATTACAACATGGGTAGAAGGTAGGTTAAAGGTCCCCACAAGCTAGGACGTCGTACCTCCCAACTTGTGATGCCAAGAGCGCCGCGTTGGTCCGAATGGTACAGTTTGTCCCTATGAACCACAATGGCATAACCATGATGATCCTTGTCGCGGTGAGTGGTAGGTTCACCGCTGGGTATGTGAGTCTCAGGAAGACCACAATCCACGGCTATTACTACTGGGCTTCCGGGCTAGCACACAAATACAATAAATTTCATTCAAGCAAATGATGCATGACATGCAAACATAATGACATATTAGACATATTATATACAAAAAGAAATAAACAAACAATGACATGGTTGGCCACCATAACCTAATTGAAGCTTAGCCCTCAATATCCCCAATGGAGTCACCACTGTGAGAGACCGCGCCCCCGGCCCGTTTTATAAGGATGTTGGGCCAAACCCACGTGAATGGGTGGAGTCGTGTTGTTGTCTCTCAAAATGGAAGTTTGACTAGTTATATTTTCCCCCTTAGATTAGGGGTTTTACAATGGAGTCACCACTTATTTAATTATTGGAAAAACAAGAAAACCATAATTGAAAAATTCCTCATTTTATTAATTTGAAATTTAATTTACATTGATCATAGGAAAATTACATGGCTTTGGTCCTAGATACAATCTAAGATAAAGTACATAGCTTTGTTTCCTAGTTACAATCTAGAAATTGAAAATTACATGGATAAGCATTTGATCTATTAACACTTGATCTAAGTTCGGAGGCTATGTTACAAGGTGGGAAGGTGTTAGGCACCCACCTTGCTCGATGAAACCGGTCTTCTAGACAATGGTGGCCAACATTCATATCACATAATCTAATATGTCAATCAAGTTACATGTTGAATTTAAAGTGTGTGCATGTGATAAATCCTAATTTAATTTATTAAGCATTGCATTTGGATTGAAAAATAAATTCTAGTGAATGTGTGTGGATAGTGATAACCTAGATTCAAGGATTTGAAAAAGTTATTAAACAAACATATTTTTCATATTTTTGATGTGGATTTAAGATCAAAACTAGTGTTTATGCATGAACATGTGATGAACAATCAAGAACATGTGAAGAACATATAAGAACATTAAAACATATTCAAGAGAATTTAAATAATTACTGTCACGCTTTAATCCTAAATTCCCATCATGACAACACAAAAAACAAGTAAAGGAAAGAGATTATACCTTCATACAATATCCATACGGTGGAAGAGGAGACTCTTGGTAGAGGTCCTAAGGGTGGAGGAAAAGAAGAGTTATGAGAGGAAGAGTGAGTCTCACTCAATATCTTGAGTCTCGGGAAGGCCAAGATATGACAAGACTACTCAACTTCACTAGAATTCAAGAGAGGAGAAGAGAGGGGGTTTTTGTGTTTTTAGAATGAATGAGAGGGGGGTATATATAGTAGTGGTGGAGGAAATATGAATGGAATGTCATTTAATGAAGGTTGACAAAGAATCATGAATCTAGACCTCATTTTAGCCTTTGGGGAAATCTGGTGCATTAAAGGGAAAGATTGGTGAGAGTGAGGAGCAAGCAAAGTTCGGTTTTCCCGTAGCTGCTGTAACAGCATATAGAGCCAACTTCGAAAAATCATATCTAACTCAATTCTGATCGGAATTGCCTCATTCTTGTGCTCAAATTGAAGCCCTGGATGTTTGGTTTCTGGGAAAATTAATTTCATTTACAGATTAAAAATATTCTGAGAGATATTGATGAAATGGTGAGCAGAGGTCCTTTGTTAGAAAATTGTTTCAGCACAACTAACATTAATAGGTCCCAAATTAGCTTCCAATTAACATTAAATGGCTCCAATCACTCCCATTTCAGACTTAATTGGTTCTAAATTTACTCTAATTAAAAGATAATTGTACAAATTACTCATTGAATAATTAATGTTTAACTATCTAATTAATTAGGTGTATGCAACCTCACCATAAAATGTAGTCCTAACCAATCAAATTATGACACATCATCGATCTCAAATTGATCATACTTATAACCAATTGAAATCAATTGTTCATAATCACATATAGTCGGACTCAATTTGTGATGGTGCATTTCAACCATTAAAACTTGATTTGATGATAACTTTCAATCTGGTGGTCCGATTAGGGCTCATGACCAGTCGATTTGATTGTTAAAACATCAAGATCATTTTGGTGAAATGAGATTAAGGATCTAATGACCAGAATCAAGATGCATATTTTCAATGTAAAATTACCCTTTTACCCTCCATGTGAGGTTAAATTCGGGTTGCAAAATAGGGTGTCAACACTATGATGGAATGTTCTTGCTTACTTACTCTTATCAGAGTGTCTCTTCCTTTAAATGGTACTTGGGATCCTAGGGTGGCTAGTGCATCAACAAATCTATTCTCACTCCTTTGGGTGTACTCCATGCTAAAGGTCTGGAATTCTTGCTCCAGCCTTTGCGCCCAAGTTTTGTAGGTTGCCAAACTCTACTCCCTTAGTGCAAAGTCATCCTTCACCTGAGAGACCACGAGATTGGAGTCTCCTAAAACCCTCATATGTTTTACTCCTATGCTGAGTGCTATGGTCAGCCTAATCAAGTATGCCTCGTACTTAGCAGCATTATTTGAACAGAAAAACCCAAGCTTGAAAGATAAGGGCATGGTGTCCCTTTCTTCGCAACTTAGTACGATTCCCAGTCCATTTGAGGTTGCCGTTGCTGACCCATCAAATCTCATTGTCCACTTCTTTCCCGGGAGCTCTGCCACTACCACTTCCCCGAGGATCTCCTCATTTAGTGAGCATTCCTCTTTCCCAGGGAACTGGGCTAGTAAATTTGCTATGGCTTGACTTTTGATAGCCTTAGGGTCCTGAGGCTGATGTCATATTGAGAGAGCTAGACCAACCATTATGCTATCCTTCCTGTTAGGAGAGGCTGGTGAAGGAGTGCTTTTATGGGATGTGATTTAGTCACCAAGAGGATTTGGTGGGTTGAGAAGTATCATTTTAGCCTTTGGGACGCGTCGATAACCACCAGACATGCTCTTTCTATCCTAGGTACCTAGTCTTGGTATCTTTGAGAGTCCTGCTTACGGAATAAATGGGTTGCTCATTCCCATCATCATCTTTTTGTGCTAGCAGGGCTTCTATAGCCTAGGAGTTTGATGCTAAATATAGCAACAGGGGTCGCCCATGTACTGGTGCTTGTAGGGTGGGAAAATGATTCATAATTTGCTAGATCCTCTAAAAGGCTTCCTGCTGCTCAATTCCCCAAGTGAACTCAACCCTTTTTTCAAAAGTTTGGATAAACTACTTGTGACTGAAGCCAATCCTGGCAAAAACCTCCTGATGTAGAAGACCCTTCCCAGGAAACTTTTGAGCTCTCATATTGTTGTAGGCCTTTTCATTGTTGCGATGGCTTTAGTTTTGGCTGGATCCACACTTATGCTTCTGTGATGTACTAGGAACCCAAGAAACTTTCCAGCAGATACTCCGAAGGCACACTTCATGGGGTTCATGCATAGTTTGTACTTCCTGCACCTTTCAAAAACCTGTTCAAGTATCTGGAAGTGTCCTACCTTAGTTTTTGATTTTACCACAATATCGTCCACATAATCTTCCATTTCCTTGTGCATCATATCATGGAAGATAGCTGTCATGTCTTGTTGGTACGTGGCCCCTGCATTTTTAAGGCCAAAGGGCATCACAATGTAATAAAAGTTTTCGATTGGAGTTCTAAATGCTATCTTCTCTGCATCTTTGGCAGCCATGAGGATTTGGTTGTACCTATTATACCTATCTATAAATGAAAACATAGAGCTTCCTGCAGCTGAATATACGAGGTTAACATTGGGCAGGGGAAACTCATCTTTTGGACATGCCTTGTTCAGATTGCGAAAGTCCACACAACATCGGATTTGGCCATTCTTTTTCTTCATAGCTACTATGTTGGAAAGCCACTTGGGATGCTGGATGGGCTTGACAAAACCAATTGCTAGCAGCTTCTTGACTTCTTGAGTTGTTTGAGCTTCCACATTAGTGTGAAAGACCTTGGCTGGTTGAACTACTGGCTTGATTCCTGGGTCTATGTTGAAAGAATGGACCACCAGTCTTGGATCCAAACCAGGCATTTCATCATAGGTCCATGCGAACACATCCACATATTTCTTGAGTAAGGCCACTAATTGCTCTTTCTCTTGTGCTGTCAGCTGACTATTTATGAAAACAGGCTTCTAGGATCCCAGCTTGGTCCCCAAGTTTATCTCTCCCAATTCTTCCTCGGGTTGAATTTGCGCTTCCTTAACTGGGTCCTCTAGGATTTCTTCTTGAGCCATCATACAATCTGGTGGTCCGAGACCCTCCTACATGATGCATTCAGGCCTCTCACACCTTCATAAATGATAAATTAACCTTCCTCCAAGTTCTCGCACCATCACGCATTCTCGGGATCCTAAGGAGTTGGGCTTCCTCTTTTGCCTTTTTCTCTCCAAGAGGTTTCTCAGGTCATGGGTACTCCCTCCTTCTTCTTTTTTTAGGATAGGTGCTCCAGGGGTCCTCGACATGGGGCTCTCATCATCTGGCTCCAACTCACTATAAAACATCGTTCCCATAAAATTTACTTCTCCTTGGCTGAAAGGGTTATGGTTGGCAGGGATCCTTACGAGCCTTCCATTCAATCTCCCTTTAACACATTGATGGTACATGGAAGGAATAAGGCGGTGCTTATGCAGCCATAGGCATCCCAACAACACATGGTAAGAAACTTCTGAGTTGATCATGTGAAATCTAGTCAAGGCTACTATTGGGCCTACCCTCAAGGCTAGCTGCACATATCCCTTAGTTGCTTTTGCTGATTCTCCAAATCCTGTTATTTGCATGAGACCCCAGGATACTTCTGCTAGTCTGGCCCATGGCTTCCAGGGTACTCAGGGTTATGAGGTTAAGTGATGCCCCTATGTCTACTAATACTCTTCTGACTTGAACACCGTTAATGGTGGCCATCAGATAGAGGGGTTTGCGATGGTCTGGATGCTCAACCTCCATGTCTTCATCAGTGAAGGTTATTGCATTGGTTGTCTCCATGTAAGCTCGACTAATATGGGATTTTGTTGTGAAACATTCCATTCCTAAATCTGCTGCTATAATCATGAAGGACTCCGTGGCCACCCTTTTTGCTTCTGGCCCAAATCCCAACTGGTTGAATAGTGATCTGAACTTAGGATTCTTCTAAAGGGTCCTGGCTGTGCTTGGATGGAAGGATCCTTCAGATTCTTCTGCTTCCGCTAGGTTCCCATGGATTACTACAACCATCACTCATTTTCCCTTGTGGTTGGGTAAAGGGTTCCTTTGCATTTCGGGTTTCTTTTGAGTGAACTCCAAGGTTACCTCCCTAAGCTTTTTGTGAAAAAGCCTACGGAGGGTCCAACAGTCCTTGGTAAAATGCTTGACATAATTATGAATCCTGCAAAACAAGGGATTTTTCCTTTCTTCCTCAGTTGGTGGCTTGGATACAGTAAATGGCCTAACAATTCCATCTCTAATCCATTTATCCAAGACATGATTCAATTCCTCCACAGTACATGGGCTCATAAGTGGTTCCTCAACAAATTTTCCTTTAGGTTCTTCCTCTTTTCTCCTATTGATACTGTCATAGCTCAAGGTACTAGCACCCTCTTTGTTCTCATATTTTGTGCTGTCTTTCTAGTTCTTTGCAGCAGGTTAGCAAACTGGGTTATGCATAAATTTTCGAGGTTAAGCCTATAATCAAAGAGCATGTTGGATATACAAGTCTCTATGAACTCTTTTTCTTCATGGTCTCCATAATAGTCTAGAGAAACATCTTCAAACTTTTTAATGAACTGGACAGGATCATCTCTAGGCCTTTGTCTCACCATTTGAAGGCTTTGGAAGGTGACCTTGTCCTCACCTAGGTAATATTTTGCACAAAATCTCTCCATCATTTAGTCCCAGGTTTTAATGGACCTAGGCCTCAGAATGGTATACCATGTTTAAGCCCTGTCCACTAGGGACTTAGCAAATTCCCTTAGACACAGCTCCTTGTCTCCTGCGTAAGGGCCCATAGTGTGAATAAACGTACTCATGTGTTCCACAGCATTTCCATTCCTTCCATCAAAAGGATGGAACTTTGGGGGTTTATATTCTTTGGGATATGGCTTGCCAAGGAGCTCTGGCAGGAATGGGGGATCCTAAGAAAATTGCTTGGGGATCCCTGAGAGTTTTTTCCTTTCCTGCTCCAAAAGGGCATTAACATCTGCTAGTGTTAGATATAGGGGGTTGGCTCCCCCTTTTATTGCTGACCCTCTCTTTGGTTGGGCCCTATCCTGGTTTACCACAGGGGGGACGTTATCCTTGATTTCCTGGGTCCTACCCTCTTTGAGGAGGCGAATCTCTTGCTGTAAATCTTTCAGCATTTCTGCCATTCGAGTCACAAGGTCTGGCTCTTGTCCTGCGTGCCTTTGTCCCGATACAACCTCTTATTCTACCAAAGGTACCTTGTTTCTCTGTCTGGAGGCCACTTCATTTTCTCCTACGGGCTTAGAGTAACTTTGCTATTCCTTGGTGTTAGAGCCATGCTCTGCAAAGGGACTGCTTCTTCCCTCTCCTTTACCTAGTCCTCAGTGGAGTCGCCAAAATGTAAGGGTCCTTTTTTGGACAGTGTCCAGGTCCAAGTAAAAGCAAGGACCCTGGGCCTTTTAGTTGTTGTTTCAAGGGATTAGGCTTGGTTCACCGCAGCTAAATGGGCTGATTACAAATCAAGTGGTGCATAGAGTAAGAATCCTACAATACATACATACTAGCAAAAAGAAATATATATGTATGGAATAGCAAGAAATAGTAAAGGAGCAATGTGATAAAGAAAAACTTGAAATAAATGCTAGAGATCCTTAAAATTATATGAGATATTTCATCACTTTTATTAATCGTGAATTACAATGTGCTCACTGAGATGTGTTACAAGGTCTAAATAAACTCAAAAATTACAGACTTAGATGGCTCTCTAAGCCTGTAAGACTTGCAAAGTTTGAATCTCTTGAATCCAAGTATGTCCTACAATGGCTGTTTTTAGGATACCGGGCAATATTTCTCTTTCTTTTACTACTTTTTTTGAGTTTTTTGACAGAGTTTTCTTAGCGATTCTGTTTTGATTTTTTCTTTTTGAATCCCACTTCCACTGTTGGATGCTTCCCCTTTTATAGTGTCATCCTAGGATTCCAAGGTATTGTTGATTCCCCTCTTTTGTTCCCCTGGGTACCAAAGTCTATGTCGTGCCAGCCACTTCGGTGGCTGGTCCCTTCCTTTTTTCTTATAGTTTTCTTCTTTTGATGCCTTTACCCCAAAAACTTCTTGCTGACTTTCCTTTCTGGGGTGTCCCTAGAGAGCTGACTTCTAATCTCTCTTCCTTCAAGGCTTCTACACCTCACCTTTTTAGATTCAACTTTTTGGCTACCTTTCCTTTTGTCATTTTTCTCGAGTGAGCTGATTCCATCTCTGCTAGGTTGAAAGTTTTCCCAACTACTTCCTTTCGTGGTTCTTCTTTTTGGGTTCCTCGAGGTACCAACCCTTTGTTCATGAATTGTTAGTCCCAAGCTCTCTGATTCCTTTCTGCATCATTGGGTGGCTGATAAGGAAGTATCTGTTCTTCGTTCCTTGTGTTTTCTAGAAACTTTTTTTGAGTTGTCTTAATCTCATCCTAGTTTTGCTGCATGTCCCAAGGACCTCAGGCTTTTGGCAGTCGCTGGGTATCCCGGCCCAGTTCTTATCACTGGACTCCCTTTTGATTTTCTGATTTTGACAGGCTAGGCTTCTTCCTTTCTTCCCTTCGTTTTCTAAGGCCTATCCCTTTATGGGTTTTGGGCTTAAATCCTTTTTAATGGATGGCCTACCATCCTTTTTTTCCTTGTTATGAGCTCAATCCTTTTATTATTATTTTTTCATGGAGTTTAATTTACTGTGCCACTATAGGCTTTGGTACAGCATTATAACTTTTTAGATCTCAACACATCCTTACTCGCTAATTGATAGAGAGCGGCCCTTAGCCATGGCCTATATTTTTGTTGATCACTCTAGAGAGATCCTTTATTCTGAATCCATAAATCGCAGCTTTTATCGTCGTGAAGCATACAACCACACCAATAGCAAATATTTGGAAACCTTTCGTACTTAAAAGTAAACCTAAAACTTAGAGTAACAACTCGCCCCCAACATAGGGGTAGAGAATAGAGATATATCAATATTCACCATGACCCTTATAAAGTGTCCTCCTTCATCAATAACCCCTATAGACTTTTGCACCTCTCCAATAGTTACACATTGTCATATATCTAATGGGAAGATTATGGACCTGCACCCAAAACAAGACTTCATCGAAAAGCACATTCCATATAAGGTTATTAGAATCATAACTTTGAACGACTTCAAGATGTTTATCAAAGCTCCAAGGTTGGCCTTGAATGATTATGTCAACATCAGCCAGATTATCGAACACAAACAAAACTTTATGTTCACCAAGGTTTCAAATCTTGAAACCGTTTGTAGACCGCCCAAGCTATTTAAAGGTTCTTGCCATGACCTCCATTTTCAAAAATGAAGATATTAGGAATTTTGTAGCTAAAATGAATTCCCCAATCTTTGATCTATGCTAAAGATAAATCTCAAGTTCTCTCTTTTTGAGAGAGATTACTCCAGCTATTGATGACAACCCAACAAGTATATAATTGTATTCAAACAAACTGGCTTATTACTGCAACCTTTTTAGAAACGGGCTTATTTTCACAAATATCTTGAAAGATGATCACTTTATATTGCCTAGACAGGAAAATATCTGAATCCAGTTTTATTAATACTCTTTTTTCGTATTATTCTTTTTCGTATCAGTATCAAGACAAGAAAGATGAATAAGTATGGAGAGAGTAATAAACATGAAAATCATCATCATTAATTGAATATTTAACTTTCAAAAATTGATGATGGAAAATATGTAAAGAAGATATTTCATAGGGAATCATAGCTTTAGAATTATAGTTATGGGCACGGGGACCAGTACTAATCCCATAAAAGTTTTCCCTTGAACGCTTAAAGTATAAGTACGTGAAGTCATTATGGATTAATACATATCAGGCCTTACACATAGACTTCAATATAAGGACGCAACACAATTGAAGTGGTATCAGAGTAGGCACACTTTAATTAGGGTTAATCTTTGCTATGTGATCCATTGACCCCTGTTTGTCATGGATAGAGGACAGTCTCTTATTATACCTCCTTTATTTGAGGGTACTAACTATGCATATTGGAAAGTACGCATGAAAGCTTTCTTGCAGTCTTTAGATAAGAAAGTGTGGCAAGCTGTGGAGATAGGTTGGACCAAGCCAACGGAAGCGCCAGCCGATTGGGATGATGCTAAGATCAAGGCGAAAAACTTCAACAGTAGGGCATTGAATGCTCTATTCAGTGCAGTCACTAATGAGAAATTCAAGAAGATATCCTCTACTGAAACTACGAAGGAAGCATGGACCATCCTCCAGATAACCTATGAAGGAACCAAGGCTGTCAAAGATTCAAAGTTTCAAAGAGTCACTACAAGCTTTGAAGAGATCAAGATGGAGGAGGATGAGTCGTTCGATGAGTTCTATGCCAAGCTTAAGAATATAGTGAACTCAACGTCTAATCTTGGGTAAGAGCAAAATTCTCAGATCTCTACCTGAGAGATTCCATGCCAAAATCACTGCCATTGAGGAATCAAAGGACATTGAAAAAAATTCCTTTGACTGAGTTGGTTGGAAATCTACAGACCTATGAGTCAAGTTTGACAAAGATCGGGAAATCGAGTAAGAGCAAGAGCATGACATTGAAGGCCAAAAGTAGTGATACTGATGAGTCTTCTGATGATGAAGATTCTAAGATGAAGTACTACATCACCAGGCAATTCAAGAAATTTATGAAGAATGGCAATCCAAAGGGCTTTGACAAGGATCGTAGATAGTCGAGTTCTTCTCAGTCTAAGAGCCAAGACAAAGGGAAGAAGGATGCTTGGGATGGCGGTTAATACACTGTTCGCTCAGGACCAAAGTGCTTTGGGTGTTAAGGCTTCGGTCATATGAAACAAGAGTGCCCTACATATCTTAAGACCATTGGGAAGAGCAAGGCACTTACTGCTACGTTGAGTGACACTGAGCCTGAGGATTATTTTGATAATGAGGATGATGGAATCCTAAATGCCTTCACTGCCACTATAAATCCTACTGGGGGGATTGTTGAAGATATGGATGAAGAAGAGGAATTGGTGGAATCTAAGTTTGAGAAGATGGATGAACAAAATGACATCCACATAGCCTATGCAAAGTTATACAAGGTCTTAGAAAAGCATGAGAAGATGTATAGGTTAGCCACCAAGATACTTAGTGATATGGAGCTTGAGCGAGAAGAAATCTCTACAAAGTTTGATGAAACAAATTAGACTATTGGAGCACTGAGGTTTGAGAATAATATCTTGGCTGAGAAGACCAAGAAGCTTAAGGCAGAATTGTTCCAAGTCAGAGCTCAGTTGGAAAGAACAAGCACTAAGCTCAATGAGATGCTTAGTCTTTAGAAATCTACTTTCGATTGAACCAGTTTAGGGTATGATTTCTTTTTTCCTAGTATTGCTTCTACTACTGCTACCATTTTTGTTCCTCCTGCTAATAATATTGAAACTGAGAACAATGTTGTTAAAAATGAATTAGCTAGTGAGAACGTAGAAAATGGTAAATCTATTTTAGGAGCACCTCCTAAGCTTGATAAGAAAGAGATTGAAAACTTTAGGGTTAAGAAGGGAAACTCTTAAAAGCCTAAGCAGAAAAAGTAGCATTTCTGTCATCACTGTGGCGCAGCTGGACATACTCGACCTAATTGCTACAAGTGGTTAGCCACTCAAAAGAGCGACAGCATGATCGCATCGGGAGACCAGAATCAATTTCCATCCTTTTTTTCTCCTCTTGGAGATCTTCTCGAAATCCTCATGTTCCTTTCGAACTTGAACGGTTTTAACTTTTCCCCCCTCATCGCCGGATCAAGGGTCTGCTAAACGAAAAGGGCTCCAAGTGATTTTGTCACTTATTCTCTCTCCCCTTCATTTTTTTTTTTTTTTGCATTACTTATGTGTTTTTGCTTTATTGTTTTGAATCAGTCTAGTTTTAAGCATTGCTTTGTTTTGTTTAACATGTTTTTGTTTGGTTTTGTTTTCAGTTTTGCTTTGTTTTGTTTTTCATATAAAAATAAAAAAAATTGAAAAATACAAAAACAGTGTGTGTTTGTGTACATTGGTACTTGTGTACCTTGGATGGCCATTGAAACAATGTTTTCTAAACTTTGTATCTCTTGTAACTTAGATGAACATCTCTATGCACAACTAAGTAAGTGAGCTTTGTGACTTGTATTTGTGATGAGTAAGATTAAGTAATCTCTTGTACTTAACACTCGTATCACTCTTTTTGACGGGAAGGACTAGAAAATCTTAAGAGAAATGTATAAATAACCATCTCACCACTGTTGCCTGCCAATCATGAAATGACATCTGTATGCTTTGGCATAGCAAAAGTGCAATGTCAATGACATCTGTACGCTTCGGCATAGCAAAAGTGCAATGTCAAAAGCTTAACATCATTGGGTATTTCTTTTCTCTCTCTTATATACCCATACACGGTTTGCTTAAAAGAAAAAAATATGCAAAGAAAAATAAAAGCAAAAAGATCAAAATGCTTTATATATGATTGCAAGAGTGTATTCTAGAAGATATGGGAGTTATAGGATGTATCTCGAATGTGATAGTCCCCATCAAATAGTTATGATTGTGTGTGAGTTAAAGTGATTTTCTCATATCTCAAATCATCATAACATGCAGACGCTTATGCAATCATGCAATGTTTTTTCACATACAACACACAATATTCTTTGCTACTCTTGATACATGTGCAGGTACAATGTGATTTGGTCATCACAAGGAATACATGTGTTAATGTATGCTCACTGAATTGTTTTTACTTGTTTTTGAAATATAAAATTGGTTAGATTTGTTTAGTGTGTGTGTGTGTTTTGGGATCTAAATGCTTATCAATTTTATTGATGAGAGATGATATTGAGAGCTTAAAATGTTGTTTGGATCTTTGGTTGAGTCATGTTTGATTGCATTCATATTTGTGTTTTTCTCTTCATTGAAAAACTGTTTTTTAGCAACCTCGACAGCTCCTCGACACCTAGCTTATCTATCAAGCTCTTCAGCTTCTTTTAATCGCAATCTCAACAACTTCTCGATAGCATCTCGATCCATCGAGAAAGTTTCTGTCTCCTTGATAGCTCCTCGATCCATCGAGCTTCTTTTTGGCTGTGGACACCTTTAGACACCTGCTCGATAGTTGCATTTGTCGACCCTTTTTAAAGCTTGACACCTCTAATTGTCAAGAATTATTGACCTTCTATATATTCATTTAGTGCGATTCGGAACTCATTTAGCTCTATCTCTCTCGATCTCTCTAGACTCTTCACCTCCCAAAACCTCTCTTTGTCACTCCAAACTTCATCCTCAAGAATTTTTTGGCCTAAATCAAGGTTTTCTTCACTTGGTAAGGGTCTTAATCCTTTCTTTTACATGCATTTCATGCATTTGACCTAACTTTTTGGGATTTTTTTGAAAATTTTGGGGTGTTTCAAAATCGATGAAGTTATTGTGACATTTTTGGGATGGGCTTTGTATTTTTTATCTTAAAACATCATGCATTACATCTCATTTGCATTATAATAATGTTTCATGCATTCTTAGATATGTGTTTACTTTGTTGCAAACATGTGTGCTGGTAGGATTAGATTGGGTTGAGCCCATGATGGTTTTTTACTATTGCATATCACATGCTCATGCATTTCATGCATATGTACTTTACATTCTATATATTTTTATATATTGAACTATTTTAGGACTTTTCTGATTGTCTCTTTCTCCCCTCCTCACTCTCTAGTTTTCGTTAGTGCGTCATGGCACCTAAACGTAAGTCTGTTCCATCCCAGAACTCTCTTTGTTCCAGGGAATCCACTTCTTCTGATCCTACTCCCTCACACGTCCAGTTCCGTGATGAGAAGGCCAAAACAGACTTCTTTGAGAACTTTTCTAGACGAGGCGTTCATTTGGAACGCCAAGTCATTTTGTCGAACTTCTCCGACATTGACCTACCCACTGTCATTCACAGTAAGGGCTAGGAGTCATTGTGTGACGTCTCGGTCACTTGTCCATCCGTGATTATCCAAGAGTTCTACTCCAACATGCATTGATTTGATTATTCAGTAACTCTTTTGTTACTCATGTTCGAGGTACATGCATTGTGGTTACACTGGATATTGTATCCGATGTGCTCCGTGTCCCAAGGGTAGAGCATCCTGACCACCTCGGTTATGATCGTTTAAGGATTGTGTCCAAAGACAAGCTCATATCTTCTTTCTGTGAGCATCCCTCTGATTGGGGTGATCATCAGTTCACCTTTTGTACGGCCTTTGCTAAAGGCCCTAGGTTTTTTAACATGGTTATGGCCTTGGTTTTGCATCCTCTTTCTCATTATAACTCTATTACCGAGCCCCATGCTCGATTTTTGCTTTCTCTTTTTGGGCATCTCATTATAGATTTTCCCTCTCATTTCATTCTTTCTATCATAGATGTACATAGGGATACGTGGACCCGTGATAAGCTCATCTTTCCTTCAGCTATCACAAGGATTTTATACCATTTTTCTGTTCCCTTTCTCGTATTCGACCACTTCCATGTTATGTGTTCCATTGACGCCGTTACCATTAAACGGAGCAAGGCGCAGTTACGTTCGAGGTGGTCCGGGTTGGCAGCTCCTCCCACTCCTTCAGCTCCATCCGCCTTCGCTCCCTCTACTTTTGCGGGAGGTGTGACTCTTGATGCGATCATGGCATAGTTTCAGCGCGTGGATGCTTGCCTTGATACACTCTCTACTGAGTTATATCAGGTGCACACCCGTGTCGACCGTATTGCCAGACGGCAGGCTCGCCTTGGTGGCTTTGTAGAGTCTCCCTCTGCTCCTCCCGAGGCATCTGAGGGCGATGATGACTCCGACAACAATGATGATGATGAGGATGGAGATGCTAGCTCTTCCAGTGCTGACGAGATGTTTGCTTGATACTTTTACCCTTTGTCACTCAAGACAAAATGGGCGACTAGTTTTGGATATGAGAGTAGTCATACTCGTAGGGGGAGGGTTAGTGTATGAGATTTTTGTCAGGAGGAGTGTTCATATATTGAGGGATGTAGTGAGGATTTTATGTATCTTTTTTCTTTTCTCTCTATTTCAAATACATTATATCTTGTATATTGGTCTTGTGACCATTTTGACATACATTGTACTTATATTTGCTTTATATATTATTGATGTATGTTCTTCCACCTATCTCTCCATGTGTTGTGTCTTTTCTTTCTTTATACACATGTTTCTTACATATTGTATGCAATCTTTTATTTTTGTTTCACATTAAGATACCTTGATGAGTTTTGTTTAAAATGTTTCAGAAATATAGGTTGTCAAAGTCTACTTGCCATAAAATATCTTCCTACAAAGTTTTTCAAGAGTTTATGTTAGGATAGATTTTATTGTATTCAATAAGTGAATATGAGTTGAGTGATTTATGACTTTTCTCATATGTTCATTTATTTGTTGTGGTTTTGTCACGGATTTCCAAAGGGGGAGATTGTTAGGACATATGTGATTTGATGTTAGGAACATATGTCAACATTTTATGTAACTGGCTAATCTTTTGACAAAACGCACTTTACTTGTAATTGGGTAGATCTAGGATGTATTTAATACTTCAAGAAACAAGGTTTCAAGTTCAAGTGTTAAAACCATGCAATTTTGTCTAAGAACCAAGTCAGAAAGTGTTGTTTATTAAAGCTCGATAGCTAGCTCAATAGCTAGCATCTATTGAGATTTAAAGAGAGCTGTTTCAGCCCGAGGCTCAACAGCTATTCAACAGATAGGGTATCTGTCAAGATTTATGAAGTTTAGATTTTTTGTTCTGATTTTCATCCAATCCGTAAATGTATGTTTGGGCTTTCTTTTCTTACAACCCTAAACATATATAAAGATTATTTTAAGGGCCGTAAAAGATGACACAAGTTGCACAAGAGTAAATCTCACAAGAGTGAAGAAGAGTGTGACCGGAAACCTAGTTTACCCTAGTTCTTGAAAAGGCTGCTATGTTTGTATACCATAGGGTTTTGTGACCAAGCAACTTCATGATCTTCATCGTCTAGATGAATTGAAGAACTTCGCAACCAACATCCTTCTCTAGTTGGTGGTCAAGTCATGTGCTGGGACTCGCATAATTGGTTAGTCATGTACTGGGAGCCGTGCATTGAAAAGGAGAGATTGTCACTATAGAACAAGTTCAATTGGGTATTGGGGTAATAGTTCAACTGTAGGTTGGTATAAGGTACTAAGATTCCTTTACTTGTAATCGCTTGTTTTGATAATAGTGGATTCTAAGGAGTGGTAACCTTAAAATCACCCGGTGGGGTTTTTGCCGTGTAGGTTTTCCCTATTTGTAAACAAATCACTGAGTCAATTTAATTTTCGTTACATACTTAGTTTAATTGGTGATTTGTTTGTGCTACAACGTATATTGCATGTTAAGTTGATTAATTAATAAATTTGGCTAATTAATTAATTAATTCATCACAAGGGGTCAATATGTTTTTGGCCTATCACAAACCATCAATGACAAGGAGAGATTGTCACTACATAATAAGTCCAATTAGGTATTGGGGTAAGGGTTCAATTGTAGGTTGGTATAAGGTACTAAGATTCCTTTACTT
The DNA here is from genome assembly GCA_023055345.1 of Quercus wislizeni. Taxonomy (NCBI): domain Eukaryota; kingdom Viridiplantae; phylum Streptophyta; class Magnoliopsida; order Fagales; family Fagaceae; genus Quercus; species Quercus wislizeni. The sequence continues at coordinate 3,883,288 of JALGQJ010000003.1, forward strand.
GTAACCGCTTGTTTTGATAATAGTGGATTCTAGGGAGTGGTGACCTTAAAATCACTCGATGGGGGTTTTTGCTGTGTAGGTTTTCCCCATTCGTAAACAAATCACTGAGTCAATTTAATTTCCGCTGCATACTTAGTTTAATTGGTGATTTGTTTGTGTTACAACGTATATTGCATGTTAATTTGATTAATTAATAAATTTGACTAATTAATTAATTAATTCATGACAAGGGGTCAATATGTTTTTGGCCTATCACAAACCATCAATGAAGTGTGCTATTACAACCATAAACCCTCGCCTTTTGTTTTGTGAAGTCCACATATCAGTGGTAATAGAAATTCTACCCTGATTCTTATCAATTTCATGCTTTGATTTCTCCCTTTCTTTCTCATAGATGCTCAAAATGTCCTTCTTGATTGTGTTCCTAGAAACCATCCTAAACAATGGTTGAAGAGAAGTTGAATATTTTCTAAAACCAATGTGGTCAACTATAGAGAGGGGATACTCATGCAAGATAATAATACAACCAAGTTCATTTCTTGATACATTTTGATCAAAATTATAAGCATTCACATCTGCCATTGAATCCACTTTATTTTGATCCCTCGCCAAATTTTTTTGATTCATATCCCTAATGTCCTGAAACTTTCTCCTTGGACATATTTTCACGTGGTCATGCAAATGTTTAGTGCCATAATTGGATCCCCTTACTAGCAATTTCTTATAATAATTGCACTCAGCCTTGTCTTTCTCATCAACTCTCTTTCTCTTAAAATGATTCCAAACAATTGATTTGTACTTCCCCTCTTCTTCAATTATCTCATTGCTAGGTTGGACTGCCTGGACATCTTTTGGCATATTCAACAGAGGTGATAATGGGGTTGCATTATCTTCATCTACTATCAAAGGAAATTGATTGTTGCCAGATGGATTGGAGCTACCAATGTTTTCATGTGAAGTCATTTTTTTCCTGATGTTAATTTAGCAAGTTAGTAATACACAAACTATATTTCTCCAACAAAGATAATATAAAATAATGGGAAAGAAAAAAAAAATTAAATGAATAAAATGAAACAATGAGTTTTAACCTAATCTGGAGCTTTTATTTTTATGAAGGAACTTTTATTTGTGATTCAAATAAATAGCTTCAAACCCCTACTTTTATTTGAAAATAATCTGGACTATATATATTTTGATCAAATTGGAACAAATTATAGCTCCAGATTAGGTTCATATATATTTGAACAAATTTGGACTATATATATTTGGATCAAATATAGAGCTATATATTTGAACCTAATCTAGAGCTATATATATTTAAAGACCCGTACAAGTTGTTACAATTTGTTCAAATCCCTAAAGCATTCAATTAAATGCCTTACTGTGCCATACCAACAAAGATTAGATGACCCTTCAAAGCCTATAAGAATGAAAGGTTTGGGTTTGAATATCGTCGTTAAACCATTAAATATTTTATAAATAACATTGACCTGGACCAAAGCTACCTTCTCAAACCTGTACCTCATAACAGCTAAACGGCCCCCCACACACAATGACACAAACACAAACATTCAGAATCTTAGACTCGTACCTCATTAAAATATATATATATATATATATATATATATATTATGTTCATGATGAAATCTAAGTTGAGAAAGACGCATGAATGAAATCAATAATTCAATAGTCTATAAATTTGTTTCTAATAAAGACAAAAGAAAATGTTAAAATTGGTACCTTGTTTCCAACTTTGCTAGAGAGAAAAAGAGGTAGAGAGCCACGTTAGGTTCTAAAAGTTTAGAACAATTGGCAAATTGTGAACACAAACTTGCCTAGATATAAATCCTAGAGTCTATAGGTATTATTAGACAATGCTCAAGGTGATACAAGTCAAGATTCAAGAATATACAAGCTGCAGAAAGAAGAGTTCAAAAACTGCCTAGTTCGACCGATCGAAACACGTATCTGCAGAATTCTATTTCAGCCCAAACTCTACTTAAATGTATTGGGTTTCAATTAAAACAGTTCTAGTATATAAAGGAAACCCTAAGCACATTTTTATAATGCTTTTCAGAGAGAGAAGAGTGAGCCTCTTTTGTAGATCTAGGGTTTTATATCCAAAAGCTCTCTAAGGTCTTCTACCGTTGTTATTCCTTGAAAATCTCAAGATTCGGTGTTGTAGAAGTTGTTGTATACAAGACCAACGTCTAAGGAGATCCAAAACCTTTGAGTGGAGTTTCAAAGTCACAAATGTGAGTGCTTGTGTTGCAAAGGCCTAATACAGAAAGATTTCGTGGATTCGGAGCTTGCACATGGTCATGTCAATAAGTTCTACATGTGGTAGCAATAGGATATTAGTTGTCTAAATCTTATTGTAAACTTTGATTCTTTATAGTGGATTTGCTTTTTACCTTGAGGATAGCTAAGTTAAATCCTCCCTAGGTTTTTTACCAGTTTGGTTTTCCTGGGACATCATATCGTTGTGTTATTTACTTTTCCACTGTTTTGCATGATATGCTTGTTTTTGTTTTAACCTAGATCTGACTAATAAACCTAAGTATTCACTTGGTTAACTAATTAGGTTGAACAATCTAGTTTATAGGGATCTAAAAACGTACAAGTGGTATCAGAGTAGGTTAGCTCTTGATTTAGGTTATTATACCTAGAGTTGATCCTTGATCCCTGTTGTCATGAATAATTTTAAGTGTCTTGCTGTTTTTGATTGTGATGTTTTAAATAAAAAGGACATTATTGTTTCAGTTGATCTTTTTGAGGCTTGTGAAAGGAATTTGGAGGATTTCAGTCTCTCTTAGAAGATTGGTGTAATCCCTCAAATACACTTTGCTTCACATGGATTTTCGTCTACAAAATCGAAGACTCGTGCTATATGGGTGAGAAAAGATTTTCTAAGGTGAGTGTTGTTGACTTGTCCCTGATTAATTCTTTCAATTATTTGTGGACATGTTTTCTTTTAGTTTTTGGTTGTTTTATTTTTTATTTTTTTGTTTTTTATTAAAAAAAAAAGAATCCAAAAACATTTAAAAATTTCAAAAAGAAAAAAATATTTTATTTTGTGTTTAGTTTTATTTTTCTTGAGGATTACATGAATTATGATATCACTTTCTTGATTTAGAACATGCTTGACATTGTGGAAAAACTTGAATAGTATGTATTGGTCAACTAAGTGCATAATTATTTTGAGATACATATGATTTTGTATGAGTATGTACTAGTTTGTACATGTACTCATGGGTTAATTAAGAAATTGATATTTCTTGTTTGTGTACCCTCTATAGCTTAGTTTAGCACTATCATGCATTATTTTTGCATTTTAATCATTTAGCATAATGTGTGCTTTTAGTTTTGGTCATAAATTTTTTTTTGAAACCAAAAAGATTTTTATTTCTTTTGTATTACATATCATGGATGTGTAGTTAAGGTTGACCATATTATCTTTACATAACATGCCTATGTACCTTGATTAGCTTGGATAAGCTTATTTTTTTGCACTTTGCTAGTTTTAATTATGTAGTGCATGTTGTGTGTGAGTTATTTATAGTTTTTAATCATATGATTTTGATTTTGAAGTCACATGCTTTTAATTGTAAGGAAAAAAAATCCTAAGAGAAAGGCATAAATAACCATCTCACCATTGTTTACTTGCTAATCATGAACACCTTACTGCATATCATAAGATTTTGTGATTGAGAAAGTGTAGCACATGCACAAAAAGAAAATAAGGTGTAGTCTTAAAAAAAATAAAAATAAAAATAAAGGCAAAGAAATTTTTTTAAAAAAAATGCATGTACACTATAAGGCTAAAATAAAAAAATGCGTGATTGCAAGCTTGTTTTCTAGGAGATGTGGGAGATATATGATGTAACTCTTTAGGTGATAGTCACTTTCAAATTTATGTGATGAATAATGTAGAAATTATGATTGATTACTATTTACATATCACCACACATGTATCTCATGCTATTACTAGTTGCATACACTTTACAAATTATTCTTTGCTAAACTTAGTATATGAAATTTTGTGTGAATTTGGTTTGGCCATTCAAGATTATATACTCTATGATTTTGATACAAAATGTATTCATTGGATTGAAAATTTGGGGGCAAAAAGTGTGAAGATATTGTTTTTGAAGTTCTAGGTTGAAAACAAATGTTTTTGAAAAACTTTCAAACTCATTCTCATGCATTTCATTCATGAAATTATTTGGTTTGAGTGTTTTCTGCATAATCTTCTGGAGTTTTTTAAAAATTCAGTTTTCCAGAATTTCGATCTATAGAGTGTGATTTTTTATCAATCGAAAATTTTCAAGTTTTTGAAGCTTACTTCTGCCTGACTCGATTGGTATTCAATCGATGCTCGATGAATTGAAACTGAAAAATTTTCAGTTTCTAAGTGTTTGACCCAATTTTTTTTCATGCATCATTTATGTTTAAAATTCACATGCATTGCATTTTTTTTTTTCCTGTATCCATCTTGCAGTTTTGCGGTCATATATCTCTTTGTTTTCAGACATAACATGCATACACTTTGCTAAATTCAGTACTCAACTTGATTTAAAAATTGATTGATTAATTTTTGAATCCTTTGTACATTTTAGTATATGCTATTTTTTATGTGTAAATTGCAGAAAATATTTTTCTTAAGAGATATGATGGATAATCAATGTGCAAATATTTTCTCTTAAACACATTACATGCATATATTTATGGGTAACATAGTGTCAAGTTTGCATTTATTGAAAGAGAGAATATTTTTTTAAGTGTATCCTCAACTTATGTTTCTTTTAGTTTTTCCTCACCTCCTAAATTTTCCCCAAAACTATTTTTCCCAAAACATGTTTTGTTTTTCCCATTTTTATAGGGGGAGAAAACTTTTTTTTTAACTTTTGTTGTTCTTAGAGGGAGTTGTTGCTCTTCATAGGGGGAGTTGCCTCTATTCTCTATAGAGATAAATTCATTTGTTTCCTTAATTATTTATTTTCTCTTATTCTTTGTTGCATATGTTTTCTGTCTACCTTCTGATTGGGTTGTCTTTGTCAATACGTGACAAAAATGGGGAGAAATAGATGAAATTTGGAAAATTTGGAAAAGGTTTTTAAAATGTTTTGTTTAGGGGGAGATAAAATTGTTTTTGAAAGAGGGAGAATATAAAAACTTTTTGATGTATCTAACTTAGGGGGGGAGCTAGTTTACTTTTTATTTATTTATTTTTATTTATTTATTATATTTGTGTTTCATATTGTTTATATGTCTTTCTTTCCACACATGTAGTGGTGTGTTTTTTTGAGTGTTTAAGGAAAGACAAGTACATTCTGATCAAGATCTTCTACCTTTTCTTGCAACTTCTAGGTTAGGAGTCTCAAATTAGAATTTTTGTTATATTCGGGCAATTTTATTGTATTGGGTTGTTCTTGTATTTGAGCATTTCATTTTGTATGTAAGTTTGTCACGAATTGCCAAAGGGAGAGATTGTTAGGTTCTAAAAATTTAGAACAATTGGCAAATCGTGAACACAAACTAGTCTAGATATAGATCCTAGAGTCTATAGGAATTATTAGAGAATGCTCAGGGTGATACAAGTCAAGATTCAAGAATATACAAGCTGCAGAAAGAAGAGTTCAGAAATTGCCTAGTTCGACTGATCGAGAAACAGGCTCGACTAATCGAAACACATATCTGCAGAATTCTATTTCAGCCCAAACTCTACTTAAACGTATTGGGTTTCAAGTAAAACACTTCTAGTATATAAAGGAAACCTTAAGCAAGTTTTTATAAGGCTTTTCAGAGAGAGAAGAGTGAGCCTCTTTTGTAGATCTAGGGTTTTATACCCAAAAGCTCTCTAAGGTCTTCTACTGGTGTTATTTCTTGAAAAATCTCAAGATTCGGTATTGTAGAAGTTGTTGTATACAAGATCAACATATAAGGAGATTCAAAACCTTTGAGTGGAGTCTCAAAGTCACAAGTGTGGGTGCTTGTGTTGCAAATGCCTAATAGAGAAGGAGTTTGTGGATTCAGAGCTTGCACGTGGTCATGTCAGTAAGTTCTACATGTGGTAGCAATAGGATGTTAGTGGTCTAAGTCTTATTGTAAACTTCGATTCTCTATAGTGGATTTGTTTTTTACCTTGAGGATAGCTAGGTTAAATCCTACTCAAGTTTTTTACCGGTTTGGTTTTCCTGGGTCATTATATCGTTGTGTTATTTACTTTTCTGCTGCTTTGCATGATATGCTTGTTTTTGTTTTAACCTAGATCTAAATAATAAACCTAAGTATTCACTTGGTTAATTAATTAGGTTAAACAATCTAGTTTATAGAGATCTAAAAATGTACGTGTTAAACATTAGCCTTAATTAAATTTGCATTTATCATTATGTATTCATCCGTTCTACAAGTATATTTAGCTTTTTGAGAAGAAATCTATGAGTGAATTTAATTAATCTTTATTCTTTTTACATTATACATTACAGTTTTGTTCGGTTTGTTGTTCATGTTTACAGAATCATTAAAGTAAATTATTTTTGCAATTTTTCTTACAATCTTAATTCTTAAGACATATTTCCTTTCTTGAAATGACTTTTGTGACAGAATTATATTTATTGTTTAAAATTATGAATAATAATGATATATGGTTTAGTGACTGCATTGTAAAATTTTCTAGAAGTTCTTGATTATGTGTTCGTTTGGGTTAGGTATTTGCAAAAGTGTGGTTTAAAAATAATTAATTAATTAATTTGCGTTTTGAAAAGATGAATTTTAAATTCACAATTAAGCATTTGGTAAAACCTATGAAAAACTGTTGTTTCTATCCATTGACAGAATTGAAAAATATAATACTGGTCTAAAACTATTGTTTCAAGTGCAAATAACCGAAAGGACTTAATTAATTTTCCTCGTAGACTGTCCTAACTTACTGATTTTACAAGCATCAAATTCAAGTCACCCTTTCCTCAAAAAAATTCAAGTCACCCTTTCTTTACGAGTCAGTGAATGCATACAAAAGGTTAGTGGGATCACTTGAATGAAATAGGTTAATGAATTGTTCTTATATATGCATCTAATATAATGTTGGACAAATCGCAACTGATATCAAACGAGTTTTCAAATTTTACATGTTGTTGGTGCGAACACAATAATAATGGAAACAACACAAAAAGAAATTGAATAATACGCTGAATATTATTAATTTGAAGATAAGAACACAACACTATTTGGACTAAGGCGCAGCACTCACTCTCTTTAAGGAGATTCAAGCCCTTGGTTGGTTAATCTTTGTAACCGGTGCAGACCTTCTCTGACTTGTTTCCCCTAGGATACAACAGCCCAACAAACATTGTATGACTAAAACAACTTTTGCACAAAGTGTTCAAGCCCAAAACTCCATCAGAAGAACACCTTTCTTTGGCCCAAAATCTCTCAAGTATTTAGAAATATTATTGAATTCACTCTCTCACACAATACTCTTTGCTTTTAACTATTTCTCTTCATTCACTCTTGATATGAAATTAGTCCATAGCAAAGCCGTATATATAGTCTTCCAATCCTTCACATAACGTACATGTTATTTATTAATTTAGAAAACTCTTCTTAATTTATTTAATCTAACTTACATACAAGTAACTCTTTCTTTAACAAATTTTATTCTAACTCATCTCTTTATTCTTCTTCAGTTATTTTGAGTTTCAACGTATTTAATTTAAAATGTACTAACACATGCTAATATCCTTGCGTCAAAACTTGTTCTAGTCCCATTAAATTATGTGTTATCACTAGTGCTTTCTCTCATGAATCTTTTGAGCATTTTCATGTACTACTTTTCCCTCTTGGATGACTGCGATATTCCTACTGAAAAAATAATCAAGGCTGTTCATTCTTGATGACTCTGCTACTGTTAACAGAAGGCCTTGATAAAAAAATGATTAAGGAATATCGCTGGTGAAGACAACATTTTGTCAATCAGAATTCAAAACTGATTGTAACCAAGTTGGGGCATTAAATTGGTTGGATGAATGTTAGGATTGCCTAGGTGGGATGTGGTGTTAATATGTTAATTTGTCCACTATGCGAAGTCAATATTCAGCATGCTCCTTGCCCTTGGGTTAAAGGGCACCCTCCACCCACAATTGATGGGTAGCCCACACATCACAATGGTTTGCTGAACATTAATGATGTTGTCCTTCAAGAGTATTGAACAATTTTTATCTATTGGCTTCTTATAGCAACAAGGAGGGAGGAGGGTCTAATGATAGGAAGAGGAGACCCACCTCAATAATATTATCACCAATAACCCTATCCGGTGGTTGGATGTAACTTCAATATAAATTTCATCTGTTCTTTATTATCTATCTATACTACTATTTAAGGGGTTTTCCTTATTTGGACCGGATTTTTTTTTTTTTTAATCCAAAACTAAACGATAGTCCAGTAAAAATACATGTCTAATTTGCATTAAAACATTACTTACAAAATAGAAACACTCTTCCACTAACCCACTTTTTCAAAGCAATTATACGTTTTTTTTTTTTTTTTTTTAATAGAAAAATAAGTTAAACACCCCACGTTTATCCAAAACCAATCTAAATATCAAAAAAAAAAAAAAAAACTAAATAGATATATACATGTTTTATTATTTTATATATAAGTAGATATTTCTTTAACTCCTACTAAAAAGGTGCCTACAAAATAAGACTATTCTCCTAAAGATTTTCAAATTGGTTTATCCATTTATAAAAAAAATTAAATTAAAACAAACACACGTCTCTATATAAAAACACATCTGCCGTACTGATAATAATAATAATTAAAAAAAAAAATAACTGTCGTACACCCACATTTTATTCACACAAACAACTCCAAACTTCTACCCAATAAATTTAAATCTCCCCATTAATACTCCTATGTATTTTTATAATGGAAAATGTAGTAATTCCAAATTAAAATGTATTCAAATTATTAACCTTTAGGATTTCCTTGTTTGGACTGGATTTATTTATTTATTTATTTTTTTCAAAATACCCCAACACCCCTAAGTTTAAGTAGAAACAAAACTAAAGGATAGTTCGGTAAAAATACATGTCTAATTTGTACTAAAACAATGCCTACAAAATAGGAATACTCTTCCACTAACCTACTTCTTCAAAGCAATAATTTGCCTTTTTAAAAAAAAAATAGAAAAATGAGTTAAACACCCCACGTTTATCCAAAAACAAATCTAAATATCCAAAAAAAAAAAAAAAAACTAAACTAATCTAAATAGATATATACATGTTTTATTTTATTTTATATATAAGTAGATATCTCTTTAACTCCCACGAAAAAGTTGCCTACAAAATAGGACTACTCTCCTAAAGATTTTCAAATTGCTTTATTCATTTATAAAAATATTAAATTAAAACAAACACATGTCTCTTTATAAAAACACATCTGCCGTATTGATTAAAAAAAAAAAAACCACATCTACCGTTATTAAAAAAAAAAGAAAAAAACCAGCCGTACACCCACATTTTAGTCACATAAACAACTTCAAACTTCTATCCAATAAATTTAAATCTCCCCTGATGCTGCACAGAATCAGTAGGTTGAATGCTCCGGCTTCGGTGGACTACCAATGGTTGTGAAAGGCCTACAAAATGAATACAAAATCAGAAAGGGGGCCAGAGTGAACTAACCAAACACCCTCCGATGGCTAAGTTTTATTCGTCTTGGCGTGTTTTTGAATAAGTTTTCAAAATAATATCTAACTTTCCTTCGTCCATGTACAGGCTATGTCCAAATTTTACACTGCGACCTGCCAGGCTAAGGAGCTCGCTTCAGAGGCTAAGACAGCTAAGGACAAGGCCAAGGAGCTGAGCAACGAGGTTTTGTTGAAAATGGGGGAGGTCCTCAGGTTGATTGAAGATTTTAATCGTCTGCAAGGGAGTGAGACGAAGCTGAAAAACGAGGTGGAAGAACTTAAGGCTGATAATATAGAGAAAGACACTCGAATCGTCTATCTCGAAGGTCAAATTTCTGGACTTGTTTCGTCCTTGGAGAAGGCACGTGAAGAAGCCATAGCATCCTTCAAGAAGTCTGACGAGTACAAAGGTCGTCTAGACAGTCACTATGCAACTGGCTATGAAGACTTTCGTGCTGATGCTAAGGAGACATTCCCAGACCTGGACTTTAATTCTTTCAAGCTTCCCCTCGCCACTGAAAGCTCTGTTTTGTAGACGAATTCTGAGGATGTCAACGTCATGGACGATGCTAGCAATGAGGTGACCCAGGGCGATCCTAAGACTGGGGGTAGTGCCAATGGTTCGTCCAAGTGATTTATATTTTCTTTAGAACATTAGTTTACCTTTGTTGGAAGTGCCCGTTGTTTTGGGCTTTGTTTCTGCTTTATATTCAAATTTATCCAAGTACAATTATCTCGTCCAAGTTTATGGACGAGTCATACATACAATCGGGTTTTGATTTTTTTTTTTTTTAAACATACTCTTAAGGGGTTTTGGTATGTTGGTCATCCACCCTTTTCCAAGTTCTATGAATGAATGAATATTTCTCATTTACATCATTGTGTTTGAATATGTCTAAATCTTTATATATGAACTTGTTTATAACGTCTATGTCCCTTGTGTGGACGTGTGGTTCGTCCACTCAGGAAATCTTCTTACCCCGTCTTAAGTACATAGGTGAATTTCTTCTTACATCACCAAAACAGAGTGAAATGAATCTTTTGTGCTCGCTAAGTGGAGCTTGTCTACGAATGACGTCAGTAGAATGATTCCCAGTAAACTTTCGTCCATACACTGAACTGTTGTGATGGTTAGATTTGTTTATGGGTTTGTTTTTCACAACCTTTACTCGTCCAAGGTTTGGACGATAGGTTTGTGATTGTTTCTTATTCGTCCATGTATTGGACGATGAGTTTGTGATTGGCACATTCTCAATTCGTCCAGGGCTTAGACGAATGCTCCTTAGCTTACATCTTGTCTTAAGCTTTAGACGTGCGTACCTTGGTGTTTATTTCTCCTTTGAGTCAAACTCATGGACGGTACATCCTTGCGTCCAACGAATTTATCCGTCCATGCTTGTTTGCCTTTCGTGGATCATTCTGGATGAATGCATAAAAGAATGAAGGATTCTCATACAACTATGTACGTACATGAAAATACATCATATATATATATATATATATATATATATATATATATATATATATATATCTGAAAATCCAAACTTATGCAAACATTCGTCCATAGGTATGGCACATGCTCAAGAGCTAGTGCCTTAGAAAATAAAAACACACAAACTCGTCCAAGAATAGCACAAAAGTGAAGCACTAATGTACTTTCTAGGGGATTATTAAAACACTCAAACATAAAGTAGTAAACACACAAGAATGCTAAATTCCATTCGTCCAGGTATCTCGTCCATGGCCGCCGTCTAGAGTACGAAGCCATTATTTATTGGTAGTATCTCCTTAGGTGCTCAACGTTCTAAGGGTGTTCTAGCCTCCGTCCATCCAGAGCTTTCAAATAATAGGATCCTTGCCTCTTACAGTTGATAACCTTATAGGGTCCTTCCCAATTTGGCCCTAGTTTCCCATAGGCTGGGTTTCTTGTTACCAAGGTGACCTTCTTCAGGACGAGATCCCCAATATTGAAGCGCCTAGGTTTCACCATGGCGTCATACTGTCTGGCTATAAGATTCTTGTACCTTGCTGTTCTCTATTCTGCGTCCGTCCTAACCTCATCTATAAGGTCAAGGTTAAGACGAAGTTGTACCTCATTTTCTTCAACTTGATATCCCTTCACCCTGTGACTAGCCATGTGCACTTTTGCGGGTATGACTGCTTCACTTCCGTATGCTAGTTTGAAAGGAGTCTCCCCTGTAGGAGTCCTTACAGTTGTCTTATAAGCCTATAGAACACCGGGTAGCTCGTCTGGCCATATCCCTTTTGCCCCCTCAAGCTGTGTCTTGATGATTTTTAACAAAGATCGGTTTGCTACTTCCGCCTGTCCATTGGCCTGTGGGTGGGAGGGTGAGGAGTAATGATTGTTGATTCCGAGCTGTTCACAGAAATCCCTAAAAGGTGTGTTATCAAACTGTCGTCCATTGTCAGACACAAGCACCCTCGGTACTCCAAACCTACACACAATACTCTTCTAGACGAAGTTCTTAACATTCTGTTGTGTAATTTTCGCTAAGGGTTCAACGTCCACCCATTTGGTGAAGTAATCAATCCTCACCACCAAAAATTTCATTTGTCTGGTCCCAGTCGGAAAGGGACCCAAAATATCCAACCCCCACTGTGCAAAGGGTCATGGGGCCATCATTGGAGTAAGGTACTCCAATGGCTGTCTAGGGACGTTACTGAATCGCTGACATTGATCACAAACCTTGACATATGCTTTAGCATCAGCCTGAATGGTTGGCCAGTAATATCCTGCACGGACGACCTTGTGGACGAGTGATCTAGCTTCGGAATGGTTGCCACATGCTCCTTCATGAACTTCTCTTAGTACATAGTTTGCTTCATCTGGGGCTAAACACCTCAGGTAAGGCTGGGAAAACCCCTCTTGTATAGCACCTCGTCCATCAGGACATACTTGGCTGATTTGATCCTTAGTTTACGGGCTTCATCTATTCCTTGTGGAAGCTTCCATTCTTTTAGGTAGCCAACAATTGGGGTCATCCAATTTTCGTCACCCCCTATCTGCTGCACTTTTGGAAGATCTATACTTGGCATGTATTGGATTTCATCGAACTCATCCGTCAATTCATTTACTGATGTTTCTTTTGCTAAAGTGTCTACTTCTATATTCTCTTCCCTTGGAATTTGGACGAAATGAGCTTTATGAACTTCCTGATAAGGCGCCTCACCTTATTGAGATATTTCTTCATTCGTTCCTCTTTAGCCTCACATGTTCTATTCACTTGACCTATAACCAACTATGAATCTCCTTGGACGAGTACTGACTCCGCCCTCAGCGACTTAACCAACTCCAGGCCTTTAAGGAGAGCTTCATACTCCACTTCATTATTGGTTGTTTGGTAGTGCAGACGAACCTTACGCTTCAGCGTATCCGCTTTAGGGGACTTCTGAACAACCCCGATTCCTCCTGCATGGAGTGTAAACGATCCATCCACATGGATGACCCATGTTTTCTTATCCTCTCTCTCATCGAAGCCTTCGTGGCCTGGAGTGAATTCTGCAATGAAATCTGCTAGGACTTGAGCTTTTATTGCATTTCTCGGTTGGTACTTGACATCGAACTCACTAAGCTCAATAGCCCATTGGATCAATCGTCCTACGGCTTCCACCTTGTTCATCGACTTCTTGAGTGGATGATTCGTCATAACAACAATTACATGTGCTTGGAAGTAATGTCTCAGCTTCCTGGAAGCCGTTATTAATGAAAAAGCCAATTTCTCCATCAACAGATATCGTCCTTCTGCTCCTCTCAGTGCTCGGCTTGTATAATATACAGGCTTCTGCACCTTCCTTTCTTCCCTGATTAATGCTGAACTTAGTGCATGCGGGGATACTGCTAAGTATAAGTATAACTCCTCACCTGGTATAGATGGACTTAGCAGCGGCACTGTGGTAAGGTAGATCTTAAGGTCCTGGAAGGCCTTTTGGCACTGGTCCGTCCATTCAAACGCCTTCCTGAGAATTTTAAAGAAGGGTAAGCATTTATCTGTGGCTTTAGAAACAAACCTTTTTAGTGCTGCAATCCGTCCTGTTAAAGACTGGACTTCCTTGATGGTTTTTGGAGGTTCCTGTCCAATATGGCTTGGATCTTATCTAGATTTGCTTCAATTCCCCTTTGTGAAACCATCAATCCTAGAAACTTCCCTGAGGAAACTTCGAATGCACAATTGCTTGGATTCAGCTTCATTTGATGTCGTTTAAGAGTATTAAAGGTTTCCCGTAGGTCGTCCAGGTGCTTATCCTCGTCCAGACTCTTGACCAGCATATCATCAACATATACCTCTACATTCTGTCTTATCCGCAGACGGAACATATGATTAACTAACCTCTAATAAGTTGCCCCCGCATTCTTCAAACCGAAAGGCATTACCTTATAACAGAACAACCTTTGATTGGTAATGAAGGATGTCTTCTCTCGATCTGCCTCGTCCATCTTTATTTGATTATACCTTAAAAAGGCATCCATGAAGCTCAGCAACTAATGACCTGCTGTTGAGTCTACCAGTTGGTCAATGCGTGGCAAAGGATAACTATCCTTAGGGCAAGTTTTGTTCAAATCAATGAAGTCTACACACATTCTCCACTTGCCATTTGCCTTCTTAACCATCACTACATTAGCTAACCAATCTGGATAATAGACTTCCCAGATAAATTGCGCTGTGGTTAACTTCTGGACCTCTTCCTTGATGGCATTGTCTCTCTCAGGAGCAAAGACCCTCTTCTTCTGACAAACTGGCTTGGAAAACGAGTACACATTCAAACGGTGGGTAATAACACTTGGATCGATCCCCGGCATATCTTCATGACTCCATGCAAAAACATCAATGTTCTCTCTTAAGAACTAGACGAGGTCTTGCTTCATCTTCTTTTTCATACTTGTTCCAACTCTGGTAAACTTCTCAGGATTACCTTCTTCTAGTGGAATGTCTTCTAGTACCTCAGTGGGTTCAGCCACAAACCTTCTCTCTTTTATACCCATCGTCTGCACTTGCTCGTCTAGAGCCATCATGGCTAAGTAACATTCTCTTGCTGTCAATTGATCTTCTTGTGCTTGTCCTATCCCACACTCTATAGGTAATTTGACTGACAGATGGTAGGTAGATGTTACTGCCTTCCAACTATTTAGAGTTGGCCTTCCAATAATAGCATTTTACGAGGATGAACAATCCACCACGAGGAAATTGACTAACTTGGTTATTTGCTGTGGGTATGACCCCACTACTACAAGCAGTGTAACGGTGCCCACAAGTTGCACCTTCATTCCTCCAAATCCTATCAATGGCAAGCACGCTGGACGAAGTAAGTCTCGTCCAAGCCTCATCTGCTGGAAAGCTAGATAATACAATATATCCGCTGAGCTTCCATTATCCACCAACACCCTTCTAGTTGTGTAATCTACGATAAGTAAGGTAATGACGATTTCATCGTCATGTGAATGACGGATTCTTTCAGCTTCCTCGTCGGTGAAGGAAATGGTTGGCTCGTCAATTCCTATCGTCTTTGGGGATCGTCCAGAGAGTTGAACATTCTGCACCACTTTAAGATACGTCTGCTTTGATTTGGAAGTTTGTCTTGTTAAGGTTCCTCCGATGATGACCCTTATCTCTCCTAACGGGGGCCGTGACGACTCTTCCATCTTTGCCTTCAACTTCTTATCTTTGTGATCCTTTCCAACAAAATGTCTCAGTTTTCCTTGTCTGATAAGATTCTTAATCTGCTGTTTCAAGTCATAACATTCGTCTGTGTCATGCCCACGGTCCCTGTGGAAGCGACAATATTTATTCTTATTGCGCTTATTAGGATCTCCTTTCATCTTCTCTAGCCACTTCAAGGAAGGATCGTACTTGATCGAGTGGGGCATTTAAGGGTGTATAATTCTGATTTCTTGCTGGGGGGCCTGTCTTCCTATTGTCTCGGTCCTTCTTATCTTCTGTTCGTCCTTCTTTGGACGAGGACCTTGTTCATAATGTCGTGCAGGATTGGCTTCCGTCCTCTCCGCCCTCTTCCTCTTCTTGGCTATAATTGCGTCTTCTGCATTCATAAAGTTTTGGGCTGAATGGACGAGTTCAGCCATGGACTGAGGCTCCTTTTCATAAAGCTTGTGAATGAATAAATCAGAATTCACTCCATTATGGAAGGCTGCCAAGAGTAACTTGTCATCAATCTCATCCACAGTTAAGGCTTCTCTGTTGAATCATGAGATGAAGGAGCGTAGGCTTTCATTCTCCCCTTGCTCTATGGTTAACAAGCTAGACGAAGAACGTTTGTGCCTCTGCCCTCCAATAAAATTATTAACAAATAACTTGCTTAATTCTTCAAAGGAACTTACTGTGTTAGGGGGTATTTTGCTGAACCACACTCGCGCTGGCCCTTTGAGAGTAGTAGGGAAGGCCTTACACATAATCTCATATGGGACTCCCTGAAGGTGCATGGTAGTCTTGAAAGTTGCAATATGGTCAAAGGGATCGCGTGCTCCATCGTATGAGTCCAGTGAAGGCATCTTGAACTTTTGGGGCAAAGGATGTCCATTGATGGAAGCCGTGAAAGGAGAATCCGTTCGGTGGACTAGGTCTTCTACTGGGTTCGTCTTTCTCATGTTTTCCCTCATCTCAGCCATAACCTTTCTCATCTGATCCATCTCCCTTTCCAGTTGTGGCACCCTTCTAGATGTGGTACTCATCGATTGGCTTTCTGGTTCAGCGTCTCCACTGTCTTCCTGACTTTGGGCTTGACCTTTAGCATACCCTTCATGGTGTTGCTTCTTGGAATTAATCTCCTTGGTCAATTCTTGAATCCGTCGTGTTAACTCCGCCATAGCGGCTGCCATGGAATGCATGTGTTGAATAGAGAATTGTGGCATCACTGGGGCTGACTGACGGTCGCGTTGGGGATGGCTTGAAGCATCCCTACTCTCTTGATGGCTTGGGCTGGTAGCCCTTGACCTAGTTTGAACCATTTAACCCTTTATCTAGGAAAGACAAATCGCAAGCGTACTGTCCTTCCCACAGATAGCGCCAACTGATGCTGCACAGAATCAGTAGGAAGAATTCTCTTGAACACTTGACTCCCAAAATAAGTTAGAATTTCATCCCTATGAGACTAACTTATCCATCGGAGGGTGTTTGGTCGGTTCACTCCGGCCCCCTTTCTGATTTTGTATTCATTTTGTAGGCCTTTCACAACCATTGATAGTCCATCGAAGCCGGAGCATTCAACCTATTGATTCTGTGCAGCATCATCCCCATTATCACTCCCATGTATTTTTGTGAGTGAAAAATGTAGTAATTCCAAATTATAATGGATTCAAATTATTAACCTTTACATAAAAAATAGAAGAGCCTCTATGCAAGTACTTGTTTCTTAGTAAATTAATATTGGCACATGGCATAATATTATTGGAATGGAGCACCGCTATTATTGGAATGGAGCACCGTCGAACATTAATGATGTTGTCTGTATTGAACAATTTCTATCTATTAGCTTCTTTTAGCGACAAGGAGGGAGGAGGGTCTAATAATATGAAGGGATACCCACCTCAATAATATTATCACCAATAACCCTATCCGGTGGTTGGATGTAACTTCAATATAAATTTCTTTTGTTCTTCATTATATTTCTTAAAAAATTTAGGACCACATAAAAAATCACAATTTTTATTAATTATAAATGTTCACATGGCAAATTGTGAGTAGTGTAGAAAAAGTGATAGGTCTATTGTATAAGTTTACACAATGTAAAATAAGAATTTTCCCAATTTCAAATCACTTCTTAAATATAAGGATTAAATTGTAATTTAGCCAAACACTTTTCAAATTATTTTCTTTAGGAACTTATCGTCAGTGCTCTAAATTTCTAATATAAATATAACATTCTAGCTAATCTTTTAACGCCACAAATCTGCGACTAAACTGTTGTCAATTTAAAATGGAGCTAAAGGAAGGATTAGAGCCTGCGAGTCCTAATGCACAATACTTCAACAGCTCTGTTCTGTCAGTATCTATTATTGGTGTCATGCAAAGTGAGGTACCAATTGAAATCAACGAAGCGCGTGCCATATCGTTGCTCAATGATGTGTTCCTGCCCATCAATACACGCTTCTCCTCCATCATGGTGATGTTATCTACTTTTCTCAATATTGTTTTTCTTGGAAAATAATATGATTGTCTTCTTTTTCCTCTTAAAACTAGCACTAAGTAGTGAGAATTTGTGAACAGGTTAAGGATAGAAAAGGTGAGAAACAATGGAAAAGGGTTGAGGTGAAGCTTGAAGAGCACGTTAATTTTCCTATTTTCCCTACTGGCTTGTTACCCGCATCATATGATGAATATCTTGAAGATTATATATCAAACATTGCAATGGAGCATTTTTCACAAAACAAACCACTATGGGAAATTCACATAGTTAAATATCCAACAAGCAATGCAGCTGGTACTATCATATTCAAGCTTCACCATGCGCTTGGTGATGGCTACTCTCTCATGGGTGCACTTCTTTCTTGTCTTCAAAGGACTGATAATCCCTCTCTTCCCCTAACATTTCCTTCTCACCAACGCTCAGAGCCAGAAAGTGGCAGAAAAAGTGTTCATGGAAGAGTGTCTCAACTTTGTTCCTTCATCTTTAACTCTGTATCTGATTTTGGTTGGAGCATGTTAAAGAGTACATTGGTCGAAGATGATCGAACACCGATAAGGTCTGGGGCTGAAGGAGTCGAATATCAGCCAATCATGGTATCAAACATGATATTCTCTATGGATTGTATCAAACACATTAAGGCCAAGCTTGGAGTGGTATGATCAGCATATTTTATTACAAATTGGCTAATGATTTCAATTTCATATCGTTTTTCTGGTAACTAATGACCTAATATGCCTATTAAATGTGATCATAGGATGAAAGCATTTTTGCTAAAACATCATTGATATGTTTGTTGAATGTATTTTATATATACTTTTCATCTGAAATTTTATTTAATATTTAAATAATTAAAAAAAGATTTCTCTTTTTACTAGTGACATGTGCATATTTCTATATATTAAGAGGATTTGAAAAGTTAAGTATTACCTTTTTTACTTTCAAAAATATCCTTAATTTAATTAATTTATCATTATTCTTAAAACATAAGCAATGAGATTAAAACTGTAAATAGACAAAATTAAATGGTTTGATTTACTTCCAATACTTTTTTAAAAGAAGTCTCCTTTCATTTTAATAAGAGACTGTCATATCATCTATTAACTAAATAAAATAATTAAAACCTACTACCACTTGCCATTATACATTTAAAACAAAATAACATGTTCAGTTAAAAAAATACTGAAGGTAAGCCAAACTCAAAATTAAAAATAAAAAACTTACAGAGTAAAAACTCCCCCCTAGATAACTACCCCAAATTCCTAAAAAAAAAGCTACACCATGTTCCTAAAAAAAAAAAAAAAAACCCCTACCCCATGTCCTATAAAAAAAGACCCCACGCTCCTATCAAAAATAACAACTATCTCACATTCTATAAAAAGAAAACTACCCGCATCACTTCAAAAAAAGTAAAAATTAAATAAATAACCCACGGAGGAACCAATTGCAACTTCCTAAAAAAATTTCCTATTTCATT
Organism: Quercus wislizeni; assembly: GCA_023055345.1. Taxonomy (NCBI): domain Eukaryota; kingdom Viridiplantae; phylum Streptophyta; class Magnoliopsida; order Fagales; family Fagaceae; genus Quercus; species Quercus wislizeni. Next base: position 3,902,610 of record JALGQJ010000003.1, read on the forward strand.
TGTTCCTCTCTTCCCTTTCTCAACATAGTGGAGTGCATAAGGAAAAATTCTAATAACATTAAATCTCTCTAATTGAAAACTTACAATATTTCTTCAGTTTCTTCTTTATTCTTTCATCCTATTTCTAATTGACACTATCTTGTTCTACACTCTTTGTTTAATATACTAAATTCTTCTCAATGGTCAAACGTTTTTCTCAAATTTGGTAAGCCTATAAACAAATTTATATACTACGTTTGCATTTGAATTATATTATGTATCGTACTTTATCAACTACACATATTGTGAATTGGTAACTCTATGACATTCTATGATGTGTGAACTATATAAAAAGTATTATAGAAAATTTGGTTATACATGGAAAATTATGACAAAAAAAAAAAAAAAACTCACACGCGTGTGATGAGACTAGTATATATATATATATATAAAAGAAATGTTTATTTAAATTTGTCAACATGATAATAATATGGATAAACTTGATTTTTTTATTTTATTCCTTTAGTTAAAAATAAATCAAATATATGATTATTTTAAGGAAAAAAAAATCACATATGTGATTTATTACATATGTGACTAAACCTACTGCTTTTATATTATTCCTTTAGTTAAAAACAAATTACATATATGATTATTTTAAGGGAAAAAAATCACATATGTGATTTATTACATAATATGTGATAAATTACATATAAAACATGAGCCTCGGCCTTTACCCCTCCACCCCACAGGAACTTTGTACTTGCAGAGTAATTATCATGCTAAGAGTGCATAGTGGTTTACATGTAACTTAATAACTAAACATTTGTATGAATATAAATGAATAGGTAAAAAAATTTAAATGTAATTCTTATTTTTGCGTATAAAGATTTGAAAGAAAAAAAAAATTAACCAAATAGCTCATAAAAAATTCAAACTTATTCAAGAATTACCAAATCTTAATAAAGCTTAAATTGCTAATATTGAACTCACCTTAAACTGTTTTGATACTTTTGATAACTTCTCTTTTTCCTTTTATTAAAGAATTCGATGTTCCTTCCCATCTTGTGACCCATTGGTCTGTTTTTTAATTTGACTGGGTCGGTGCCCATCTCTAGTCTTCCACTCACTGTGGCCCAAGGTTTAGAAAGTGATTATCTCGGCCCCCTAGCTTATTCTCATTTGTTGGTCCAAAAACAATAGTACTCTTTCATTAAATAAAATCCCCTTATTGTCCACCCTAATAAATTATAGTCAAGGCAAATGAGTCAGGTTAATTAGATTCAGGTCAAAACAGGTTATCCTTAATGGGTTGTTAGCGGGTTGGGTTGACCCTGATTTTTTTTATAGAAAAAATAAATAAATGAACAAAAATAATAAAATACTTAAAAAAAACATTTAAAAATAAAATGATTCTTGAATTTAAACAATTCAAAGCTCACCATTCAGTAATGATATCATGATGTCATCACCATAACGAATTAAACTAAAAGATTAATTTCATGATGCATCTCTCATTACTAATAAATGATGTCTCATTTGGAAGATCGCACATGTTATGAGTTGGATATTACAAAATTAGAGAAATTTTTCATTACCTTTCTGCTTCTTTAATATGCACCAAATTTATCAATTAAGATAGCATCACTAATCCTCTTATTTCATGATGCGTGTCTCATTACTAATAAATGATGTCTCATTTGGAAGATGCCACATGTTATGAGTTAGATATTACAAAATTGGAAAAAAAATTCATTACCTTTCTGCTTCTTTCATGGGTAATTATTAAGTATTTTCGAAGTACCATAAATGAGTACTCCCCCTTTCATATAACTATAGGTCTCACTAATTAAATTTATGGTGAGACCTATAATTAATGTGAAAGGGGGTGTACGTATTTATGGTACTCCCAGAATATTTAATAATTTTCCTTTTTTCACATGTACCAAATTTATCAATTAAGATAGCATCACTAATCCTCTTATTTCATATATGTATCTTGCCCTATATCACTATTTATAGTCTACATATAACATATATTATATGCACACACACTTGCAGTAGCATTAAACATTATTAGCTAATACGCACCCCTTTTTGCTCTACCATGCATGTGTATTCAAGGGCCAATGGTTTTAAATACTAGATGTTTGAGGTCACGTGATATTAAAAAAAAAAAAAATTTGTTTTAAAAATGGGTTGAGCCACAGGTGAAACGGGTTGACCCAAACCAATCCATAAAAAAAGTTAGGTCACGAGTCATCCTGTTTTTACTTTAGGTCAAAAAATTTCAACTTTGAGTTGGGTCCAATTTTTCCATGTCTAATAAATTATGTGACCAAGGGAGAAAGTTCGAAGGTGGCATTGCCCCAAAAGTAGACTTATCCAAAATTCCTAGGTTTAGTCCTACTACAACCCTAGTTTTAGCATCCAAAATATTGAAAATAGTAATTACCCTCTTAGCTACCATGCCATCTTCACCTTCATGACAATATGTTGACGCCTTTAAATCGAAAGCAAGATAAGGGTTGATTGGGAAAATTAGACCTGTTAACCCATCTTCACCCACACACAAAGAATAGATAGGTATGGATAATAGGAACAATAAACTGTTTTAGTCAGATCTAATTCTAACTTTGTACCCAATTTTGACCCGATCTATTAACAAAGTATTTAATATACTATATATAATAGTAGAAGTTTTTTCTTACAATTAAGGTCATGTTGCCACATAGAAAAATTGTCCATCTAAAATTCTACCACGTAACTTAAAAAGTGAAACATTATTTTGTTTGACAATGCTACAACACCGTTTAAAAGTCTCTCATTATAAGTTTAAAAAAAAAAATTTAATATAAATTTAAGAGTCCTAGGGTCACAACAATCTTACAACACTCTTAAATTTTCCTACCACCTCACACATGGGTTATTAAAAAAAAAATTGCAGATTATAATGGGCCAACTATGAGATCATAGACAAATTAAGGCGTTGTGAATTTATGTTGTGTTAGGTCTAGGAATTAGAGGCAACTGATAGGTCTCATGATTGCCAAAATTCTCATATCAAATCATCACAATGCTATATCATCCATTAAGCCAAATAACATGCCAAATAACATGCCAATGTTCAAATTTCAAATCCTAAGAAAATCATGGAGAAAATCTTTCACACGAAGAGATTAAATAGAAGGCAAACTATGAAAGAAAGGTATGATAACTACTAGTAAGCCTAATCAAAATATACACATCTTTCACCAGTTTACTTTTGGTAGCCTCTTCGAGGTCTTTATACTTTATTTCTTAGGTGTCCGTAGATTGGCTTCAACCTTGTGATCATTTGCATCATTAGGCGCAAAAGTTTGATATTACTTTGTTCCCTTATGAATTTAGTTGGCTCAAAAAAAAAAAAAAAAAAAAAAAAAAAAAAAAAAAAAAAAAAAAAACCTTATGCGGATATCATTTTGTATATATATCGTGCAAATTTATTATTCTTGATCGTCATATAGTTTGTTGAAATATTTATAGACTTATTTTTTTAATGTGAATATATATATATTTTTTGTGATACAAAGAATTTTGTTAATTTTTATTATATTTTTTAATAAGTATGAAGATTAATTTGTTATAAAAATCTATAGAAAATGCACAATTAATTTTCAAAATTATAGTAAAATTATTGTTCGACCAAATTTTATTTTCTCGAATGCAGACAGTAAATGATGTAATTACTGGAATAATTTTCCTCGGCATCCGGTTGTACATGCAAGAGATTAGCAATAAATCAACTAAATCACATTCCACGGCATTGGTATTGCTCAACACTAGAACAATGAGTGGCTACAAGTCAATTGAGGAGATGCTTAAACCTAACTCAAAGGTGCCATGGGGGAACCAATTCGCCTTCTTGCATGTACCAATGCCAGAGCTTAAGGACCATAAATCTCCAAACCCACTTGACTTTGTTTTGGCAGCAAGCAAGATAATCAAGAAGAAGAAAAGTTCATTGGGTGTTTATCTCACTGGTAGGGTTTTGGAGATTGTGAAGAAACTTAGAGGTCCTGAGGTATATTCATGATCTTATTCATCACCAATAATTCACTATTTCTACCTTCAATCATTTGATAATTTTCATAACAAATATGTTGGTTTTTTTTTTCTTTCTCTCTCTCTCTCTTTCTTTTTTGCTATTTCTACCTTTAATCATTTGATAATTTTCAAATCAATTATATTGGTTCTTTTTTTTTTTTCTCTCTTTTTTTTTTTTTTAAACCCTTCTTATATATATATATATATATATATATATATTGAGCAACAGAATTCTTGGCATACTTAGTTTAATAGTTAATAGTTAATACTTGCTGCTAATAACATTTGATATTAATATCATACTTTTCTATCAAATTTCAAAAAATGTCAATTAGTTTTTCTTTTCTTGAATAAAAATGGGTAGAAAAAGGGTGGGAGGGGTGAAAGGGGATTGTATTCGGTATATAGTATATACCTTATAAGCAAGCCACATAATCTTGGATTGGTGCCTCCATTTTGATATCCAAAAGTTATTTAATTTTTTGGAAGCAATTTCTTCACATTGCAAAGCCGCCTAATATTAATCAATATTAGGGTAATTACAATTTATCACCATGAATTTTCAGAATATATGATTATATCTTAAACTATAACTTGTGTTTCGTTTTGCACTTTATCATTAATTAATTAGGCTATTAGCTTGAATTGATAAATATGTCACATGTAACTCATGTAACTCCTGCATATGTGGCACCACGTGAACAAATCGAATTGACCCTCTTTAATCCCTTTAAAACAAAAGTTACGTGGAAAAATAAGAGTTAAATTTGTTAAATAATTTTATTTTAAAGGATTAAAGAGTGGAAATTTGGTATGTTCATGTGATGCCATGTATGCAGAGTTCGCATGAGTCGCACTTGACATGTTTTTTGGTCTAATTTAATAGTCCAATAGACGATAGGGTTCAAATTTAAACATTTAGGATGATAATCATGCATTTTGAAAGTTTAGAGTCGTAAATGTAAATATGGGTATAGTTTATATTAGTAAAGTGTAATTTTATTTTAATGTTATACAATTTTTGTCTTAAAGAAATATTGAAAAAAAAAATCTTATATACATATAGCCAAAATTAAGAGAAAATCCAATTAGAATTTAATTTTGTGTCATATGTCTCATCTAAACTTTTTAATTTTTATGTCAAGTAAGTTAATTATTTAGTGCAGAATACAATAAGTTCAATATAAATGAACTTTAAGAAACTCAATCACATATCCAAAATTAGAAAAAGAGAGAATTTGAAAAATTATGCTTTCCAATTTCATTTGTTTGTCTAGTTAAAAACAATTCAAATTAATCAACTTTTTACATAATATTATAAACAACCGTTATATATATATATATATATATATATGGTGTGTGTGAGAAAGTGTTTTTTTTTAATCATACATTTGGATATACATGATTCTAAAGTAGTTGGATTTGTTTTTTTTTTTTTTTTTTTTGGGTTGAATATAAGATAGAAATTCTACTTTAGCTTAATCTAAATGTATATGTGGAGTGACCATCGCACGAAGGATACGTGGTGATAATTAAATTTATCTTTGAATGCATACTTTATAAGATCTTTTCGGCATTTTTGTACTACTACAGGCAACCTCTAGATTCATCCATGGGACACTAAGGAACACCAGTTTATCAATTTCAAATGTGATCGGGCCAATGGAACAAGTGTCTTTGGATAATCATCCGATTAAAGGTCTATACTTCATGGTGTTAGGTGTACCTCAGGTAAAAATGTAAAATTAAAATTGTTATTATATAGAGAAATGTTATTTTTATAACTTTTTTACAATAAATTTTAGGTGGTGTGTTACTATTAGCTTTTATAAGTGAGAAAAAAAATATAATTATAATTATAGATTTAAATTAGAATTAATAATAGCTTCCCATTTATAATTTTTTATAAAAATATTATGAAGATAACATTCATCTATTATATATGCCACCTAGTTTGCCTTAAACAAATATCTTTCATAAAGATTTTTCGATAAAAATAAAATTCCAAATTCCACCTTCTTGTAGTTTTTTTTTTTTTTTTTTAATCCATCTCGTAGATATCGAAGTATGGATGTGACATGTTTGCCAACATCCATCTCGTAGATATCGAAGTATAGATGTGATATGTTTGCCCCCATACAACAGAGAGAGAGAGAGAGCATGTGATTTTCTTTCATTGGTGTTTTTTTTTTTTTTTTTTTAAATCCATCTCGTAGATATCGAAGTCTAGATGTGACATGTTTGCCTCATACAACAGAGAGAGAGCATGTGCTTTTCTTTCATCGGTTCTTTTTTTTTTTTTTTTCAAGTCATAAAAATGATTCTGTTTTTCGAAGTCACAGAATGATATTTGTAACTTTTTTTTTTTTTTTGTTTTTGAATGATATTTGTAACTTTCTACTTATTAGAAGCAATCACATAATGTTTTGTTACACTTATTCTCAGTTCTTTGGTGTTCACTTTTTTTTTGGTCTTTACAGCGGAAAGTATAAAACAAATTAACAAGCATGATTTATGATTTAATTTGAAAAAATTCCTCAAATTCAATCACCTTTACGAATAATTATAGAACACCTTGCTTTCAATTAGATTCATCATATTTTATGACCCACTGTAACATTTTTTTTTTTTTTTTTTTAAATGGATTTGCAGAACCTTATTATAACAATAGTAAGTTATATGGGAAACCTGAGGATTAGCGCCGTAATGGAGAAAGGATTCTTGGATCCCCAAAGATTCAAGTCATGCGTGGAAAATGCCTTCGAGATAATTCTCAAAGCTGCCGATGATGAAATTCCTATTTAAACAAAGATTTTTTTTTTTAATCAATAAATTGAATTGTTCATTCATAATATTGATACTCTATCGATAAATAAGTCAGTACAATTTATATATGATTGTTCATCTTTTCTTTCATTCTCCATGTAAAACTGTATGTAGGTAGATGGGTTTTATACTTTTAATGCATCCTGCATTATTGGGCTTAATATTTATTATCATGATGCCAAGTCTATTTCTCTTTGATTTATTATTTGCTGTAATACACACACATAAATATATATATATATATATATATATATTAAATTGACCTAGATTAAAAGGGACTATTTACACCCTCCAATGACATGATGCCACCTCTTATTTTACACATTAAAACCATAAACTTAACTGATGATGCCGTAAATCTCACCAGTGAGATGTACAATCCTTGCGCTCAAGAGTCATCTATACACAAGAAGAAAACAAAAACACCTTACAGAAGGCACCGGTGTGGAGCCGGCCAAACACCCTCCGAAGGTTAAGTCAGAAGTCTTCTTACAACTCTAGAGTGCTAGAGAGGGGTCAATTATACGTACCTTCATGTGAGGAGGGTGTTGGGGCTTTTATAGTAGTGAAGTCTTGCCTCCTTTCTTTGCAGTCCAAGTCTTTTCCTTGTAGGACAAGTCTTTTCCTTATAGGACAAGTCTTGTCCTTGTAGCCCAAGTCCTTTCCTTGTAAAGCAAGTCTTTAGGAATCTGAAACGTGGTGGACAAGTTATTTACTCTGAAGAGTCTGCGGTTTTTAAAGTGTTCCTCTAATATTTTCCCATGCTTTGCCCTATTTATGCTGGGCCTTCGTTTCATCAGGGACTCCACACAAAGAATGGGCTCGACCTTCTTTTGGCCCATGGACATGGACCCGTTGAGCTCGTCAGGCCTTATCTTCTATTTTTATCCTCTTCAGCTGCCCCCTTTACCCCATTTGGTCCGTCGCTTTTGTGCAAACGGTCAATTGGGGTGACGGTCAATATAGTCACGGCGGTTCTATGTTCATGGGGCGACGGATAGACATACATGAACAGTGACAAAGAAGAGCTAGGATGGTGATCGTGAATACTGAGTGGTTGGTGACGTAGTCAACGTGGTAACGGTCAGAACTTAACAGCTGACAGTCAGAACTTAACAGCTGACGGTGACGAGGACCCTTGGAGGGAGGTTTATAGAGCATGACGCCGTCAGGTCTATAGAGGTCTGACAAGCTGCAAAGGCATTTAAGGCGATGACACGTGTCACTCGTCGAGTGGTTCGTACCTTGGATCGAAGTGCCGCTTCGTCTTCCGTGCACTCCATCTATAAAAACCAGCACCCTTCCCTTCATTTCTTTTACTTTACGCAGAAACTACATTGTCAGAGCGAGTCTGTCACCTGTAAGAGCTTACCCATTCACATCCTCCAGCAACAACTTTTACCCGCTCACTCTTTTCCTCGGTAAGTGATTTCATCTGTTTACTTTGATATACTTTCAGTTTTTATACTTGACATGGTAAAAGCTTTAAATTTCTTGCATTCGTCTCTTCCTTTTTTATTTTAGACCCGTCAGTCTTAGGCTTTGTCGCTACGTTGTAGGCAATGTCTAGTGCGTCGAGTAACCAGTCGTTCGTCCGCGACGGGGCGGGTTACGAGGAATTGTACCCGTCGGGTTATAAAGATCCAGACGAACTAAGCGAAAGGACTCCGTCTGCCACTTCACCGTCCTCAACAAATGAAGATATGGAGTTGGTCGAACCAAAGGAAGGTTCTGACGGCGGTGGTAAAGGAATTAAGTCAATAGTTGGGGCTGACGGACTTAGGGAGTTCGTCATGCTACCTGAGTGGATGGTGAATAACTTCAGGTCCACAATTAAGGAAGTGCACTTCAAAACGATTAGAGCAATTTACCAAATACCCGACCACATCCCTATCCGTCTACCCTACCAGGCAGAAAAATGCTATTACGACGGAGTGGATGACCTAGGGGTGTATGAACAAGCACTCAAGGCCAGGCTTAGGTTCCCTTTGAACAGACTCAAGCGAGAACTCCTCCAGCACTTGGGTTTGTCCATCAGCCAGATATCCCCGAACGCCTGGAGGGTTTTCATTGCAATGGAGGTCCTGTACGGAGCCATGTCTAATGGTTCCAGATCATTGACCGTACGGGAGTTCCTCCATTGCTACCATCCAGATGAGATAGACAAGTCAAGGAGAATGTATAGCTTTGTCCCTAGGAAGTCCGTCTTGAAGGTCATCTATGAGACCCCGACTCCAATCGTGACTGGAAGAGCCGTTACTTCTTCCTGGAAGGTGACGGCTGGATGTGTCACCCGGGGGAGACGGACTTCATACCAGTTGATAAGACATGGGGGATCTTGGACCCGTCTGGTATAACTTACTCCGTCGTGTTATGAAAGTGATTTTTCTCTAACTCTTTAACGACCGTCCTGATTATTTTGCCCCTTTTATTTTTTAGTGCGACGGTGTCCGCAAGTTGATATAGAGGAGTACAACTTTTTGGAAAGAATTTTTTCGAAAACAAAGCCAGAGGAACGGACGTGGGCGAAGTTGGTTAATCTTAATACCATCCATTGGTACTGCGACGGACCCGAGCCCACTCCGGCGGCTATCAAATACGAGGAACGCACCCATCAGCGTAAGTCCGTCACCCTTTACAACTAACTTGATCAATTCCTTCGAGTTTACCCGTCTACTCTTATTTTTACAGAGATGGACGACGCGAAGAGAAGGGCAGCCATCAGAAGCAAGGCCGCGAAGAACAAGGAGACGGACGAAGGTGCGATGGGGACGGGCTCGAGCAAGCCCCTGGCGAAGAGACCAATGCCTAAGGAGGACCGTGCACCTAAGAAACAAAAAGTTTCGATGGAGCCCGTCATTGGTCTGATGGCGGAGGGTAAGAAGACGGTGACCCCGGCCAAGCCTGGAGGTGGCAAAGGTTTAATGGTTCCTCCTCCAGGTAGTCAGAAGAAACCGCCCGTCCTTCTCCGTGAAGACCCAAAGTATGCTTTGGGGAAGATTTCTTCTATTATCGGGAGCGAGGACTATGAGGACCTTGGAAACCACTCGACGGAGGCTATGGGGGAGACGGGCCTCTTCAGCATCGCCCAAGTAAGAGCCCATCGCTATTTATTTATTTGTTTATATTTATTTATTTTTTTCTCAATCAAATAAAACTCCATTCCGTCGTCAGGCTATGCTCATGACGAAGGGCTTGATGGACCGAGCTCTTCACCAAAAGATGGCGCTTGAAAGGGTCCGCGAAAAGGCCAAGCTGACGGAGGAGGAGCTGCTCGAGCTAAAAAATTGGAAGGTGGTGACGGAGCAGAAGCTCAAGCTCGCGGAACGGACGAGGGATGAATACCAAAAGATGACGGATGAGCTTAAAATCGTTCTGGAGGACAAGGAGAACGAACTCCGTCTAGCCAAAGAGAAAGCTGTCCAGGAGTATCGTGACTCCGACGCTCTCTTGACAGAGCTCGGAGTTTCATACAACGACGGTTTCGACGATGCCCTCCGTCAAGCCAAAGCTCTCTATCCCAAGCTTGACTTCTCAGCCGTCAACATCAATGTCGCGGAGGCTATGTCCGTTCAGCCCGATGCTTCTGATGATACAAATGAACTTTTTGCAGAGGAAGGGCCCGTCACCGTCGTCCCCGAGGTTCATGCTAGAGAAGGAAAGTCCCTTGAAGCCAAAGATCCCGTCATTCCTGACGTGTAGACATAATTATTTACTTTTTTCAAGTATTTTGAAAACAATTTGGATTTTTCCCGTTGTATGCCGGGCCGTTTTGTATTCGTTGTATTTGACATTTAACTTATTTATTTGAATGTATCTTTTATTACTTCGTTGATGATTGTGGTGTATGATCCGTCCCATTTGACGTTGCTTTAATGTTTACTTAATTTGATCCGTCCACGTTGTGGACTTTTATAATGTTTGCGACCCTAGTCGGGTCCGTTCGTTCCGTGGAATGTGGTCGTGACCCCTGATGGCCGTCCACTTTGTGGACTTGTATAATTTTATGAACTAGTTGGGTCCGTCCATTATGTGTATTGGGGTCTTGAACGTTGGTAGGGTACGTCCTCTTTTTTGGAGTTGTATAAGTTTGACCCTTGTTGGGTCCGTCCACTTTTTGGACTTATAAGTTTGACCCTGGTTGGGTCCGTCCACTTTGTGGATTTGTAAGTTTGACCCTGGTTGGGTCCGTCCACTTTGCGGACTTGTAAGTTTGACCCTTGGTGGGATCCGTCCACTTTGTGGACTTATAAGTTTGACCCTAGTTGGGTCCGTCCACTTTGAGGACTTATAAGTTTGACCCTTGGTGGGATCCGTCCACTTTGTGGATTTGTAAGTTTGACCCTGGTTGGGTCCGTCCACTTTGTGGACTTATAAGTTTGACCCTTGGTGGGATCCGTCCACTTTGTGGATTTGTAAGTTTAACCCTGGTTGGGTTCGTCCACTTTGTGGTAATGATCTTAGTAGTAAGGACACAGCATGGTCTTGAATGTTCCTTCATTAGATTTAAACCTGTAGAAAAAAGTACCTGCCTTCTTGGGCTTAAAAAGACACTAAAAGAGACATTGTAGCAAAGGCTTGTTCAAACAAAAAGCCAAAAACAATCAAAAGACTAGTAAGTGCTTCAAAAAATAATCAAAGACTAGTTAAATAGAAATGGACTAAGGAATAGGGGGAAATTGAATGTCATTTATATTGGTAGTATTTCCGGAGGTGTTCCGTATTTCATGGGTGCTGAAGCTTCCTTCCTTCCATGGTTTCGAGGTGGTATATGCCCTTCCTTTGCCATGATGTGATTCTATACGGTCCTTCCCAATTTGGTCCAAGTTTTCCTTGTGTAGGGTCTTTAGCAGCGCCCATGACCTTTCGTAGCACCAGGTCGCCGATCTGAAAATCTCTGTGCCTTACCCTAGCGTTGTAGTGCTTTGACATGAGGTCCTGGTATTGCGCCAACCTCTGTTCTACCATTGCTCGGGCCTCGTCTACTAAGTCTAGCTGTAGGCGCATAGCTTCTTCGTTTTTGTCCTTCGTGTAGCTCTGCACGCGATAGCTGGTGAGGTCGATCTCTGCTAGGATGACTGCATCAGCTCCGTATGTAAGTCAAAATGGGGTCTCCCCTGTAGGTGTCCTTGCAGTCATCTGATACACCCATAAGACGCTTGGCAATTCGTCTGGCCAGATACCCTTTGCCGCCTCGAGCCGGGTTTTGATGATTTTCAGCAATGTCCGGTTCATGACTTTTACCTGTCTGTTTGCCTGCGGGTGTGCTGGTGATGAGTAATGATTCTGAATGCCTAGCTCTAAGCAGAAATTCCTGAACGCGCCGTTGTCGAACTGTTTTCCATTGTCAGAGACAAGCACCCTCGGAATCCCGTATCTGCATATGATGTTTTTCCATACGAATGTACGGATGCTTTTCTCTGTGATAGTGGCAAGGGGTTCTGCTTCCACCCATTTGGTGAAGTAGTCGATACCGACTACCAGAAACTTTAGCTGTCTTAAGGCCGTTGGGAAGGGACCCATGATGTCTAACCCCCATTGCGCGAACGGCCAAGGAGCCGTCATAGGTGAGAGTTCTTCTGATGGTTGCCTGATTAGATTACTGAACCTCTGACACTTATCGCAGGCCTTCACGTATGATTGGGTGTCTTTGAGCATAGTGGGCCAGTAGTATCCGGCTCGGATCAGTTTATGCACCAAAGACCGTGCTCTTGAGTGATTCCCGCAAATCCCTTCGTGAACTTCCTTCATCACATATTCTACTTCACTGTGGCTTAGACACCTTAGGTACGGTCAAGAGAAACCTCTTTTGTACAAGACGTCCCGGATCAGCACGAATCGCGACGCTCGGACTTTCAATCTCCTTGCGGCGTCCTTCTCGTCTGGCAAAGTGCCCGACTGTAGATATTCTTTTAAAGGCACGGTCCAATCCTCTTCAACATCTATCTTCTGTATTTGTTTTCCGTCATCAATAAGCGAGCAAGTTTGGACAAAAGATAATACCTGTTTAGGCGCATTCATGAATTCTGTGGAGGCTGCTTTTGCTAGACGGTCGGCACATTCGTTTTCCTCCCTTGGGATTTGAACGAATTTGACCTCGAGGTTGCCAATTCGACCCTTCACCTCTTCCAGGTACTTCTTCATCCTCTCGTTTCTACACTCGAAATTGCCATTGATCTGACTAGTTATCACCTGGGAGTCGCAATGTATGATCATGTTCTCAGCACCTGCGGCCTTTGCGAGATCCAACCCAGCTACCAAGGCTTCATATTCCGCCTCGTTATTGGTTGTAGGGAAATCTAATCTTATCATGCACTCGATCTTATCCCCCTCTGGTGTCAGTATAACTACACCGGCTCCTCCTGAGTGCTGATTTGATGACCTGTCCGTGTGGATGATCCACAGTTTTTGTCCTTCAGCCCCCTCGTCTTTTGGCTGGGTGTACTTGGCTATGAAATCTGCCACTACTTGCCCCTTTATTGCAGTTCGCGGATGGTACTGCACGTCGAATTCGCTTAGCTCAATTGCCCACAAGGCCATTCTTCCTACCGCCTCTGGGCTGCTTATTGCTTTCTTCAAAGGTTGGTCCGTCAGAACTACGATTTTATGAGCTTGGAAATATGGTTTGAGTTTCCGCGCAGCGGTTATGAGCGCAAGAGCCAATTTCTCCATCCGGGGGTATCTTTCCTCTGCTCCTCGAAACGCCCTGCTTATGAAATAGACGGGTTGTTGCGAGCGTCCGTCGTTTCGTACTAAGGCCGCGCTAACTGCTGCTTGCGAGACCGCTATGTAGAGGTACAGTTCTTCTCCTGGCATGGACGAGCTGAGTAGTGGTGGGGACGATAGGTACTTCTTCAAGTCCTCGAATGCCTTCTGACATTCGTCCGTCCACTCAAAAGATTTCCTCAGTACTTAGAAGAAAGGCAAACACTTATCTGTCGCTTTGGAGACGAATCTGTTTAGGGTCGCAACTTATCCGTTCAGGCTCTGCACTGCCTTCACTGTCCTCGGGGGTTCTAATTCCATTATGGCCCGCACTTTCTCTGGGTTGACTTCTATACCTCTTTGGGACACCATGAAGCCCAAGAATTTCCCGGCTGTAACCCCGAACACGCACTTGCTTGGGTTCAGCTTCATGTTGTACGACCGAAGGGTGTTGAATGTCTCCTGGAGGTCGTTCAGGTGGTCGTTCTCGCGCACACTCTTCACCAACATGTCGTCGACATAGACTTGTACGTTCCTCCCAAGCTGGTGTGCAAACATTTTGTTCATTAACCTTTGATACGTAGCCCCCGTGTTCTTGAGTCCGAAAGGCATCACCTTGTAGCAGAAAAGTCTCTGACTGGTCACAAAAGAGGTTTTCTCCTGATCCTCCTCCTTCATCTTAATCTGGTTATAGCCTGAGAAGGCGTCCATGAAACTCAAGAGTTCGTGTCTGGTCGTTGAGTCTACCAAGGTATCTATCCTTGGGAGTGGATAGCTGTCTTTCGGGCACGCCCTGTTGAGGTCCGTGAAGTCGACGCACATCCTCCACTTTCCGTTATTCTTTCTCACCATGACCACATTTGCTAGTCAGTCGGGGTAGTATACTTCTCGGATAAAACCCGCCTCCAGCAGCTTTCTAACCTCTTCTGCCACCGCTTTATCTCATTCTTGCGGGAACACCCGCTTCTTCTGTCGAACTGGCGAAGAGTCCGGGTTAACATTTAGCATATGGACTATCACCGACGGATCAATTCCAGGCATGTCTTCGTGGCTCCAGGCGAATACGTCCTGATTCATCCTTAGGAAGTTTGCCAGGTCTTAACGTACCGTCGGGCTGGCCAAGGTGCCCATTCTGGTCGTTTGTCCAGGTCTCGATTCATCGAGAATGACCTCTTCCAACTCTTCTACCGGCTCTGTGATGGTCCGCTGCTCTCCGATGCACATGGTCTGCTGATGATCCTCCATTTCCAACATGGTGATGTAGCATTCCCGGGCGGCCACCTGGTCTCCTTGCAACTCTCCAATTCCGTACTCCGTAGGGAATTTAATCATCAGGTGATATGTTGAGGTTGTTGCTTTCCAGGAGTTCAGTGTGGGTCGCCCTATTATACCGTTATACGCGGATGAACAATCGACCACTAAGAATGTCACGTCCTAAATGATTTGCTGTGGATAATCACCGACCGTCACTGAGAGTGTGATGGCTCCTAATGGGAGTACCCTCATTCCTCCAAAGCCGACCAACGGGGCATTTGTTGGTGTTAATCGTGCTCTATTTATTCCCATTTGCTGGAATGCTGGGTAGTATAGGATGTCTGCCGAGCTGCCATTGTCGACCAGCATTCGGTGTACATTGTAGTCTCCTACCCTTAAACTGACGACAAGGGCGTCATCATGTGGATGGTGGAGGCGTCTCGCGTCGTCCTCTGAGAATCCAATAATCAGGCTTTCCCTCCGCGCCATCTTGGGTACAGAACCCGTTGTCTGTACATTCTGGACCATCCTTAGGTAGGTCTTTCAGGCCTTTTTGGACGATCCTGTTGCTGCCGTGCCCCCTATTATCATCCTTATGTCCCCGACAGGGGGCCTCGGATGGTCGTTCTCCCGTCGGGGGGCCTGTTCCCATGCATGCGCATCCGTCCTTTCCTTGCTGACGAATTTCTGTAGTTTTCCTTCTCTGATGAAGGCCTCAATTTGCTGTTTCAGATCGTAGCAATCCGCAGTATCGTGACCGTGGTCGCGGTGGAAACGGCAATACTTGTTTCTGGGTCGCTTGGCTGGATCGCTCTTTAGCTTCCCCAGGAACGTCAGGGATCCCTCGTCTTTGATCTGCATCAGCACTTGGTCTAGTGGGGCATTTAAAGGGGTGAAGCTTGTAAATCTTCCTCCTGGGGGTTTAGAACGCTTCTCCTTGCGTCTGTCTCCCGTCCTCAGTTTCTTCCTTCCATGGTCTTGCCTGGCCTCTTCCGATCTCTCTCTCTTCCTGGGTTTGTCTTCCCTGGCCGACAGTGCGTTCTTTGCATTCATGTATTTTGTGGCCCTGTAGAGTACCTCAGACATGGTTTTCAGATCATTTTTATACAGGGAGAATAGGAATTTTTCCTTCCGTAGGCTATTGGTGAAGGCTACCACCAAAATCTTATTGTCGGCCTCATCAATAGAAAGTGCTTCCTTATTGAAGCGAGTTATGTATGATCGTAGCGTCTCGTCCTCCTGCTGCTTGATGCTCATTAAGCATGCTGTAGACTTCTTGTATCTATGTCCCCCGAGGAAGTGCGAGGTGAATGGGGCACTTAGTTCCTTGAAGGTGTTGATTGAATTTGGTGTCAATCTGCTGAACCAAATTCTTGCTGCGCCCCTTAATGTTGTAGGGAAGGCCCTGCACATGATCTCGTCCGGTACTCCCTGGAGGTGCGTCATGGTCTTGAAGGTTTCTAGATGATCTAACGGGTCCTTGACCCCGTCGTAGCTCTCAAGCTGCGGCATTCGGAACTTCTGTGGCAAGGGACAGGAGTTGACTTGTATAGTGAATGGCGAGTCCGTCCTATTCACTAAATCGTCAAGGTCGCTGGAGACGCGTCCCTTGAGGGCGTTCATCATGACCTCTATTTGTTCCTTCATCGCCTGCATTTCCGCGAGGATGGGTGGTGGGGTTGTATCCATGAGAGAAGGCGTGCTCAAGTTTCGCTGCTCCGGTTTACTAGGCTCGTTGCTGCCCTCTGATCTTTTAGGTCCCCTCCGTTCGGAGCTTTCCCCCTGGTTTTCCTCCTGGATGTTGTGTCCCGCATCCCTCTGTCACAGTTGCTCCTCCAGGTCATGGTTTTGTTTTGTGAGGCGCACTACCGTAGCCGCGAGGGTTTGGACCTGTCTTTCTAACGCGGTGGACCTTGGCGGCTCGTCTTCTTGAACGTTGTTGTTGGTGGCCATTGAGCGTGTGAGTACCATGCAACTTTTATGTCCGGGATGCAACAATGGCTTAAATTGTCACGAACTGCTTTCCCATAGACGGCGCCAACTGATGATGCCGTAAATCTCACCAGTGAGATGCACGATCCTTGCGCTCAAGAGTCACCTACACACGAAAAGAAAACAAGAACACCTTACAGACGGCACCGATGTGGAGCCGACCAAACACCCTCCGAAGGTTAAGTCAGAAATCTTCTTACAACTCTAGAGTGCTAGAGAGGGGTCAATTATACGTACCTTCATGTGAGGAGGGTGCTGGGACTTTTATAGTAGTGAAGTCTTGCCTCCTTTCCTTGCAGTCCAAGTCTTTTCCTTGTAGGACAAGTCTTTTCCTTGTAGGACAAGTCTTGTCCTTGTAGCCCAAGTCCTTTCCTTGTAGAGCAAGTCTTTAGGAATCTGAAACGTGGTGGACAAGTTATTCACTGTGAAGAGTCTGCGGTTTTTAAGGTGTTCCTCTAATATTTTCCCATGCTTTGCCCTACTCATGCTAGGCCTTCGTTTCATCAGGGACTCCACACAAAGAATGGGCTCGACCTTCTTTTGGCCCATGGACATGGACCCGTTGGGCTCGTCAGGCCTTATCTTCTATTTTTATCCTCTTCATTAACAAACACAATCACTCCCTCACAAATATCAAACCAAGAGCAATTTGGTAATGTGGTAACGTTATTTAAATGTTGTGAAAATATGTATGAATTAAAAAGTATTGTGAAAATACGTGCTATGTCACAACTAAACAGACCCTAAATCTTCAGAAATCAAAACCCAGTTTCAGCGTGAAAATCATCACAGAGAAATAACCGTCATAATCTGAAAGTACCACCGAGAAACCAAACAAAACTGGGTGGTTGTGTTCAATGCCTCACTTAAAAGCACAAACCTAAAGCCTCTCCCTCTGCCTCTGGTTGTCTGCCACTTTCTTATCCTTAGCAAATGTGAACCAAAACATTGTTTGATATATAATTCTTCATCAAACCCACTTTTCGATATCTCTGGATTTTTGTTGCTTTTTTTTAGCGTGTTTAAATGTTACTTTAAAATAAAAATAAAAATTATATAGCATGGGTTTGGTAGATTCGCATGGCTAGTGTGAAACTATGAAGCACCGACGTGGCAAAATGGGTGCCGCACCGGTGTCCGATGCGGCCCAATGCGGGGTCCAGCAGGCAACGCCATTGCCCGTGTATCGGTGCCGCGTCCTTTTTTTTTTTTTCATTTCTCAAATACACCCCGATTCGGCGCCAACTAAGGCCAATTCATGCCGAATTGGTCTATATCGGCCGAAATCGCCGAAACAAATTGATTCAAGCCGTACTGGCATTGAACCGACTGATTCAGGTTGAAATTCGACCCAAAAAAAAAAAGTGCAAAAAGCACCATTCGAACTTAAGCTTTAAACAACAAAATCCCTCCCTGATTCATTCTTCAACTTTCATTCTCTGCTTTTCGTCTCCCCTCTCTCACAAACGCACTCAATCACTCCCTAAGACACAATCTCACAACCTCTGCCACTCACTCTCCATCTTTGGTCTATTCTTTGCATGACTCACCGTTTCAACTCTCAAGTCTCAAGCTCACCTCATCGACCCACTCTCAACTCAAGTATCAAACTAATCAAAGCTTTCAATCTTAGTTTTTCACCCTTTATTATACTCCCACATGCTCTATTACTCATTGTGAATCTGTGATCTGATTTTTTTTTTTTTAATTTTTTATATAAGCTGTAATGTTGTGACTTAGGTTTGATTTTTTATTTAGTTAATATTTATTTTATATTTGTCAAATTATTTGTAGGTTAAATTGAATTTACTGAATTTGCAATGGATGAAGTTACTAGCACAGAAACTTCACCTTCATCTAATGAAGAAGTGCCAAATGATGAAGCTCCTCATTGGCAGTATGTGACTAAATTAGACAAACCACCTAGTTCTGCTTCTAAATCAGGTGGAAACACACAGTTTAAATGCAACAATTGTGGTGGAGTTTTTTTGGGATCCTATTCTAGGGTTAGGCTCATTTATTAAAAATTAGTAATAAAGATATTAGAGCACGCCCTAAAGTGACATCGAGCCATAGGTTGGAAATGCAGCAAATGCATGATCAGATTGAGAATGATAAGATAGAGAGAGAACATAGACGTCAAATTCCCTTACCCCTACCTCTCCCAGGCCATGGGCCTATTCCCTTATTCCGGAGACAAGAAAGGAGTGACAGTACAGATCTGGTTGATGGTAAGAGGAGGAATATGATTGCGAATTCTCCTTTGGAGAGAGCATTCCAGAATAATTCTAGACATGAATTGGATAGTAGAATTGGTAGGATATTTTACACCGGTGTGCTTCCATTTCACTTTGCAAGGAACCCATATTATCGTAGTTTCTATGCATATGCTGCTATCCATAGCATTTCGAGTTATGTTCCTCCTAAATACAATGCCTTAAGAACAACATTTTTGCAAAAAGAAAGAGCTAATGCTGAAAGACTTTTGAAACCAATTAAGGACTCCTGGCTTGAAAATGGTGTAAGTATAGTTTCTGATGGATGGTTAGATCCACAAATGAGGCCTCTTATTAATATTATGGCTTATCAGATGAGGGTCCAATGTTTATAAAGGCAATTGATGGGTCAGGTGAGTTCAAAGACAAACATTTTATTGCTGGGGTGTTGAAGGATGCTAGAAAAGAGATTGGACATGAAAAAGTTGTCCAAGTCATCACTGTTAATGCTAGTGTGATGAAGTTTGCTAGAGCTCTTATTGAAAGTGAGTATCCCAAAATATTTTGGACACCATGTGTTGTCCACACTCTCAATCTAACTTTGAAGAATATTTGTGTAGCAAAAAACACTGAAAAAAATGAAGTTACTGTACGTTTTTAGAACCCTTAAAACATAACTAGATTAACCTAGTTAATTAGCCAAGTGATTACTTAGTCAAAGTATCAAATCTAGGTTAACATAAATATATCATATCATTGTAAAGTGCGGAAAATAAATAACACAATGATATGATAACCCAGGAAAACCAAACCGGTAAAAAATCTGGGGAGGATCTAATCTAGCTATCCTCAAGGTAAAACAAATCTACTATAGAGAATTGAAGTTTACACAATAGAGACTTAGACCACTAACATCCTATTGCTACCTCGAGTAGGAAACTTACTACCACGACCACGTGACAGCTCCGAGTCCACAAACTACTTCTCTCTTGGATTCACAACAAGTACAAGCACTCCCGCTTGTATATCTTTAAGCTCTTGAAGCAGTAACTGAATTGATCACCAAGCTCTCGACATTAATTTTGAGATTGGAAATCCTAAGTGTGTATGAAGGCAAACACCTCTAGATCTCACAAGAGATTTACACACATAGCATAAAGAGTAACCATAAAATGTGGCTAGGGTTTTCCCTTTTATACTTAAGGCAAAACATAAAACTCTACACGTCAAACGGGCTTGGGCTGAGTTGGAAAATTCTGCAGAAAAACAATCTGCACGAGCTTTGATCGATCGAGTCTAATTCTTGATCGATTAAGCCAAGCAAATTTACACAGTAAATCTTGCAGTACACTCGATTCCAACTTTACACTTAAACATACTTTGAGCAAGTCTAAAACAAGACTAAACGTTTTCATCATGGTTTGCCAACATTACAAAATGAAGTTCTAATAGATTTAAACCTAAAGTCTTAGAACCCAACAGTTACATATGAGGAATGTGGTTAGATTACACGTATTGCTGATGATGCATCATTCATAAGTATTTTTATCATGAACCATTCAATGAGGTTGGCAATGTTTAATGAATTTTGTCCATTAAAACTACTCCAAGTTGCTAATACTAGATTTGCTTCGATTATTTTAATGCTGCAAAGGTTGAAGTTGATAAAAAGATGCCTTCAAGCCATGATTATTAGTGACCAATGGGCTTCTCATAGAGAGGATGATGTTGGAAAAGCTCAAAAGGTGAGGGACATGGTTCTAAGTGATCGTTGGTGGGATGTTGTTGATTATATCCTTGAATTCACCGCACTTATTTATGATATGCTACGAGCAGCCGACACAGATAGGCCTTGTCTTCATCTTGTGTATGAAATGTGTGATTCAATGATAGAGAAGGTGAAGACAGTAATATATTGGCATGAAGGCTTGGAAGATGATGAGTATAGCTCATTTTTTAATGTGGTGTATGATATACTCATTGATCGATGGACTAAAAATTGTACACCACTACATTGCTTGACTCATTTCTTAAATCCTATGTAAGTACTTTTATTTTCTATTTTCCTTAGTTCCCCCTTCTAGTAAAAAACACGTTTCATCATTTATATTTGTTTTTTAATCTTTAACTAGGTATTACTCCATTGAATGGCTTTTGGAGAATCCAAAACGTATCGCTCCACATCGGGATCATGAAATTTCTATGAAAATAAGCAAGTGTTTGGATCGATACTTTGAAGATGAGAATGATGAAAGGGTGGTGAAAGTTGAGTTTGCTGCATTTTTAGGAGGGCGGTTTCTTTCACCAAATGCCTTGATAGATAGGTGGGCCTTACAACCTTTGGTTTGGTGGCAATACCATGGCTCCTCATTTCCAACTCTTCAAATCCTTGCCCTTAAACTTCTTGGACAACCTTGTTTATCCTTATGTGCTAAGAGGAATTGGAGCATATACAAATTCATTCATTCCTTAAGAAGAAACAAAATGGCTTCTGCATGTGCTGAGGATTTGGTATATGTGCATCCTAATCTTTGACTCTTGTCAAGGCTCAATGAGGAGTATATAAATATAGCAACAAAGATGTGGGATATTGCAGGAGACTCTTGGAATGAGAGCAACATACATGGAGGAGCTAAAATTCTTGAGAATGTTGCCCTTACACTTGATGAGACAAAGTTGGATGCCATGGTTATTGGAAATGCTAGCACTAGTGTTACTACTAGTGAAAGTGAAGTTCAAAGTGAAGCTATTGATCTTGATGATGATGATGATGATGTGGGTTGTATTTGATTGTCTTGTTGATTATCATTTATTTTGTTTTAATTTCAAACTTGTGAGTTGTATTCTAATTTCCGAACATCATGGAATGTTTTACTTTCAAACTTGTGGGTTGTATTTAATTTATAAACATCATGTTGTAGTTATTATCTACTATTACTCTTAAATTTGGTATTTGTTTATATAATGTGAAAAGGTATGATTAGCAATATATTAAAATTTTAAATAAAAATATTTTAGAAATTTTTTAATCACCACGCCCGCACCTGCACCCAAATCCAAAAATGTACCTGTGCTTCATAGGAGTGAAAGTGAAAAATAAAAATAAAAAGCCATTCTATTTCATTATTTTTTTCCTGCTAATGCTTAAGACATCCTTCTCCTTGTTGATATTGGCCATTTTTCTAAGTCTTAGTTACTTGGGGTTCCTATTTACAAATCTCCAACAACTTCTTGGACTTAGAGTTCCTGTTTTTCTGCAAATTTTGGGTTTAATTTAAAAAAATAATAATAATTTGGTATTTTTGAAGGAGTGGTAGTGTGTGTTAACATTTATTGATTTGTGGGTAAAAAAATTTCAACTTCCACAGTCCACACTTCAATGAAAATCTAAACAAAGTCTCATCTCCGTTCATTGTTTGGTAGCTAATAGCCAAGAAAACCAAAAGGAAAATGCTCGTCTTCTTCACAAAGAATCCCAAACTAAAACTCAATGGCCTTGATTCAACCACATCGGCCAAGTACCTAACCTCCACCACAAAATTGCCATGAACCACCACATCAAACTCCAAATACTCACGTTAGCCAAACCCAAACCCAAAATCCAGTCAACCCAATTGCCATTAACCCATAGAAAATTGCTGACCCACAACCACAAGAACTTCATCACCAAAATAGAAAGATGATTGAGGAAGAGATGGGAGAAATAAGATAAGAGGAAAAAAATATAAAATGAAAGAAAGAGAGAGATTCATGCAGGAGATTAGATCCAAAGAAAAAGAAATAGAAATGAGAGTGAAAGAAAGAGTTAGCTGAGAAAGAAAAGACATTGACCACATGAGAGAGAGAGATGTGTAAAATTTGGGAATAAGAGAAGTTATTAGGAAAATGCTGAAGTGGAGGTTTCTTATTGAAAGGTCCTAAAATCCATGTTTTACACTTCATCCGGACCAAATTTACACTCATTAGTCGCTAACCCGTGCTATGCATGGGAACCTATTTATTTGTGAGGTTGATTAAAATAATTTTACAAAATCTTAAATTGATTAAGAAAATATAACATTGCATGATATGCTCTTGTATAATTTCAATTTGTGTTACAATTTGATGAAGAAGTCATTGCTTGAACATGCAATGACTTATAAAAAAATTGTCAATTTCAGATACTGCGAAAAAAAACCCCTCAAAAATTCAGATATTAAAACTTCTAAAAGACCAAAAAATATTTAAGAATCAGTGATTCATTGCTTAGAAATTATTGAAAAGAAAAAAAAAAAAAAAAATATATATATATATATATATATATATATATATATGACTAAATAATAAAGAAATATGAGAGAAAAATGGGCTACATTCAATATATATGACTATTCAAAAGAGAAATATAAGAAAAAGAAAAAGGTACACGAACCTATAAAGCAATAAGTTTTAAATTTTAACAGGTTTAAACTTTAAACGTAAACAAAATATATATGACTAAATAATAAAGTAATATAAGAGAAAGATGAGTTACATTCAATATATATGACTATTCAAAAGAGAAATATAAGAAAAAAAAGTACACAAACCCATAAAGTAATAAGTTTTAAATTTTATTGAGTCTAAACTTTTTTTTTTTTTTTTTTACTGTAATGAGTCTAAACTTTAAACAATGAAAAAAATCATAAATAGTCACGGGTGTATGGTTTGGTGGTTCAAGTATGAAAATCACTTTTTAAAAAATACATGAAAAACCATAAAATTTTTATATATATATTTTAACAAAGTAGATGAGAAGAAAATAACAAAAGAAGAGCTCATACCTCTATTCGGCTTAAAAAAAAAGAAAAAGGTTTGCACTGCTTTTATAGTGTTCATGATTAACCTCGCAAATTTGGAGATAAATTATCAACGTTTGAGTTTGAGTTTAAGTTGGACATATTAAAGAGATAGAGTTTCACTCCTTGTTAAGTTTGGATTTTTCCTATTGATATTGTTTTAAAAAAACAATAATGATGTGGCAAACTCTAAAGAGGTCAATAAAATGTCAAAGATTTCGGTTTTATATATATAATATAAAGTAGAGTTTCTTTCAAAAAACTATTGACTCAATCTAGAACTATAGCACATATTATACCTTGTTCTAGTAGAATAAGGATTCTTATTTTTCTTGGTTAGATTAGGTAGAGACGCAGAGTACATGTACTCATAGTTTAGTTCCTTTTCACGTGTGTAAATCACTTGTTAGATAAATTTTTTTCATTAAATGTCAAATAAATTTTTTTAATACTATTTTATTTGCCACATCAATAAAATTATTAAAGAGATAGAGTTTCACACTCCTTATTAAGTTTGGGCTTTGGTTATTTATATTATTTTTAGATAAATTTTTTTCATTAAATGTCAAATAAATTATCAATGTTTGATTGAGTTTAAGTTGAACTTGTTAGAGAGATAGAGTTTCACTCCTTATCAAGTTTAGATTAAATAAAAATAATTTTGTTTAAAAAAATGATAATGATGAGTTTAAGTTTAAGTTGGACTTGTTAGAGAGATAGAGTTTTACTCCTTGTTAAGTTTGGACTAAACAAAAATAATTTTATTTAAATATTGTGTTGATGTGGAAAATTGTGAGAGTTTCAGAGGTTCCAATTATATATATATATATATATAAAGAGAGAGAGAGAGAGAGAGAGAGAGAGAGAGAGAGAGAGTGTTAGAGATATATTAGCCCATTAGTATAGGCCCAAGCCTAATTCTACTTTGTGTGCAAGTCAAGTCTCCTACTTGTACTAGAAGTCTATTAGTCTAGGGTTTAGTCTACTATATATACACATGTTATGAGAGAGCCTGAAATGATGGTAGAGAAAAAAAATGGAGAAAGTGAGAGAGAGAAACGAATGATACATGTTGTGATTGCGAACCAAGTTGCTGAAGAGTAGAGCTCCCAGCATCACCGAAGAAAACTCACAACCACAATCTCTCTCTTAGTAACATTTCTTAAGAAAATGAAATTAGGAATTATTTAATTATTTTTATGGAATAGATTGTACAAGTTATGAATATGAATGATTATGGTTTTTATTTTTTTTGTTTTTAAAAGAGCTTTTCTTGAATATAGTGTTATTATGTTGTTATTTTTTCTAATCTTGTTATTTTTTTGGGCTATTTTTTATTATTTGACTCATTTTTATTTTTATTAGAAATTTTATTTATTTATTTTTTAAGGGATGAAAGATTATGTTTGGGGTGCTAATATTATTTTTGTGAGTAATGCTAAGGGCACAACAATTCTTAGACTCGCACAAAAAAAAAAAAAAAATAGAGATTAAAAAAAAAAAAACATGTGTGAATCAGCATGCTAATTTAAGAATATTGTAAAATTGTTGTAACATTTTATTATATCCCTAACATTATTCTTATTTTTATTAAATCCAAATTCTTAAGATTATTAAGTCAAGATAGTCAATATATATATATATATATATATATATTTGTAGAGTAGACAAAACATGCTAATTTAAATATAATTATATGTAAAAAAATATTTTGCAAGTATATTTTTATTTTTGGCAAGCCAGGGTTGTCCCCTGACTTGAATTTGCAGCCACCTTTGCCTATCTAAGGTTGGAACTTGGAAGTCTCGTTTGTCTTCTTCATCCCACCACCCATCGTTTTTCAATGTCATTAATGCTTTATTGCTTTTCTTTTTTTCCTGTTTTTGCTTGTGCCTTTGGTTGTTTTGGTCCTCCACGAGTGGTTAAGTGTGCTTCTAGTCTAGCATTTAAGTTCTTGACCATAAACCCTTTAGGTGGGTAGCACCATAAACCCTTTAGGTTTGAGGCTATGTGGCTTAAAGATCCTAGATGTGACAAGGTGGTGACGGATTTGGATATCAATTTAACAATTGTATTGATAGATGCAGTGAAAGGTTGAAGGTTTGGAATAAAGTGGAGTTTAGGCATGTGGGGAGGAAAATTGCTGGTCTACTGAAGAAAAAAAAAAAAAAAAACTACAGAAGGTGGAATATCAATAAACAACAAGGCAAACTGAGAAGGAAATATTTGAGATTTAAATATGTGGCTTGATGCAAAAACACATGGTTGATTAGTAGAGATCATAATACTGGCTTCTTCCATGCAAAGGCATCTCATCTGTTTCAACATAATACTATAAAAGGTTTGTGCGATGCAGCTAGGGTATGGCAAGAGGAGGATCGGATCACTCAATCTTTCAATCAAATAGCCGGATCGAGGCAACTAGGGTTATAGAAGCTATTCAACTAGTGGTGACTAGTTCCATGAATGATGCCCTGATCATGGAGTTCAAAGCTAAGGAGGACAGTAAAGCACTTTCACAAATGCATCCAACAAAAGCACTTGGCCAGGATGGTATGCCCCCTCTCTTTTATCAACATTATTGGTCCTTAATTGGTAATTGTGTCACTCAGACTATTTTGGATTTTCTAAATCATGGTATAGCCCCCTCGAAATTCAATGAAACACATATTATCCTAGTATCTAAAGTGAAGAATCCGACAAAGATAACTCAGTATAAGCCGATTAGCCTGTAGGGAATTTCAACCCAAAATTCCAACTTATGAGAAACAAAACAAATAGAGAAAACACACGTCAAAGAAAACAATCACACGCACAAGACAATATTTACGTGGTTCGGCATTTGCCTACGTCCACGGAGTTGCAGGGATTTCACTATTATTAGGGAAAATACAATAGTGCACAAGAACACTCTCAAGAAACCCAAATCCCAATTACACCCTAGCACTCTCTCATGCGGCTGCTCACTAGGTTAATTGGAATTTTTCTTAAATCAATTCTATTCTTTCTAGCCACACATAATTAAGTACATATATATATATATATATATATATATATATATATATTACTTTATGTAAAGTCGGCTGTATGTGGGATTCCTAATACAACTTGTATTAGGTCAATGTATGGCCGGATTGGGCTTTATGGGCTTGTGGCAAATTCAAGCCACACTAGCAAATCTCCACCTTGGCTTGAATTGATCAAGCTACACTAGCAAACTCCTCCATCAGCTCCACCTTAGCCCTTAAGGGCTCACAAGCTGCAAACATCAGCCACAATCCTCCATAACACAATCCCTCATCCCTGCAACTCATCCTCATGTCCTCAAGCTAGAAGACCAATTGAAGCTGCGCACAGCTTCAACTTCTCAATAGTGACACCCTTAGTCAACATGTCTGCCGGGTTCTTAGATCCACAAATCTTCTCAAGCATTACCAGCTTATCTTCAACAAGGTAACGGATAAAGTGGTATTTTGTCTGTATGTGCTTCGACTTTGAATGAAAAGCCGAATTTTTGGCAAGAAAGATTGCACTCTAACTGTCACTGTGTAGAATGCCCATCTCTTGCTTCTTACCTAATTCATCTAAGAAACCATGTAGCCAAATCATCTCCTTTCCAGCTTCAGTGGCAGCAACATACTCAGCTTCTGTAGTAGACAAAGTAACAATCTTCTGTAGATTTGAAGCCCATGATATAGCTGTACCACCTAAAGTAAAAACAAACCCAGTAGTACTCTTTCTACTATCAATATCACCAGCAAAATCAGCATCTACATAACCCTGTAGTTTCAAACTTGCACCTGTGAAGCAAAGACATGTATCTGATGAACCCTTCAGATATCTCAGAATCCACTTGACTGCCTCCCAATGCTGCTTTCCAGGCCTACTCATGAATCTGCTCACAACTCCCACTGCATGTGCAATGTCTGGCCTTGTACACACCATAGCATACATCAAGCTGCCAATAGCTGAGGCATAGGGCACCTTACTCATATGGTCACTTTCTTCCTCTGTCTTCGGTGACTGTTCTTTGCTTAGTTTGAAATGACTACCCAAGGGTGTGCTCACTGGTTTAGCTTCATTCATGTTGAATCTGCTTAGGACTTTCTTCACATACTCTGACTATGAAAGCTTCAATGTACAATTAGCCTTGTCTCTAATGATTCTCATGCCAAGGATTTGCTTTGCAGCTCCCAAATCCTTCATTGCAAACTGTTTGGACAATTGCTTCTTCAGATTTTTAATCTCCTCAATGCTAGACCCTGCAATAAGCATATCATCCACATACAACAGTAATATAATGTAAGAATTTTCAAAAGACTTAACATAGCAACAATGATCAACTTCACATCTCTTGAACCCAATTCTATGCATAAAACTGTCAAATTTCTTGTATCACTGTCTTGGAGCTTGTTTTAGGCCATACAAGCTCTTTCTCAGTTTGCAGACTAGATTCTCTTGTCCCTGAACAATGAACCCTTCTGGCTGAATCATGTAAAGGTCTTCCTCCAAGTCACCATGAAGGAATGCTGTCTTCACATCTAACTGCTCAAAATGTAAGTTTTCTACAGCCACCATTCCTAGTACTAGTCTAATTGTTGACATCTTCACAACTGGAGAAAATATCTCTGTGAAGTCAATGCCCTCCTTCTGCTGGAAGCCTTTAACAACTAATCTGGCCTTGTAACGTTTGCTACCATCATGCTCATTCTTTATTCTGTATACCCACTTGTTGTGCAAAGCCTTCTTTCCTACTGGCAATTCAGTAAGTTCCCATGTCTGATTCCCCAACAAGGAATCCATCTCATCCTTCATGGCTAACTCCCACTTTCTTGAATTCTCATCTCTCAAGGCTTCATCATAACACTCTGGCTCACCACCATCAGTCAACAGGAGATAATTTAGAGTGGGTGAATAACGATGTGGAGGTCTAATGTTCCTGGAAGATCTCCGGACTTCAACTATAGGTGTACTCTGATCTACCTGTGAATTTACATTCTCCTTATCTTCTTCACCCCTTTTCTGAACAGTACTTTCAGTCAATTCATCTAAGTTGACAAACTCAGATTTCTTTTGATCTATCTCTGCAACATCTTATACTACAGTTGACCTGTCCTTGTACATAACCTGTTCATTAAATATTACATTTCTACTTCTGATGATTTTCTTGTTTTGTTCATCCCAAAACCTATAGCCAAATTTCTCATCACCATAGCCAATGAAAAAACATATTTTAGACTTTGCATCAAGTTTACTACGAGCATCAGAATCAATATGAACATAGGAAACACAACCAAAAACTTTTAAGTGTGAAAACTTTACCTCTTTACCGCTCCAAACCTCCTCAGGAAGTCTGAACTCCATGGGAACTGAAGGTCCTCGGTTTATCAGGTAAGCTGCAGTGCTAACAGCATCAGCCCAAAAAGTTTTGGTAGTCCAACATGCAACCTCATACTCCTAGCACGCTCATTGAGAGTTCTGTTGTGGTGTCCCAGGAATGGTCTTCTCCATCCTAATTCCCTGTGCAGCACAATACTCACTAAACCCTCCATCTATGTACTCTCCTCCATTATCTGACCTCAAACATTTTACTTTCAAACCTGTTTCTGTCTCAACCATGGCCTTCCACTTCTTAAAGGTTTCAAATACATCTGATTTATTTTTCAGAAAATAAACCCATACCTTTTTGCTTAAGTCATCAATGAAAGTGATGTAGTACCTTGAACCTCCAAGGGATGCAACTGGAGAAGGCCCCCACAAATCAGTGTGTACTAACTCCAATTTTTCAGCCTTCGGTGTCCTGCCAGTTTTCAAGAAGCTCACCTTTTTCTGCTTTCCTAAGATGCAACTTTCACACATGTCAAAATCAATGGACTTCAATTCTGGTAGTTTTCCTTTTGACAGCAGCATCTTCATCCCTTTCTCACTCATATGACCAAGTCTGCGGTGCCATAGGCTTGTATCAGTACTTGCATCAGCAACTGCAATTGTGTCTCTTGGACTGGAGGTCATGTACAGAGTACCAGTCTTCTTTCCACGAGCCAATACCCTAGCTCCCTTTGTAACCTTCCAAGTACCACCAACAAATAGTATTGCATGTCCTTCATCATCAAGTTGTCCAATAGAAATCAGATTCCTCCTTAAGTCAGGAATATGACGAACCTTCTCCAGTAACCAAACAGATCCATTGGGCAACAATATCCGGACGTTTCCCATACCTACAACATCCAAGGCTGAACCATCAGCCAAATACACCTTACCAAAATCACCTGCAACATAATTCTGTATGATTTCTCGGTGTGGAGTGGTATGAAACGAAGCTCCTGAATCCAAAACCCAATCATCAAGTGGACTGTCTACTGCAAGAAGTAATGCATCCTGTACCTCTTCTGTTATAGCATTAGCAGAATCATCTCCATTCTTCTTCTTAGGACTTTTGCATTGATTCCTAAAGTGACCTGTTTTCCCACAGTTCCAGCATTGTACTTGTTGGCCTGATCTAGATTTACTTCTATTTCGATTAGAATTTCTGGATTTTGATCTACCCCGGTTTGAATTTCTGTCATTACCTCTTCCTCTTGTCTCAAGGTTTAAGGCAAAACCAGATCCTGAGGTTTCACCTGCATCTCTTCGGCGAATCTCCTCAGCCAGAATTAAATCTCGTATATCATTGTACTTGAGCTTTTCCTTTCCTGTAGAATTGCTTATTGCCATCCTCATTGCCTCCCAACTGTTTGGCAAAGAAGCCAAAACGATCAGTGCACGGATCTCATCATCAAAATCAATTTCTACAGACGACAATTGATTTGTGATAGTGTTAAATTCATTCAGATGTTGTGCTACTGATGCATTCTCTGCCATCTTCAGATTGAACAGTTTCTTCATCAAGTGCACTTTATTGTTTGCTGACGGCTTTTCATACATACCAGACAAAGCCTTCATCAGATCTGCTGTGGTCTTCTCCTTTACAACATTGTGTGCAACAGACCTAGACAGAGTTAACCTGATAACTCCTAGTACCTGTCTGTCAAGAAGAGCCCATTCCTCAGCCTTCATAGCCTCAGGTTTTGTCCCTAAAAGAGGCAGATGCAATTTCCTCCCATAGAGATAATCTTCAATCTGCAACCTCCAATACGCGAAGTCTGTGCCATCAAACTTTTCTATTCTAGACGCCTTTCCTGCTTCCTCTGCCATTGCTCCCACTCAAACCTAACCCTAGGCTCTGATACCAGTTGTAGGGAATTTCAACCCAAAATTCCAACCTATGAGAAACAAAACAAATAGAGAAAACACACGTCAAAGAAAACAATCACACGCACAAGACAATATTTACGTGGTTCGGCAATTTGACTACGTCCACGGAGTTGCAGGGATTTCATTATTATTAGGGAAAATACAATAGTGCATAAGAACACTCTCAAGAAACCCAAATCCCAATTACACCCTAGCACTCTCTCATGCGGCTGCTCACTAGGTTAATTGGAATTTTTCTTAAATCAATTCTATTCTTTCTAGCCACACATAATTAAGTACATATATATATATATATATATATATATATATATATATATATTACTTTATGTAAAGTCGGCTGTATGTGGGATTCCTAATACAACTTGTATTAGGTCAATGTATGGCCGGATTGGGCTTTATGGGCTTGTGGCAAATTCAAGCCACACTAACATAGCCTTAGTAATATTTTTTCCAAGATTGCTTCCAAAGTATTAGCAAATTGGTTGAAAACCTTCCTTCCTCATATTATTAGTGAGAATCAGAGTGCTTTCATGACCGAACACTTAATCACTGACAATGTTTTGAAGGCCTTTGAAAATATGCACCATATTAGTCAAAAGAAGAATGGAAAGGTGGGGGAGATGGCTCCTAAATTAGATATAAGTAAGGCCTATGATTGGGTTGAATGAGAATGTTTGGAGAATATTATGCTTAAGATGGGTTTTCATAGATAGTGGGTGGATTTAATGGTACGGTTTTTTCATTATGTCCGCTATTCTATTAAGTTTAATAGTAAGCCCTGAGGTGTCATTCACCCCACTAAGGGTCTACACCTAGGGGATCCCCTTTTGCCACATCTATTTTTATCTTGTGCAGAAAGGCTCTCTGCACTAATTAGACAAGCAGTGGAATGTGGTGCCATTAAGGGGATAGTAGCTTGTGCAAAAGGACCAGCAATTTCTCATTTGTTCTTTATAGATGACAGTCTAATCTTTGGTTGAGCCATAAATGAAAAGTGCTCTAACTTGATTACCATATTGGAAACATATGAAAAGGAGTCAAGCCAACAATTGAATCGTGATAAGACATCCCTCTTCTTCAATCATAACACTCCACAACCTATTTAAGATGACATTAAGAATAGGTTTGGGACAAAGATCATCAAGCAGCATGAGAAATATCTTGGCCTCCCATCTTTGGTAGGAAAAAAAATAAATGCAACACCTTCCATCAATTAATTGAAAGGTTAGATAATAAAATTTCTGGGTGCAAAGAAAAATTGTTGTCTAATGCGGGTAAGGAGATCTTGATAAAAACTATGGCACAAGCGGTGCCAACTTACACAATAAGTGTCTTTAAATTTCCTAATACTCTTTATGATAAAATGACTAGTATGGTGCGTAAATTTTGGTGGGGTCAAACAAATGAGAGAAACAAAATGGCATGGCTAAGCTGGGACAAGATGTGTCTGCCAAAAGATGAGGGTGGGTTAGGATTTCGAGACTTGAAGGCATTCAATCTTGCTCTATTGGTTAAACAGGGATGGCGACTTCAAACCAACACCACCTCCCTAGTTCATAGAGTATTCAAGGCACAACATTTCCCTGAGAGTGACTTTCTTTTAGCTGAACTCAGCAACCATCCCTTTTATGCATGGCGGAGTATTATGGCAGCTCAACCCATTATACAAAGGGGGCCCCATTGGTAGGTGGGCAATGGCCATTCCCTTCAAATTTGGAGGGATAAATGGCTCACTCAACCATCTACTTTCACCTTCACATCTAGGCCACTCACTATCCCATATGACGTGAAGGACTCAATGCTTATTGATCCTCATACTCAGGCATGGAGGACTGACATGGTCTCATAATTCTTCTCACCATTGGATGCAGCAACTATCCTAAGCATTCCTTTAAGTTATCAGCTCCCTTATGATCGGATGGTCTAGGCTTTTACACCTAAGGGGAACTTCACAGTTTAGAGTGCATATGGGTTGGCCTTGGACATGGTAAATAGTGTTGCCAAAGGGGAAGCTTCAGACAACCATCAACACAGTCTATTTTGGAAGACACTTTGGCACCTAAATGTCCCCAACAAGATTAAGTCATTTACTTGGCGTGCATGCAAAAACATCTTACCCACAAAAGATAACTTATGTCGAAGGAAGGTGATTGATGTTCCTACGTGTGAGGCTTGTGGCTCTGGTGCAGAGAGTATAGGACATGTCTTTTGGGAATGTGAGAAAGCACAAGAAGTTTAGGTATTGTCAAGTATTCCTTTTGATCCATTAGAGCTCCTTGCTCTAGATTTTGTGGACTATCTTTGGCATCTAAAGTTTAGGCAGAAGATAGGGGATGAATTGCTAGAGTTAATGGTTATTTTGGCATGGTGTTTATGGTTTAACCACAATGAAGTGAGAGAAGATAAGGCTCAGCAATCGAGGTTTGCTATTCTGAGCAAAGCCTGGTACTTACTAGATGAGTTCTAGATAGCTAACCTTAAGTTGTCCTAGACCATGTCAAAGGATGAGATTCAATGGGCACTTCTAGATGATCTGTGGTACAAGGTTAATGTGGATGCAACCATATTTTCCAGCACAAATTCAATTGGAATAGGAACTCTCATCCGAGATCATGAGGGACTTGTCGATGCTGTTATCAGCAAGTCCATCCTCATTTCGTTGGGATCGTTAGAGGTTGAAGCTAAGTCTTTGGAGGAAAGTGTATTTTTTGCATGGGATGTGGGTGTTTGAGATGTGATCTTTGAATATGACTCCCGAATTGTTGTTGATGCAGTGAATGATCTTTGGAGCCACCTACTACTATTGGTAATATTATAGACGGCATTTGATAGAAGTTACAGGACTTCCGTAGGACCAAAGTTCTCATATTTGTCGACAGGGTAATCACCCTGCTCATATTTTAGCTTGGTATGCTTCTCATATCATTGGTTTTATAACTTGGATAAAGGAAATTCCTTATATGATTGAGTCTGCTATGACTCAAGATATATTGTTTTTATCTTCTTCTTAATAAAAGTTATGGTCTTCCTATCAATTATTATTATTTTTAACTATCTACGTAGAATTATAGTCTGTTTGGGATCTGCTTATTTTGCTGAAACTAAAAACTTTTTACT
The DNA here is from genome assembly GCA_023055345.1 of Quercus wislizeni. Taxonomy (NCBI): domain Eukaryota; kingdom Viridiplantae; phylum Streptophyta; class Magnoliopsida; order Fagales; family Fagaceae; genus Quercus; species Quercus wislizeni. Next base: position 3,936,856 of record JALGQJ010000003.1, read on the forward strand.
AAAAGTATTGTAGATAAATGTAAAAGTTAGATAAAATAGTACAGTAAGACCTATAAATAGTACTAAAAAGTACAGTGGGGCCCATGAATATTAGCAAAAGTAAGTTAAATAATAAAATAAGTTGGCAAAAATAATTTTTGCCAAACACACACTTAGTAACAATCTTATTAAATCATTTTATAATTTTTTATAATAAATATTATAGCACCTTCAGTTTTTCTCATTATAAAATATTTTAAGAATATAATAAATACATATATTTTTTCTTTTTATATAAAAAGTATAATTATTATTATTTTATATAAAAATAGATATTTGAAAAGAGGAAATCTGTGTTTATTTTATTCTCAAAATATTTTATAATTTTCTAAGGATATGTGCCAATATTCCATTGAATAATAAAGACATAAAATACCAAGTTGTGGACCTAAGCACAACCACGTTACCTTTTTTTTATTATTAAAAATCACATAATAAGGACTCACTTTTTTCTATTTTATACAATTGCTTTTCAAAAACATACACATTAGATTATTTATTTTACATTCTATCTCGTTTAAATTAGTGTGCAGCCCGTGCATATACACGAATACAATTAAAAACAATCACAATTATACGGTTCAAATTATATATATATATATATATATATATATATATATATATTTTTTTTTTTTAAGAAGAAGTTCAAATTATACATGGTATTAACTTACACTTTTTTTAAATCATACATTTCTAAAATATTTAGTGATTTCTTATTTATATATATATAATTTAATTAGTTTTAGACTCTTTGGTTTTCACACCTAATAATTCACTTGCTACAAAAATTAAAAACTTAGAAGGGCATGTGGTGGAAGATTAGACTCCAATTGAAATCCAAGTTAGAATCTAATTGAATTTGGACTCTTCGATTTTTACACTCAATAATTCACTTTGCACAAAATTAAAAATTAAATGGACACATGGCACAAAATTGAAAATCCAATTAAAGTCTAAGTGAATTTTTCTCTAAGATTGGGCTATTAATATAATATAATATTACATATATATATATATATATATATATAAAATCATTCTTCTTTCTTTCTTTCTTTTTTAATTTTTATTTTTATTATCTTCATAAAGAGAGAGACAAAGAGAAAGAGAGGAATTTGATGAGACAAGAGGTAAGACAAAAATAATAATAATAATAATAATAATAATAATGCACAAAGTTACAATAACCATGTATATTTACGTGGTTATTGTAGCAACTTTACAAATTTATACATATTTAACTTTGATTGATGTGAATAACTTTGGGGCTTGAATGTGTAAATTTGACACATTATGTTCTCACTTTCTCAATATTTATTATATAGATAATCAATTTTCATTCTTTGTTTATTATTATCTTCATAAAGAGGGAGACAAATAGAAAGAAAGAAAGAGAGGATTTTTTTTTTTTTTTTTAGAGAGTTTTAACATATGGCGTCCGCTTCTAATGATAGCTCTTTATTATCAAACCAAGACACTAATTAGTTTTTGGTGTAGGTGAGGATTAAACCTCATATCTCTTATACAACTATTAGAGACTTTACCAGTTGAACTAACTAGAACCCATAAAAAGAGAGGAAATTGATGAGAAAAGAGGTAAGACAAAAAAAAAAAAAAAAAAAATTAAATAATGATATATAAAGTTACAATAACCATGTATATTTACATGATTATTGTAGCAACTTTACAAATTTACACATCTTTAACTTTAGCTTATGTGAGTAACTTTGGGACTTGAATGTGTAAATTTGACACATTATGTTCTCACTTTCTCAATCTTTATTATAGCACCTTTTTTTGATTCTTTACATTTTATGTTCTGCTTTATTTCGGTATTGAGAATTTTTTTTAAGAATATTGTTTTGATTGTGCTTTTAGCGATTTTGGCATATAACTATAAACAAATAAGTCCAAAGCAGATAAATTTACCTATCAATTATATAGGTATTTAAGTTCATTTATATAATGATAGATATTTTATTATAGATATGATAGGGACCAAGACGATGGTCGTTTCCATGAAGGTGATGGCTGTGGTGAAGATAATATCAAAACTGGCAGTAATTGTGGTAGCGGTGAGAGCTAGAGGTAGTTGGGTGGTGGTGGCCATGTTGGACATCCCATGATGGTGGTGATGTGACAAAGAATAAAAGGGTTGTGAATGTGGGCCAAAATGGCCAAATATCATGTTAAGGCAAACTATTTAGCTTCTACTACTGTTTGTGAAATATTTAACAATCTATTACTATTTTATAACTCGAGTTAATAAAACTTGAGTTTCCCAAAATCGAGTTCCTTAAAAATGTGCCACAGTAGCACCGCTAATTTGGCATTTTTAAATTAAAAAGTGTACATGGAACTCAAGTTTTAGAAATTTGAGTTCCACTGCTATTCTTACAGTAAAGCAAAGGTAAATAAGAGCACTAGCATAGGGGGATGTAAACACCCAAAACCACCCAAAACCCACTCTATCTAGGTTTGTAAACTTAAAAAATTTTGCAACCTATGAATAGTAAGGTTGCATATATGCAACCTTAATGTTCATAGGTTGTAAAAAATATAGTATTTGAATATGTGGTTGTGTGTGAAGAGAAAAAATGAGTGAGGAAAAAGAGAGAGAATAATACTTTTTATTATTTTATTAGTTAGTTTATATTATTTTATTGAGTTGTATGTAACAATAAAAACTGGGATGTATTGTGAGTTATAAAATGGGTTAGTAAAATAGATAAATTAGTAAATCTTTTTTTTTTTTTAGAGAGTTTCAACCTATATCGTCCGTTCTTGATAATAGTTTTTTATCATCAAACCAAGACACCAATCAATTTTTTGGCATAAGCAGAGATTGAACCCCAAATCTCTTATACAACTATCAAAATCTTTACTAAATGAGCTAATTGAAACCCACTAAATACCCTAAAAAAGTGCCTAAAGTCCCTGGAATTGAACAAAAGGTAAAACGATTTTCTCTAATTTTTTTTGGCATATTTGACTTTTCAAAACTTTGATTGATGGAGTAAATGCACTTTCAGTCCCTAGGTTTTTCACGTTTTTCTAGTTTGGTCCCTACGTTTTTTTTTTTTACCATTTTTAGTCCCAAAAACAATTAACACCCCTCATTTTAGTCCTTATCGTCGGCCAACTAACGGGAGATGCTGATGTGGCTGATGGAGAGAACTGTAAATCATTTTAAAATATTAAAAAGTACAGTCCATTTTAGCACGTGGCCTTCCCGCTAAACTTACTCACACTAAATCCCTCATGCCCACTGTTCATGTCTACTTAATCACCATAAATCCCCAAATGATCTTTAATCCCTAGACTATATCTCAGTGTTCCTCACCACCGAAAATCCCAACTTGTTCATCGTCGAAAATCCCCAAATATCGTCTTTGATCTTTAATCCCTAGAATCAGAGTTCCTCATCACCAAAAATCCCAGCTTGTTCATCACCGAAAATGCCCAAATCAACTACTTTATCATCTTTGATCTTTAATCCCTAGACTTTACCTCAGAGTTCCTCATCCCCGAAAATCCCAACTTGATCTTCTTCGACTTTTGCTTGGCTATCACTTGAAGCCACAATCAAAACCCATCTCTACCACTTGAAGGCAGTATTTTCTCTCTCTCTCTCTCTCTCTCTCTCTCTCTCTCTCTCTCTCTCTCTCTATATGTGAAAAGGAATTTGCTCTCTCTGTCTATGTCCATATTTATAAGTTGACAATATGCTTGTTGGTTAGTTCTAGTAGTAGGGCCATAATGTTTTTGTTTGCTTTTTGTATGCTTTTGTATTTTACTTTTGATTGTGCTCCATATGTTCCCTATGTTCTCTGTATTCCCTATGTGCCCCTGTTGAAAAGAGTTAAGTAAGGGTAATAGTATTGTATAAGGGTTTTTTGTGTAATTTGATAACTATGCATGTCTATTTTAGTACGACAAAACCATTGAAGTCAGTGCTGTGTTGTGAAAAATTATTTGATTAGTGTTGTGTTGGTAATACTTTATTAAGTGTTGTGTTGTGTGCATGCAGAATGAAATATTTTATTAGGTGCTGTGTTAGTAAATGAGTATTGTATTGTTTTTGAATTGTTTAATTGAGGTTGTTTAGGCATGCAGAATGGATGACCTATTCAATATATCTGTGCATCATGGTGGCTATTTTACTTAGAATCCTAAAACATATATGGGAGGTAAAGTAGATGTAGTTGATAATTGTGACCCTAATAAGTGGTCCAAGGTTGAGATAGAGGGTATATGTAGAGACTTTGGGTACACATTTGTTAGCAGGATATGGTATACAATGCCTGGTATAGACCAAGAAAGGACAAACTTCCATTTAGTGGTTGATGATCATGATGCTATGTGCATGACAGAATTAGTGAAGGGTCATGAAGAGATTCATGTGTATGTGGAGCACCAAATAGATGATCCTATACTAGTTGATGAAGGAGAGGATGTTAGTGAGGGTGTGCAGCCATTGGCAGTGGAGCAAGGCCCTATGGGTTATTATAGTAATGGCAGTGATGATGATGACCATGATAGGAGTGATTTTTTCAGTTTTTGTGATAGTGATGATCAAACTTTTAACAATGAGGATGAGCCAACTGAGATGGATGCTAATAATCAAACTTTTAATGTTGATGTTGCTGCTTCCCAGGTGGGTTCAAGGAGAGTAGGTAAAAAACTTATTATTGAGCACCCACCTCAGGTCTTTATTATAAGTGATGGCAGTGATAGTGGAGGTGGGGGAAGTGGGCTAGATGAAGGGGTAAAGTTGACCCATGGTGTTAGGGACTTTGTTGAAGATAGTAGTGATAGTTGGGATGGTAAGGATGATGATGATGATGTTGAACCAGGCCAAATGGGTGCTGGTATAATGAACTCTGATTATGAGAGTGAGGAATTGCACAGTCTGGTGGAATCATCATCTGATGATGAGCTTGGGTATGACAGTGATGACGATGCTGAGGCACCACAAAGTACACATGTGGGAAATGGGAAGAGACAGAAAAATGAGGAAGTGAAGAAGTTCCCTATGTTTAAGCCAATGGCTAAGGCAAAGCATATTTCTTTTGAAAAAGATATGTTGTTTACAACACCCAAGCAATTTAAGGAAGCTATAACAGAATATGCAGTTCATGGTGGATGGGGGATCAAATTTGTAAAAAATGACTTGCAAAGGGTAAGAGTTGTCTGCCAGGAAAATTGCAAGTTTGTTGCCTATCTAGCAAAGGTGCCAAGGTAGAGGAGCTACCAACTAAGGACATTGAATTTGGAACATACATGCTCTAGAAATTTTAAGAACCGTAGGTGTACTTCATCATACATTGGGAAAAAGTTGATGAAGAAGATGAAAAGACAGCCCAACATGAAGCTGAGAGACATCCAAGAAGCTGTCCATGAGAAGTATACCATAAACATAAGTGTTGGAAAAGCAAGTAGGGCTAGGGATAAGGTTAGAGACTATGTGGATGGGGCTTATACATAACTGTACAACCAGCTATGGGAATACTGTGAGGAATTAAGGAGATCTAGTCCTGCCAGTACAATACTTATGAAGATACATACCTTCAATGAGGGTGATTTAGCAGCTGAGTCTGATTTGGTGTGTGGAGTGCCTTATTTTGAGAGGCTATACATATGTTTGGAGGGATGTAAGAAGGGGTTTCTAGCTGGATGTAGGCCATTCATTGGTTTAGATGCCTGCCATTTGAAAAACAAGTCAGGGGGCCAATTAATTACTGTAGTATGTAGAGATCCTAATGAAGAGTATTTCCCACTTGCATATGCAGTGGTAGGGGCTGAAATCAAAGACTCTTGGACCTGGTTCATCAATCTATTACTTGCAGACATATGCTAGAATAAGAGATGGGTGTTTATGTCAGACCAGCAAAAGGTGTGTTGTTAATTCTCCATTTGTTATTTTAATCTGTATTTAGTCATTGTACTTTTGGTCCACTAACTTCACATACTTGCCTGTGATATTGTTTGTGACAGGGGTTGGTGCAAACATTCCTTGACAACTAACCACAGTATGAATACAGGATTTACTGCAAGCACCTCTATAACAACTTCAGGAAGGACCATCCTGGTGTTTTGATCAGAGATATGTTTTGTAGAGCAGCCAAGGCAACTTACAAACAAGAGTTTGATAGGGTGATAGATGAGCTAAAGGTGATTGATGCTGATGCACACAGGTGGTTGGTTCTCACTCAACAACAAAATGGGTCAAACACATGTTTAGTGAGGATGGCTTAACTGATACCATACTCAACAATATGTGTAAGAGCTTCAACAGTAGGATTCTTAAATTCAGATCTAAGCCCATAATTAGCATGGTATGAGTATTTATGATCACCTACAATTAATTATAGTGATTGTTTGGTATTGTTTTTGGCAGTTGTTGCAATTAATATCTAATGTTTCATTGTACTTGTATGTGATTATAGCTTGAGTGCATCAGGCTATATCTAATGACTACGTTCCAAGAGAACAGAGAAAAGGGTGTGAGGCTAGAGTCACATATTTGTGCCAAGATGATGAAGAGGTTGAACAAGGAAAAGCTGGCAGCCAATAAGTGGTTAGCTTGCTGGGCAGGGCAGACACAGTTTGAAGTGAAAAATAATTTACAAAGTTTCACTGTTGACTTGGCCACAGCACACTGTAGTTGTAGGAAGTGGAACATAACTGGCATACCATGTGCCCATGCAATCTCCTACATATTTTTCAATAAACAAGATGTTGAGCAATATGTTCACCCCTGTTACCATGTATCTACATACAGAGTATGCTACGAGCCAATCATAGCACCAATAAATGGGCAGAATATGTGGAGACCAAATGATGTGATGCCAGTTCATCCCCCTATCAAAAGAAGACCACCTGGCAGGCCTAAGAAGAAGAGGGCAAGGGAACCTTATAAGCCAACAAGTGGTAAGAGAACTGGCATCTCTAAGCAGTGTAAGACTTGTGGTAAGTTAGGGCACAATAAGAGAACTTGCAAGGGTGAGATTGGAGGGAACTCTTCACTACTAGGCGCCACAAAAAAAACCAGGACATATAATGAGGTAATAAAGTGATATTATGGGAAATAGTTGCTATTCAATACTCACTACTAACCCTGTTTGTGAATTTCTTGTTTGTAGACCAGTAGAACCACAAGTGCTCCATCACAGGCCAGGACAGCCCCATCCACACCATTTGCACCACCACAAGCTGCCATGCATAGCCCATCCACTCCAAGTGCATCATACCAGTTCAAACCAGCCACTCAATTTGCACCATATCCCAGTACAAAGCAGCATAACTCCACCCCAAATGCATCACCCAGTCAGGTGCACATCACAACTCTAATAGCAGCAACCCAACCTTAAGGCAGAAAAAGAAAAGGTTGGTCACATAAGAGACTCTAAAGGCTTCTAAGAATGCATTCAAATACATGGAAGCAATCAAACATGTTGGAAGTCAATCATTTGTGTAAGGTCCAAGGAAATGAAGAGAGCACGAAGTAGATTTTTCCTTTTGTTGATGAGGGTTACTTGTTTTGTGTAGTTATGCCATATTTTGGCTTAACTATGTAATTATGTAATTATGGAACAATGCCATATTTTGTGCAATTCTAGTGATGATAGTGTTGAACTATGTAATTATGGTGACTATGGTTGTTAGTGTTGTAGTTGAACTATGTAATTATGGTGACTATGGTTGTTAGCAGTCAACGATAACAATAGCAGTTGTATGTCTATTCAATTTGTGTTTTTAGTTTAATATTGAATCTTGTGTCCTTTACTTTTGGTACTCACATCAATGAAAGGCAGTTAATGTATTTGCATTGAGAATAGTACAACTAGCTGGTTAATACATTTACAGGTAAATACATTTTCTGCAAAACAGAATTTTCTGGAAAATAAGTACATTTACAGGTACAAAATAGCAATATTACACACTGGTGTATTCATTTTCTGCAAAACAGCAAGTGTATACATTTTCTGCAACTGTTGTATTCATTTTCTGCAAAACAGTAAGTGTATGCATTTTCTGCATATTCATTTTCTGCAAAGCAGCAAGTGTATACATTTTCTACAACTATTGTATTCATTTTCTGCAAAACAACAAGTGTATGCATTTTTTGCATATTCATTTCTGCAAAACAACAAGTGTATACATTTTCTGCAACTGGTGTATTAATTTTCTGCAAAACAGCAAGTGTATTCATTTTCTACAACAGCAATAGTATGGTAAATACATTTTCTGCAACTGGTGTATTCATTTTCTGCAAAACAGTAAGTGTATACATTTTCTGCAACTGGTGTATGCATTCAAATCAGAATTTACATTTATATCTTGAACAAAAACTGTATTCATTTCATAGGGAAGTGGGTTACATTGCTAACAACTGGCATGAGCACAAAATTACCATGAGGGAATACATGGCTAAAACTGCCAGCCTAACATAAACTAAAACTGCCCTAATAATTCCCATAACAATCACTACCCTACATACATCTAAACTGTCAGCCCTGTTAACAAATATTGATAACAACACACAACATCAACAGCAGCAGCACACAACATCAGCAGCAGCAGCAGCAGCACAAAATTGCAACAGCAGCAGATAGCAACAAACACAAAACTACATACATTACCTAACACTACATACATTACCTACATTACCTACATTAGCTAACCAAACACTACATACATTACCTACACTACATACATTACCTACATTACCTACATTAGCTAACCAAACACTACATACATTACCTACATTACCTAAGCAAACACAAAATTACACACATCACCACTAACAATACCACAGCCACAACTAAAAACTTCTCCCTCTTCTTGTAGCTTGCAACCTCAGCCTCAAGTGTGATGATCCTCTGCCTTTGCTGTGGGATAAGCATCTTACCACGAGCACATATCTCATCATCATGCCATTGGAAGAACCTACACTTACGCCCCACCTGAAATGCAAATAATGCTCAGAAAATTAAAACTTTTTTCTTTTTAATTTGTATTACATTATGAACAATTCTTTCAGAGTCAAGTTTGTTGAATGTAACTGCAGTTTTTCTTATTTAGTGAATTACTAACTACTAGCTACTCTCATCTAAAAATCATGAAGAACATAAAGTGTCTATTAGTGCACTTTCTGAAATTTCTTGGTTGAAGGAGAGGGAAAAACTGAAAATAACTAACAATTTACCCAGTAGTTTGGACAACCGTAGAATCTTCTGCCAGGATTATCTGATGTCCATGACACAACTATGACATGTTTTTTATTACAGTAGCACCTCATTGGTGCTCTCCTCTTCATTCTGGAACCTATTGAACAACTTGCTTCCATTCTGGAACCTGTTCAACAGCCACCTAGCTTAGACAAACAAAATACTTCTGAGAACTCAGTAACCATTGTAAATGGAGAAAGATATCAAAGTCATCTCAGTCAATAAATCACACATAACTCACAAAGTGATTTCATCAAACACTTAATTTGCATTTTCAATTAATCCAACATTGAACTCTAAAAACATAAAAAAAATCCAACAATTCCTTAACACAAAAAAACCAACCCAATTCTCTAAATCTCATATATAACTCCCCAAAAAAAAAAAAATCAACAACATTGCAATTCCTAAGTCCCAGCTTTACCAATAAATACAGACTCAGATAGACAAATCCAAACTAAACCCGCACAACCCAAATATAAACATAAAAACAAAATAAAACAAAATGGAGACAAAGCCACGAACAATAAATCATAGAAATACAGAAATCCATAAACAAACCCATAAAACCCCATTTATATTTTGTGAATTCAGATTTAGTACTAAAGGAAAAGGGAGATATAGAGGTTTAAGAGAATGTCAATAAATAAATAAAAAACCCTAAATCAATCAATAAGCACAACTTGATTAGTAACGGTGAATAAAAATTAAAACAACTTACATATATCTCATGCGTTGATAGTTAAATGGCTGAAATTGAGGAACCCAGCTTCTTTGGTGGGTTAGCCATCTGGCTTCAAGGCTGTGTGGCTGGAGAGGTGAGGAAGTTCTGGTACTAATTTTCTGGTACTGTCTAGGGATTAAAGATCAAAGACGATAAAGTAGCTGATTTGGGCATTTTTGGTGATGAACAAGCTGGGATTTTCGGTGATGAGGAACTTTGAGGTAAAGGTAAAGTCTAGGGATTAAAGATCAAAGACAACATTTGGGGATTTTCGGTGATGAACAAGCTGGGATTTTCGATGATGAGGAACTCTGAGGTAAAGTCTAGGGATTAAAGATAAAAAATGATAAAGTACCTAATTTGGGGATTTAGTGTGAGTAAGTTTAGTGGGAAGGCCACGTGCTAAAACGGACTGTACTTTTTAATATTTTAAAATGATTTACAGTCCTCTCCGTCAGCCACATCAGCATCTCCCGTTAGTTGGCTAATGGTAAGAACTAAAATGAGGGGCGTCAATTGTTTTTGGGACTAAAAGTGGTAAAAAAAAAAAAAAACTTAGGGACCAAAATAGAAAAACGTGAAAAACCTAAGGACTAAAAGTGCATTTACGCCTTGATTGTAATTTTAAAATGTGAGTCCTAGTACGGACATGACTTGACAAGACAAATTGCACCGAAAATAATTTTGAAGTATTACTTCATGACATGACACACAAAAAGTACAACCATTGTGCGTTTGTCTTCATTTAAAATGTGTTTATCTTCATTTACGTGCACAGTACCGTGGGTCCCACTGTTCAAATGCCAAACGCAAAACGTGCAATCCAAACGCATTCTTAGTTTTCTTTCCAACTTCCATGTGATTTGTGATTTGTAAACTGTTTGTCTTCTCCATAGTACTCGATTCTTGTAAGATCGAGTTTCATGTATAAATTATATTAAAATAAATGCTAGATATTAAAACTTGAGTTTCATGAACTCGAGTTACAAAATAGTCATAAATTGTTAAATATTTTGAAAAAAGTGGTAGAATACTAAATATTTCACCCAAACACGGTATTTGGCCATTTTCACCTACATAAACATGGCTGAGTTTCAAGTTAAAGAAAAAAGAAAAGCAGCTATGGAAACAGGCAGAAGTTTTTTTTGATTCCATCCCACATCAAATTATCCTCAATATTTTCTTAAAGCTTCAACTGCGTTGCGTCCTCAGATTGAAGTCCGTGTGTAAGGCCTGGTATGTATTAATCCATAATGATTTCACAGACTTTATATTTTAAGCTTTCAAGGGAAAACTCTTTTGGGATTGGCATGGGATTAGTACTGGTCCCCATGCCCGCGACTATGATTCTAAAACTATGATTCCTTATGAAATATCTTCTTTACAAATAGGGAGTGGGATAAAGTCTTTGAGGATAAAAAACATATCTGCCATCGGTGAATATTTGAGAGTTAGATATTCAATTAATGCCTGGAGGCTGTTCCAATTTATTTTCTTTTATTATGGGGCTAATTTTAAACTCTCAATTAGATATTGAAATCATTTCTTTTTACAGTATTTTTTTTGGTAATATCCTTTCCAATTAGATATTGAAACCATTTCTTTTTATTTTTTTGGTAATATCCTTTCCAATTTTTTCTTTCTATTATATTTATTTTTCCTAAATAATTACTCAAATTAGTTACATTTCAGATTGACATTTTTTAAGTTTGTATTGGTAAGTTGCGCACACACCTTGTGGGTCTTGAATAATGACCTCACTCTTCAACCCATTAGTATGGAGGTGAAGTGTCTTATGAGCTATTGCTCATTGGCTTCAAAACTTTTTGATGAAGATTGTTGAAGCAGCCCTCAGGTCATACAAAGTAGGTAGCAAGAGCAGCTTCAAATCATACAAAGTTTCTTTAAACTAATTTGGAAAGAACCACTTCAAACCCTTCTTATATCTTTTTATTGTATATAAATTTTGATAAATTCATCATTAGATTACATTTTCTTGCTATATCCTTCATGCTTGCAAAATTTAAGTAAATCAAAAATTAATAATTATGTCATCAATTAAAGGTTTAAATTTCAAGTTTTTGTAATCTTAAATTATGCAAGAAAAATAAGTTTATGGATTGAATGATAAATAACATCTTATTTGAACAAAATTTAATATGCGTAATAAGAACATAAAGAACATACAATTCAAAAATTAGATTTTCAAGCTATGTAACTATGTTAATTTTTTAGTAAGAGTTTGGAGTGTTTCTTTTCAAAGTAATTTGGAGAGAAACTTTGTCCCTTCAGATCTGTTAAGAGTCATTGGTTTTAATACTCAAAATTATGTAGACAAAGCTTGGGACATGCAATATCTTATCCAGGTATAAATCCAAAATATCATCTGTGCACACACGTAAATGACCGTACCTTCCATACAGACGCATTACAAAAAAAATGTTTTTTTTTTTTTTCGCCATATATACATCATCCAAAACAACATAAAGAAAAATAAAAAAGTATTTACATTCAACTAATCTTGATTTTTTTTTGTTTTGATTACATGATCACATGATGCCTAACCAAAATTGGTTTTTTGATCTAAAACAATTTATCACTCTTCTGCTATAAAGACATGAAAAGAGAGTATTAGTCATGTAATTTCCATTGAAGCCCTGTGGTTTCAAAAAGATAAATTATAAAAGGGTTTTGAATTTGAAAGCTTATAAGGTTCAGGTGATTCAAGCAGTCCTTCAATGTGTGAGATCAAGACATGTATTCCGAACCACTTTCCTCATTAACTAATCAGTGACTTATAATAATAAATCTAGTGATGATTTTTTATGACTTTTTTCACAACCACTAATTTGACATTATATAATTGGTGCATAATAAAAGTTGCGTCTATAATAGGCCCATATTATATAGATATTGCTCCAATTGCAACTTCCTATCTTAGCAAAGTTATGAAAATTTGTGTTTCTATATAGCCCCTGTTGAGTTATATATCTGCATTGATATCAAGATTGTAGCATTACATGGTCAGGTGCTACTGGCTCGACAAGCAAGTGTATGAAAAGTTTTGAGTTTTAGACTAGCCCAGTTAAAAAGATTTGGGTTGGGCTTTTGATCCTAGAAATAGCGAAAGATCATTCCCATGGTAATGATTGTCCCCTCTTTCTGTGTGTGAATTGTGATAATTAAGTTGAAGATGATAATGATAAACTGACCTCGTTGCAACCATTTGCTTAAAAGCTTTATATGTATATCATTCATTTAGTATTTTAAGGGAAAATTTTAGATATAATTCCTTAAATCTTTTGATTGAAATTAACTTCATGGTTGAATTAACCAATACAATAAAGATAACATTATCTTTTTTAAGAATAATTTAATTCTACTGTATGTTTGATTAGTGAATGCAACCACATGATTAAATTTAGTTAAGGATCCTAACTCCTAAGGTGCACCCACATGTTTTAGATGTGGAAAAGTTTTGAAAAATTCAGTAGTTATATATATATATATATATTAAAAAATCTAAATTATTAACAATTACAACTATGTATGAAACATGAAAAATGAAAAATGAAATATTTAGTTAGAAATATTGATTTTTTTTTTCAGTTTGATTATTTGCTCTCCTTTTTGTTTACCAATTTAGTTGTTGACCTTTGTCAAACTAATTTTTTTGTTCTTAATTTGTGTTTTTGGGAGATCAATTTGAATTAAAACATAGGGCTCCCCACAACAACAATTATTGTAAGAGAAACTATTGTAGTTAATATGGGAAGTTTGGTTGGTCAGATCATGCCCACCAGTGAAGTTTGGCCAAATTCTTTTAGAGGAAAAAGAAAGAGCCATAATATTATGAGATGTGGCAGCCAAATGAGATTGTAATAAAGAACAGAGTGTTCAACTTATTTTATATTCAACACCTTTATCATCATTTGTATAATTACAGTCCAATATAATAGATACACTTTTATAAATAAATCTTATAAAAAAAACACTTTTATAAATAAATAAAATGAATAAATACACACCAGTATTTATGTTGAATACACAATACTCATACGTCTCTGAATTTTTCTTACTTTAATCGTGCATCATTTTCATTCATATGATTAAATGATTGAATAATGTCATTTTATTACAATCACATCAATTTATCTGTTGAAAAATACAATGATGCATTTTGATTGGTATTATTTTCTAGGCATAACCTTCACTAGCATCTTTTTTTTTTCTCATATTTTTTTGTCTATTTCTAGATTTGAGTAAGAGACACGTGCAATTACTCGATGCATCTAATGTAGCATTTTTCATATTAGATTCTATTAGTTTTTTTTTTTTTTTTTTTTTTGAGAATGTAGATTCTATCCATTGATTTCATTGTTAGAACCCATTGACATAATATATTGAATGTCCAAAAATTTCTCAAATATAAAAAACAAAACATTTTTACTATTAGAATTAAGGGTAAATTTTAAATTACACCCTTAAAATTTAGAAGTACTTAGATTTTACACCCTGAAATTTCAGAATTTGAATTTTACCCTTTGAAATTTAAAGTGTTTGAATTTTACACATTTAAGTTTCAGAATTTAAATCTTACACTCCAAACTTCTGAAATTTCAAAATGTAAAGTTCAAACACACTCAAACTTTAGAAAATAAAATTCAAACACCTTTAAAATTTAGAGGGCAAATTCCAAATTCTAAAACACCCTCAAATTTCATGGGGTAAAATCTATATTCTATATAACTCCTTTGCGGCTTTACCACTACAAGTTCCATGCAGTAATTTCCATAATGTCTGTTTCTCATTCAATTGATTTTCCATTCTAGTGGTGTTTCTAAAGAAGGGTGTGGTGTCATTATTGAGGAAGCTGCCCCCATCGAAGAGGAGGCGATTGCAACCCCTCCTGTTGGTGACACAAAGGCAAGTACCTTCTATCATCTTTTGGCTGTTAATGCTCACACATTTCTGTCCTCTCAATCATATTCTCTTTTGAGTCAATTTGGTCAATACTTATACCCTATTCCTTTATGCTTTCTTGCAACTGTACCAGTGTTCGTTATCCTTAATCATTTTCTTTTCATCTTTCGAGATTTGTTTAAAGTAGCTTGATCTCATACTTGTCAAAATATTATTTTTCAGGCCGCTGCTGCTGAGGATGATGATGATGATGATGATGTGGACCTTTTCGGTGAAGAGACTGAAGAGGAGAAGAAGGCTGCTGAGGAACGTGCTGCTGCTGTCATGGCATCTGGCAAAAAGAAAGAGTGTGAGTTTTGTGGCTTATTTTCATGATGCTTACGTTGATTTTAAATATGTTTGAAGTGTACTTAGTGCACTAGCAATAAGTGACGCTTACTTTTTGTACTTTAAGACTAATTTAGGGTTATATTTATAAATTAATAATGTGGCAACATCTTGATCTCAACCATTTATTTTAAAAGAAAGGTTGAGATTTAAAGAACTATACATATTACATTGTAGTGTACCATAGAAAATTTAGAAGATTTAAATCCTTTCATTGAAGGTTAAACCCCCTTTTTTTTTTGCTAATATATTGAAGGTTAGACTTCACTAGCAATAAGTGACACTTTTGTATGTCCTCTGTGACTCAATCACTCAAAATTCAAAACTGTCAACTGTTGCACTTAGATTTCAACAGTTTTGTATATACACTCGCTTGTGTTCGTGGTTGGCACATTCTGACTTTTTCGGGCTATGTCTGTTTCCTAACACGATCCTGTGTTTTATGTGAGTTATAATTTTTTTTATTGAAAATATTACTTTTAAAAAAAAAAAATACGAAGATTTAATCTGTTACTTTTACGGTGTGTTTTTGTGTTAGAACTATTTTTTTTCTCCCTTATGTCTGTGAGTTTGTTTTTCTAAAAAATAAAAATATGCATGAATATGTTAATTTAAAAACTTTAGTAGTTTAATGTTTAATTTGTTACTAACAAAACTATAAAATTTAATTTGTAACACCACTAAATTATAGGGTTTAAAATATAATAAGTGAAGGACTTTGAATTCATTTTTATTAAGAGAGAAATAATGGACTATACCCCAAAGCTTAGCATAATCCTATTGTATTGTTTTATTCCCCCTTTATCCCTTATCTTCTAATAACCATTAAAAAAATATATTTTGGTGTTGTAGGTGAGTTATTTGAAAATGTTAAAATATTATTGGACAAATTATACTCGCAATATTATTTTTACTCAAGGGAGGGGAGTGTACTGTGCACAATATTATTTTAGAAACTTTGACTTAATTCAGGAGTTATATTAATTTGAAAACTGTTTATCTCCAAATCGGTTTTGAGGAAATTCCTCCATTCCACTACATAGTTGTGGGAGGTCCAAGGATCGAAGAAGATTAGAACACGGAATATCTTGCATAATCCCACCCGAAGAAGTATATTAGCTCCGAGGACTTCGCTGACCCGAGGATAGGAATAGATACAGGATAGTTAGGTTATGTTTAGTAACAGTTTTTGTTTTCTATTTTCAAAAACTTGTTTTTGGGAATATAAAAAAAAAAAAAACAATAACATTGAGTTACATCTCAAGTAAAATATGGAATATTTGTGTATAAGAAACAAATCCTCTGACAAACTCAAGGAGACAACTATTTTTAGCAACTAATTGAGTTACATCTCTCTATTACATTGAGTTCTTCAACCTTAGACTTGAAATTAGCTTTGAATTGCACTTGAACTGTTTACCGACTCTCTATAGAAATTCTATTGTTTTGGCTTAGTTTGAAGGACAAGGTATCACTGTTCTTAGTGGGCTTGGACCTTCATTTTCTGAGTACTTACAATAGCGATTGATAAATTCATTCACATGTATTTTTACTCACATGACTTATTTAATAAGTCATGTGACATGTTTAAATAAAGAAAAAAATTATTTACAAACTTGATTGTAGTCAATAACTACTATGCTATTCCATACTCATTTAGTCCTTTTACTGATTCAATTTGAAATAGTCCATGACAATTTTTTTTTTATTAAAAAAATATTTTGATTATATACTATATATATGTTATTAAAGATTTTGATAATTGTGATCTATCTTGAAATTTTACAATAAATATAAAAGTATACCTAAAAAATAAATTAAAACCCATGTGCACGACACTCTACACAAAATGCGTGCAACCATGTTTGATTTTGCGCAGTATCATATTCCCCGGCCATGGGGTTTTCCTGCAGGTTCTATTCCTTGATTTCCTTCACCCAACAAAGTTAGAGAATAATGTTTACAATCCGTTTTCACTTTCCGGTAGTGATTTTTTTTTCTTGGACACATGCTACTATTGAAATGGTCAAAGAGTTCTTAATGTAATTATAAAAGGTTTACTCTATGTATATAATACACACAAATTTACAAATTGAGAAATTTCAAAATCAAAGGGTCAATTGAATTTGGGAAGTCTCAATGCACAAACACATACGCCTAACCCAATAAATTCATTTCAGTGGTTTTGTGTCTTGAGTCCGGAGTAGTGCCATACCTACCCAAGAAACTTTATAAACACAACAATTTGACAAAAAAATTTTGATGCTAAAATATAACGGACAAAATTTAGTTACAAAATTGGTTGTAGCTTAAGGCTACAAACTCACTCAATAAAATAAATACTACAATATATTTTGAAAATCTAACCGTTGAATTGCATGTTCTTTACGCCCTTAATACACATATTAAATTTTGTGTCAATCGGATATCATTTACTATATGATCAATAAGTTTATATTTTGTTCATAATTTTAAATTACAAAAACTTGTAATTTAAAAAATTTATTGATGACATAGCTATTGATCTTTAATTTTCTTGAAATTTTGCAAGCATGGAGGATATAAGAAGAAGCTGTAATCCAATGGTGGATTTGTCAAAATACACATCTAATAAAAAGATATTAAGTAAGTTTGTAGTCTTAAGCTACAACCAATTTTGTTACTAAACTTTGTCCAAATATAATATTGTTAGAGGTATGAAAAAAGTAAGGTGAAAATACATTGTTGATTTATGAAATTTACCAAGCGAGCGTTTTTAATTCTTACAGTTTCAAATTAGCATTGTTGTTCATTCTATTAACCAATGTTAGTCTAATTGCTTAGGTGGTTAATAGACGAATTAATAATGTGACATTTTTTGACATTTTTTAAGTGATATGACATCATTTTTATTATTAAATTAAAATTTACAAATAAGAAACACATTACCTGTCTCTTGACCCAAAACAAACCTGGATAGTCTCCCCAAATCCAAAGTCAATTACAAAGAAATTCCTAAACTCCTGAATTGATATGCGAGTGTTGAAAATGAAGACAAAGGTTCAAAGCACAAAACGGGGTCGTATCAGGGTTCCTTAAACAGAGAACAAGCTACGGGGTCGTTTTGGGTTAGTAAGGAGCTGCCGGATTTAATTGAAGCGGTGTCGCTTCATGAGCAATTCATTAATAGCTTTGAAGAAACGATGTCGTATAATTTAGAGAGTTTAGAACCAATTTCTGTTGACAGCTAGCTCCACGTGTTGGTCAGTGATAGGTAGATGATCTAACAGTTTTTCCCGCTAATACATGGGAGGTTGTTATTCTGTTATTTTCCTTTCTTCTTCTTGGATCGTGTATATAAGGGTGTAGATGCTATCTATTAACTCAGTTGCTTGTATTCCATTTTTCAATCAATAAAATCTGAGTTCTATTTAGAGAGTGTGAGTTCTAGAAGTTTTTGCATGGTATCAGAGCTTCAGAATTCATCAATGGCATTCGCTGAAGCAAACAACCCCTCTAATCCTTCCAATAATCAATCCACACAACCAAGTTCGAGTTCTGGAGATGAGCCTAGTTCTATTCCCTATTTTCTCAGTTATAGTGAAAGTCTAGGTAGCATTTTGGTTACTCAACCTCTGCTTGGGACGAAGAACTATCATTCTAGACGTCTAGAGCCATGGTTTTAGCCCTCACCGCAAAGAAGAAGATTGACTTTGTAAATGGTAAATTTCCAATGCCAGATCTTGATTCACCTTTGTATGAGGATTGGCTGGGCTGAAATACCATGGTTCTCTCTTCGATGATCAATTCTATGCACATTGATGTTTCTTGTAGCATCATGTACTGTGAAACTGCAAGAGAAATGTGGATTGAATTGAAGAATCGTTTCTCACAGGGTAATGCTACCAAGATCTATAATCTGCAAAGGGAGATTTCTCATATCTCTCAGAATCAAATGTCTGCAACAGACTATTTCACAAAGTTCAAGTGCTTATGGGATCAATTGCTCAACTATGATCCACTTCCAAAATGTTCTTGTGGAGCTATGAAGGCTTTGAGTGCCTCACATGACAAAGCTTATGTGATGAGGTTTCTGATGGGGTTGAATGAGAATTTTGACACTCTTCATAGTCAGAGTCTCATGTCTGATTCTTTATTCACTTGTTCTTCAAGAGGAATCATACAAGAGCATCGGTCATGGAAGTTCTTTTTCACCACAGCCTGATGCATTTGCAATATATGCCAATTCCAAAGGAAATTCTGGGAATTCCAACTGGAACAAGGGACGTAACAAGAAAGAAGGGCCCTTATTATTTTTAAAAACTTTATAATATGCCTAACATCACACAGAATACACATACCGATGTATTTATATTTTTAAAACAAGAGCTTAATTTGTCTGCCGATTAATTAGGACATACATTACATGGTTTTTAAGGGCAATACGTAGTTTCTGTTTGCTTTTGGTCAGTGCTAGTTCTGGGTAAGGGTTTACTCATGGTTTTGTCCCTTCGTTTCTAGTTCTGTTGTGTACGTACGTTTGGCCAACAGCAGCTTGTTCTGGTGCAGATTGTGTTTGCAACTTTGTTGCGGTCTTGCTGAGGTTTAATTATTGTATTTCGGTTCTTTGTTTTAATAATTATCGCTTATATATATATATATATATATATATATATAACTGAAACTTTTGAAGTTCCGTAATTTTCCACGTCAGCATAATATTAAAAAAAAAAAAATTTTAAAAACATAAAATCAAAATAAAACTTTTCGAAGTCCCACAAAACCTTATTTTGGTTCTTTGTTTTAATAATTATCGCTTATCTATATATATATATATATATATATATATAACTGAAGCTTTTGAAGTTTCCATAATTTTCCACGTCAGTATAATATTTAAAAAAAAAATTTAAAAAACATAAAATCAAAATAAAACTTTTCGAAGTCCCACAAAACCCAATAAACATTTCTCCCCCAACGCTCCTTCCTCAATCCCACGGCAAAGCCCACCTTCCATCCAAAGACACATCACTTCTTCCATCAAAAACAAAAATTCCTCGATCAAAACCCACCATACCCACAAAAAGTATGCTCTTCTCTTCCTCTCACTCTCTCTGAAATTATTTTTCTGTCCACAACTTCGAAACATTTCTTTGGTGGTCCAAGGCCAATTTACTCCAACCCACAAATCTCCACAAGAGAAGGACAACAAAGAGCAATACTACAAGAGAAGGATCAGTGTAGAAAAAAGCACTACTACAAGAGAGGGATAACAAAGGATTTGATTGTGGGGAAAAGAAAAAGAAAAATAAAGAGGCAAGAAGAGATAGTTACAGAAGATACGGTGAGAAAGAGACTGGAATTTTTTGTACCGGTACTTTGACATTGTCCTGCCATTCTTCTTCTTCTTTCTTTTTTTTTTTGTTCCTCTTGTGTAGTTTGGGTTTCCTTCTTAACTTTTTTAGCCTTTTAGTTTATAATAATATAAACTGTGCTTGTAGCCTTTTAGTTTATTATTATTATTATAAACTATTTTTTAAATAATATAAATATAATACTTGTAAGATCATCGTGTAAGATTTTTTTGTTGCTTTCAGTGATAGTTTGGAAGCATGTGCTTTTAGCCTTTTAGTTTATAATAATAATAATAATTATAATTGTACATAAATTTTTATTGATAATATTGAAGTATATCAACTATTTTAAATCTTAAAGTTTTTAACAATTTATTTAAGTTTTGCCTAATAAACACATAAATGCATAAATAAGTATTTATATCTATTTATTTATGTATAAAATTAGTGGTTACTTCAAAACAATTCAAAGGTGTGGGAACCTAAGATGTGTAGGCTTGCTTGGCAACTCCTAGGCATGCTTGGCAACGTCCTCGGCCTCCTCGGCATGCTTCGCAACGTCCTAGGCATGCTTTGCAACGTCCTAGGCATGCTTGCAACATCCTCGGCCTCCTCGGCATGCTTCCCGCAAGGTCCTAGGAGTCCCACATCGAAGAAATACCCCCCCACTTGCTGCCTTATAAGCTGTGAAGCCAAGGGAGTAGTGTACCACCAAACTTCCATATATGAGACAGCTTATAAGGCAGCAAGTGGGGGGGTATTTCTTCGATGTGGGACTCCTAGGACCTTGCGGGAAGCATGCCGAGGAGGCCGAGGACGTTGCAAGCATGCCTAGGACGTTGCCAAGCATGCCGAGGAGGCCGAGGACGTTGCCAAGCATGTCTAGGAGTTGCCAAGCAAGCCTACACATCTTAGGTTCCCACAAAAGGTATTATCTAAACGTGTTTCTATTTAGTATTGACTCTCTTGAGATAGTCTCATGGGTAGTGGTATATTTTTGCAAAAGTGAAAAATGAAGCTTTTTGGAAGATGCTTGATTTATAAACACTATTCCATACTTATTTACATAGGTACATTTTCATTCAATAAACATATTTTTAGTTAATAAGTACATTTTCATTCAATAGACACTTTTTGGTATATCTAATACAAAGAGTTATGACATTTCAATAAGCACCTTTTAGTATATATATTACAATATATATTTTATATACCTATATATACAACACAAATTAAATTAGAGATTCAACATTCTGTCTCTTATTCATTCTCACAGAAAAACTAATAAATAAAACAACATTTCTTTCTTCTGTCTATTTCCGAGCATCGCACGGGTTAGCGACTAGTTTATCTAAAAAAGAAGGTATATGACACAAATGCATGTTTTAATCACATCACAAACCGAAAAAATGATGCAGTTTTATATCGCCATATGTACATCTAAAACAACATAAAAAATAAAAAATAAATCTTTACATCTCAATTACTTTTCTCTAAAACAATTTATCACTCTTCTGCGAAAAACACGTGAAAAGTGATAGTATTTTTAATGTTCAAGACACAAACATGATAAAAGAAAGGTGTTATTTCTAAACTTTGTTTGTGCCAAATTTCATATAAAATCAGCAAGTGTCCCACAAACGTGGATTAAAATAAATATATCTGAGCTCAAAGCAACAGATCTAGAGCAATTTTTTCTATCCAGTAAATTTTAGATATTAATAATTGCCTTAATGCGATCAAAGTTTTTAATATCAAAACAAGAATTAGATTAAACTTTCCTGGTGGGCGCCATAAACTTGAGCCTGTGCTTCACTTTTCATCCACCAGTTATTTCATTAGCTAGGCCATCCAAATTTTATCTCATCCCAAGTAAACAAAAGGGAAGCAACATGAGCTACTACATGGAATGAAACTTCTCCGGCTGTTGCTCATGATTGATAAACTAATAGATCACTAATTGATCACCAAATACCAACAAGAACATTCAGATGGAAATAATTCGCAGATCAAGAAAAATCAACAACGCGAAAAAACCTATAACTTATTCGTTTGAAGCCCGAATTGAGATCCGTTTGAATTGATATTTAAAGACCATCATAAGCCATCTATTAGAATGCTTTTTAGAGAGAAAAGCCTTAGGAGAAAAGCCACCCACGACCACCTACCGTCATGCTATACGGCTGACACGAATGTTCAACTGATACAGCTCAGTAGAGAGTGTATCAATGCAAGCATCCATGTGCTGAAGCTGTGTCATGATGTCTCCGAGAGTCACATCGCTCGTAGAAGAGGAGGGAGCGGATGTGGATGAAGCAGATCGGGATGAAGCCGAACGGGAGGGAGGAGCTGTTGACCCAGATTGCTTCGACTTAAACTGCACCTCACTCCGTTTAACGGTAGCAGTGTATATGGCACACATATAGGAAAAGTGGTCGGATGTTGGAAAGGGAACAGAAAAATGGTGTAAGATTCCCGTGATAGCCAAAGGGAAGATGAGTTTATCATGGGACGCTAAATCCTTATAGACATCTATGATAGAAAGAATAATCTGAGAAGGAAAATCTATAGTAAGATGCTCAAGAAGGGACAAAAAAAATTGAGCACGAGGCTCTGTGATAGAGTTACAGTGAAAAAGAGGGTGGAGAACAAATGTCATGACCATGTTCAAAAACCGAGGGCCTTTTGCAAAGCCCGAATAATAAGTGAACTGACGCTCACCCCACTCAGAAGGGCGCTCACAAAAAGCAAATTTGAGTTTATCTTTAGACACAGTCTTAAGACGCTCATAACCAAGGTAGTCAGGAAACTCTACCCTAGGGAAATTCACATAATGGTTTATTTTCAACATACAATTAATTTGATATCTACCATTAATTCACTAACAAAAATTGACTACAAGTTGATAATAATATGATTTAAATTGACTACTACCAAAATTTATGGGCAAAATTGATTAAACCAAAAAATGTAAAGACTGAAATGATGTTTTCGCTAATAAGAATATGAGAAAATTCACTTGAAAATTGTCTTATACATATATACATATATATATATATATATATATATATATATATATATATATATATATATATAATTTTTAAATTTTAAGTTTAATACAAAATACTTCTCCTAAGGTTTGGGTTGATAATAGGTGGTACCAAATTTTTTAAAATACCGTTTGAAAACACTGGTGACTCTACATACAAGCCAAGGTGGTCATAGAACCACCCTAACTTGCAAAAAATTGCATATATACACTTGTCAAAAAAAAATTATATATTAAACTAACCTATTGTGACTACCCTAATAAAAATGTTAAACACCCTGACTTGAGAATTACAAAAAGTTAGATTCATCAAAAATAAGAATAATGCTACATTCATAATATTTTCACAATAATTTTACAACAAATCCCATGTGATAAGCTGTTACTGATTCTAATTTGGATTTAATACTAATATTATTTTTTTACCGACCAATAACAGCATTTTGCATAAGATTTATTTTAAAAATATTGTGGACATAGCATTACTCCAAAATTAATTCTGCCTCCCAAATATAATCCTTAATCCCTTTTATAAATTCAAAAAAAAATTAAATAACAACAATAAATATTAGCCCAAATAACAACAAACAAAAACAATATAAGACCAAAAATAACAAGTGATCTAATTATTCAACAAAAAACCTACTATAAAAAAATAAAAAAAAAAAAGATAAAAATCACTAAACATTCAAATTTATAGCTCATTCAACCAATTCAATAAAAATATTCTCTAATTTCATTTTTCCCTAAAAAATGGTACCAATAAAAATATTGTAAATGTCAATTCTCCTTAATGGTGACGATAATTATATTTTTTTTTACTTTGCAGTCACAACAATTTTACTCTCCTTAGTGACTCGACTTACAATTTTACTCCATCTGTCCCAATTTATTTATCCTGTTTCAAAAATCAAACTTTTTAAGAAAACATCATTTATTGTCTTGTCTATCTTTAAAAAATGTATAAATTTCCAAAACTACCCTTAAATAAAATTATCAAAAAATTGGAATATTAAATCTAAAATTACATGCACAAAAATTTGCTCCTTACCCATATTAGCATTTTTGAAATTACACAGCACAAATTGTAACTTATCCTCTTAATCAAATTTGAAAAGTCTACCACTACCACAATACAGAAACTATTGGGTATTGGCTCCAAGCAATTTTGGATTACTTCAAATACAAATTCTAGTTTATCTTTTTAATCAAAATTTAAAAACCTAATTCTTCTAAAAGACAAATTCTATTTGATTTAGAGGTAATCAAATCTGAACCAAACCCGATGGCCAGACCCGGTTACTCGTGACCCATGCCCCAACCCGGTTTTTTGCAATTGAAAACAAGTCCTGAAATAAATAGGGAAAAACACATTCATTAGGTATAGAACCAACAACCTCCAACGCATTTAAGCCCTTTGTCCAACACAACAACCACTGAACTTGTTCGATCTTGTGTCAAACTTGAAATTTATATTATATTTATTCTAATTTTAAAAGATTAATAGTTATGCATTTAATTTTATCACTATTTACTTAATAGTATTTTCTAAATTTATTTTTGTTCTAGAATTATGCTTTTACATCAATAAATATGAATATGAAATTTGTAAATTTATGTTAAAAATGATTTTATTTTAAATTAAAATGCTTTTTATTTGAAAGATTAATAAACACAATATTTTAAAGCTTGTTTATATTTATTATTTTCTACTTACCTTATAAAAATAACAAAAATTATTTTCAAAGTTGTTTTAATTGCTTTATATTTTTTTAAGGGTGAATTTCTATATTTTTATACATTTGATACATTTATTTGTATTTTAACTAATATTAAATCAATTTTGATGTCATCACAGTTCAATCTCGATTGAACCTCGGTCTGACCTTAAAAATCTTGAACATCTCCCTTCTCTGGTTCTTTGAATGGTCCGGGTTTGAAAACCTTGCTCTAAATCAGGAATTTTATTGGCGCCAATTCAAACCTGAAATTTTTTTTAATGGTGGCAGCAAAAAAGAATTACTCCTAAGTGAAATTTTTTTCAAATATTTCATTGCCTATAAAATTCTCATACATAAATAGACCTAGAGTTCTTTCCAAACAAAGTAAGATGAGTGACTTGATAGTTGATAAAGACAAAGTAGATGAGTAGATTGCTCAGATTTTTTTGGGGGGTTTCATCAACTTGGAGAGAATGGGGTGTAAGATCCCATCAAAGAAGAAGAAGAAGAAGAAGAAAAAAAAAAAAAGAATGGCGTGTAAGATTGAGTTTTTGATCAGCATTTTTTTTAAAAAAAAAAAGTTATTCTTAATGAAGCAACTAAAAAGGTGTCCTTTTTAAATATTTGATGTTTTTTTTTTAAATGGTTTTGGAAATAAAGTAAAGACATAATAAGAACATTAGTAAATTAATGACTTTTAATTTAAGAAACATGACAATATTTTGAGACATCCTGTTAGAGATATTACACAAAGTAATAATGGAAGAACAAGATTAACATAAAAGATAAACAAAAAATAGATAACTTGGAGGCACCATATCGTTTTCTTTAGACAATATTTGCCCCCCCACACTTTTGTTGCTAAAGAGTTATCGCAAATTTGTCTCAAGGATACAACTAAGATGTTAGGTTCTACAGATAGCAATTCTAAAGAATTGCCATAGGATTTATTGTATTTTTCTCAAACTTACTATTTTTTCAAGTGAACATAAACCTCTATTTATACCCATAGGGTTATGTTTCATTGAAAAGGCATATATGGAGAGTTAATTATTTTTTCAAGTGAACATAAGACTCTATTTATACCTATAGGGTTATGTTTCATCAAAAGGCACGTATAAAGAGTTAGAATGTTTCATAAAACGGTTAACAAAGATTGAAACCTCTTCAATCTTTCTGAACAGTCACCAAAAAATTCTGCAGAAAATTCCAGAAAATTTCAGAAAATTCAAATTTTTGAATTTTCACTTAGAAAATTCCAAAACTTGAATTTTCACTTTATGAAACCATATTCTCCAAACTCAAACATCATTATTATAACCTATCCTTGTATATACCTATATATACAACACATCCTAAAATGGAATAAAGGATAAACAAACTAGGACGGAGGGAGTTGCAAATATTCAAGTTATCACTTTATTAGATTTTGTATGATTTAAATTTCTTAGTGATCACCCTAAAAATAATTCCTATAGCCGGCACTGTTTGAAAACACCCTTATTCTTATGCTTCCTTCTCCATGTCTGTCTATTATTTTATTTGACATTGACTACCTTAACACTCCTTTGCAAATATAATTGTCATAATACATTCATTATGAGACTTATGCTGTTAAGACAAGCTATTATAAGAGAGTATAGAGTTTAAATGAATGAGGAAATTTCAAACAATGTCACGTTTTTGCATAAAGAATATATTAGATATTTTGAAAATTATTTTAATGATAAAATTATTTTTTATAAGTTATTTAATTATTCTAATTATCAAATAATTTCTTGAGTTGGTCCAATCTTCATTAAAAGAGACGAATCCTCATAAAAAAAAAAAAAAATTTCTCAGCAAAAAGAATTATGAGGATTCATCTCTTTTAATTTTGTAGGGAGGGAAGCCCACCTTGTCACAGCATCAATTTAATTTTGCATTACTTGGTGTGCTTCACTACTTCTAGCATTTGGTTAAATACCACAGATCTTTTATTCAACTATAAAATACTATACCAGTTGACTTAACATGAGCCCACGACATTCAGTGGTTAATACTAGAGTTTTTGATTTTTTTTTTTTTTTTTTTTTCAATGTTGTCTTGTGGTGTATATTCTGGTGTCGTTCTTTTGGGGGTGTGCTACTTGCTTTTGGGCTTTTGGCAACCTTTGGGCTATTTTATCCTATTTCATGAACTTTGATATCCACTAACTATATAAAAAGTGTCAATAGCCTCCATCTACAGTAATTTTTGGTTTATTCAATTGGGTGAGGCAAAACTCACCGTTTTGCTTGAGCTGGGCTTTTTTTCTTTTTATGGGTCACAGTATGCCAGTGTTTTAGTTTGTGCTCTTTTTGTTTTTTTCTTTTAAATATTTATATGTGCAGACACAATATTACTATACTGACTCCAAATATTCTTAAAATATTTTTATAATTATTGAGGTGTTAATTTCTTATAACTCAAAATAAAATAATAAAATATGAGACTGGAACCAACTATAACTGAAAATAAATGTATTGTGAAAATATTATAATATCTTGTTGTTGTCACAATATTTTTACAATTGCTAAGATCTTAGTTCCTTATTGATCAAAATAAAATATTACAAAATGCTAAGTTCACAACCTTTTCACGATAATTTCACAAGAAATTTGAAGTGGGAAGATATTATTGATGAATAAAAAAGTGATATTAATAATGGACCTGGTTTAAAACCAATAACAATTTATCATTGAAAATTTGTTGTGAAAATGTTGTGGAAGTAACATTTCTCTAAAATAAAATAATAAAATATCATATCAGGACCTACCATAACTGAAAATAAAGGTGTTGTGAAAATATTATGACATTTTTTTGTGTTCCTAGACTTTTTTTTTAGTCAATTTGGGTGAGTAAAAATTCACTATTCAAACATAATTTTCTTTTTCTGGTTTTTTTTTTTTTTAATACACAATTTAAAGTGGTGGTTTCAGTTTATAGCTAGTAGCAATTTGCCACTTAAGATTTGTTGTGAAATTATTGTTAATGTAAAAAATAAAATATCAGATCGAGACCTACCACAACTGGAAATAAAAAATATTGTGAAAATGTTGTGATATTTTGTTGTGTTCCTAGTCTTCTTTTTTGGTTTAGTAAAATTTGGTGAGCCATAATTTACTGTTTCAGACACAATTTTCTTCAATTGGCTTTTTGTTTATTTTTTAAATGCACAGTTTAAAACCAATAACAATTTACCACCTATAATTTGTTGTGAAAATATTGTGGACATAGCAATTAGCATTACTCTAAAATAAAATATTAGACTAGAACTGACCATAGCTAAAAATAAAAGTATTATATAAATATCTTGAAAATTTGTTATGTTGCTAGACATTTTTTTTTTTTTTTTTTGATTAGTCAATTTGTTGAGTCAAAATTCATTGTTTTATGCACTGTTTTCCTGGGCTGACTTTTTTTTTTTAACACATTGTTTAATGTTTAAACACACACACACACATATAGTTTTACACA
This sequence comes from Quercus wislizeni, assembly GCA_023055345.1. NCBI lineage: Eukaryota > Viridiplantae > Streptophyta > Magnoliopsida > Fagales > Fagaceae > Quercus > Quercus wislizeni. Next base: position 3,965,760 of record JALGQJ010000003.1, read on the forward strand.
CACACATGCACGCATGCGCACAAACACAAAAGAGAGGCAAAAAAGCACTTTCACCCTTTATATTTGGGGTAGTTTCATTCCTTCCTAAACTAAAGTTGAAAACTTTCCTCCTTTATATTTTGTAAATCAGCATAACCCCAACTGTTACATTCTTAGATAAACCCTAATGAAATCTTATGATTTCTAAAATATTTTATTGTGAAAATGTCTAAAATACACCCCACTGAATTTTAATGTCCAAGAAATTTTCTTTGTGTATTTTAAATTTTATGTGATAGTTATGCCTGGAAAGTGAGAATGGTGATATATGGTGTTCTATTTGTTACTTAGATGACACTAATTTATTAAGTTTAAATCTTCTATACTTATAATTCTATCTAATGGAAACTTTGATGGCATATGTTTTTTGTTATCTTATTCTTTTTTAATTTATTTTCTTGCTTAAAAGGGTTTTTCATATTAAAAATTAAGTAAGTTAAACATCATAGTTGTGCTCATAAAATAGGAAAATCAAGAGAGAAGTATGCATGGATAAAAAAATCTTCATTGCAAATGATTGCAAGTATTTCATTTGATTAAGAGTTTCAATTGTAGTATATATTATCATTCATTGTGAAATTTTATATATTGTTACAATTTCTTATCAAAATTTAGTTGTTTATTGTTGAAAGATAATGGCATTCATTATCATTCTTAGTATAATTTTTTAATGAGTAGATATTATATTTAGCAAATAAGTTCTAAAAAATTGTCATAGTAAATAGATATTCATATGTTAAAAAGCTATTTTAAATTTAAGTACATAACTTTGTACTTTTTCCCAAAAAAATTACATCTTAATTTTCTCACGAAAAGGGTGGCAAACTAGTAGAGGAAAAAGCAACGTAACATGTTACTTGCCATACTGACCATATGAGTAAATAATAGTAATAATATATAATAAATGTAACCAAAGCATAATATATAATAAATGTAAAAAATGTACAATAATAATTTATATAAATTAAATAATAAGTAATAGTACAATTTTTATTTTCATTTTTTTGACAGAATTACTAATTTATTATGTATTGTTAATTTCATACTAAATAGTTTTAATACGATATATAAGTTTTGGATTTGTTAATTTAATTTTCTAAATTTAATATGTGATAACTAAACTAACTTATTTTTTTAAAAAAAATTATGTATTTAAAATTAAATATTCTAAGTTTTAAACTTATTACATATTCTTTTATTTATATTTTATAATTTAAAATTATTAATTAATTAATTATGACATCACTGGTTCAATCATCAGTCCGACCATAAAATCGAGAACCATGTCACTACCTTTTTTGGTTGTTTGATCGGTCCAGTTTTTAAAACCATGATAATAACTAGGCAATGGGAAACTACCTAGTCAATATTTCATGTCCAAAGTGGTCAGCATTTGTGAAGAAAATACTAGCTCCACTTGAATAAAAAAGAAAATTATTTGCAAAAGCTCAAAATGCACATAGGAAGGATGTAGAGCGTGCATTTAGAGAACTTTAAGCATGATTTGCAATTGTACATGGACTTACTCAGTTTTTCTATCATGAAACGCTTCAAGACATCATGAAAGCATACATAATTCTCTATAACATGATTATTGAAGATGAGTGAGATGAAGTTGAAGCAATAGAAGTAAATTATGAAAAATTTGATGAGATTCTGTGTACACCAATGTTGTGCGAGTAGACAAATGAATTTATGGCATTCATTCAGTTCATCAATACATTAGGGACCAAGAAGTTCATTCCCAACTCCAACTAGACCTTGTTGAACATTTATAGCAATTGCAAGCAGTGGCGGCTCCAAAAAAAAATTTCAAGGTGGTCATTAAGAAATTTAAATTATACAAAATCTAATAAAAAGTGAACTTCATATATTGAAGACAAAAAAAAAAAAAAAAAAGGCACACACACAAAAATACATAAAGTCATACAATTTCCTTCTACGAATTATCTTAGAAGGAAATTTAGCTACAAACTTAGTTGTAACCTAAGGTTACTACTTTCACTAAAAAAAATAACATGACTACATATTTTCAAAATCTAACCAATGAATTACATGTTCTTTATTTTCTTAAATTTGACGTGTACATGTCAAATTTCATGCTAATTGGATGTTATTTACTATTTACTATTTAATCCATAAACTTATTTTTTTATGTATAATTTTAGACTACAAAAACTAGAAATTTAAATATTTGATTGATGACATGTACATGGAGCTTCTTAGAATTTTACAAGTATGGAGGATGTAAAAAGAAAATGTAATCCAATGATGGATTTGTCAAAATTCACATCAAATAATAAAAATATTGAATAGAGTTGTAACCTTAGTCTACAACTAAGTTTGTTACCAAAATTTTTCCAAATTTAAATTATGTTGGGCCTAAAAAAATTTAAATAAAAAAAATCATAAATTTTTCTAATTTATATATTATAATTTTTTTTTTCCAGGCCAAGATGGTCCTGTGACCACTCTGGACTCAACGTGGAGCTGCCCCTGATTACAAGGCGAGTTGTGAAAACTTTTGGTTTGGTTTATTGGTTTCCTTTTCTTTAGGAAGCTGTCATTGACAGTGTTATTGTGTCGGGAAGGGCTTGTGTCCGATGAAGATTATCACTGGACACGTTAGGATTCGAACACGTGTTCAAGAGTGAACACGTGTCCGCAATCTAACGTGTCCAATGTTAACTTTCACTGGACACAAGCCGCACCCTGTTGTGTTAACTTTAAGTACCATTTGTCATCAAAGGAAGTTGCAAGCTTAATGGTTTTTGAATTCTGTGTTACTGTGTTAACTTTAAGTTCCATTTGCCATCAAAGGAAGTGGCAAGCTTAATGGTTATTGAATTCTATGTTGTTGCGATAATAAGCACCATTTGTTATCAAAGGAAGTTGCAAGCTTAATGGTTGTTGAATGCCATGGGTTTGCTGTGTTAGTTAATGTTATTGGAAATGAGTTATGTATGTAAGTTTTTTGTGGACTTCATTGATAGTTTAGTTCAATTAAAACAACTTCAACTTGACTGGTTGATATTTATATTGCATCTATAAAAATGTTTTCGGCTTTTCATATGAGTTTCGATAGGTTCATAACTTAGTTTATGTTTTATGTATATAGTTTTTGATAGATTGATTGTTTAGTTCAATTAAAGTGGATATAAGTTTCCATTGTATCTATCATATTCTTCAAAAACTCTATGTGATTGTTAAGGGAAAAAAAAATCCAAAAATATGGTTGTTACAAAAAATGAATTCCCAAAAATATGACCATAAGAATAATCTTTTTTAAAGGAAAAAAAATGCTTGTTAAGAAAATTCATATTTTTAAAAATATAACCTTTAGAATAGGACGATTATTTTAAAATGTGATTGTTAGAATAAAATGAATATTTAAAAATATGACTGCATTGGGAACTAATTATAATGAAAGAATAAAATTAAAATTAAAAAGAATAAAAAATTGAATAAAATAGTAAAAGAATAAAACATATGATACAAAGTGTATTATAAAATGTTTATATAAAGAGAGAGTAACTTTTTACCGTGACAAAATAACATTTGTTTACAACATCTAATAATATAGGCTAATACCCTTACTCTTATTAGAGCATTAGCATCAAGAAATGCTATCCTATATTTTTTTACCATCTCAAAAAGCAACTTTATTGCTTATACCATACCATTTTACAATTCCTCCCACATCAAAAAACTCTATTTTTATTAAAATATTATTATTTTTTCTTTCTTTATTATTTCTTTTCCTAGGCTTTCCAACCGTTTTTTTTTTCCTCAGGCTCCCTCAACCTCTAGCACAATCCACAAACCACAAACACAGACACAAACACAAACACAAACAAACACAAACACAAACCCACGCCAATAAAAAAAAATCACAACCCAACCACGATTTGAAACCCACCGGAGCAAACCCATTCAACCGCCGATCCACGACCAACGACCCGACCACGCCGATCCACAACCCACAACCCACAACCACGCCGATCCACAACCCACAACCCACAACCACGCCGGTCCACAACCACCACTGACCCACAACAACGCCTACCCACAACCCACAACGGACCCAACCACGACCCACAACTCCTTTTAAGCTCCGGGCACAGCCAAAAACCACAACCAGAGAAGGGAGAGAGAGAAGAGATGGCGTTGGGTCCGTAGAGAGGAGAGAGCAGAGATGGAGAAACAACCACCACAACCCACAACGGACCCAACCACGACCCACAACTCCTTTTAAGCTCCGGGCACAACCAAAAACCACAACCAGAGAAGGAAGAGAGAGAAGAGATGGCGTTGGGTCCGTAGAGAGGAGAGAGCAAAGATGGAGAAACAGAGAAGAGAAGGAAGAGACAGAAAAGTATTGAGAAAAGAAACGGGGGAATAAAATTTTTTTTTTTTTAACATTCTGCTACAGTACAATTCTAAGTGTAGAATTGTATTGTAGCACTATTGCAAAAAATTTTGCAATAATGCGGTTTAACATTGTTTGATGCAAGTGATTTTGAACCCTAAAATGTCAAAAATGCCTTAAATATAGCATTAGCATTTTTCAATGCTAATGCTCTACAAATCTCATTACCTAATTGTAGAGAGGGAAAAATTATCGACCTATCACAAGCTGACACATCATACTACTGAATCCACAAAATACAACCAATTACAAAGCACCACGTATTGCTACTAGGTTTTACTATCACTACTCAGAAACCAACAGAAATTTGCCAAGTGTCATGCAAGAACCAATCACACCTCAACACGTGTAAGCGATGACACAAGCAACCTCGCACGTGTAAGCGATGACACAAGCAACCTCGCACGTGTAAGCGATGACACAAGCAACCTCGCACGTGTAAGCAATGACACAAGCAATCCTCGCACGTGTAAGCGATGACACAGGCGGACCAATCAGGTGGTGACATGTGTCACCAATCGGACTTCGCCACGTGTCGCTCACCCACCCCCAAACTCCTATAAATAAAAGCCTTCCTAAAGCATTTGAAGAGAGAAGAGTTAGAAGTACAAAAGCTCTGCAAAAATTAAGTCTCAAAGCCTTCAAGAACTTCAATCCCAAAATTGAAGAACACTCGAAGCAGAATCATCCAAGATATCTGCCTAGATCCTAAAGTTTACGGGAATCAAGCTCAAAGGTCCGAAAAACATCAACAAACCACAAATCGGTGTAGCTCTACGGATTCAAGCCTCTAAAGCCCCGAAGAACTTCCACCATAAACCTTCGAAGACGAAGAACACACGAAGAACGCGAAGAACAAAGGATTTCTAACAAGCTCATAGCCAGAGATTCATTGCAATTCGGTTTCAACAATCTTCGATCCATCCCTCTACCAAATTGAAGGATATTTTGTGTTCAAGTCAAAATCACATTACCACAAATCCAATTAGCAAATCTTTTAAGGAGATTGAATCAGAGGATCACTCTTTTGTAATCACAGAGAATTGTACCACAATCATCAATACAAATTCGCATTTGTGAAACTATTTTACTTGTTTGACTTATTTCGAACCGAGGAATTTAGTCGTCCACAAATTCTGGCACGCCCGGTGGGACATCTCTGCCTCTCATCTCTTTCTCCTTCAAAAGAAAAGGAATTCGACATCATTTCACTACCAGCTTCAATGGCTTCTAGCAAGAATGTTCGAAAATCAGTGGTTGATGCTTCCAATGATGATGACTATGTCGGCCCAATCACTCGCAGTCGATCCAAAGCTTTTGATCGACTTCAACCCCAATCAACCAAAGAAAGCCAACTTAATACTGTCATCTCTTTGGACTCTCTTGCAAATAGGAAAGCTACCACTAAGGATTCATCTACCTCGAAAGATTTGGAGATTAGTAATGAATCATCCCCAACAAAGACCTTTTCTATCAACTCTTCACCCGTGATGAGAAACTTAAGGAATGAAGTACCTTTAACTCATCCTGTTTCATCATTTTCTCCATCATACATGGAGGTTATGCCAGTAATGATGACTAATACCTCTACCATGGAAGAAAAGATGGCTGAAATGGAACAAAGGGTCACCCTTCTCACAAAAGCACTTGAAGAAAAGGACGTCAAAATTGCAACCCTAATGAACAAGCCAGAGGTACAAGATTCGGGTGAATCAAGTCTCGGCCCTGAGCACCCACCTGGCTTTACTTTGAAAGGAGAAATCGCTAGAGGTGATAAGGGAAAAGGCGGTGAAGGCACTTCTCAACACGGACATTCCACCTCAATGGCCTCGATATCTGTCCAACAACTACAAGACATGATAACGAACACCATTCGAGCACAATATGGAGGTTCTTCTACAAGTTCTCTCATGTATTTGAAGCCCTATACAAAACGCATTGATAACATGAGAATGCCAAACGGGTATCAACCCCCCAAGTTCTTGCAATTTGATGGCAAAGGAAACCCTAAGCAACACGTTGCTCACTTTGTAGAAACTTGTGAGAATGCAGGGACTCAAGGAGGACTCTTTGTAAAGCAGTTTGTCCGTTCACTAAAGGGGAATGCCTTCGATTGGTATACAGACTTAGAACCCGAGTCAATCGATAGTTGGGAACAACTTGAAAGGGAGTTTCTCAACCGATTCTACAGCACAAGACGCACAGTAAGCATGATGGAGCTTACCAATACTAAACAGTGGAAGGATGAGCCCGTCGTTGATTATATCCATCGATGGCGTTCTTTGAGTCTAGATTGCAAGGATAGACTTTCTGAAATATCTGCTGTAGAGATGTGCATCCAAGGCATGCATTGGGGACTTCTTTACATCCTTCAAGGGATAAAGCCCCGAACATTTGAAGAGTTGGCAACTCGTGCACATGACATGGAATTGAGCATCTCTAGCCATGGAAATATGAAACCTCCCGTTCCTGAGGAAAGAAAAGAAAGACGGGAAGTAAGGAAAAATGATAGGAATGTGAAAAGTAATATCAAAGACTCAATGAATATCAACCCTGCTCCAGTCAAAATTTCAACAAGAAATGTGAAGGCTAACGAGAAGAGGCCCGAGGGAGGCCAACAGCGTGAGATGCGTCGCTCATCACTTAAAGAGTGGGAACAAAAGGTGTATCCTTTCCTAGATGCTGATATGCCCGAAATGCTAGAACAACTGCTCAAGTTGCAATTAATCGTATTGCCAGAATGCAAACGATCGGAAGAAATGGGAAAAGTTGATGACCCAAATTATTGCAAGTATCATCGCATCATAAGCCATCCAATCCAAAAATGCTTTGTTCTTAAAGAACTCATCATGAAGCTAGCCAAGGAAAGGAAAATCGACTTGGATTTTAATGATGTTGCTCAATCAAACCTTGTAACATTTTCTTGCGGGTTACCTATTTGCATGTCTCCAACCACTAAGCAGGGGGCAAATACCATGCTCATTCAGTTTGGTTCTCTAAAACCTGTTCCAGTTCAGCTTTCACAAGAAGCATCTGATTATAATGATGATAAAAGGTCAGCAGTGGATGAGGAAGAGGGCTGGACAATGGTTACTCGAAGAAGATGGAAAAAGAAACGAACATTCCCTCTTTATTTGATCACCCAAGAGTCCAGAAAAGCACAAAACCAGATTCAACCTTGGTCAAGAGAAGGGAGCGATAAGAGGCAAAGGAGATTGGGAACAAGAATGTATGATAATTCAAGACAAACCCAAAAACCTCGAAAGCTCATCACATTGGAAGAATTCTTCCCTAGAAAATTCTTTCAAAATAGCTCAACCGAGGCCGTTCACACAGTCACTCGTTGCGAAATTCAGGATGAAAAGGAGGATGTTGACCATGGTGGTCCAAGTGAGACTTTGACATCTTTGGAGGAACTCCAATCTCGAGTCGATGAAGTTGAACCCTTGCAATCCTCTACTCCACCAAAAGAAGTGCTCACCCAAGCTCTTGAAAAGCCAGAGATGCGCACTCCTTCTACCAATACGCTTCAACAAACCCAGGAATGTTATGCGTGCTCTCCAGACTTAACTTTCACTGATGAGGACCTATTGTTAGGCTCTAAGCCCCACAATCGTCCACTTTATGTTTCTGGTTATGCTCGTGAACAAAAGATCGATCGAATTCTCATTGATGGAGGTTCAGCTGTTAATATACTACCAAAAATGACTATGAGACGACTTGGCCTTACTATGGAGGAATTATCGCATAGTCGTTTGGTCATTCAAGGGTTTAACCAAGGAGGACAACGTGCAATTGGCATGATCCATCTAGAATTAATCATTGGAGAATTGACAAGCAATGTTTTGTTCCATGTCATTGATGCCAAGACAACCTACAACATGTTGTTAGGCCGTCCATGGATCCATGGAAACGGAATAGTGCCGTCAACTCTGCATCAATGTTTCAAGTACCTTCAAAGTGGGATAAAGAAAGTCAATGTCGACTTGAAGCCTTTTGCTGAGACTGAAGCTCACTTTGCTGATGCAAAATTTTATGTAGAAGATGACATTCCCAATGAAGTTCTCCCAGTTGAGATCCCGTCCATAGAAAGCAAGCAGAGTGAAAAGGAGCATGATAGACTCGTCACTAGAAAGGATATCCTTGCTCCAAAGAAAGGCCCAGAATGTGGGAATGATCATTCTAGTGAATCTTCAGTGAGAGCGAAAATTTCAACGCCTTCCAACAACCCTCCATTACTCCGTTATGTACCATTGTCACACCGCAAGAAAGGACAATCACCATTCGCGGAATGCCTTCAATCCATAGTAGGCATGGGGAGGCCTCCCGCAAAGTTCACAATGGAGGATGTAGCCATATTGAAAGAAAATCATGTCATGCCTTTAACTTCATCCATAAATCCTTTGCCCTCGAAGCCATTAAATGGATTCGTGAGGTCTTCACAATGTTTGACAGAGCATGGTATTCTACCAAGTGAACAGACAAAAGAATGGTTTGACCCAAAGGCATATCGATTGTTGGCCAAAGCAGGCTACGATTTCTCAAAACAAGGAGACTTAGGGAAACTAATTCCAGAAGTCACCGGTGAAAAGACGCATGGCCTTAGCAAAACACAAAGCAAAATGCGGCTTGAAGGGTATGAAATTCCTATCCCAAAGACCGGATTAGGTTATACTCCTGAACAACCAGCTCAAATATGGATCAAGAAAAGAAGCAATGCTTCAAGTTCCCAATACATAACAATGGAGGTCGATGAAAGTTCGAATCAAAGAAAAGATCACTCTTCATCACGCGTCTCGGTGTTTGATCGCATTGAGGCCTCGTCGTCACGAATCACAGTGTTTGACAGGTTAAATACAACTTGTTTAACACAAAATCGTGACACTTCTGCATGTAAATCAGTCTTTGATCGATTGGGGGCAACAAAAAAGCCTGTTGATAGTCATTCTCGAAATCCAATAAATTTCGAGGTTCAACGGGAGAAGAAAGCTAATGATGAGATCCGCAGTAGCATTCCTTCACGCATGAAGCGTAACTCTACCTTAGACATCAGTACCGAAGGATCACTCAAAGTCAAAAGGCGAACGATTGTACACACAAGTCAGTCACTCGCCCACAATGAGCAAATTGAAGAGGTATCATCCTCATTTCATATTACAGTAGAAGAGGATACACTATCAAATGCTGAAGCAACCAACGAAGAGGTCGATGAAGCTCCCCCGGCATTGGAAGACGGAGTACAAGCTACAGTGGATGAACTTAAAGAGATTAATTTAGGAACTATTGAAGAACCTCGACCAACTTTCATCAGTGCGCTTCTCACTCCCGAAGAAGAAGAAGGGTATCTCAAGCTCTTAGTAGAATACAAAGATGTGTTTGCTTGGACTTACAAGGAAATGCCTGGGCTCAATCCAAGTATTGCTCTACACCATTTGGCAGTAAAGAAAGGCGTGCGCCCAGTCAAACAAGCCCAAAGACGCTTTCGGCCAGAACTTATCCCTCAAATAGAAACCGAGGTCAATAAGCTAATTGAGGCGGGCTTCATTCGTGAAGTACAGTACCCAGAATGGATTGCTAACATTGTCCCTGTCAAAAAGAAGAATGGACAAATCCGGGTGTGTGTTGACTTCCGCGATTTGAACAGTGCATGCCCCAAGGATGATTTTCCGTTACCCATCACTGAGGTTATGGTTGATGCCACTACTGGTCATGAAGCTTTATCTTTCATGGATGGTTCTTCAGGATACAACCAAATTCGAATGAATCCTAAGGATGAAGAACTTACAGCTTTTCGTACCCCTAAGGGCATTTACTGTTATAAAGTGATGCCTTTTGGACTAAAGAACGCTGGTGCTACTTATCAACGGGCTATGCAAAAGATCTTTGATAATGTACTTCATAAATACGTGGAGTGTTATGTCAATGATCTCGTGGTTAAAACAAAAAGGAGGGAAGACCATTTGGTAGATCTGCGATCAGTGTTCAACCGCTTAAGAAAGTATCAGCTTAAAATGAACCCCCGCAAATGCGCTTTTGGCGTGACATCCGGGAAATTTCTTGGTTTCATTGTGAGGCACCGCGGTATTGAAATTGATCAGTCCAAAATTGAAGCTATCCAGAAAATGCCAGAGCCCAAGAATCTACGAGAACTTAGAGGCTTGCAGGGAAAACTAGCCTACATACGACGATTTATCTCGAATTTGGCTGGTCGATGTCAACCTTTCAATCGATTGATGAAGAAAGATGTGCATTTTGAATGGGATGAGGCTTGTAGCAATGCTTTTGAGCGCATCAAACGATACTTGCTTAATCCTCCAGTTTTAGGCGCTCCTATTCCAGGAAAGCCTTTGGTGCTGTACATCGCGGCACAAGAGAAGTCTCTAGGTGCTCTTATGGCGCAAGAAAATGAAAAAGGGAAAGAAAAAACCCTTTATTATCTAAGTCGAACTCTCATTGGGGCTGAATTAAATTATTCTCCTATTGAAAAGATGTGTCTCGCTCTTTTCTTTGCCATAGACAAACTGGAGCACTACATGCAAGCATATACGGTCCGTTTGATAGCAAAGGCAGACCCAATTAAATATGTCCTCTCCAGGCCAGTGGTTTCGGGTCGTATAGCTCGATGGGCAGTCTTGCTACAACAATATGACCTTGCATATGTTCCACAAAAGGCTATCAAAGGACAAGCACTGGCAAACTTTTTAGCTGACCACCCAATCCCGTCCGATTGGAAGTTCTCTGATGATTTCCCGGATGAAGATGTGTTTTACATTGAAGTAATGCCACCATGGATGATGTTTTTCGATGGGGCTGCACGTCGGGAAGGAGCGGGGGCAGGTGTAGTGTTTGTTTCTCCACAACGGCAAATACTTCTATACTCATTCTCATTAAGTGAACTTTGCTCTAACAACGTAGCCGAATATCAAGCATTGATTATTGGTCTACAAATGGCTATTGAGATGGGTATATCGCAACTTGAAATCTTTGGGGACTCCAAATTAGTTATCAACCAAATCTTGGAGCAATATGACGTCAGGAAAGAAGACCTCATCCCCTATTGCAAATACTGGAAGAAGTTGCTAGCAAATTTTGAGGCCATCACGTTGGAGCATATACCAAGGAAGGAGAATAGACAAGCCGATGCTTTAGCTAATTTGGCTACTGCCTTGGCATTATCCCAAGAAGAGACAACCAAAGTTGCTATTTCCCAAAGGTGGGTGATACCTCTCGTGGTTGAAGAAGAAGAAGAAGAGCAAGCCAACATCATTTCTGTATGCCTTGTTGAAAAAGAGGATTGGCGACAAGTGATCATTGAATACCTTCAACATGGAAGACTCCCAGATGATAAGCGCCACAAGACCGAAGTTCGGCGAAGGGCTGCTCGATTCATTTACTATAAGGACACTTTCTTCCGCCGTTCATTTGATGGATTGTTTCTCCGCTGCCTAGGAGAGGAGGAGGCTAAACAAGCCTTAGAGGAGGCTCATTCTGGAATATGCGGCGCACATCAGTCAGGTCCTAAGTTACACTACAGGATCAAACGAATGGGTTACTATTGGCCTACAATGGTGCAAGATTCCATGGAATGCGCTAGGAAATGCGAAGCTTGTCAGTATCATGCGAACTTCATCCACCAGCCGCCAGAACCTCTACACCCAACTGTAGCTTCTTGGCCTTTTGATGCATGGGGGCTTGATGCAATAGGGCCATTACCAAAGTCATCCGGTGGCCATTTGTACATCTTGGCCGCAACTGATTACTTCTCAAAGTGGGCGGAAGCTGTGCCCCTTAGGGAAGTGAAGAAAGAAACAGTGGTCAATTTCATTCGAACTCACTTGATCTATCGGTATGGTGTCCCTCGGTATATCATAACTGATAATGGCAAACCATTCTACAATAGGCTGATGACAGAGCTTTGCGAGAAGTTTGAATTTAAACAATACAACTCCTCCATGTACAATGCTCCGGCGAATGGACTAGCTGAAGCATTTAACAAAACACTTGGCAGTTTGTTGAAGAAAGTGGTATCCAAGACAAAGCGAGATTGGCATGAAAGAATTGGAGAAGAATTATGGGCATATCGAGCAACATTTCGAACGCCTACTCAAGCAACGCCATATTCTCTTGTCTACGGAGTGGAAGCCGTCCTTCCTTTAGAACGCCAAATCCCATCATTACGGATTGCCATTCAAGAGGGATTGACTGGAGAAGAAAATGCCAAGCTCAAATTGCAAGAATTAGAGGCGCTTGATGAGAAAAGGCTCGAGGCCCAACAATGCCTTGAGTGCTATCAAGCTCGTCTTTCAAGCGCATTCAACAAAAGAGTTAAACCACGATCATTCCAAGTTGGTGACTTAGTCCTTGCTGTTCGAAGACCTATCATCACAACTCATCGTACAAGCAATAAGTTCACTTCAAAATGGGATGGACCTTATGTTGTGCAAGAAGTCTATACCAATGGAGCTTACAAGTTAATTGATAATGATGGTGTGAGGATCGGCCCCATCAATGGGAAGTTCCTTAAGCGCTTCTATGCTTGAAAATCGAGGAATGCTCCTCGGTAAGAGCTTAAACTACCCACTACAACGCTGCAAGAGTACATGATGTCTTCCCATTACCCTTGAAAGCGTACCAATAAGGAGAAATTAATCCCACTCTATGTCACCAATTGCTAGTGTGGCGTAGTGGTTGGATGCCCATGTCACCCTTGAGGCCGTCTCGGGTTCGATCAGTTGTGATACCCACTATTATACACTGAGCCCTCCTTTTTGCAAAAATACATAAGAAAAAAAAAACTTTTGAACTACGTGATGACTTGATCCCTTTCAAGGGTACGTAGGCAACTTAGTATCTTTTTACTGAGTTCAGTCACGCACTAAAAAAAAATTTATCAAAAAAAAGGGAAACTTTTGAACTACGTGATGACTTGAGCCCTTTCGAGAGTACGTTGGCAACTTAGTATCTTTTGCTGAGTTCAGTCATGCACTTAAAAAAAAAAAAGAAACAAAAAGAAACAAAAAAAAAATACAAAAAAAAAAAAAGAAGCAAAAGAAAACAAAAATCATCAAAAAGGAAATTATCAAAAAAAAAATCATCAAAAAAAAAAAAAAAAAATCATCAAAAAAAAAAAATCTGTTGAACCACATCATCTCCCTTCTGAGTGGTGTCGTTTCACATCATGTCTCTGAAATCTGAACGATGTCAACTTCCTCCAGAATGATGATAGATTATATATCCGAAGTCGATGTTGCATCATCTCTCCTCTATGGGCATGTTCGTGCGATGTCAAGATTCTTGATGGCATGTTTCGACATCTTCAAAGTCTTCACAGCATACTCTGGCGTCTTCAAAGTGCAAATGAAGTTTTGATGTGGCTCAATACAAATATTACTTCATGGCAAAAATGAATTGCTGACATAGCTTTATGGCTTCAATACAAATGAAGTGTTGTCGTGGCTTCATGGAAAAGATGGATGTTGGCATGGCTTTGATGCAAATGAAGTTTTGATGTGGCTCGGTGCAAATATTGGTGCAACTTCAATGCGAGTGCAAGTGCTAATGTGGAGTGTTGTCGTGGCTTCATGGCAAAAATGAATTGCTGACATAGCTTCATGGCTTCAGTGCGAATGAAGTGTTGACGTAGCTTTATGACAAAAACGAACGTTGGCATGGCTTCGATGCAAATAGAATGTTGTTGTGGCTTCATGGAAAAAATGGATGTTGGCACAGCTTCGATATGAATGAAGTGTAGATGTGGCCTCAATACAAGTAGAATGTCGAGGCAGCTTTATGGCAAAAGAAAAATGCTAGTGCAGCTTCATTACAAAGGCAAATGATGGTGCGACTTCATAGCGGATGCAAATACAAATATTACTTTATGGCAAAGATGAATGTTGGCATGGCTTCAGTACAAGGACAAAGGCTAGCACGGCTTCATGGTAAAGGCTCACGATGTGGCTACGTTGCAAAAACTCTTGAAACGGCTGCATTGAAAAGATAAGTGTTGGTTTAGCTTAATTGCCAAGAGAAACATGCTGCATAACAAGAACAAGCAACAACAAAGAGCTTGTCAGAAGAAAATCTCATGGCACGTCTTAAAATAAAAAAAAAAATCAACAAAGAGAGAAAGTTTCAATTTTAATCTCTAGCCTGTCAAAAAAAAAAAAAAAAAATTCTTTACACTTAAAGTATCATACTACCCACTCAAGGCTGCTTGTACAAATTAGTGCATGCCCTGGGTGGCTTTATATAAGGATCTTCAGAAGCTAACAGACAAAAGGAAAAACACGTGTAAAAAGTTAAAGTGCCATATTTTCAAAGGATGACGTATCCACCTTGAAAAATCAAGGTGTCAGAAAGAAAAAATGTATCATGCTGTCAGAAAGAAAAAAATGTATCAGGCTGTCAGAAAGAAAATATTGCACTAGATCTCAGAAAAAAAAATGGCTTATAGGCCTGCAAAAGTACACGTGTCATCTAAAAAAAAAACTGCTGCACTAGACCTGGATGAAAGACGAAGCCGACATCACAACAGAGACACTGGCGGCTTTACCAATGTCAAACATTGTCAGAATGGCCGCAGTCAAAGTGGACCAAGGTGGCAACAAGTCCAACAACGTCTGCAGTCTTCCATCCCGGATTTCTAAAATTTCTGACAAGATTTCACAAAAAATCAACCCACGTAAATCTTCTAAGGAATTTGATGTACAAAACCCAGAAAAAATCATCAACAACGGAGCCACCACGCACCGCCACGCACGGCCGCAAATTTCCAGCGACTCGCGGATTTCTCATTCAAATCTGTACAGATCTGAGAAAAATTTTACAAAACTGATGCAACCACTCAATCCACCGGCCCACGATCTACAAAACCTGAAAATTGCAAGCCCGATAACGGCCGTACGCGCCTCCACGCGCCGCCCCGGACTCGCGACGACCAACGGCTAAGCCCCTCAAAACTGCGCAAATCTGCCCATTATTTTTGAAAACTGACTATACCATGATCTTCTACGGCCTTAGATCAACGAAGCCCAGAAATTTCAAGACCAAAGAAGCTTCCACGCGCCCCCACGCGCCTCCGGCAACATCGGCGTTCATCGGCTCAGACTCACGCGCCGACACGCGCCACCTAATCCTCCAGCGCTATGACGTCACTGATGACGTCATCCTCCACTAACCTCCAGCGCTATGACGTCACTGATGACGTCATCTACGACTACCCGGTTTGACCCGGACCGACCTGGAAACCTGACCCGGTCCGAACCGCCTGCAAAAAAAAAAAAAAAATTAAATTAAATAAGAAAAAGGTGAGAGAAAAAAATGCTTTGACCAAGTGGACCCTTGACCTTGACCAAAAAGTCAAAATTTTCAAAATGGACTTGCCCCACTCAATTTTTCGAGTACATTCCGATTTTGGGACCCGTTTCTTCATTCGAAACTCAGAAATTGCGTAAATGTCCAGTTTCCAAAAGTTGACTTTTGCACAAATATTGACCAAAAAGTCAAAATTTTCAAGAAGTACCTATCTTGCCCAAATTTTCGCGTAGATTCCATTTTTGGGGTTTATTTCTTCATTTGAGAATCCGAAATTGCTCAAATAGTGTGATTCTACAACTGTTGGTTTTAATGTGAACTTTGACCAAGAATCAAGATGTTCGAGCAAAACTTGTCCTATTCAGATTTTCATGTGGGTTCTGATTGTGAAATCCACTTATTTATTTTGGACTTGGAAACCACCTATGTGACCCACTTCCCCGAAGTACCAACAGTATCCAAAAGTTAAGCTCCCAAGATCAAGATTTGAGATTCATTCACTTAATTTGGATTCCCTCAAGGTTATTCTCCAGACTTTATCAAAGGCTTCCCTTCCAAAGTACAAATAACCTCTCACAAATGTGTCTTGAACTTAAAATTACACTGGGTCACTAATTCAACTTACCATTCTCGTTCGGTGCCTACCAGTCTCCAACCTACCATTCTCGTTCGGTGCCTACCGTTCTCATCTACCATTCCCAGCCACCAATCTCACCAAAAATTCTCAACCGCCATTCTCGATTGCACAACCACCATTCTTCGTCTCTCCACTATAAATAGAGGGGCCGGATTCATCAAGAACTCATCAAAAAAAAAAGAAAAAAAAAAAAAAAACACATTGAATCATGAAATGAAGATTTGCTTCTTTCAAATTTTCAAGTCCTCTTTCTCACAGCCGTTTCTCACTATGGCCTTATCATTTTCAACACTTAGCAACCAAAATTGCTTCATAATCAATTTGAAATCAACCCTCTCATGGTTCAGTAGAAACCCTCCTCACAGTGTCATTGTAGTTTTGAGATCCACACAAATTTTGTTTCTCCACTTAACGACTACCTTTGTCCATAAAATTACTCATAACAAGGTCTGCATCGACCTCCCATGCTTCCTTGGATTTGGTTGGCCAGGAAATCCAAGTCCAGCAGAGACACCTGTTCCTAATCTAAGGTCTTCAGTAGTCTCTTTCCAATTGCTTGGTCTTCCAGCGGAAGCAGTGGTTCGGAACAGACACCAACTTGGCTGGTTTCTAAGACCAGAATCACAAGTTAGCTCCATCTTTCTTTTTTCTGTGCTTTTCCAACAAGTGGCAGTAGGAGAAGATGGTAAAAAGTGTTGGGGTATCCTACAAATTGTCTTTCATCCAACACTTATAATGATATCCAAGGGACCAGCTCATCAGAATTCAACCTTTGGTGTCGGTAAATGGTGGCCAAAGTTTCATTCTATGTTCCCACAAGCAGGACCCAAAGGTTATCGTTGCTGGTACCTCAAAACACATTTTCTGGAATTACTCCAACTTAAATTCAGCTTGAGGTATTTCAGAAAGTACTCTTCTGAAATTACTTCAACTTAACGTCCGTCAGCATGGTCCCATTACGCAAGCACATTCTGCAACTTGCCGTCGGACCTCATTCAGCATGCAGTCAGTCCCGGATCCAAAGGTGTACTTCCCAGGAACATTTACACCAGAGGGTCCCCAACATACATGGCCAGCACCATGGAGGCTTATGTTTCACCCATTCACTTTGCTTCATCCCCCTCATCTTCATCACCAACACCAGCACCCCCAGAATCCGTAAGCTTCTGAAACTACCTCAACTTAACTTGAATGATGCGACGACACAAGCACATTCAATCACATTCCCACATGGCCTCTCCGTAATCCGAAGTATACTTTTCTGAAATTACTTCACCAGGGGTTAAAAGAAAAAAAGAAAAAGAAAGAAAAAGAAAAATGAGGCTAGCCCCACGACTCTGCATGCTGTGCCCAACCAACATCTTCACTTCTTCCCCATCTTCTACACCTTGTGATCGCCACCAACGATCCAGAATACTCTTCTGAAATTACTTCAACTTAACCTATACTGAGAAGGTCCAGTCATGTAAATACATTCAAATACAGGCAGACCCCTTTTCGGTCTCATCAAAGCCTTTCATATGGGTGGGTCTACTCTTCGGAAATTATCTCATCATGCTGAAAGCTCCACCACCTTCAACTACTTCACTTAAAGAGTCAAGTGTGTAAAAAAAAAAAAAAAAAAAAAAAAAAAACAGTTTTCGAAATTCATTCCCACACTACACTCCAAAACTGTGTGCGTGAACGAGTCTCGAGGGGGCATTTGTAGAGAGGGAAAAATTCCCGACCTATCACAAGCTGACACATCATACTACTGAATCCACAAAATACAACCAATTACAAAGCACCACGTATTGCTACTAGGTTTTACTATCACTACTCAGAAACCAACAGAAATTTGCCAAGTGTCATGCAAGAACCAATCACACCTCAACACGTGTAAGCGATGACACAAGCAACCTCGCACGTGTAAGCGATGACACAAGCAATCCTCGCACGTGTAAGCGATGACACAGGCGGACCAATCAGGTGGTGACATGTGTCACGAATCGGACTTCGCCACGTGTCGCTCACCCACCCCCAAACTCCTATAAATAGAAGCCTTCCTAAAGCATTTGAAGAGAGAAGAGTCAGAAGTACAAAAGCTCTGCAAAAATTAAGTCTCAAAGCCTTCAAGAACTTCAATCCCAAAATTGAAGAACACTCGAAGCAGAATCATCCAAGATATCTGCCTAGATCCTAAAGTTTACGGGAATCAAGCTCAAAGGTCCGAAAAACATCAACAAACCACAAATCGGTGTAGCTCTACGGATTCAAGCCTCTAAAGCCCCGAAGAACTTCCACCATAAACCTTCGAAAACGAAGAACACACGAAGAACACGAAGAACGCGAAGAACAAAGGATTTCTAACAAGCTCATAGCCAGAGATTCATTGCAATTCCGTTTCAACAATCTTCGATCCATCCCTCTACCAAATTGAAGGATATTTTGTGTTCAAGTCAAAATCACATTACCACAAATCCAATTAGCAAATCTTTTAAGGAGATTGAATCAGATGATCACTCTTTTATAATCACAGAGAATTGTACCACAATCATCAATACAAATTCGCATTTGTGAAACTATTTTACTTGTTTGACTTATTTCGAACCGAGGAATTTAGTCGTCCACACTAATAAAAATAGAGGAACAATATTTTTTTTTTTTTTTTTTTTTTTGAGAATAAAAGGTGCACTTGTATTAAAAATCAAGGAGGGTTGAAATCAGCCTGAGCAACATCAAAGATGTTTGATGGTACATCTTCCATCTAAATATTTAAATTTGGTGAAAAAATTGCCCTTCCAGCTAGAAATAGCACTCTCAAAATAAAAATTAAAAAAAAAATGCTAGAAATAGAAGAACAAGTTGGTGGTAGATTTCTGTCTTTTCAATATGAACGAAAGAAAGCTACAGTTTGTACGAAAATCACCGACCATGGCGTAGATCTGGCCACACATCAGCGGCTTCAGTTAAAATGATTTGGCCGAAGTCAATTCATTTCAAACGGTTATTTAATGCTGCAATAAAAGGCAGAATAAACTTCCTTTTTTTTTTTCTTTTTTTTTTGAGAAAGAAGGCAGAATAAACTTTAGTACTATTAAGGAAAAGGATGACTTGGGCGGTTGGGATTTCGGCTGGCCACACCCACCAAGCTGACTTTATTTCCAAAATTTGTCAATTTTTGTTTAATTTACATAACTTTTTCTTTTTAAATCCTTATATATTTTAACATTAAAAACTTTTTTTTTCTATTATACTTAACTACTTTTCGAAAAGAAAAAAAGGAAAAAAAAACCATATACATTAAATTATAAAGTGTATGTAAATGTATCATGTGATTTAAAGTATATGTAAATGGTTTATGCCTTTATCAATTGCCATGTAGTGAATTAGTTGAATTTTCTTTAAAATTGATTTAGAGATTTTTTTTTATAATTATTAATCAAAAAATTTATAATTTGTGCATAACAAAAATGGATAACGTTTAGTTACAAAATAGTTGTAACTTACAACTTTACTCAATAAAATAAATATTACTACATATTTAAAAAATTTAACTATTGTATTGTATGTTCTTTACACTTTTATTACATATGTCAAATTTTGTGTCAATCAGATGTTATTTACTATATAATCTATAAGTTTATATTTTATATATAATTTTAAATTACAAAAACTAGCATTTTAAACAATTTATTAATTACATAGTTATTGATTTTTAATTTTCTAAAAATTTTACAAACATGGAGGATATAAGAAGAAGATCTAATCTAATGGTAGATTTGTCAAAATTTCACCTTCAATAAAAAGATATTGAATAAGGTTGTAATCTTAAACTACAATCAATTTTGTAGCTAAACTCTATCCAATAAAAATTATGTCAACTAGTTTTTTTAATAGATATGATGAAATTCAACTTATGACAATAAGAGATTTTACTGGTTGAACTATGTGGAACTTATAAATCACATCAATCATAATCCATATAAATATGATGATGTATTAATCACAACTTGCTACATAAAATATTGTGAAAAAAATTATAACATCAAAGTATATGTAATATTGTTAAACTATTATCCCTTTCGGGAGGTTGGAAGTGGTGAGTCCCGTCATTGGGGTGTGGTAACTTATTTGTTCTTAACAAGTGAGTCCTAGGCCATGTGTACCATCCTGCTTTGATTAAAAATTTAAAACATGGGTCCCTACTCATTAAAGAGATGTCTATCCATCGAATGGTAAGAGACATTTTACATACCAATTACCAAGATGTGGTTGTGGCACTTTTCTATAAAATAAAAAGTTGCGGTTGTGGTATAAGCACACCTATATTAATGCTATGATCTATTTTGCTTGGTATCAAAAATAAATAAATAAATAAATAACAACCACATTACTTCCTCATGACTATATTACATCCTCCTTTAATTTAAAATTAATTTTCTATATATCATTTAAAATTAAGATGGATTAAAAGAAAAAATAAGACCAATAATTTATTCACAACAAAATTAATTTTAAAGAATTTTTGCCGAGTGGATGCTAAAAGAAAAAAAATATTTTATAATATATGCAGTTTAAAATAATTGCTTATCATCATATCTCTACCAAAGCAAATTACGTAACCACAAAGGAACTCAAACAAAACTTATATGGTCGAAAATATAAAATATCACTATTTCTATCGTTTATATTTTATGCTTCATTTTATTCCTAAGTTGATATTTTTTAGAAAATGAATTATTCTCTCAAATTTGTGTGTTCAGCAATTTTGTGTTTTTAGTTTATTTTATTAAGGAATAAAAAAACAACTTTAAATAAATAAATTAGCATTTTTAAAATAAACTAACTTATTTGTTTAGATTTATTTATCTCGGCTCTCAACATTGATTAAACAAATAGGTTAGATGCAAATATATTAGCCAAACACACAAATTTTTTTTTTTAAACTTCATTCATATAATTATATATATATATATATATATATATATATATATATATATATATATATATATATATATATATATTAATTGATATTGATCAAGATGTCATTAGTTATTGTGATACAATGGTGACAACATTGAAGGTGGTGATGACAATGGTGACAATAATGTCAAGAATGGTGGAAATAATCTAGGTTGCATGATGGTTGAGATGCTTAAGGCTTGGGGTGTCTAACCCACCCACCCACCTAACAAATCCACCCAACCCGACCGAACATGACTCACAGCCACCTGATCTGACTACTCCAACAGTCAAATACAGGTCTGAAAATTCAAAAACCTGATGCCAACGGGCTGGTTGTGGGTCTCATACTCCAAAACCCATGAAACCCAAACTGACCGAAAAACATCAAGTCCGATGACTTTTCCGGCTAGATCCGGCAAGTTCTCCATACGATTTGGCAAAAATCTCCCTAAATCCGACTAGATCTCCATCAGATCTGGCTAGATCTTGGATAGATTTAGTGAGAACTCGCCGAATCTAAAGAGATTTTGCCAATTTTTTCACGATTTTCAGCTTCACCCAAAACCAACCACCACTCGATATTCACCTGAACTGCCCAACCTGATAGTCTTACTAGTCAACTGTGGGTTCGAGATTTCCCCACCCAATCTAGTCGGATCAATTGAAGGTTAGGCACAAACCCGACCCGAATCAATCCGTTGTCAGCCCTAATTAAGGCTAGTTCAAAAAAATGGTTGTATAAAGTGTTTAGGTGGCTATTTTTCAACCAAATTTAAAGTAAGGCCTATATGTCCAGTGTGATGGGTCTAAGTTGGAACCTATTTTATTTTTTGAGGAGATTAATGTTATATGGTCATTTGTCAAAGACCATTATGTAGTGAATAAGCACTTCACAAGTATAGGTGCTCGTGGTGTGAGAGGAGGAGCAAGGGTCGTGGTTTAAGTATTTAGGAGAGAGTTTCACACACATACATTTAGATTAAGTTAGAATAGAATTCTATATCAAGTAAAAAAAAATGATTTTAGGGGTGAAATCCTTGTGTCCCACATGGGAAATGAATTTAAAATTTTATGAGTTTATATATTCATGGGTTTTACATATTGAAAATGAGAGAGGCTCCTTAATTTTTAAAGTGTGGTGATTAATGGGTTGAAATATATTAGAGCAAATATTTCGATTTTTTGTTCTTCCCACTCATTGTTGTAATCATCGTATCAAAGAAGTCAATATTGTACCAGTGGTATATACCATACTAACCATTAAGCCAATATCAATACTCCTCTTAAATGTACCAGATAAAGCAGAGGGCTATACAATTCCTATACCAACTGTACCGAGGCTTTTTCAAATGTTTTGGTTGATATTGTATAGGGATGGCGATGGCATGGTCCGAGGCCGAATTATGGGGTCTTCGCCCCCGCCCCACATGGATTTTTCTTGCTCCATCCCCGCCCCACCCCACATGATGGGGAAAATTTCTTGCCCCATCCCCGCCTCTTAGGGCCCTACAAAGCCCCGCCCCACCACATAAAACTCTATTTCTTGTTAATTTGCCTACAACTATAACCATTTTTTCAAATAAAATGACATGTTTTAATAATAAAAATATACTTGAAATTATAGATAAATTTATTCTATCAAATCAAACTAATTTTTAGCAAGAACTAAATAATATTATCTAAATGTTTAACAAGACAATATCACAACAAAAATCTCATAGTATGACACAATAAAATAATCCAAACTCCTAATACATAACAAAATAAAAATTGCCTAGTTCTTCAAAAAGAATCTCCACTTTCTTCCATCATTGTGACACCACTTTCTTCTTCATCGTCATAATCATCGAGGATATTTTGGAATATACCTTCAATTCCATCTACGGTAGATGAAGAGCCTAAAAAAAAGGTAAAATGAATTCAATCAAACAACTGAAAAATATAATAAAGAATGCAGCAACATAAATCAATGTCTAATTAAACTAGTAAATTTAATTACCATTAATTTCTACTCATAACCAATTTTGAGCACACATTAATGCCTCCACAATCTTTTGATGAAGTTTACTGCAATGTGGACTTAACAAGCGACCACTTGTGCTAAATGATGACTTTGAGGCAACAGTTGACACTGGAATGGCAAGGATATCCCTTTGGCCCATTAGATTTCCACATGCCAAATCCACAGTTCTTGGCATTAAATCATCCTCAAGGTAATGGTCCAACTCCAATTTAATATTCCCACCCCTTTTTTCTGACTAAGATATCTTTCAAAATCCATAAGGAAGTCATCAACTTGCAGATCCTCTCCCACACAAGTGCCATGATTATCTTCCCTACCCATTCTCCTAGAACTATAGTAACGAATCATTTCAAAATAAATATCTCTAACCCTTTGAATTTCATTATCAGCTTAATCACCATAAATTATTGGAAAATAATATTCCAACAATTCAATCTTATATCTTGGGTCTAAAATGGTTGCCATGGTCATAACACCATGACTCACATTCCAATAACAATTAAATTTTTCTAACATTTTAAATGCCATACTCTTAATCACATAACTTGCACTTGTAAACCAAGAATTCAAAGCTATTTTTATTTCACACACCTTAGGAAAGAAAAGATTAGATGTAGGGTATGAGGTACCTGAGAATAGCTCTGTAACCTTGTGAAACATTGCCAGTCTCTCACATATACTACTTGTCATCACCCATTCTTCCTTCGTTGGAATATGCACTTATAAGATGACTCATATATGTTCAATCAATTAAAGACATTTTGATACTTTATAGCAATAGAAAGCATGAGATAGGTAGAGTTCCAACGAGTCTTACAATCAAGGGCTAGTTCTTTGGTACAATCAACATGTGCTTGTCGAGCTATCTCTTCAAACTTTTGCCTTCTCTTTGTTGATGCAATCCAAAATCCCACACTTTCTCAAACCTTTTCAATGCTTGATCCAATTACATCCAAACCATCCTGAACAATCAAATTAAGAACATGTGCTACACAATGCATATGCAACATTGATCCACGCATAATAAATGCACCACGTTGAAGCTTATCTAAGATAATTTTTATAACTGCATCATTGGTACTACAATTGTCCATAGTCACAATAGATAACTTCCTATCGATATTCCACTCCAACAAAGTATCTAGAAGGACACTAGAAAGCACTTCTTTTGTATGTGGAGATAGCACATAAATAAACCTTAAATGAGAAATTTAAATAATTAGAACTAACAATGATATAAGTTCATAAAACATTTGAAAAGAATTTAATTAAAACATAAAAATGAATATATAGTTAAAAAAAAGTACCTCATAACTCGGCTTTGTAATCTCCACAAACCATCAATGAAGTGTGTTGTTACAACCATAAACCCTCGCTTTTTGTTTTGTGAAGTCCACATATCAGTGGTAATAGAAATTCTGCCCTAATTCTTATCAATTTCATGCTTTGATTTCTCCCTTTCTTTCTCATAGATGCTCAAAATGTCCTTCTTGATTGTGTTCCTAGAAACCATCTTGAACAATGGTTGAAGATAAGTTGAATATTTTCTAAAACCAATGTGGTCAACTATAGAGAGGGGATACTCATGTCAGATGATCATACAAGCAAGTTCATTTCTTGATACATTTTGATCAAAATTATAAGCATTCACACCCGCCATTGAATCCACTTTATTTTGATCCCTCGCCAAAATTTTTTGATTCATATCCCTAATGTCTTGAAACTTTCTCCTTGGACATATTTTCACGTGATCATGCAAATGTTTAGTGCCATAATTGGATCCCCTTACTAGCAATTTCTTACAATAATTGCACTCAACCTTGTCTTTCTCATCAACTCTCTTTCTCTTAAAATGATTCCAAACAATTGATTTGTACTTCCCCTCTTCTTCAATTATCTCATTGCTAGGTTGGACTACCTAGACATCTTTTGGCATATTCAACAGAGGTGATGATGGGGTTGCATTATCTTCATCTACTATCAAAGGAAATTGATTGTTGCCAGATGGATTGGAGCTACCAATGTTTTCATGTGAAGTCATTCTTTTCCTAATGTTAATTTAGCAACTTAGTAATGGACAAATTATATTTCTCCAACAAAGATAATATAAAATAATGGGAAAGAAAAAAAAATTAAATGAATAAAATGAAACAATGAGTTTTAACCTAATCTGGAGCTTTTATTTTTATGAAGGAACTTTTATTTGTGATTCATATATATAGCTTCAGACCCCTACGTTTATTTGAAACAAATCTGGACTATATATATTTTGATCAAATTGGAACAAATTATAGCTCCGGATTAGGTTCATATATATTTGAACAAATCTGGACTATATATATTTTGATCAAATCTGGAGCTATATATTTGAACTTAATCTAGAGCTATATATATTTATAGACCCGTATAAGTTGTTCCATTTTGTTCAAATCCCTAAAGCATTGAATTAAATGCCTTACTGTGCCATACCAACAAAGATTAGATGACCCTTCAAAGTCTAAAAGAATGAAACGTTTGAGTCTGAATATCGTCGTTAAACCATTAAATATATTATAAATAACATTGACCTGGACCAAAGCTACCTTCTCAAACCTGTACCTCATAACAGCCAAATGCCCACACACACAATGACACAAACACAAACATTCAGACTCTCAGACTTGTACCTTATTAAAAAAAAATTTATATTATGTTTATGATGAAATCTAAGTTGAGAAAGACGCATGAATGAAATCAATAATTCAATAGTATATAAATTTATTTCTAATAAAGGCAAAAGAAAAAAGTTAAAATTGGTACCTTATTTCCAATTTTGCTAGAGAGAAAAAAGAGGTAGAGAGCCACATTAGGTAGAATAAAATAAGCAAATGATATTTTTGTTTAAATAGTACGGTTTTAAGGTATGAAAAAAATTACAATTTAACTCTTATTAATGCGGGACGGGGCGAGGTGGGTCTAACAAGTGTAAACCCATCCTCGCCCCATCCCGTGGTGCAGGTTTAAAATCTCACCCCATCCCCGTCCAACCACCTTTGTAGGCCTCGAAAAACCCGCACAAGGCAAAACAGGGAGGGCAGGGTCAAGCAGGGCAAGACAAAATTGTCATCCCTAGATATTGATGTTTCGGCCAATGCAATTAAAAAATATTTAAAAATTTAAAAACTTATTATTTAAGCTAATACATTGGGTTAATGTATTTAGGCCAATATTTGGACTCATAAAATATGTCGATTTTAAATTATATGTTTATAAACATGAAAATAAATAAATAAATACATATATAAATAAATAAACACAAACATATAGAGCCACATGTGAGTATATATATATATGTGAGTCTCTATACATATGAGTCTTGGAACGGTACACAGATATCAACTAATACTAAAATATTTCATTCCCTTGACCACATTGAAACAACCTCCAATATGAAATTGAATCCCTTGCATTGTATTTTGCAAGAATAATGCTCAAAAAAGACAAAGCAACAGTGAAGAAATAGTGTGAGAGACAAAATTTGTCTTAAGGAGATAATGTTAAACATTAGCCTTAATTAATTTTGCATTTATCATTATGTATTCATCGTTCTATGAGTATATTTAGCTTTTTAGGAAGAAATCTATGAGTATATTTAATTAATCTTTATTCTTTTTGCATTATACATTACAGTTTTGTTCGGTTTGTTTTTCATGTTTACAGAATCATAAAAGTAAATTATTTTTTCAATTTTTCTTACAATCTTAATTCTTAAGACATATTTCCTTTCTTGAAATTATTTTTGTGACTTTTGTGATAGAATTATATTTATTGTTTAAAATTATGAATAATAATGATATATGGTTTAGTGACTGCATTGTAAAATTTTCTAGAAGTTCTTGATTATGTGTTCGTTTGGGTTAGGTATTTGCAAAAGTGTGGTTTAAAAAAAAAATTAAATTTGCGTTTTGAAAAGATGAATTTTAAATTCACAATTAAGCATTTGGTAAAACCTATGAAAAACTGTAGTTTCTATCCATTGAGTGTTCGGATAATATTGATCTTTTTTTTTTAAGAAAAATATAATATTGGTCTAAAACTATTGTTTCAAGTGCAAATAACCAAAAGGACTTGATTAATTTTCCTCATAGACAGTCCTAACTTACTGATTTTACAAGCATCAAATTCAAGTCACCCTTTCCTCAAAAAAATTCAAGTCAACCTTTCTTTACGAGTCAGTGAATGCATACAAAAGGTTAGTGAGATCACTTGAATGAAATAGGTTAATGAATTGTTCTTATATATGCATCTAATATAATGTTGGACAAATCGCAACTGATATCAAACGAGTTTTCAAATTTTACAAGCTAATATCCTTGCGTCAAAACTTGTTTTAGTCCCATTAAATTATGTGTTATCACCAAGCACACAAATTTTTTTCGCCTATTCATTGAGTGAAGGCCACAAGTAAATTTGTAAAAATAAACAATATGGATAATGACTAATCACAAGTCACAACAACATGAAAATCCGTTTTGGATAAAAAATTTATGAGAATTAAAATATATGATCAAAAACCACAACCTGGAAATCTATATTGCTTAAACTTTTTTCAATACGTTTTGGTTAAAAATTTTATTCAAAAATTAAAATATATGTTTGTTGTTCATGTTTACTGAATCACAAAAGAAAATTATTTATGCAATGGTGATGATGTGACCCGAAAGAATAAAGAGATGTGAGTACAAAGGAATATGTGAGAAAGTCAAACCTACAATTTGAGAAGTTTAAAATTAAATCATGAACTTTAAAATGGTTTAAAATTTTTTTTTTGGAAAGCAAAATGGTTTAAAATTAAATCTTATAGTCTTGTTAATTTCAAATTGAACCATGAAATTTTATAGAATAAATTACACCAATCTCGCTTGAGATTTCATAAAATAATACTCCTTCCAAACATTTCAAGAAATGATACTTCCACCCTTGAGCTTTTTATAAATGCTTTTGACAAATCCATACCCTCTCACACCTCACTTTCCTAAAGAAATATTCCACTTTTTTAAGTAGTATAGTTTGAGAATGCATAAACTTATCTATTGCATTTATACAAATCTCGATAGATGAAATGTCATTTCCTAACTTCTTTTTTGGAGAAGGAGGGGGGACTGTCATTTCATAAAAGGAAGGGGGGGGGGGGGGGGGAGTGTTATTGTATCAATTTAAGGCATTCAATTGAACCCAAAAAAAACAAAAAAATCAAATCTTGATTTCAAACCTGAAAAATTAAATAATCCAACATTTAAATTGATTAAATTTTAAAAAATATTGGATCTTATTTGAAACTAGCAAACTATTATGTATGTTTGGGAACAAAGTTTTTTTTTTTTTTTTTAATTTTATGAATAATATTTTATCTCATATGCTTATGTAAAATATACATATATATATATATATATATATATATTTTTTTTTTTTTTTTTTTCTTAGGCATAACTATGCTTTAAGTCATGTCCAAGCACACATTGCTGGATAAAATTACCACTAATATATAATGATATAGAAGAAAAAGAGAAAAAAAAAAGGTTGTAAAGAGAGAAAATATGTGAAGAAAGGAAAAGAAAAGTTAATAACAAAGGAAAAGAATTTTTTTAAAAAAACAAACAAACTATTTATTTTTCTAAAATAATTAGACATTGTATTGTAGCTTTGATATGTACTTAGTTTTGTTTTTAAATAATTCTCAAATAAATAAAATTTATTTTTATATAAAAACAATGACTGTTTTTTTTAATTCGATAGTTAGGGTGGAAAGATTTGAACCATTTACATCTTCATGCAAAACACTAGGAAGCGCTAGTTGAGTTATAGTAATCTTGGCAAAAAGTAAAGACATTTAAGATGTGATATCTTAAATTGTACGGATTGGATTATTTGAGTTTGTTGTGTGGGTATATTCTAAGTTCTATATAGGTAATATTTATTAGGTGAATCTTGGATTTATGAATGATTACAAGGAACCCTAATTGCAATTCAGCTATTTCTTTTGGATTATAAACACAAATTTGATTAGCACTTTTCCTTAAATCATTGTATAAGACCACCTCTATAATTGTAAAGCTATTTCTCTCTTTTCTCATTTATCTTGATTATTATTGTCCAAATTGAAATTTTGGTGTATTTAGCAAAAATAAAAAATAAAAGCTGAAATTTCGGTGTTATTTAGTCCTCTTGAAGGACCACGTCATCAATATACAGTGGTCCTCCATTCCAATTAATATTCTGCCATGTGCCAAAATTAATTGACAAAGCATCCTACTCATTTGAGAAAAAAAAAAAAAAAATCTCACAATAACTCCATCACCGGTGATGTCCATTGAAGCCAGAAATTTTATTCGAACCTCAGTGATTGTGGCAGATCCAATAATCTGAAGTACTCTGTAACATTAAAAAAAAAACTTTTAAGATTTTGTAGAAACTTTAAGATGTCAAAATTATTGGGCAACACATCAATGTGACCAAACTCATCAATGATGCAACTCATAATCTTACCTAGTTGATCTTTATCTTCCTATTGAAAATCCATACCAGTATAAAAAATGCCTCTGTGCTCTTTGGCTGTTAAATTTCTTTTACACTAGTGTGGTTTTACCCATGCTACCCAATCCAAAAATCCCAATTGCTAAAAATCCAACCTTCTGAACAGGTCCTTCTCGGTCATGCCCAGATATGAGAAATCTGAATTGGGTCCAATGCTTTCTCTCGTGAATCTTTTGAGCATTGTCGTGTACTACTTTTCCCTCTTGGATGACTGTGATATTCCTACTGAAAAAATTAATCAGGGCTGTTCATTCTTGATGACTCTGCTACTGTTAACAGTAGGCCTTGATCAAAAAATGATTAAGGAATATCGTGGGTGAAGATAACGTTTTGTCAATCAAAATTCAGAACTGCTTGTAATCAAGGTAGGGCATTAAAGTGGTTGGATATATGTTAGGATTGCCTAGATGGAATGTGGTGTTAATATGTTGATTTGTCCACTATGTGGAGTCAATATTCAGCATTTCCCTGGGTTAAAGGGCACCCCACCCACCTACAATTGATGGGTAGCCCACACATGGCAATGGTTTGCTGTGGCTGAACTGCGAGCTACTTGTTTCTTTAATTCTTAGGTGACTAGGATGCTTAGTAAATTAATTTTGACACATGGCATAATATTATTGGAATGGAGCACCGAACATTAATGATGTTGTCCTTCAAGAGTACTGAACAGTTTCTATCTATCGGCTTCTTTTAGCGACAAGGAGGGAGGAGGGTCTAATGATAGGAAAGGACCCACCTCAATAATATTATCACCGATAACCCTATGCGGTGGTTGGATGTAACTTCAATATAAATTTCTTCTGTTCTTCATTATATTTCTTAAAAGTTTTAGGACCACATAAAAAATCATGACGTTTATTAATTATAAATATTCACGTGACAAATTGTGAGTAGTGTAGAAAAAGATAAATCTACCGTATAAGTTTACACAATGTATAATAAGAATTTTCCTAATTTCAAATATAAGGATTAAATTGTAATTTAGCCAAACACTTTTTCAAATTATTTTCTCTAGGAACTATTGTCAGTGCTCCAAATTTCTAATATAAATATAACATTCTAGCTAATCTTTTAACGCCACAAATCTGCGACTAAACTGTTGTCAAATTAAAATGGAGCTAACGGAAGGATTAGAGCCTGCGAGTCCTAATGCACAATACTTCAACAGCTCTGTGCTGTCAGTATCTATTATTGGTGTCATGCAAAGTGAGGTACCAATTGAAACCAACGAAGCGCGTGCCATATCATTGCTCAATGATGTCTTCCTGCCCATCAATACACGCTTCTCCTCCATCATGGTGATGTTATCTACTTTTCTCAATATTGTTTTTCTTGGAAAATAATATGATTCTGTCTTCTTTTTCCTCTTTTATGAAATACACAAACATAAATGCATGGAAAGTTAAATGGGTATTCAGATGCTGCTTTTTAAGGTTCTTACATTAATCCCTTTAAAACTGGCACTAAGTAGTGAGAATTTGTGAACAGGTTAAGGATAGAAAAGGTGAGAAACAATGGAAAAGGGTTGAGGTGAAGCTTGAAGAGCACGTTAATTTTCCTATTTTCCCTACTGGCTTGTTACCCACATCATATGATGAATATCTTGAAGATTATATATCAAACATTGCAATGGAGCATTTTTCACAAAACAAACCACTCTGGGAAATTCACATAGTTAAATATCCAACAAGCAATGCAGCTGGTACTGTCATATTCAAGCTTCATCATGCGCTTGGTGATGGCTACTCTCTCATGGGTGCACTTCTTTCTTGTCTTCAAAGGGCTGATAATCCTTCTCTTCCCCTAACATTTCCTTCTCACCAACGCTCAGAGCCAGAAAGTGGCAGAGAAAGTGTTCGTGGAAGAGTGTCTCAACTTTGTTCCTTCACCTTTAACTCTGTATCTGATTTTGGTTGGAGCATGTTAAAGAGTACATTGGTCGAAGATGATCGAACACCGATAAGGTCTGGGGCTGAAGGAGTCGAATATCAGCCAATCATGGCATCAAACATGATATTCTCTATGGATTGTATCAAAGACATTAAGGCCAAGCTTGGAGTGGTATGATCAGCATATTTTATTACAAATTAGCTAATGATTTCAATTTCATATCGTTTTTCTGGTAACTAATGACCTAATATGCCTATTAATGTGATTATAGGATGAAAGCATTTTTGCTAAAACGTCATGAGTAATGCTATAGTCACAAACTATTTTACAACATTTTTACAAAATGTTAATGTAGTCAACTTTTTATTAGTTTTCGTTTAGACTCACTATTAATATCACTTTTTCATTTACCAATAATTACTCATCATATTAGCATTTTGTAAAAAAAATTGTAAAATAGTTTGTATCTCTAACATTATCCAAACATTATTGATACGTTTGTTGAATGTATTCTATACTTTTCATCTGAAATTTTATTTAATATTAAATAATTAAAAAAAGCTTTCTCTTTTTACTAGTGACGTGTGTATATCTCAATATATTAATAGGATTTGGAAAGTTGGGTATTACCTTTATTACTTCCAAAAATATCCTTAATTTAATCAATTTATCATTATTCCTAAAACATAAGAAATAATATTTGGTTTACCTCCAGTACTTTTTTAAAAGAAATCTCTTTTTATTTTAATAAATGACTGCTACATCATCTACTAACTAAATAAAAGGTAGAGATTAAAATCCAATACCACTTGTCATTATATATTTAAAACAAAATAATATGTCCAATTAAAAAAGTACTGAAGATAAGCGAAATCCAAAATTAAAAATAAAAAACTTATAAAGTAAAAACTCCTCACTAGATAACTACCCCAAATTCCTAAAAAAAAGCTACCCCATGTTCCATAAAAAAAATATAAATAAATAAAAAATACCTCACACTCCTATCAATCAAAAAAAAAAAAAAAAAAACCTTACCCCATGTCTAATTAAAAAAAGACCCCATGCTTCAATCAAAAATAACAGCTATCTCACATTCTATAAAAAGAAAACTACCCCTATCACTTCAAAAAATTAAAAAATAAATAAATAACCCACAGAGAAACCAATTGCAACTTCCTAAAAAAACTTCCTATTTCATTTGTTCCTCTCTTCCCTTTCTCAACATAGTGGAATGCATAAGGAAAAATTCTAATAGCATTAAATCCCTCTAACTGAAAGTCGCAATATTTTTTCAATTTCTTCTTTATTCTTTCATCCTATTTCTAATTGACACTATCTTGTTCTACACTCTCTATTTAATATACTAAATTCTTCTCAATGGTCTCAAATTTGGTAAGCCTATTAACAAAATTTATATACTACAGTCACAATTGAATTATATTATATATCTTACTTTATCAACTACATATATTGTGAATTGGTAACTTTATGACATTTTGTGATGTGTGAACTATATGAAAAGTATTATAGAAAATTCGGTTATACATGGAAAATTATGACACTAAACCAAAAAAAAAAAAAAATCACGCGCATATGATGAGACTAGTATGTATATAAAAGAAATGTTTATTTAAATTTGACAGCATGATAATAATATGGATAAACTTGCTTTTTTTATTTTATTCCTTTAGTTAAAAATAAACCACATATATGATTATTTTAAGGAAAAAGAAAATCACATATGTGATTTATAACATATGTGACTTATTACATATGTGACTAAACCTGCTGCTTTTATATTATTCCTTTAGTTAAAAACAAATCACATATATGATTATTTTAAGGGAAAAAATCACATATGTGATTTATTACATAATATGTGATAAATTACATATAAGACATGAATCTCGGCCTTTGTCTCTCCACCCTATAGGAACTTTGTACTTGTAGAGTGATTATCATGCTAAGGGTGCATAGTGGTTTACATATAACTTAATAACTAAGCATTTGTATGAATATTAATGATTAGGTAAAAAAATTTAGTCGTAATTCTTATTTTTGCGTATAAAGATTTGAAAGAAAAAAAAATTAACTAAATAGCTCATAAAATATTCAAGAATTACCAAATCTTAACATACTATAAAGATTAAATTGCTAATATTGAACTCACTTAAACTCTTTTGATACGTTTGATAACTTCTCTTTTTCCTTTTATTAACGAATTTGATGTTCCTGCCCATCTTGTGACCCATTGGTCTGTTTTTTAATTTGACTGGATCGGTACCCATCTCTAGTCTTCCACTCTCTGTGGCCCAAGGTTTAGAAAGAGATTACTTCGGCCCCCTAGCTTATTCTCATTTGTTGGTCCAAAAACAACAGTACTCTTTCATTAAATAAAATCCCCTTTATTGTCCGCCCTAATAGATTATAGTCAATGCAAATGAGTCAGGTTAATTAGATTCAGGTCAAAAACAGGTTATCCTTAATGGGTTGTAAGCGGGTTGGGTTGGCCCTTATTTTTTTCATTAAAAAAATAAATAAATGAACAAAAATAATAAAATACTTAAAAAAACATTTAAAAAAAAAATTGATTCTTGAATTTAAACAATTCGAAGTTCTCCATTCACTAATAATATCATGATGTCATCACCATAAAAAATTAATTCCATGATGCATCTCTCATTACTAATAAATGATGTCTCATTTGGAAGATCACACATGTTATGAGTTAGATATTACAAAATTGGAGAAATTTTTCATTACCTTTCTGCATCTTTAATATGCACCAAATTTATCAATTAAGATAGCATCACTAATACTCTTATTTCATGATGCGTGTCTCATTACTAATAAATGATGTCTCATTTGGAAGATTGCACATGTTATGAGTTAGATATTACAAAATTGGAAACAAAAATTCATTACTTTTTTGCTTCTTTCATGGGTAATTATTAAGTATTTCTGGAGTACCATAAATGCATACTCCCCTTTCTCACATTAAAATGAGAAATTATTGTGTACTCCTGGAGTACCATAAATGCGTGCTCCCTCCTCTCACATGAATGGTGGGTCCCACTAATTAAATTCATGGTGGAACCCACCATTCATGTGAGAGGGGGGAGCACGCATTTATGGTACTCCGGGAGTACCTAATAATTTTCCCATTAAAATATTACAAAATTGGAAACAAAAATTCATTACTTTTCTGCTTCTTTCATGAGTAATTATTAAGTATTTCTGGAGTATCATAAATGCGTACTCCCCCTCTCACATAACTATAGGTCCCACTAATTAAATTTATGGTGGGACTTACAATTAATGTGAGAAGGAGAATACGCATTTATGGTACTCCCAGAATATTTAATAATTTTCCTTTTTTTCATATGTAACAAATTTATCAATCAAGATAGCATCACTAATCCTCTTATTTTAGATATGTACCTTGTCCCATATCACTATTTATAGTCTACATATAACATATATTATATGCACACACACTTGCAGTAGCAATAAACATTATCAACTAATAAGCACCCTTTTTTGCTCTACCATGCACGTGTATTCAAGGGCCAATGGTTTTAAACGCTAGATGTTTGAGGTCACGTGATATTAAAAATAATAATAATAAATTTGTTTTAAAAATGGGTCGAACCACAGGTGAAACGGGTTGACCCAAACCAATCCATAAAAAAGGTCGGGTCACGAGTCAACTTGTTTTTACTTTAGGTCAAAAATTTCAACTTTGAGTTGAGTCCAACTTTTCTATGTCTAATAAATTATGTGAGCAAGGGAGAAAGTTTGAAGGTGGCATTGCCCCAAAAGTAGACTTATCCAAAATTCCTAGGTTTAGTTCTCCTACAACCCTAGTTTTAGCATCCAATATATTGAAAATAGTAATTACCCTCTTAGCCACCATGCCATCTTCACCTTCATGACAATATGTTGACAATGACACCTCTAAATCGGAAGCAAGATAACGGTTAATTGGGAAAATTAGACATGTTTACCCATCTTCACCCACACACAAAGAATAGATAGGTATGAATAATAGGAACAATAAACTGTTTTAGTTAGATCTAATTCTAACTTTGTACCCAATGTCGACCCGATCGGTTAACAAAGTATTTAATATACTATATATAATAATAGAAGTTTTTCTTACAATTAAGGTTGTGCTGCCACATAGGAAAACTGCCCATCTAAAATTCTGCCACATATAACTTAAAAAGTGAAGCATTATTCTATTTGGCAATGCTACAACTGTTTAAAAGCCTCACATTATAAATAAAAAAATTTAATATAAATTTAAGAGTCCTTCTAGGGTCACAACAATTTTACAACACTCTTAAATTTTCCTAACACCTCACACATGGGTTATTAAAAAAAATTTGTAAATTATAATGGGCCAACTATGAGATCATAGACAAATTAGGGCATTGTGAATTTATGTTGTGTTAGGTCTAGGAATTAGAGGCAACTGATAGGTATCATGATTGCCAAAATTCTCATATCAAATCATCACAATGCTATATCATCCATTAAGCCAAATAACATGCCAATGTTCAAATTTCAAATCCTAAGTAAATCATGGAGAAAATCTTTCACACGAAGAGATTAAATAGAAGGCAAACTATGAAAGAAAGGGATGATAACTACTAGTAAGCCTAATCAAAATATACACTGTCTTTCACCAGTTTACTTTTGGCAGCCTTCAAGGTCTTTATACTTTATTTCTTAGGTGTCTGAAGATTGGTGTCAACCTTGTGATCATTTGCATCATTATGCGCAAAAGTTTGATATTACTTCGTTCCCTTATGAATTTAGTTGACTCAAAAAAAAAAAACCTTATGCGGATATCATTTTGTATATATCGTGCAACTTTATTATTCTTGATCTTCATATAGTTTGTTGAAATATTTATAGACTTAGTTTTTTAATGAAATTATTTTTTGTGATACAATGAATTTTGTTAATTTTTATATTTTTTTTTAATAAGTATGAAGATTAATTTGTTATAAAAATCTATAGAAAATGCACAATTAATTTTCAAAATTATAGTAAAATCATTGTTCGACCAAATTCTATTTTCTCGAGTGCAGACAGTAAATGATGTAATTGCTGGAATAATTTTCCTCGGCACCCGGTTTTACATGCAAGAGATTAGCAATAAATCAACTAAATCACATTCCACAGCATTGGTATTGCTCAACACTAGAACAATGAGTGGCTACAAGTCAATTGAGGAGATGCTTAAACCTAACTCAAAGGCGCAATGGGGGAACCAATTCGCCTTCTTGCATGTACCAATGCCAGAGCTTAAGGACCATAAATCTCCAAACCCACTTGACTTTGTTTTGGCAGCAAGCAAGATAATCAAGAAGAAGAAAAGTTCATTGGGTGTTTATCTCACTGGTTGGGCTTTGGAGATTGTGAAGAAACTTAGAGGTCCTGAGGTATATTCATGATCTTATTCATCACCAATAATTCACTATTTCTACCTTCAATCATTTGATAATTTTCAAAACAATTATGTTGGTTCTTTTTTTTTCTTTTCTCTTTCTTTTTTGCTATTTCTACCTTCAATCATTTGATAATTTTTCAAATCAATTATGTTGGTTCTTTCTTTTTTTTTTCTTTTCTCTCTTTTTTTAATTAAAAACCCTACATATATATATATATATATATATATATATATATATATATATTGAGCAACAGAATTCTTGGCATACTTAGTTTAATAGTTAATAGTTAATACTTGCTGCTTATAACATTTGATATTAATATCATACTTTTCTATCACATTACTAAAAATGTCAATTAGTTTTTCTTTTCTTGAATAAAAATGGGTAGAAAAAGGGTGGGAGGGGTGAAAGGGGATTGTATTCGGTATATAGTATATACCTTATAAGCAAGCCACATAATCTTGGATTGGTTCCTCTATTTTGATATCCAAAAGTTATTTCATTTTTTTGAAGCAATTTCTTCACATTGCAAAGCCGCCTAATATTAATCAATATCAGAGTAATTACAATTTATCACCATGAACTTTTAGAATACATGATTATATCTTAAACTATAACTTGTGTTTTGCTTTGCACTTTATCATTAATTAATTAGGCTATTAGCTTGGATTGATAAATATGTCACATGCAACTCATGTAACTCCTACATATATGTGGCACCACGTGAACAAATCGAATTGACCCTCTTTAATCCCTTTAAAACAAAACTTACGTGGCAAAATAAGAGTTAAATTTGTTATAAAAAAAAAAATTTAAATGATTAAAGAGGGGAAATTTGGTATGTTTATGTGATGCCATGTATGCAAAATTCACGTGAGTCACACTTGACTTGTTTTTCGGTCTAATTTAATAGTTAAATAGATGATAGGGTTCAAATTTAACCATTTAGGATGGTAATCATGCATTTTGAAAGTTTAGAGTCATAAATGTAAATATGGGTATAGTTTATATTGGTAAAGTGTAATTTTATTTTAATGTTATACAATTTTTGTATTAAAAAAATATTTTTAAAAAATATCCTATATACATATAGCCAAAATTAAGAGAAAATCCAATTAAAATTTAATTTTGTGTCATTTGTCTCATCTAAACTTTTTAATTTTTATGTCAAGTAAGTTAATTATTTAGTGCATAATACAATAAGTTCAATATAAATGAACTTTAAGAACTCAATCACATCTCTAAAATTAGAAAAAGAGAGAATTTGAAAAATAAAGCTTTCCAATTTCATTGTTTGTCTAGTTAAAAATAATTCAAATTAATCAAATTTTTACATAATACTATAAACAACCGTTATTTATCATATATATATATATATATATATAAGTGTTGGGGAGGGGGGGGGGGGGGCGAGAAAGAGTTTTTTTTTTTAATCTTACATTTGCATATACACGATTCTAAAGTAGTTGAATTTATTTTTGAATACATACTCTATAAGATCTTTTTGGCATTCTTATACTACTGCAGGCAGCCGCTAGATTGATCCATAGGACACTAAGGAACTCCAGTTTGTCAATTTCGAATGTGATCGGGCCAGTGGAACAGGTGTCTTTGGATAATCATCCGATTAAAGGTCTATACTTCATGCTTATAGGTGGACCGCAGGTAAAAATGTAAAATTAAAATTGTTATTATATAGAGAAATGCTATTTCTATAACATTTTTACAATATTTTTACAACAAATTTTAGGTGATGAGTTGCTATTGTTTATTATAAGTGGGAAAAAAAGTAATTTAAGTTGTAAATTTAAATTAGAACTAATAACAGTTTACCACCTATAATTTTTTGTAAAAATATTATGAAAATAGCACTCATCTATTGTATATACCACCTAGTTTGCCTTAAACAAATAAATATCTTTTATAAAGATTTTCGATAAAAATAAAATTCCAAATTCCACCTTCTTTTAGCTTCTTTCCTTTTTTTTCTTTTTTCTTTTTTCTTTTTTTAATCCATCTCGTAAATATCGAAGTATAGATGTGACATGTTTGCCTCATAAAACAGAGAGGGCATGTGCTTTTCTTTCATTGGTTTTTTTTTTTTTTTTTTCAAGTCATAAAAATGATTCTGTTTTTCGGAGTCACAGAGTGATATTTGTAACTTCCTACTTATTAGAAGCAATCACATAATGATTTTGTTACACTTATTCTCAGATCTTTGGTGTTCACTTTTTTTTTTTTTTGGGTCTTTACAGCGGAAAGTATAGAACAAATAAACAAGCATGATTTATGATTTAATGTAAAAAAATTCCTCAAATTCAATCACCTTTACGAATAATTATAGAACACCTTGCTTTCAATTAGATTTATCATATTTTATGACCCACTTTAACATGTTTTTTTTTTTAAATGGATTTGCAGAACCTTACTATAACAATGGTAAGTTATATGGGAAACCTGAGGATTAGCGCCGTAATGGAGAAAGGATTCATGCATCCCCAAAGATTCAAGTCATGCGTGGAAAATGCCTTCGAGATAATTCTCAAAGCTGCTGATGATGAAATTCCTATTTAAACAAAGATGTTTTTTTTTTTTTTAATCAACAAATTGAATTGTTCATTCATAATATTGATTTTCTATCGATAAATAAGTCAGTACAATTTATTTATATATGATTGTTCATCTTTTCTTTTATTCTCCATGTAAAACTGTATATATGTAGGTAGATGGGTTTTATACTTTTAATGCATCCTGCATTATTGGGCTTAATATTTATTATCATAATGCCAAATCTATTTGACTATTTCTCTTTGATTTATTATTTGGTGTAATATATCACCCTCCAATGACATGATGCCACCTCATATTTTACACATTAAAACCATAAACTTAACGAACACAATCACTCTCTCAGAAATATCAAACCAAGAGTAATTTGGTAATGTGGTGATGTTGTTTAAATGTTGTAGAAATACGTATTATATCACAACTAAAACAGGCCCCAAATCTTAGAAATCAAAATCCAGTTTCACCGTGAAAATCATCACAGAGAAATAACCGTCATAATCTGGAAGTACCACCGAGTAACCAGACAAAACCGGGTAATTGTGTTCAATGCCTCCACCTGAAAGCACAAACCGAAAGCCCCTCCCTCCGCCTCTGGTTGTCTGCCACTTTCTTCTCCTTAGCAAATGGCAACCAAAACATTGTCTGATATATAATTCTTCATCAAACCCACTTTCCATTATCTCTGGATTTTTGTTGCTTTTTTTTTTTTTTTTTTAGCGTGTTTAAATGTTATTTTAAAATAAAAATAAAAATTCTCTAGGATGGGTTAGGTAGATTCGCATGGCTAGTGTGAAAGTGAAACAAAAGCCATTCTATTTCATTTTTTTTCCTGCTAATGCTTAAGCCATCCTTCTCCTTGTTGATGTTGGCCATTTTTCTAAGTCTCAATTACTTGGAGTTCCTATTTACAAATCTCCAACAACTTCTTGGACTTGGAGTTCCTGTGTTTTTCTGCAAATTTTGGGTTTAAATTATTTTTAAAAATTAAATTTGGCATTTTTGAGGGAGTGGAAGCGTGTGTTAACATTTATTGAACAAAGTTTTTCTTTAAACTAATTTAGAAAGAACCACTTCAAACTCTTTTTATATCTTTTTATTGTATATGAATTTTGATAAATTCATTATTAGATTGCATTTTCTTACTATATCCTTTATACTTAAATTATGCATGAAAAATAAGTTTATGGATTGAATGATAAATAACATCTTATTTGCCTTTGTCATAATAGTTTTCTGTTTTCTATTAAAAAACAAATAATGTTGGTATTTCAAGCTTAGAATTTAATCAATCTCCACATTTGGATGTTGGTCGAGGATTACTTCCTTTTTAGGTTTGGCGTGAAGGACTATGATAAGGCCCTAATGTGCCTATTCGTAAATTTTTTTATTTCTTCAATGATTAGATCATAAAAATGCTATGTACTACAAAGTATATATACAAGTTAATTATTTGCAAGTAAGATAATTGTTTGCAAGTCCAAAGTAACCAACTAACAACTTGTAAACTAATATGGCTCCATGTATTGGTTTTTCTAGCAATCTAAACTAACGTCCTCTTCTTGCATTCTTGGAACTAACTTCATGTGCACTTATTGTAATCTTTACTAAGTGTTACACTTGTAGAAGACCCTAAAATCAAGTTCTACATGAAGAATTATGTATAAGGGTTTTTAATACTTTTATTTTTCTTGGTAACTTCACAATTCAACATTCCACTTCAAGGTTTATGTTCAAATATAAATTTGTGTAATTAGAACCCATAATATCCTCTTTCTCAACTTTAAGGAACGAAAATTGTGTTGTTTTTCTTGTACCTTTTTTATCTTATCCCCAACAATACATGTAGGAGTACACAACATTGGAGGAAAAATTATACCTTATATTGGATATATATTTGTAAGGCCATTTATTGTGACTGAGAATATACATATATTCAATATAGAGTATACTTTACTTTTTCACATGAGAGGGACTCATGTTTGAGTCCCTCACTTGGATTTGTTTGCCCATATTTCACTAACTCCACTTAAAACAAGGTATTTTCTATTAGCGCAATAGGACTTTCTATTACATGCGCTAGTTAGTAGTTAACACATGAACGATGACCATATTTCATGCAAAATTCAATTTTATCATATTCATATCATTTATGAGACTTCGGCCAAGCATTACTCAGTTTGCACCAAGATTCATTTAATATGTGGGACACACTTATTTTTATTTTTTTATAAATTATATTTTAAATTTGAAAACTTAAGTGATGTCATGTAATGTAAAGCAACGAATCATATCCGTCAAGGTTTTAAAAATAACTTAGTAATTATATCCTATTATTTAATCTATAAAAAAAAAAAATCAACAAAAAAAAAAATACATTATTTCAAACTGATTGGGCTTGTATGAATGATTTGAAAATGTTAAACTCGATAGTTTGGCATTGTATGAGTTATTTGAAAATCTTCTGGAATTAATGAGTCTAATACCCAACAACATGAAATTTAGTCATGGTCTCTCACCAACTGAACTGTTAGTAATATTTGTGCACTATGGTGACAATAGATAACTTTTTCTTAACTTCTTAGGTGTCAAAATAAAGTACTTTTTTGGATCATACAAAAGAGGCCAAATTATGTTAACGGATCTGTGCTCATTAATTACGACAACTGATCAGTAAATGTAAAGCCCACTACGCGAGGGAGAGAGAGAGAGAGAGAGAGAGTTGCATAACTACACCATGCAATCATCATATGCTAGAAGTAGTATAAATATTTAGAAGACCAACTTACACTAAGTGAAACTTTTTTTTTTTTTTTTTTCGGAGAGAAGAGAGAAAATTTAGAGACAAGGATTCGACAGAATAAGGTATGATTCAACTATTAGGCCATTTATACAATTACTTAAGCCCTTTAAAATATAATATATTATATTTTTGTCTTATAATATTGCCCAAAAAATAGGGATGGGGCTAGAAATTTTTGTTTAGAGGGCCGAGTTATGACACTAATATATTAATCAAGTGACTCAAGATGACACTCTCCCCCCCCCCCCCCTCCCCGCGCCCCCTTCCCCTCCCCCAACACACACACACACTCTCTCTCTTTATTGGATAAGTTTTATACACACACACACACACACACACACACATACAAACACCCCAAAAAAAAACTTAGTACTTTCTATCAAAATTATGTTTAATAACGATCTTTCATAGAATAAAATTAATCTTTTACCATTTTCATTATGAAATTCTTAAAAGGTTTCATTTTCAATGAAAATTATCAAATTGTATACCAAAGTGAATAAAAAATATTTCAATTGAACTAATGAAATTTTCAAAAACATGAATGATCCAAAACTTTTAGGAACAAAGTTGGCTCTAAACATATTTCAAGTTCTCTAACCCATTATGTGGCAACTAAAGAAACATTTCATGTGTAATTTTAGTTATAAGATTTTTCAATGAGCCAATGACTTGTTTAATCGCCACATAATGGATTGAAAAAATAGATCCAAACATATTTGGTGCTAGACTTTATCAAAAATTTAACAGATTTAAGAACATGTACAGTTTACAATAACAAATTAAGTGGAGAAAAATAAAGTTCTGTCTCTATAACTATTAGACTAATAATTTTTTTAAGAGAATCATTGGACTAACTCAAATATTTTAGGAGGAGGGGGGGCTAACTCCTATTTTTGTAGGATAAAATTTGAAAATGTTAAAATAACTATATATATGCTAAAGAAATTTTCGAAATTTTGGGGGGCCATGTGTGTAACTGTTTACCAAAAACAATACTATAATAAAAAAAAGGTATGGCCTCACACTTATAATAAATGTCTTTTTAAAATAAATTTTTTTTGGCTAATAGAATGTCTTGTCTATTTATTGTATGATGTAAAAAATTTAATTAATACCCAAAAATTTAATAAATAAAAATTATATTTTTAATATTATACTCTTCTTAAAAGTTTAACATTTTATTAATACATTTTACTATGCTTGCAGTAGTTTTAAGAGTGTAAAATTTTCAATCTCCCAAAAAAATTCTCTCTCTCTCTCAAACTTAAAATTAGAATTAATAGTTTTAGAGACAAACTTATTACTGAAATCTATGGTTCAATAATTAGAGTCCAACATTGCCAAGAGAGATAGTGACCATCTAAAATGTGATATTTGTTTTTATACTGATTTTTTCAATATTTTAAGAATTAAAAGTTTTAAATATGTTTTTATAAATATACGAAAATAGTTTAATTAATGTATTAAATTATATAAAAAAGTTGAATTTTAATTTTTTCTAATTTATTTATCGCTTA
This sequence comes from Quercus wislizeni, assembly GCA_023055345.1. Classification (NCBI taxonomy): domain Eukaryota; kingdom Viridiplantae; phylum Streptophyta; class Magnoliopsida; order Fagales; family Fagaceae; genus Quercus; species Quercus wislizeni. The sequence continues at coordinate 4,009,964 of JALGQJ010000003.1, forward strand.
GAAAATATTAAGTAATAATACAATTTGCATTTGTGTCTAGCCCCAAAATGTGTTGAGTCTGCCCCAAACTAAGCCCTAGTTTTGCAAACTATGAATTTGGTGAGAGGTTTGCAAATAATATGTTTGAAATTGAATTGAGATATTCAATAGAAATGACACTGTTTAGAATATACAAATTTTTTAAACTATTTATTTTATATTTAAAATACTCTACACATATGAATATTTCATAGCAATGTGAACATATATTGCATGAAATACGATTTAACATGCCAATATTATAGTTAATATTTCATGACTTTTGTATGATTGTACTGGTATTAATACAAAGAAATCAATTCATTAAAGGTTAAAGTTGTTAAAGAAAGCAAATATCAAATTGATGGGTTTGCAAAGAAGTGTTAAACGAGTACTGCTATTGAGACATTGGAAAAAAAACTAATAAAAAACCTCATTTTTATTTACTCTTGTGCATATTGTATTCATGGTTGACACCTGGAAGTATCTTAAATAGTAAGGTTTAATCTATTATTTTTAAAAACCTTCTAATAAAATTATGGTTTAATTTGTTACACCCCTACACGCACTACAAAACAAGCGGGTCTATAGCCGCGTTTTTTTTAGCCGCATTTCCCAAAAACGCGGCTATATTTGAAAAATGCGGCTATTAACTTAACCTATAGCTACGTTTTTGAAACGCGGCTATAAGTAAACATATAGCCACGTTTATAAGTGGTTTTAGCGCGTAAGTCTATAGCCGCATTCATAAACGTGGCTATAGGTCTAGCCAAATATATATATATATATATATATATATATATATATTAAAGGAGGACCTATAGCCACGTTTAAAACGCGGCTATAGGTTAAGTCTATAACTGCGTTTTAAAAGTGGCTATAGGTCCTCCTTTAAAAAAAAAAAAAAAAAATTTGTGTTTACAAGTACTGAATCTATTCGGTGGGTTTTTTTTTTTTTATGTAAGTCTATAGCCAAGTTTAAAACGCGGCTATAGACTTAACCTATAGCCGCATTTGAAACGTGGCTATAGGTCCTCCTTTAAAAAAAAAAAAATTGTGTTTACAAGTACTGAATCTATTCGGTGGGTTTTTTTTTTTATGTAAGTCTATAGCCACGTTTAAAATGCGGCTATAGACTTAACCTATAGCCGCGTTTTAAACGTGGCTATAGGTCCTCCTTTAGAAAAAAAAATATATATATATTGTGTTTACAAGTGCTGAATCTATTCGGTGGTTTTTTTTTTTTTTTTTTATGTAAGTCTATAGCCACGTTTAAAACGCGGCTATAGACTTAACCTATAGCCGCATTTGAAACGTGGCTATAGGTCCTCCTTAAAAAAAAAATTGTTTACAAGTTTTGAACCCATTCAGTGGGTGGTTTCCTTCGTAAACAAAAATACGGAATATGCCATAGAATATTCCTAGAATATTCTTTGACATATTCCAAAATATTCCATTAAACAAAAAAAAATAAATAAATAAAAAATCTGAGATTTCAAATTATGAAATCTCAGACTTAATGAACTCGTATGGTCCTAGCAAAAGGAAAAAAAAAAAGCTCCCTCACAGTCTCTCTCTTTAACTCTCTCACTCACTTAACCACTTGTATTAATCTCAAAACTCTCTCAATCTCTCTCTTTCTTACTGATGCTATATGAATGGGTTTGTGAAAGTATGGAATTTTGTTCATTGTTGTTTGAGTTTTGTTATTCTTTTTTTTTTCCCTTTAACTTTCTGTCTCTCTTTGCAGTAGATCTGAAGATTGAGTCTCTCTTTACTTTAGATTTGAAGATTTTGAATCAATGAAGCTAAAGTGCCTCAAAAAATTATCTCTCTTTGCTTTATTTTTCTTTGACCCATGGCCGAAAATTATTTTCTTTTGTTTGATTGTGTTTTGATTAATTTTTGGTTTGAGCATATGGACTCTTTTTGGTTGTGTTTTTGTTATGGGGATTCTTGTATTTTTGAGCTTGTGCTTTTGTTTTCCTTGAATAGTTTGTGTGTTCAGTTTGGATTGATTTCATTGAAGGAGATATTCTGTTTGTGTTCTTGTATTTTTAGAACATGTTGTGTTTGTATTGTGAGTATGTTGTGGTTGATTAATTTTGAAATTTTCTGGGTTTTTGTTTGAATTTGAATTTGCTGGGTTTGTAGTGACGGTAGGATTTAAAATATAACAAGTGTTATTTGCCACTACTGCTTGCATGGTACCATTGCATTTTTATGCTAAAATATTATTTATGTCCTAAAAATTTTCATGAAATTAGTTCCTTGTCCTAAATTTTGAAAGTTCTTCTTTATCCTAAATAATCATCTTTACCTTTAAAGATTACAACTGACTTCGATTTCAGCCTTCTCTTTTTTATCTCTTATCTTCTCACAACCCATATAAAAGATAATGAATTTCTTAAGGGTATTTGTTAGTGAACTATTTTTAAAAAGTTTTTATAGAAAAAAAATTAATATTTTAATAGTTTTTTCTATTTTTCATACAAATAGTATTAAAAATTTCTTTAAATTATTTATTAATATTTGTCTTAAGTGCACCCGTTAATACATGAACCTAAAAAAATAAAAAATAAAAACAAATAGTTTGAACATATTTTGTCTAATACTACTGTGGGAACACAATCTATTTGTCCGCTTTGGGGGATTTTCACCCCAGGCCAAGGGCTAGACCTTGTAACCTGTAAGGCTTGACACCCCGCACGGCTTTGTCCTCTTGGCGAGTGTGGGCATGCTCATTTTGCAAGAGTCCCACATCGCTTAGAGAAGCACCCCCCTTATGCCTTATAAGCTTGAGCTCAAGGCATAAGGGTACCATTAGAGCTTGTAATGGTAGAGGCGTGCCTTGTTCTTCGGAACGGCAACAAAACCGTGCGGGTGTCAAGCCTTACAGGCTACAGGTTACAAGGTCTAGCCCTTGGCCTGGCCTGAGGTGAAAATCCCCAAAGCGGACAATAACTGGAGATGGGCACTGCCCTCAAAAGCGCCTTTTTGTGGGAACACAATCTATTTGTCCGCTTTGGGGGAATTTCACCCCAGGCCAAGGGCTAGACCTTGTAACCTGTAAGGCTTGACACCCCGCACGGCTTTGTCCTCTTGGCGAGTGTGGGCATGCTCATTTTGCAAAGTCCCACATCGCTTAGAAAAGCGCCCCCCTTATGCCTTATAAGCTTGAGCTCAAGGCATAAGGGTACCATTACAAGCTCAGGCTTATAAGGCATAAGGGGGGCGCTTCTCTAAGCGATGTGGGACTTTGCAAAATGAGCATGCCCACACTCGCCAAGAGGACAAAGCCGTGCGGGGTGTCAAGCCTTACCCGATGTGGGACTTTGCAAAATGAGCATGCCCACACTGGCCAAGAGGACAAAGCCGTGCAGGGTGTCAAGCCTTACCTGTAAGGCTTGACACTCTGCACGGCTTTGTCCTCTTGGCGAGTGTGGGCATGCTCATTTTGCAAAGTCCCACATCGCTTAGAAAAGCGCCCCCCTTATGCCTTATAAGCTTGAGCTCAAGGCATAAGGGTACCATTACAAGCTCAGGCTTATAAGGCATAAGGAGGGCGCTTCTCTAAGCGATGTGGGACTTTGCAAAATGAGCATGCCCACACTCGCCAAGAGGACAAAGCCGTGCGGAGTGTCAAGCCTTACAGGTTACAAGGTCTAGCCCTTGGCCTAGGGTGAAATCCCCTAAAGCGGACAAATAGATTGTGTTCCCACAACTACTATAAGTATTTTGTTGTATTAACACTTGATTTATTTATTTATTTATTTTTTTTTTTGATGTAGTGAGAAGAGGAGTATTCAAGAAAAAGGATTAGGGATGTGCAAATTGCGGCTAATTTCATACACCCCATGCATTTACAAAGAAGAAGATTAATGATGGTATAAAACTTTTTCTTTCCTTTTTTTTATGTTTTCATTTTCAGTTTATTATTTTGTTATATTTTTGCCTTGAAAGTTTGAACAAAATTCTAAGCGGGTTTGTATTTCTAAGGTGATCTGATTATTTGACACCTTTTGATTTTTTCGGGCTATATCTGTCTACCCACAATCTTATATTTTAAGCACAGTTTTAATGACAATTTTGATGTAATAATATATTTGATGTTGTAATAAATAATTTACTATTTTGAATATCTTGTTTCACGAATTTTATTGTAATAGATTGCAAATAATTGACAAAAATAATTTGAGTCAAGTTATTACAACGATATCTTCATTATAATAGATAATTGTTTCATATTTTTCATAAATTGTAAAATAATTGATATTAGATAATTGCAATAATGTATTCGTTGCAGCTTCATGTTTATCATTGCAATATATTGTAAAATAATTTATATTTAGTTATCACAATGATATATTTATTATAATAAGTTGTTACTTTGAAATTTCTATTGTAATAGATTGCAAAATAATTGGTATTAAGTTTGTAAGGACCAAATTTAAATCCCTAGCCCAACAGCTAGATGGACTGATGCCCAAAAGGCCCAAAACAATGAATTTGTAGAGAATGGGTTGGAAAACTGGACTCTAATGAATCAGACAAACACAAAAGTAGATTTAGATGACAAGAAGATGTAAATGGACAGGTTGATAATGAAGAAAATCGCCATCGGCAAAGTCCGAGGAGATCTGTTCTTATATATTTCTTTTAAGTTTGATTACAAAGTCAATTCTTGATGCTATAGTAATTTTCTCTCCCCTCCTCGAACAACTTGAGTCCTCGGCTTGGGCCACAAGCCCAAAATATAAATAGATAATGGACTCTTGGACTCAATATCCCAACAAAGTTATTATAACGATTTCTTCAATTTAAGTTATTGCAAAAAAAAAAAAAAAATCCTTAATGCAATTTAGTATTAAACCCTCTATTGCAACTAAAAATTATAACTTATTTCAACTAATTATTATTAATATAATAATTTACCACTTTTAAGTTACTATTACAATGACTTTTAATTTGTAGAAGGAATTGTGAAACCAATAATAGTTAATATTTCACTTATTTTAATTTGTATTTCACTTATTAAATTATCAATTATTAATGTTTTTAATTAAACCCTTATTGCAACTATATATTCATTGTAATAGATAATTGTTTCATATTTTTCATTAAAGTAGATTATAAAATAATTAGTATTAAATAATTGTAATAATATATTCATTGCAGCTTCATGTTTGTCATTACAATATCTTATAAAATAATTTATATTTAGTTATTACAATAATATATTTGTTATAATAAGCTATCACTTTAAAATTTCTGTTGTAATAAATTACAAAATAATTGATATTAAGTTATTGCAATGATTTTTTCAATTTAAATTATTGCAACCAAAAAAAAAAAAATTAATGCAATTTAGTATTAAAGCCTCTATTGCAACTAAAAATTATAACTTATTTCAACTAATTATTATAAATGTAATAATTTACCACTTTTAAGTTACTATTACAATGAATTTTAATTTCTAAAAGGAATTGTGAAACCAATAATGGTAAATATTTTACTTATTTTAATTCGTATTTCACTTATTAAATTATCAACCAGTAATGTAATTTGTATAGGCCAACATGGTTATAGATCAAGATATAGCCACTGCTTTGGAGTTGGCTAAGGAGAATAGGAAGATTCAGATTGCTGGGCTAGGAACTGGAAGTCAAGAAAATCCCATATACACCATGCATACTGCCATTTCTTGTTTTTCTTGTTTAGGGTGGCTTGTGCAATGATAGTTTTACAATTTGTAGTCTACTAGTAAAGCGAGGGCGAGAGCTTTAGCTATGGTTCTTGATAAACAAAACAAAAAATTGCAAAGAGACTTGCTAGTTATTGTGAGAGCTTCGATGATGGTTCTTGGAGAGTTTGGTGAGGACGAAGGCTGGCGTAACGGAAATGAAAAGGCTCTCCTATAGACAAAAAAAAAAATGGCGGGAACCCATAAACTAACCGTTTATTTGCTTCACCAGTAGGGTAAGCCCAACTTTCTAACCAAGGGCCCTAGCCCAGAGCATAAAGAGCCCCTACAAAAAGGATTTGGAATGGAGAGTGTCCATAGGCCCGGCCCAAGGCCTAGGCCTAAGGCCCTCACCACAAAAAAATATTTACCCTTTACAAAAAAAGGCCCCCTCCCATTGTAAAAGACCCAAAATTTTATAAAAGATACAAATTTTTTTAAATGGTTGTGCATTTTTAATTATTAGTGATGTTAGGGATATCACAAATTTTATTATAGATTTATAAATTGACATGTTACCAATTACAAAAAAGTATTTTAAATATTCATCAATTACATTATTGAAGCTCATCAACCACTGTTATTGTTATTATATTGCGAACATGTTGTAGTACCTTTAGCATTTTCCTTTTTTATTTCTAATAAGGCTTTAAAAAAAATTTACAAATGTGTTAGATCATCAATGATGATTAATCTCCCTTAATAATTTGAAACTTTCATATTTGTAAACTAATCTACTACCAAGCCACACATCAATTAATATCATAGATTATACATTAGATTAAAAATGTAATTTCCCATAAAAAAAAAAATGTAATTAACTATGCATCGCCATATATCCAAAATAAATTTTTTTTAAAATTTTTTTTTCTTTTTGTTAAATTTATGTTTCAACTATGATATTCAATTCTCTATATGAAATTAATCTTAGTCGTAGTTAGTATTATTCATTAAATTATGTATTTTATACATCAAATTAACCTCAATTTAATTAACATTAAATAATTTTATTTAATTGATTTATACATATAAAAGGCCCACATAAATCTTTTGTCTTAGGCCACAAATTAGGTTGGGCCAGCCTTGTTCATGGACAAGATTCTTTGAAAAATCAATGATCTAAGACATGCAACATCAATTAAAATACAAATACACCAATCGTTAACCCATGCTATACACAGGAACCTACTTATTTGTGAAGTAAACTAAAATAATTTTATAAAATCTTAAATTGATTAAGAAACTACACCATTGCATGGTTTGCTTTTATATAACTTCAATTTGTGTTATAATTTGATGAAGAAGTCATTGCTTGAACATGCAATGGTTTACAAAAATTTGTCGAACAATTTCAAATTCTACAAAAAAAAAAAAAAATTCAAAAATTTAGATATTAAAACTTCTGAAAAATCAAAAAATATTAAAGAATCAGATAATTCACTGCTTAGAAATTATTAAAACAAAAAAAAATACATATGACTAAATAATAGAGAAATATAAAAGAAAGATAAGTTACATTCAAAAGAATAATTTCAATTATTGCAAGCTTTTTTATCTTGTAAAAAACGGCTAAAGGGAGTTTGATGGTTCATGAACGAAAATTACTTTTTAAAAAATACATGAAAAACCACTAAAAAAAATTAACAAAGTAGAGGAGAAGAAAATAACATAAGAAGAGCACATACCTCCCCTCGCTTTTAAAACAAAATATTGGAGTTTGCATTACTTTTATAGTGTTCATGATTAACCTCACAAATTTTGAGATAAATTATCAATATTTAAGTTTAAGTTTAAGTTGGACTTGTTAGAAAGATAGAGTTTCATTCCTTGTTAAGTTTGGACTAAACAAAAATGATTTTATTTAAATATTGTGCTGGCGTGAAAAATTGTGAGAGATTTAAAGGTTTTGGTTTTAAATCTGTTAGGTTCTAAAGACTTAGGAACTAATGTATTTAGAACTCTAATTGTAATGTTGGCAAACCATGATAAAAACAAGTGTTAGTCTTGTTTAGACTCGCTCAAAGTGTGTGCGTTATATGTAAAGTTGGAATCAAGTGGCTGTAGAAGTATTAATGACTTTCGGACTGGCTTGATCGATCAAATAACAGGCTCGATCGATCGAATCTTAGGCAGAATGTTTTTTTCTGCAAATTTCCAACTCAACCCTACCTCATTTAAAATGTTTAGGGTTTTATATTTTTGCCCTAAGTATATAAGGAAAACCCTAGCCACGTTTTAGAGACTGCTCATATTGCGGTTTGTGTGAATCTCTTGTGAGATCTGTGAGAAGCTTTCCTTTACACAAGTTTAGGATTATCAAGAGGAAATTCATTCAAGAACTTGATGATCATTCAGTTGCTGCACTAAAGAACTTAAAGAAACACAAACGAGTGTGCTTGTACTTGTTGTAGAATCCAAGAAAGAAGAAGTCCGTGGTCTCGGAGCTTGCACGTGGTAGTGTCAATAAGTTTCTACTGGTGGGTAGCAATAGGATGTTAGTGGTCTAAGTCACTATTGTAAAACTTCGATTCTTTCATAGTGGATTCAAGTTTACCTTGAGGATAGTTAGGTTAAATCCTCCTCAGGTTTTTACCGATATAGTTTCCTGAGTCATCATATCTTTGTATTCTTTATTTTTCGCACTTTACATGGATATAATTATATGATTGTGCTAACCTAGAACTGAAATTTGAACTAAGTAATCACTTGGCTAATTACATAAGTTAATCTAGTTGTGTTTTAAGGGGTCTAAAAACAAACAAAATCAATTTTGAATAATTTCATCCAGTATAAAATTTCAAATTGTAAAGTAGTTAGATTTCTAATCAATATGAATTATAAGAAAAGGAGAATTATTGATAATGGTGGAATAAAGAGTTTGACAAGAAGAATAAATAAACTAAAAAAAATTGTGACATTTCTACGTAAATAAAAAACAAAACCGTGTATTAGGGAAAAAATTGTGACACTTTCTACCTAATAGCTATTGATTTTAGCATAGAAAAAGATGATGTGAAGGAAAAAAAAAATTGATTACCTTTTGTATCTATCCAAAAAGTGGATAAAGTAGTAGAGGAAAATGTTGTATATATATCTAAAAATTTGCTAAAGTAAAATGTAGAAGAAAAGTTGATAAAAAATTAAAGGAGGTATTTCTATGTAAAAATAAAATATAAACAAAAAAAAGGGAAAAATTATGACATGCACTTCAACGTTACTGATTTTAGAATTGAAACAATAATTAAGTTTTCATATTTATCTCAAAATTAGAGTTTAAGTTTGACTTATTAGAGATATAGAATTTCACTCCTTATTAAGTTTGGATAAAACAAAAATAATTTTGTTTAAAAAAAAGATGATGAGTTTGAGTTTAATAAGTTAGACTTGTTAAAGAGATATAATTTCACTCCTTCTTGAATTTGGACCAAACAAAAATAATTTTATTTAAATAAAATGATAATATTATTTAAATATTGTGCTGACGTGGAAAATTATGAGAATTTCAGAAGTTTCGGTTATATATATATATATATATATATAGATAATGCTTTGTTTGGATATTAGGGGAATGAGGGGGAGTAGAGTAAAGGGAGGGAGATAATTAAGTTACCCTATTTGGATGTTTTTTTAAGGGAGAGTGAGGGATTTGGAAGGGTTTGGAGGGATTTTAACTACTTCTAACCACTTATTTTTAATTCCTCCAAATTAGAGAGATTTGAAGAGAGAGTAGAGTTCACAAATTATTGACCAAATGAATTACCCAATTTACCCTTATTATATTAACAAAATTACAAACTGTTCAAATAAAAAAATTCACGTTATTTCTCTCAAAGTCTCAAATTTCTCTCAACCCTCTCAGCTCTAGTTTCTAAAAAAAAAAAAAAAATCTCTCAGCTCTAAAGACTCCGCTGCCTCTCTCTCTCTCACACGATTTCTTCCTTCTCGATAGTCTCTCCACTCTTCACGCTGGCTCTCTCTCTCTTACACACAACTTCTTCACTCTCAATTGTCTCTCACGCCTAGCTTTCTCTTTCAAAGGTAAACTCTGTTTTTCTTTTTGTTTCATGGGTTTCTTTTGAGTTGGATCAAATAAATATATTCTTAAAATTGTGATTTTATTGGCTAATTTCTTATTAATTATTATTTTATGGGGTAATAACATGTTATTTGTGGGTAGGTTTCGAATCTGAGGGGTTTTTTTACTTAAATTTTAAAGTTTCAAAGTATTGCTCATAACGTGTTTAATAAAGTGCTTGAGTGAGTCTAGATTGTGAACTTGCATAAATTTGTATATTGTAACTATATATGGATCTGTGTTTCTTATTTATTTTTATCTAAAAACTTGCAATCCTATTAGTTCGTGATATATGGATGAAATATGGTTAAACCTAGGCTTTGTGATTGTTTATTTTGTGTAAGTTTGATTTTATGGTCAAGTTTTTTATTATTGGTCTGTGTTTGTGATTTTTATTGGGTAATTTCTTGCTTTTTGTGAATGGGCTTCTGATTTGGGGTTTTTGTTTTTTACTAGAATTTTAAAGTTTCAAAAAGTTGCTCACAATGTGTTTGATAAATTGCTTGTTTTATTGTGTATAATCAAACTCACATGAGTTTGTGTAGCGATTGGTTTCTAAAAGTGTGTTTATGCATATTTGGGGCAGTGGCTACTTTAAGTAAAGAAAATATCATATTTTGTTAAAGAATTAAGAAAACTTTGAATATTGATCTTAACAATGGTTCTGCTTTCGCTTTTTTCCACTTTCATGTAAGCTTTACACTGCTTATACAGCTATCTTGTTATTATTCTTGTTTTCTTTGTTATTTATGATAGATATTATATTTTTTATGTTTTTCCTATTTGACATTGAAGTCAATTAGAACCATTTCAAAGTTAGAAAATATATGGGGTTTAATTGTTTCCTGAGTGCTAGGATGACAAAAATTATATCTTTTCTTTTTGAAATTATCTTAATAATCATAAATGTGAAACATATAAATTTTTTCATAGTTTATATTGTGATTTTAATGTTAAATATCTTTCTGATTTTAATTTTTTTCATAGTTTATATTGTGATTCATAGGGAACATGGTTTGTCAATTAGTAATGGTGATACTTTTATTTGTCTTGTAAAATTGTTGATGTTGGATATAGTACATACTGCACAATTGAGTTTCTTTGATTGTATGCATATCTAGCTTGTGCACACACACATGCATCGAATATGTCTCTATGTTTGCATGTTGTTCATTGCTATGAAGTTGGTTCTTTTATTTGATTTTAGTTTCAGTTGTTACTATAACCATGAAGTGGCATTTCACTAGCAAGCCAAATACTTTCTAAGTTTTATACTCTTATATAATAAATTACTCAAAACACACTAAATTGTAATAGCTTAGTGTATTTATGCATATCATGGATTGTAATAGCTTTGCTGTCATGGGATAATTTTATTAGATGGATAGACAAGAGAATAAAAGCATATGTGTATTGCAAATTTGGGAATGGAGACATGGATTATGGGATTGGGAACCGAGACTGAAAGCTCGGATTTGTGTTAAAACACAAGAGCTTATTCAAACCCCTAATAAAAAATACAACTAAATTGCTTTTATTCTGACTTAAACAAAGTGCAAAACAAGAGTAAATATGCGCAATAAACCGATAAAACTACTCTAAGCCATATCCATCCACAATTAACAGTAAAATGAAAGGTTAAAGAGTAGAGAATAGAGATGTAAACGCAAGATAACACCAAGATGTGTTATCAAAGAGGAAACTGAAGAACTCGACGAAAAACCTCTCTGCAACCCTCTAATTCGAAATCGATCCACTAGAGAATAAAGTGAGAATACGCGAATAACAAAAGACTCTTCAAGCCTAGTCTACCTTATGTACTTAAGCCCTTCAAGGTCCTGCTACTAATGGACTTCTCAGATTCTTGTCTTTGCTAGCTTTCCAAATCCCACAATTCAGCCCAATTGTATCCGCCATTAAATGACTCCTTCCAATGCTTCCCAACAGCATCAAAATCTCACTTAACACTTAGATCTGGTGTGGTAAGTGTTTGGACTAACAACCTCTCAAGGATCTAGAGATGGAGAGGTAGAAGTTAAGGAAAACCACAAGAAAATGTGTAGATGATTATGAGTATAACAATCTCTAATTCTGAAGTATATTTGCTAGGGTTTTCTCTCTAAAAAGCACTCCTTACAATTCGTGGGTAATGAGGGTATTTATAGTGTGAGTAAAGAATCTGGTAAAGTAACTTAACTTTTTGCCAAATAGAATGTTTCGACGGCACTTCGAGAGATGGCCTTTCTTACGAAACACTCGCAAACTTGACAACCTGGCATGACTCTTTAGCTTCCAGTCATGTGCTTCACACGTGGACTTTTCGCGGGTTGCTTCTCGCGAGCTAGTTGCAAATTTCACTTATTCATCTTTTAAAGCTTGATTCTTCACCGATCTCTCACACTCATTGCTTACAAATAAACCCACATACATACAGGGAAATGATTAAAAAAAGTACAATCAAATTTGGTACGGAATTAAAGTCAACACAAACTAGTTGGAAATCATAACTTTACAATCTTCTCCTTTGGCTATTCCATGACAAAACTCCTAAACAGATTCTAGACTTAAACGTGAGTTTGGGAACAAAGGCAAAACTCACTCACACCTAAATCTAAAAGTTGTGAAGCACTTAAACCATATACACCTATATCCTGAAAAGCAAAAGGTGATCCACTGCCTTCCCACTACTCTGGCACATACAGTTCGAATCCACTTAGGTATAACCCCTCTTCCCAAGGTCATCACTAATATCTTCCCCCATGCTACTGTCCAAACAAAGAAAGAAACTTGTCTGGGCGCCTTAATACACCAAATACCTTTCCTAAGGAAATTGAAAGAAGTGGATCCCCGCAAATCATTATAATCAGAACAAACACCTCACCTAGTCTCTACCTTCACTGGGAGGAATATGAGAGTCCAAAAGAGAAATAAAGGCATCCACCAAATCCAAATTTCAATTGTTGAAATCCCGGAAGAATCTCACATCCCAACACCTCCTTGTCCCAATATCCTATCTCACCATTAGAGACTCTACTAGAGCCTCCTGACTAGTAGCAATATTGTACAAAACTGGGTCAACCTCTTTTAGAGGTTGATCACCCCACTAATAATCATGTCAAAACGAACTTGATTCTCCACTCCAACTTCAAATTGAATGTGCTAGTGAAACTTCTCCCAACCCATTTTAATGCTCCTCCAAAGACCACAACCTTGAGAACCACTACCCAACTTTGAAGTCCAACCCACCCTTTCCTCCCCAAACTTTGAAGCTATCACATGTATCCTCGATCCCAAACCTCCACAACCTCTTTCCCAAGAGAGCTTTATTGAAGGTGGTAATCTTCCTTATCCCTAAACCACCATTAGCCTACATGCCTTGTCCCATCCTACCAATAAAAAACAAATAGTATTATCTTTTCCAAGGATAATTAAATTCAATGTAACTAAATGTTTGAATTTAATTGGAAAACCTAAAGTGCTCCACCTAAGATATTGTAGTTAAGTTTTACCTATTTATAATTGAACGGAATAGGTTGTGAAGCTGCTTTGTATTGCTGTAGTGTGGCCTTGATACCTAATATTCTAGGTCTAAATTAAAAATGAAAGTGGTGCGTTACCTTATGAAGTAAAGGTTCATTTATTTCTTTTATTTAGTAGGAGGAGATTGTAACAGTATAATAAGATAAATAGGGGATGGTATGAGGCCCCTGGTTTACAATGAGGCACCTGATCTTGTCAAGATAATGCCTTGATCTCATTTGTTTGAAAATTCTGAAGATGGTTTACTGGATATTAGAGTTGTTTTTATTGATGTTTTCCTTAGGACTATGTCATGATGAAATTTCTGCCCTTTTCCTGTCCTCTTTGAGAGGAATGGTCTTTTTTGACACTAATCAATAATTGATAGATATGTATAAAGATACAGCCCTCTTTAATTTTTTATATAGATACACCAAAATCATCTTATAATTTTTTATAGTGTGCGTTTGGATAGAGATTAAAAATTAAAATTATTTCACTATTCAGCTTATGCTTGCTACTATTTGTGGTCTTACTGTACTTTTTTGTACTATTTATTGGTTTCACTATACTACTTTAACCAACTTTTACCTTTATCTACAATACTTTCAGTATTAATTTTTCAATTTCAGCAAAATAAGCGATATCTAAACACACCTATAATATATGTATATATATATACATATATATATAGATAGATATAAAAATCTTAGCAAAAAAAAAGAAGGAAGATATATAGATCATACATCCCAAGAGTGCCCCTGCTCCACAAAACTGTCATAATCACTATAATGGAGCTGTGCAGTCACCTCTACCCTAATCCAGTCATCAATGATTGAATTTATAAACACCACCTATTTATTCAAAATTGTCAAATTTTGCAACCAACCATTTTCAATTCTTCATTAAAAAATTCGGCAAAACCATTTCCCAAAAAAAAAAAAGAATAGTATTATTGCAAGAGCCATTTTTTAAGATTTGTATCAGTTTTAAGTAAATCATGGAGCAGTGTTAATCACTTAATAAAGAGAAAAAATATTTTTCATAATTTGTTAAGATGGTATATGATTGGATTTATATGGACCAATTACAAATCATTTCTCATCAATCCATCATTCATTTTTGACATTAATCAATAATCATCAGACTTTAAACACACTCAATAAAATGTTAGGATAGATAGATAAATTCGTCAAGAGATAAACATCATGGGATCAAATTAAAATAAATGTGAAATTATCGGACCCAATTAAATTAAGGATAGGCATTTCTTGATAAATCTAGCTAAATCTTACATGGTAATTTTGAGCATGGTCTAAGAATAATCTCCATCTCAAATGAAGCTCACCAGAGCAAACTTGAAAACTTCAAGAATAATTTCCATGTCAATGCATCTCAAAGGGGGAACAATTGTTAATTTAAGAAAAAAAAAGTGCATTTTAATAGCAAATTTGCTCCTGGTAAATTTCTCACTTTCATAACAATTCGATCAACTTAAGCTTGACTTTTGTCTTTGGATATTGAAATGAAGAGAATTCCAATATGTTTGATGTCTTGTTAAAATAAGCTCACGAAATCCTTGATTTAAAACTCGGGTTCCCAACTGATAATGCCTTAAAATGTATACTTGTTATATGTTTATGTGGGCGTTATCTCCTTATTACTATGCTTAATTTGTATAATTAAGTTATGATTTGCATTAGTTCCAATTATTTATCTTTACATAATTTTTTGAATAAGATGCTATTCATTGTATGTAATTTTCTACTCTCAGGAAATCATGTGAGAAAGATGAGTTTACAGGAATTTGTGAGAGAATGGAGGCCAAACTAGAATTATAAAGTGGAGCTAAAGGACTATGCTTAAATGTCTAAGGAGGTGCAGCTGGAGTGCTAGAATCAACTGCCATGATTGAAAACTTCAAATAAGGAAAGAAATCAAAGAGGCAGAATCTGAAAAGGAAAAATCTGATTTGAGCACTGATCAGTATTTTGGATGTATCTCTCTCCTCAAAAATCCAATTGATACAAGGCCAGATGGGTTGGAACCGTGACTTAAATATCTACAACTTTCCAGTTTTGAGTTTTTCGAAATTCTCAATTTTTGAAGGCCAAAATTAACTCACAAGTTACTGCTGTAAACTTGGACGGAAATTAAAATAGTAAAAGTTTTATTTTCTTTGAACACTTAGACATTAGGGTTTTGAGGGGAAGCTGTGTAGAACGAATTTTGGCAAAAAAAACCTTATATTTTTTCTTTCTCTAATGGAAGCCTAAACTTTTTGCTAGGGCTAGGGGTTGTGTTTCTTCTATACGGTATGAATATTCAATGTGATTTTTTCTAGGATTTTATCAATAACATATTTGATTGTTCAATTAGATTTCTTTTGATGTATTAGTTATTTCATGCTTTCAATAAGTTCAATCATGTTTTTCTTATTGTTTAGATGAATTTCTAATAGTTTCAAATAGAAATCAGGTTTTAAAGTGAATGGGTTTTTCTGAAAACTTTTCTAACCTCATTATTAATTGAGGTTATCGTGCGTTCTTGAATTGTCTCAGTTCAACCGAATCATAAGTTTTTAATTGTATAAGAACAATCAATTATGAAATAGATATTTTCCTAGATCATAAAGAATCTCATATCGAAACACCATGATGTCCTAGTATTTACTTTATTGACTTAAATCAGTTTTTATTATTATTCTTGTTAACAATCACCAAGCAAAAGTATTTTTCTTCTTCACCCAAATTGTTTTTTTTTTATTACATTATCTTTGAATTTACCCCACTCCTTGTGGTTCGACCTCGGTACTCTGAGAATTATATTGTTACAATCTCCTACACTTAGGAGTAAGCAAGCACCAACCAGGTTTAAGGTCAAACAAAATACAGTATTTACAGCCCCAAAAAGTATGAATTTGTCTAGACTTCTAATCTTGTAAATCTTATTCTACCTAGAACACATGGAAGTATTAGTCAAGTCAGTCTCCATATCTAACAATTTTGTTTTAAGTATTAACTAATCACTCTCAAGTATTTAAAATTACTAGAGCATTCAAATTAGATTAGCTCAAATAGGATTTCAACCAAATATACCTAATAAACTAAAAAAAAACACCCCTATATTGGATTAACAACCATTAGCTAAAATAAAATTTTGATAGAGTGCTTCTCCAAAAATGAATAACACTTTGATAGAAACTGAAAATAGCCTTTCTCTAATTCTCTGTACAGTAGTTAAATTTTAATTGAGAGTAGACTAAAATTAATGGAGTTGCCATGAGTGTTGTTTGTTGTCAATTCACAAGCTCTTCCCACTATTTTTGTGAAATATATACGAATTTCATTGTAAGTCTTTCATAATGAATCTCAAGTGTGTAATCTCAAGTGTCATAAAGTTTTTAACCCACACCAAACCAGTGCCAATACCAAAAAAGTTTTCCCTTGAACGCTTACTAAAGTACGTGAAGTCATTATGGATTAATAAATACCAGGCCTTACACAAAGACTTCAATCTGAGGACGCTACGCAGTTGAAGCTTTAAGAAAATATTGAGGACGATTTGACGTGGGATGGAATCAAAAAAAAACTTCTGCTGCCTCCTTCCATCGCTGCTCTTCTTTTTTCTTTAACCTGAAACTCGGCCATATTTATGTAAGCAATACGAGAGGATAGAGAAACCTACTCTAATATTGCGGCACTGATCCTGTGATTTCTAACGTGAGAGGATGCATAATTTGTTAAGAAAAACGCTAGAGTTACATATAATAAAAAATTAATGGTGTCACGTCACATCATTATTTCATTAGTCACATGCACAATGACACTAACGGACATCAATAGAAGGATTAACTAACAACGATTATTTTTTG
Source organism: Quercus wislizeni (assembly GCA_023055345.1). NCBI lineage: Eukaryota > Viridiplantae > Streptophyta > Magnoliopsida > Fagales > Fagaceae > Quercus > Quercus wislizeni. Next base: position 4,027,193 of record JALGQJ010000003.1, read on the forward strand.
AACTTCAAAGACCATTAGAGCTTATTTGAAACTCTGGAACCAAAAATGCACACTTAGTAAACTTCAAGAACTATTTAAAACTTAATATCAGTGGTGGACTAATTTTGCCGAAAATTGATGGACAAAATAAAATAAATAAAAATTTACCATATGCTTTCATAGTGTAAAGAAGATTCATATTATATAAATGTTGCTCTAATTACAACTTACTCCATGGAAACGCGAAGAACTTGCAGTCTATCATCTCTATTTTCCAACTTTTCCTAACTATATTGATTTCTAATTTTTTTTTTTAGAAACAAACACACACATAAAAGAGAGAGAAAATGGTTTTAACACAAAGACACACCACAACTCCACTCAAAAGTCATGATAACTTTTAAGAGAGGATGTGACAAGTTATACTACACATAACACACCCTCTTAAGCAATATGGGACAATTACTCATTCTTTTTTTATTTTGAGAGACAAACATACACACAAGGGAGAGGGAAATGGATTTTAACATACTAGATGTCCTACTCATTAGGATTTTAATAATGAAGTAACTAATATATTAGACATAAAATTTGAGAATGTAGCACATTGGATGCTTATAAGTATTACATTAGACGTAAAATTCATGATTTTCTGGGTGTCCTACTCATTAGGATTATAATCATGTAGTAACTGATATATTAGACGTAAAATTTGAGAATGCAGCACATTGGATGCATATTAGTGAGAGAGAGTTCTGAGAAATTGGCCAAGTAATTTGTCCTTCTTTTCTTTTTTAGAAACAAACACGTTGAATATAATATATATATATATATATATTGTATTGTTATTTAATTGGTAGCTTAAATTTGAGGTGCATCAACTTGTGCCACATAGGATCATAGCCTTGGATGTTTTATTCCTTCCCAAATCCCAAGTTATACTTGGTGTTGGACACGTAATAAAAAGAACTCGAATAGAATAGGGAGGGGCTTCTGTCCAGTGCCAGTGAGCACTGGACACGTTGCAATGTGAACACATGTCCGTATCCTAACGGGTCCAGTGATCACTGATCACTGGACATAAGCTGCTCCCAATAGAATAATTATCAAGCCTTTAACCTACTTATTAAGAATACTATTCCTTATTCGTGTAGGACTTGTACTACGGCAAGACCTAAAGCATATATATATATATATATATAACACGGTTGCCGCAATATTAGAATAGGCTTCTCTATGATCTCGTAAATTGTGTTCTTTGTGTGATTGCTTACATAAACATGGCTGAGTTTCAAGTCAAAGAAAAAAGAAAAGCCGCTATGGAAACAGACAGAAGTTTTTTTGATTCCATCCCACATCAAATCATCCTCAATATTTTCTTAAAGCTTCAACTGCGTTGCGTCCTCAGATTGAAGTCCGTGTGTAAGGCCTGGTATGTATTAATCCATAATGATTTCACAGACGTATACTTTAAGATTTCAAAGGAAAACACTTTTGGTATTGGTATTGGGATTAGTATTGGTCCGCATGCCTTCGACTATGGTTCTAAAACTATGATTCCTTATGAAATATCTTCTTTACAAACAGGGGGTGGGATAAAGACTTTGATGATAAAAAACATATCTGCCATCGTTGGACGTTTGAGTGTTAGATATTCAATTAATGGTTTGATCTTCCTATCCGATGATGATGATTTTTATGTTTGTAATCCAAGCTTTCGTCCATTTGGGGCTGCGTTTTTACAAACGCGGCCTAAAAAAACGCAGCCTTAAACCCCCGCGTTTTGTAGTGAAGCACTGGAGAGTTTGTTACCCTCCCCAGATTTATTCATCATCCTTGTCCTGATACTGTTACTGTTATGAAAAGGAGGATTTATGAAACTGGATTTGGATATTCTCCTTTGAGAAACCAATAGAAAGTGATCATTATCTTTCAAGATTTTTGTGAAAACAAACCAGTTTCTAAAGTCAAAGTTGCAGTAATAACCGTGGGAAGTTCTTCAAATTCATGGAGGATCATTGATGATTTCCCGCAATATAAATATCGTGACGGACAAGGAACAGTATGTTTGAATGGCATTATATACTTGTTGGGTTTCTGCGATCGTCGTACGCATCTTGTTAAGGTTTTGGCATTTGATGTGGCGGATGAAACAGTCCGAAAAATCACTCCACGTCCGGAAATTTATGATTATAAAACTTTGCCCAACTTGTCCGAAATTGAAGGGAAATTGTGTTTAATTGACTTCAACGACCTTGATGATAAGAAATCTTTTGAGATATATATGATGGTAGAGGATCATCAATGGGAGTCTCGATATACATTCTTTTCTAAGGATTTTTCTAAGGATTTCAAACTAGATTTTGATTATTTCCTATATTATACCCAATATCAATGCCTCAGAAATGGGAAATTAATAATATGGTCAGAGTTGATTGATGGATGGCTTTTTTTTTATATCAAAAGCAAAACCTACGAAACTATTGAAGTTGCTGATTCAAATTTCAGTATAAGCCTTTTTCCTTATGAAGAAAGTCTAGCCTCTAAATGTAGTATGAATGATATTCTCACTGCCAATTGCCTGGAGGTTGAAGCTAATGTGCCCTGATTGCCTGGAGGCTGTTGTGCTTGATGTGAGGTCCTCTCCGCCAATTTATTTTCATTTATTGTGGGGCTAATTTTAAACTCTCAATTAGATATTGAAACCATTTCTTTTAATTTTTTTGGTAATATCTTTTCCAGTTTTTTCTTTCCATTTATTTATTTTTCCTAAATAATTACTCAAATTACATATCAGACTGACATTTTTTAAGTTTGTATTGGTAAGTTGCACACACACCTTGTGGGTCTTGAATAATGACCTTACCCTCCAACCCATTATTATGGAGGAGAAATGTCATATGAGCTATAGCTCATTGGCTCCAAAACTTTTTGATGAAGGTTGTTGAAGCAGCCCTCAGGTCATACAAAGTAGGTAGCAAGAGTAGCTTCAAATCATACAAGTTTTTCTTTAAACTAATTTGGAAAGAACCACTTCAAACTCTTCTTATATCTTTTTATTGTATATGAATTTTGACAAATTCATCATTAGATTGCATTTTCTTGCTATATCCTTTATGCTTACAAAATTTAAGTAGATCAAAGATCAATATTTATGTCATCAATCAAATATTTAAATTTCAAGTTTTTGTAATCTTAAACTATGCAAGAAAAATAAGTTTATAGATTGAATGATAAATAACATCTTATTTGAACAAAATTTAATATGCATAAACATGCAATTCAATAATTAAATTTTCAAAATATGTAATTATGTTTTTTTTTTTTAGTAAGAGTTTAGAGTGTTTCTTTTCAAAGTAATTTGAAGAGAAACTTTTTCCCTTCAGATCTGTTAAGAATCATTGGATTTAATACTCAAAATTATGTAGGCAAAGCTTGGGACATGCAATATCTTATCCAGGTATAAATCCTAAATATCATTTGTGCACACACGTAAATTATGACTATACCTGCCATATAGACGCATTACTAAAAAAATGGTTTTTTTTTTCGCCATATATACATCATCTAAAACAACATAAAGAAAAATAAAAAAGTATTTACATCTCAACTAATCTAGATTTTTTTTTGTTTTGATTACATGATCACATGATGCGTAACCGAAATTGGTTTTTTGATCTAAAACAATTTATCACTTTTCTGCTATAAAGACATGAAAAGAGAGTATTAGTCATGTAATTTCCATTAAAGCCCTGTGGTTTCAAAAAGATAAATGATAAAAGGGTTTTGAATTTGAAAGCTTATAAGGTTCGGGTGATTCAAGCAGCCCTTCAATGTGTGAGATCAAGACATGTATTCCGAACCACTTTCCTCATTAACTAATCAGTGACTTATAATAATAAATCTAGTGACGATTTTTTACTACTTTTTTCACAACCACTAATTTGACATTATGTAATTAGTGCACAATAAAAATTGTGTCTATAATAGGCCCATATTATATAGATATTGCTCCAATTGCAACTTCCTATCTTAGCAAAGTTGTGAGAATTTGTGTTTCTATACAGCTCCTGTTGAGTTATATATCTGCATTGATATCAAGATTGTAGCATTACATGGTCAGGTGCTAATGGCTCAACAAGCAAGTGTATGAAAAGTTTTGAGTTTTAGACTAGCCCAGTTAAAAAGATTTGGGTTGGGCCTTTGATCCTAGAAATAGCGAAAGATCATTCCCATGGTAATGATTTTTCCCTCCTTGTGTGTGTGTGAATTGTGATAATCAAGTTGAAGATGATAATGATAAACTAACCTCGTTGCAACCATTTGCTTAAAAGTTTTATACGTAGGGAAAATTTTAGATATAATTCCTTAAATCTTTCCATTGAAATTAACTTAATGGTTGAATTGACCAATACAATAAAGATAATATTATCTTTTTTAAAGAATAATTTAATTCCGTACCATATGTATGATTGGTGAATGCAACCACATGATTAGATTTAGTTAAGGATCCTAACTCCTAAGGTGCAACACCTAATTAAGATCTACATCTTAGTTTTACCCGTATTTAAATGTTTAGACATGGAAAAGTTTTGAAAAAATTCAGTATATATATATATATATATATATATAAATCAAGTTATTGACAATTACAACTAGGCAAAAATGGCAAAATACCCATTTCGCCCAAAAGTTCCAGCAAAATGTTCATGTTCTGAAACTGTTTAAGAAAATGCTCTCGTTTTGAAACTCAATTTTTAGAAAATTGAGTTTCATAGAAAAACTCGATTTGGCGAAAATCGAGTTACTTGAAAAAAAAAACTACATAGAACTTGAGTTCCATGTAGGTTTTTTTTTTTTTTTTTTTAAAGTTTGATTGCCTATAACTCGATTTTCTAAAAATTGAGTTTTTCATTGAAACTTGATTTTAAGAAAATCGAGTTTAAAACAAAGGCATTTTGCTACATGTTTTGCGCAAAAATGGTATATCCCTATTTTGACCATTACAACTATGTATGAAACATGAATTATTTAGTTAGAAATATTGATTTTTTTTCCAGTTTGATTATTTGCTCTCCTTTTTGTTTACCAATTTAGTTGTTGACCTTTGTCAAACTAATTTTTTTGTTCTTAATTTGTGTTTTTGGGAGATCATTTTGAATTAAAAATTTAAAACATAGGGCTCCCCCCCCACAACCACAATTGTAAGAGAAACTATTGTAGTTGATATGGGAAGTTTGGTTGGTCAGATCATGCCCACCAGTGAAGTTTGGCCAAATTCTTTTAGAGGAAAAAGAAAGAGCCATAATATTATGAGATGTGGCAGCCGAATGAGATTGTAATAAAGAACAGAGTGTTCAACTTATTTTATATCGAATACTTTTATCATCATTTGTATAACTAGTCGCTAACCCGTGCGATGCACGGGAAATGTACCAATTTTTTCCAAATGATTTGACATTAGCTATTGGAATTGAACATCAATTCTCTAGTAGCACGTTCTTATTTTTTAATTTCATTTATTTCATGTCTTCCACTAAATATTCAATGCATTCATTATATTTAAAAAACGTTGAAGTTTAGATATTATTTTTCAGTTCCTCTTGATTTTAAAGACACAACTATTGAATCTCAACAACATACCAATGCAAATATTAATTACTTAAAATTCAAAATAAATTATTTATACATAATAAGTTACAATTCAAATTGAGTCTTATGAGTTAACACTACAATATTTAGAAATTAGATGTAAATAGACAAACAATTAGCGCTATAGTAAAAAAAAATCATCAAATAACTAAATATAAGAGTTTAATTCCTCTTTGTTTCAATTTAAAACCAAATTGTGCATAAAAGCCAAAAAATTTTGTTTGTTCCAATACGTCTTTAGTATCAAAATCACAAATTCATTAAAACCAAATGGGATAATAGGAAAAAAAGAAGAAGCTTGTTGCTAGAAATTAAACTTTCATAACAAAACAACAATATAATAGTATAGTTCGATATCAATGGATTGAAATTATATTTAAGCTCATTGGCGGGCTAGCAAACATAAAGTAAAATAAAGAAAACCAAAGTGAATCTGAATATGAAATGGCAATCATGTGCTCCATGAAATCCAACCTTCTGCATAGCAGCATAACATCTAACACCTTGGGTTGCAACAATAATGGAAATGAGCAACCACAGGTATTGTATAAATTCAAACCATAAATATTGAAATATATACCTACAAATAGAAATCAATAGTTATATAAATTCCATCATCACTGACATGTTTTTTCATGAGACATTTTTTTTTTCTAGGACTCCAATACTCAGACTAAAATCTAGTCTAAGGAATTAAGAATGTGGAAGACAGGCATATAAAGGCCAAAAAGTATTCAAGACAATCAATGTATCAGTTGTACTAATTCTTTGACTCCACAAAATTAGAAAGAACAGGTTGAGAGAGAATTTCAATTGAATCCAATACCATTGATCTGTACCTTTATGATGTATACAAAGTACAGATATGTTCAACTTTTATAACCAAATGGGATAATAGGAAAAAAAGAAGAAGCTTGTTGCTAGAAATTAAACTTTCATAACAAAACAACAATATAATAGTATAGTTCGATATCAATGGATTGAAATTATATTTAAGCTCATTGGCGGGCTAGCAAACATAAAGTAAAATAAAGAAAACCAAAGTGAATCTGAATATGAAATGGCAATCATGTGCTCCATGAAATCCAACCTTCTGCATAGCAGCATAACATCTAACACCTTGGTATATTTTTATTATGCTCTGTAAATACAGAAAAATGAAATAAAGCTTAGAGGTGTCCACTGTAATACAATATCAAACAAAAAAGGTTAGATATACCCAAAATCAACCTCAATTCAAGACGTCAATATACAAATTTTACATATAAACCACACATAATCTAAGCCATACTTCTAACAACAAAATATACCAAAGAAGAACAAAACATATATATAGCAACCTCAACGTACTCCACACCAATTTCGCTAAGATTATCAGGAAGCAAGCTGATAACTCCACCTCGCTCAGTTTCCACTAAACAGAAAAAAACCATTGCACCATATTGAAAGACCATAATTATTACTTACAAATAGAAAAAAAAAATCCAAATTTGTGAACAGAACACTACAACATCCACAACAAAATTTCATAACATTTTCACAACAAATTTAGGTGTCAACCCATAATTCAAAGTCAAAAAAAATCATTCAAAAACCAAAAGAACAAAAAGGAACGATGTTGCGAGATTCATGTCAAGTATATTTCTTCAAAACCTTTAAACAAATCATGGGCTTGCCGTGGAAAGAAAGAGGCAGATGATCAGTCTGTTGGGTCGGATCGGTATCGGGCTGTTGGGTCTTGCCGTGGAAAGGGAGAGGCAGAGGATCGGTGGATCGGTGCTCTGAAGAAGGTGTCGTTGGGTCTTGCCGTGGAAAGGAAGAGGCAGAGGATCGGTCTATTGGGTCGGATCAGTCTGTTGGGTCTTGCTGTGGAAAGGAAGAGGCAGATGATCGATCTGTTGGGTCGGATCGGTATCAGGCTGTTGGGTCTTGCCGTGGAAAGGGAGAGGCAGAGAATCGGCGGATCAGTGCTCTGAAGAAGGTGTCTTGCCGTGGAAAGGAAGAGGATCGGTGCTCTGAAGAAAGGTGTTGTTGGGTCTTGTCGTGGAAAGGAAAAGGCAGAAGATCGGTGAGCTGGGAGGAAGATAATGGCAGATCAGTGAGCTAGGAGGAAGAAGGTGTCTTGCCGTGGAAAGGAAGAGGATTGGTGCTCTGAACAGAAGATCGGTGAGCTGGGAGGAAGAAGGTGTCTTGCCGTGGAAAGGAAGAGGATCGGTGCTCTGAACAGAAGACCGGTGAGCTGGGAGGAAGATAATGGCAGAATAGTGTCGGGTTTTTTTCTTTGGTTTTGGTTTTGGTTTTATTTTTTTTTGTTTTATCTTTGGTTTTTTTTTTTTTTTTTAATGCTGTGCTGACGTGGAAAATTGTGGAAGCTTCAAAAGCTTCGGTTTTATATATATATATAGATTACAGTCCAATATAATAGATACACTTTTATAAATAAATCTTATAAAAAAAACTTTTATAAATAAATAAATAAAATGAATAGATATACATCAGTATTTATGTTGAATACACAATACTCATACGTCTCTGAAATTTTCTTACTTTAATTATGCATCATTTTCATCCATATGATTACATGATTGACTAATGTCATTTTATTACAATCACATCAATTTATCTATCGAAAAATACAATGATGCATTTTGATTGGTATTATTTTCTAGGCATAACCTTCACTAGCATCCCTTTTTTTTTTTCTCATATTTTTATGTCTATTTCTAGATTTAAGTAAGAGACACGTGCAATTACTCGATGCATCTAATGTAGCATTTTTCATATTAGATTCTATCATTTTTTTTATATTAAAATTAATGATAAATTGTAAATTATACCCTTAAAGTTTAGAGGTACTTGGATTTTACACCCTACAGTTTCTAATTCTAAAACGTTAGGGTATAAAATCCAAGCACTCTCAAATTTCATGGAGTAAAATCTATATTCTATAACTCCTTTGCGGCTTTGCCACTACAAGTTCCATGCTTCTCCCATTGGTCTTTCCAGAATGTAATATCTGTTAAGATGTTCGATAAAAGTGGAGCTTATATTGTGAGGTTTGAACTACTAAGTGGGAGAGGACTGGCTTTGACCTTTATGAAAAATTATTAGTTTCTTTCAATATCCCACTGCTCGGTGGATACTTCTCTGCAAAGCAATCATTTTAATATTTGTTTTTTTTTTTAATAACTTTAATCTTAATTGAATTGGTTTTTTTTACTAATAATATCATGATCATGTCAAAATCATGAAATATTAACTATGTTAAAAGCATTTCATGCAAAATATGACTACGTTTCTATAAATATTTTTGTAAAGTATTTTAAATATAAAATTTAAAAAAAATTAAAAACTTGCAAATTCTAAATGGTGTCGTTTCTATTTAATACATCAATTCAGTTTTAAATCAATTCTTTTTTGAACCTTGCTCAAATTCATGATTTGCAAAAATATGGCCTTGTTTAGGGCCAATTCAACACATTTTGGGACCAAATGCAAATGTAAAATGTATTGTTACATAATATTTTTATGAGCGATACATGAATTAGAAAAAAAAGAATCCAAACTTTTTATATAATTTAATACATTAATTAGATGGTCACTGTCTCTCTTGGCAACGTTGGACTTCAGTTATTGAACAAAGTATTTTAGTAATGAATTTGTCTCAAAAACTATTAATTTTAAGGACAATAAAGATAATATTACAAATTATCTTTTCAAGGACAATTAAATTTCACAATATATTGATCGTTGAATGAAACCAGGTTGAATTTATTAATTAAGGATCCTAACTCCTAAAACACAACACCTAATTACGAACTACATCTTAATTTTACTAATATTCTAACTGTTTAGGGAAAAATATTGAAAAAATTCAGTAGTTATATATATATATATATATATACATATACACACACACACATATATATATATATCAAAAAATATAAATTATTAACAATTACAACTATGTATGAAGCATGAATTATTTAGTTAGATATATTGATTTTTTTCTAGTTTGATTATTTGCTCTCCTTTTTGTGTCCCAATTTTTTTTAGAGAAATAGTTTCAACTTATAATGTCTACTTCTAATGGAGGCTCTTTATCATTTGATCAAGACACCAATTGAGAGATAATTAATTGTTTGTCAAAATAATTTTTTGTTCTTAATTTGTGTTTTTGGGAGATCAATTTGAATTAAAACATAGGGCGCCTCACAACCACAATGGTAAGAGAAACTATTGTAGTTAATATGGGAAGATTGGTTGGTCAGATCATGCCCACCAGTGAAGTTTGGCCAAATTGTTTTAGATGTGGCCAGGAAAGAGCTATAATATGAGATGTGGCAGCCAAATGGGATTGTAATAAAGAACAGAGCGTTCATATTATTTTATATCCAATTTTATAGATACACTTTTATAAATAAACAAATAAAATGAATAGATACACATCAGTATTTATGTTGAATACATAATACTCATACTTCTCTGAAATTTTCTTACTTTAATTATGCACCATTTTCATCCATATGATTACATGATTGACTAATGTCATTTTATTACAACCACATCAATTTATCTGATTTATCTGTTGAAAAATAAAATGATGCATTTTGATTGATATTATTTTCTAGGCATAACCTTTACTAGCATCTTTTTTTTTTCCTCATATTTTCATGTCTATTTCTGGATTTGAGTAAGAGATACGTGAAATTACTTGATATATCAATGTAGCATTTATTTCATATTAGATTATATCAGTTGATTTCATTGTTAGAACCCATTGACATAATGTATTGAATGTCCAAAATTTTCTCAAAAATAAAGAACAAAACACTCTTGCTATTAAAATTAAGGGTAAATTATAATGGCGTAAATGCTCTTTTCGTCCCTACATTTAGGGGTCGTTTCTATTTTGGTCCCTATATTTATATTTTACCAATTTTAGTCCCTAATCCAATTAACGCTTGTTATTTTAGTCTTTTCCGTCAGTCAACAGATGGAAATGGCTGACGTGGCTAACAAACTGATTAAAATATTAATAAAAATCCACCATGTCTCTTGTTCACCCATGCCACTTGGGTTCCTGTCCCTTTATTCGCACGTGACCCTCATTAACTCCCAAATCAGTACCAGAAACCCAAAATCCCCCAAATCGGTACCAGAAACCCTAGACTCCCAAAATTCGAGCTTTGACCTCTTCTCCCAAAACCACGATCAAAACCCTAGACTCCCAACACAACTAATCCTCATCTCCCAAAACCACGATCAAAACAAACAATCTTCGAAGCTCAATGGAAGCAAGCTGTTCAACAGGTTCCAGCGTGAGGAGGAGAGCACCAATGACATGCTACTATAATCAAAAACCTGTCCTAGTTGTGGCGTGGACTGAAAACAACCCTGGCAGAAGGTTCTGTGGTTGTCCAAACTACTGAGTATGTCAATTTCAGTAAATTTTTTGAGTGGGTTTTAGTTAATTTGAGTATGTTGTTTCAAATTGTTGCTACAATAGTTTATGGATTTCCATTTTTCATTTTTCAGAGTATTATCTGTGTTTCAGGTGGGGCGAAAGTGTAGGTTCTTCCAATGGTATGATGATGAGATATATGAACGTGGTAAGGTGCTTATCCCACAGCAAACGCAAAGGATCATCAAACTTGAGGCTGAGCTTGCAGACTGCAAGAAAAGAGAGAAGTTTTTAGTTGTAGTTGTGGCATTATTAGTGGTGATATTTGCAGTTCTATGTTTGCTTAGGTAGGGGGTGGAAATAACTTGTGTGGGTTGCTGTGCTTGGTAGTGCATATAGGATTGCAGTGTTTACGTATGGAGGGTTGCAGTGTTTATGTATAGAGAGTTGGCAATGTGCTCTATTTTGGTAGGATTAGTTATTAGTAATGACACACATGCTGCTTATTTTGTACTCTTTTTGTTAAGAAATAAATGAATACATTTCTCATTTAATTCAATGTGTGGATGTGTGGATTGGAAATGTCCCTGTTGAACCAAGTAGCAGATTTCCAAGTGCATGTAACAAATAAAACTAATATTAACAGATAACATATTCCAAGAAAGCACTATACTACACATATAAAACAAGACAAAAGGAAACAACAAACTCAAAATCTTGAAATCCAAACATCTTAATTAACATACCACCAAACTGTACCCAAACATAGTTATCATTAAAAAAAGCAAAAGTATGTTTAAATAACAGCAGGGCATTGTTCAAGTGTCAATCTTAACCTAAACAGCAAGGCATTGTTTAACTAATACCAATTATACACAAAATAAGGGCTTGGCTATAATTATACAAAACACAAGCCATTCATCAAAAGATATAAATAAAAAAAGCTATTCATTTCTTCTTGGAACATGTGTTGATGACTGACTTCCAACAAACTTGATAGCCCCCATGAATTTAGATGCATTCTTGGAAGCATTCAGTGTCTCTGATGTGACCATCCTTTTCCTCCTTAGTCTTGGAATTGGACTGATGCCTAAGTTGGGTGGTGCAATTAGATTGGATGATCCTGTTGGGGTCTGATGTGCACTTGGACTGGAGCTGTGCATGCTGGACTGGGGTGGTGGAAAAGGTGTGGCAGTGCTGTGCATGTTGGATTGGGGTGGTGGAAAAGGTGTGGCAGCGCTGTGCATGCTGTACTGGTATGGTGCACTTGGGCTGGATGAGAAGTGCATGCTGGTCTGGTATGGTGCAATTGGGCTGGATGAGAAGTGCATGCTGGTTTGGAATGATGGGAATGGCTGAGGAAATGCACAAGGAGTGAAGGTGTGCATGCTGGACTGGAATGATACAGATGGCTGAGGTGGTGCAAATGGGGTGGTTGAGATTGGTTGAGCTTGAGCTTGTCCTGTTGGCTGATTGCTGTTGGAATAGTTTCTGCATCTACTGGTCTACAAACAAGAAATCCACATTTATTGACATGTAATATGTAAAAACTCACACATTTACTTGACATATATGGTAGAATGTTACCTTTTTTGCTGCTGTGATTCTGTTTGTGATGCTTGGTATGGAAGAGTTTCCTTCAATCTGACCCTTACAACTTCTTTTATTGTGTCCTATTTAACCACAACTCCTACATTGTTTGGAGATACCAGCTCTCCTACCTGCTGGTTCACCAGCCTCCCTTGTCCTCTTCTTCTTAGGCCTACTAGGTGGTCTTCTTATGATAGGAGGCTGAACAGGTTGGACACCACTAGGCCTCCACATATTCTGCCCATTGATAGGTGCAATTACTGGCTCATAACAGGCCTTATATGTGGAGACATAAAAACACCTATGCATATACTGCTCAGCTTCTTGCCTATTGAAGAATATGCAGGAAATTGCATAGGCACATGGTACGCCAGTCGTATGCCATTTCCTGCAACTACAATGTCTTTTTTCCATGTCCATAGTGAAGCTTTGCAATCCACTTTTAACCTCAAACTGTGTATGACCTGCCCAACAAGCAAGCCACTTGTTACTTGCAATCTTTTCCCTATGCAATCTCTTAAGCACTTTAGGGCATATCTCTGATTCCACTCTCATGATCTTTTGTCTGTTATCTTGAAACCTGGTCATAAGATATAACCTGATGGACTCCAGCTACAATCACACACAAGATGTTAATTTCATAATATATCAAATAATGTATCTAACTAACTGTTACTCAAAGGCTTAGATTTTTACCATAGTAATTATAGGCTTATATCTAAACTTCAAAATCCGGCAATTAAAACTCTCACACATGTTGTTTAGTACTGTATCACTCAACCCATCCTCACTGAACATGTGTCTGACCCATATAGTGGTTGAATGATCTTACAACCAACTATATGCATCCTCATCAATTCCCTTTAGTTCATCCATCAGCCTATCAAACTCAACTTTATAAGTAGCTTTGGCTGCTTTCCAAAACAACTCTCTGATCAGAACACCAGGATGGTTCTTCCTGAGATTATTATAGAGGTGTCTGCAGCAGATCCTATGCTCATATTGTGGCCAATTATCAATGAAGGTTTACACCAACCCCTGTGAATACAACAACAATTGTGGTGTTAGTATATAGATATGGTAATGCATATAGATATGGTAATAAACATATATACCTTCTGCTGGTCTGATATAAATGTTCATCTTGTGTTCTGACCTATGTCTGCAAGTAGCAAATTTATGAACCATGTCCAGGAGTCTTTAGTTTCAGCCTCCACTACAGCATACGCAAGTGAGAAGTACTCTTCATTAGGGTCTCTAGCAACTGCTGTGATTAACTGCCCACCTGACTTAGTCTTCAGGTGGCAAGCATTCAAACCAATTATTGGCCTGCAGCCAACCATAAACACTTTCTTACAACCCTCTAGGCATATGTACAACCTCTCAAAATATGGAACCCCACATATCAAGTCCATCTCAGCAGCCAAATCACTTTCATTGAAGGTGTGTACCTTCATAAGTATGGTACTGTCAGAGCTAACCCTCCTCAACTCTTCACAATTCTCCCATAGTTGATTGTACTACTGTGTGTGAGCCCCATCAACATATTCTCTTGCCTTCTCCCTAGACGTGCTGGGTTATCCCGAAGTTATGTTTAGTGTAAACTTCTCATGTACAGCATCTTGGATGTCTTTTAGTTTCATGTTAGGTTGTCTTCTCACCCTCTTCATCAACTTCCTCCCAATATATGAAGAAGTGCACCTTGGATTCTTATAACTCCTAGTGCAAGTGTGTTCCAGGTTCAGTGTTCTTAATTGGTAACTTTTCTCTCTTGGCAGCTTTGCTAGATATGCCACAAACTTGCAGTTTTCCTAGCAAACTGCTCTTACCCTCTGCAAATCATTTTTTATAAACCTAATCCCCCAGCCACCATGAACAGCATAATCAGTTACAGCTTCTTTGAATTGCTTAGGTGTTGTGAACAACATATCTTTCTTAAATCTGATATGTTCAGTCTTAGCAACTGGCTTAAACACTGGGAAGTTCCTCCTTTGTTTCCTTCCTTTCCCCACAGGTGTTCTTAGTTCATCTTCAGAGCCATCATCAGTATCATCCCCAAAATCATCATCAGATGATGATTCCTCAAGACTGTGCAACTCCTCACTCTCATAATCAGAGTTTATTACACCAGCACCCATTTGTACTGGTTCAGTAACATCTTCATCAGAACCATCCCAACTATCACTACTATCCTCCACAAACTCCCTCTCAGCATGATTCACTACATCTTCATCCTCTAGCCCACTTCCTTCACCATCACCTCCTCCACTGTCACTGCTATCAGTTACATCCTTGTTCTCAGATGGGTGTTGAGTCATAGGTTCCTTACCATGTCTCCTAGAATACACCTCTGCAGCATCAACCTCAACAACATCATCATTATCAACCTACTCAGCCATTGGTGTGTTACTTTCTCTCCTAGAGTAGGCTTGTTCAGCATCTACTTCAATGTGATCCTCATTATTATTCTCATTATTATTGTAATAATCTTCACTACTAGAATTACTATTGTCACTACCTTCATCATTACTGCCATATCCTAAAGGGTTTTGCTCCACTGCCAATGGCTGCATATCTACCCCAACATGCTCACCTTCATCCACTAGTATAGGATTATCCATAGGGTGCTCTAAAAACACATGAATTTCTTCATGACCAGTCACTAAATCTGTCATAAACATGGCATCATCATCATCAACTATCAAATGGAAATTGGCTCTCTCTAGATCACCACCAGGCATTTTATACCAAATCCTGCTCACAGAGGTGTACCCAAACTCCCTGCATATACCTTCAATCTTTGTCTTGGACCACCTATCAGGGTCACAATTGTCCACTACATCCACTTTACCTCCCACATATTTTCTAGGGTTATCAGTAAAATACCCACCATGATGCACAGACAAACTAAATAGGTCACTCATGCTACATGCAAAACACATATAAACCATTAGTTAACAAAACAACACTCATTAGTTATTAGTTAAATAATACTGAACAGCAATGTCATAAACATTTCGTCATGTTAAACAGCACAAACAAAATAGAAAGCACAAATAGTCAAAAGCATTTTGTCATAAGCATTTGCATAGAGAAACAGGGGAGTAGAGGGACTATGTTGGAAAGCACAAACAAACACATATTAAACAGCAATGTAAGAGCATTAGCATTGGAAAATGCTAATACCATATCTAAGGAAAATTTAGCATTTACAACCTTAAAATCATCTACATCAGAAAATTGTAAAGGCAAGTATTGTAAATTTTTTGCAATACTTGCTACAGTGCAATTCTAAAGATAGAATTGCACTGTAGCAGTATTGTAAAAATAATAATAATATTTTATCTCTACTCTCTCTCCTGTCTCTCATCTCTCTCATTTTGTCTGTGCTCTTCTCTCTCTCTCATCTCTGCTCTCCATTTTCTCTCTCGTTTCTGCTCTCTCATCTCTCTCATTTTTTTGAATGGATTTGGTCCGATGGCTCCAGTGATGTTTTTTTTTAATGGGTTTGCTCCGGTGGCTCCGGTGATGATGTTTTTTGAATGGGTTTGCTCTCTCGTTTCTGCTCTCCATCTTCTCTCTCGTCTCTGCTCTCTCATCTCTCTCATTTTTTTGAATGGATTTGCTCCGATGGCTCCGGTGATGATTTTATTGAATGGGTTTGCTTCGTGGCTCCGGTGATGATGTTTTTTGAATGGGTTTGCTCCGGTGATGATTTTTTTGAATGGGTATGAATGGGTTTGCTCTGGTGATGATTTTTTTTGAATGGGTTTGAATGGGTTTGCTCCGGTGATGATTTTTTTGAATGGGTTTGCTTCGGTGGCTCTGGTGATGATGTTTTTTGAATGGGTTTGCTCCGGTGATGATTTTTTTTAAAATGGGTTTGCTCCGGTTTTTGATCAGTGGCCTGGGTTTCAAATCGGCGACGTGGATTGGTTGATCGACAGCGTGGATCGGTGGCCTGGCCTAGGTTTTTGATTGGTGGCCCGGTTTTTGAATGGGTTTGTGTTTGTGTGTGTGGCTTGGCTTTGTTGCTGGGTTGTGTTTGTGTGTGGCTTTGTTGCTGGTTTGATGTTTGTGTTTGTGTGTGTAGGTGTGGTGATGGGTTTGGATAGGCTGATCGGTGTATAATGGGTGTGTGTTGTGTGTTGAACCGGTGCTGGGAGAGAGAAATAAAAATGGCTGTTGAAAAGCCCAGGAAAATGAGGCTGAACAGTTGGGAAGAAATAATAAAGAATGGGTTAAAAAATAATATTTTAATAAAAATAGAGTTTTGGGATGTGGAGGTATTGTAAAATGGTATGGTATATTGATAAAATGGTGTTTTAGAATGGTAAAATAGAATAGCATTGGAATTTTCCAATGCTAATGCTCTAACTAAGAAACACATTGGAAGCCACGAAGAAACACATACCCAGGCAAGGACCAACAGACAGTCAAAAGTAACTAAACAAACATAATAAAGTCAAAATCCAAACAATGTATACAAAAGCAACATGGTGGCCCCTACGCATAATATAAAGCTAGCTATATATAAGGACATACAGAGAGAGAGAGCTAATACCTATGTGTTTGGTCTCTATCTCACAGATATAGAGATCTCACTGCAATAGCGTGTTTCTCTACTTTTCTTTTCTCTGCTATTTCAAGAAAAATGAGTTTGGGTATATATATTTCTGGGTTTGTTTGTCTGCGATGGTGGTTTGTTTGTTTGCTATGGTGGTTTGATGGCTATCTCAAATCGGGAACGAAGGTAGACTGATTTGGTTTGGGGGAAGGTGGACCGATTTGGGGGATTTTGGGTTTCTGGTACTGATTTGGGGGTTAGTGAGGGTCACGTGCGAATAAAGGGGCAGGAACCCAGGTGGCATGGGTGAACAAGAGACACGGTGGATTTTTATTAATATTTTAATCAGTCCATTAGCCACGTCAGCCATTTCCGTCCGTTAGCTGACGGAAAGGACTAAAATAACAAGCGTTAATTGGATTAAGGACTAAAATTGGTAAAATAGAAATGTAGGGACCAAAATAGAAACAACCCCTAAATGTAGGGACGAAAAGAGCATTTACACCAATTATAAATTACGCTCCTAAAATTTAGGGGTATTTGAATTTTAAACCCTAAAATTTCAGAATTTGGATTTTATCCCCTACAATTTGGGAGTGTTTGAATTTTACACCTTTAAGTTTCAAAATTTAGATTTTACACTCCAAACTTCTGAGGCCTTGTTTGGTTGCAGCATCACATCACTCATCACCCAAATATCATCATCCATCACTCATTATCCTATAACTCATCACTCAAAAATCCCCAAAACAAACCTAACTCTGTTTGGCAACTAAACCCGGTTAACTTTTCTTTCTTAAAAACACAAAAAAAACTCACCTTTTGTAGGACTCGCTTATTGTCCATCTTGCAAAGGCACAAAACGGCTACTCGTGTTCATTTTCTCTTTTTAGTTTCTATATGCCTTTTTTGCTTTCCCTTTATTTCCAGCCTTTGTCTTCACCTCTCAAACCCCAAAGCCAAAAGACCACCTAAGTATTAACTCCTCCATTCTTGCCCACCTGCGCCGCCACCATGTCACCTTACCACGGCATCATCCTCCTTCCTCATTCTTGAACCTGAGCCGCTACACCTCCGTCCTCTAGCGTCGACCCTGAATTCGAACCCAGAAATAAAGAAAGAGAGTCGGTCCTCTACTCGGTCACTGTTCCTTATCCAGATTAGTGGTCGCTTGACTTGCCCAAGGAACTTCGATGGCTTCTCCGAGCATTACGAATGAACATTGTATGGATTCATCCCTCGTTCTTTTTGAAATTTTAGGTAAAAATTATTTAATCTTGCTAGGTATGCCATGGGAATCCAAATCTGTTTATCTCTTTCCATTTTTTTAAGCTCGTATGCCATGGGAATAGAAGATGTAAAGCTGGGTGACTTTGTTGTTGGCTTGTGATGGTTACGAAGATATGTTCCTTCGGTTCTTAATTTGCAACTCCTACTATTTCTTTATTTTTTTTCTCTTTTTATTTTAACATAATAAGACATCATTGTTTGTTAAGAGCTTTGTAAGTTGTTCTTGCTCTTGTGATGTTGTTGTTATGATGTTGCTATGACGTTGGGTGGGTTCACAAGGCCTTATGATGTTGTTGTGGGTTTGGGAGAACTGGGAGGAGCAAAAAGTGATGAAGAAAGAAGACTAAGGTGGTTGGGAAAGTAGTGGCAATAGATCCGTTGGGTTCACAAAGCTTGCATTAATGGGACGAAACACTGGCGGTGGGACCCATATTGTTAGATAAATTACAAAATTGCCATTGATGACTCATAATCCGTAACTTAAAAAACGTTCACCGTGTTTCAGAATTAGCTCACCCATATCTTAAAATACTAAGATATGTTAACTGAGTTAAGTGTTTGAATAATCATCCAAACAAGCCTACTACCCGTGACCCCCACCGATATTGGGTTATGAGTTAACAAAACTGAGATTTGTTAACTCAGTTCACCAAAATCCAAACAATGCCTGAAACTTCAGGATGTAAAATTCAAACACCTATAAACTTTAGGGAGTAAAATCCAAATATTCCAAATTTTATAAGGTAAATTCCAAATTCTAAAATGTCAAATTTCATAGATAAAATCTAAATTCTAAAATTTCAAAGTGTAAAATCCAAACACTCTCAAATTTTAAGAGTGTAATTTGCAATTTATCCTAAAATTAACAAGGGAGCTATATAAAAGTGGAGGAAGAAAGTTTGATGTGAAGGAAGCATCTGCTGCGACCATAACGGACACCGTTTTAAGAAGAAATTTGTCAAATACACTTCTCAAAGATTGAAGTGGAGTGATTTTAGGAGAGATAATCGGGGTAGAAGCCTCCAAGAAGCTTAATTGTCATGTTTTGATATTTTATTAGAAAAAAGTTCATGTCCACATTCAATTCAAATCACTCTCAATTATTGGTTTATAAAAATATATTATAAAAATGAAAATAAAAAAAAGAGATAAGGGGGAAAAAGAAAAGGTGGGCCAGTGATGCTTTTGAGCCAATTGGTCAAAAATTCTGAAGGCAGTACAAAACTGTATTTAGCGGCGCAAGTTAGGCATGTCCCACGTATACAAAATATGGTAGAACCATGCATGACCGTAACGTATGTTTGTTTCCAGCAAAGAAAAGTAGACAACTCTCATTATTTCCTGCTATCTGTCTCAACCATGACAACATTCAACGGTTACTCAAACCTCACCTAGATCCATTGTGCTTTTATATATATATATATAGATATATATATTCCCCCTCCTAGAATCGTATATATTATAATTTAAATTCTATAATATGAGTGATGTAATAAATCAAAAAAAAAAAAGAAGAAGAAGCAAACTATTACCTTAGAAAGTTTTACAAAGTAACAGGTTAAACTCTATTCTTTTATAGTAAAAAAAACCTATTATGTACTTCAAAAGTTACAAATTAAACTTAATATTTTTAAAAGTAACTATACTAAACCTCAAAACACAATATGTTATTTTTCCTAAATGAGTTAAGTTTTAATTTCTTGCTTTCCTAAACATCAAGATTTAATTTGTTACCTTTTAAACTATATATTTTATTACCATGTTACTTTTAAAATCCTCAAGGTCTAATTTGTTACCTATATATGAGGGGTTCAAATTAATATTCTTTTAATGAGAGAGATGAAGGATTGTGCCACTACTTTTGGGTAGTACTACTCTATTTTTGTTAGAGGCTAAAATATTGTTTACGTTTCTAAAATTTGCATGAAATTCATATATTTTCCTTAAACTTCAACAAATTATTTTTTGTCCCTGCTAAACAATCATCTTCATCTTTAAAGATTATTGTTGACTTTAATTTTTTATTTTTATCCCTTATGTTCTGTCAAACCATTAAAAAAAAATGAAACCATTATTTTGGTGTTATATAAGTTATTTGAAAATGTTAACTTTAATTTAGGAAATTTGACTTTTTACATAATTTGAAAAAAAAAAAAAAAGTTTACCTATAAACTAACTTGAACGAGAATTCCTCTAATACACAACGTGGCAATCAATAAAATCATGTACGTGTATTTTTGATCACATAAGTCACGTGACTTATTTAATAAGCCATATGATTTATTTAAACAATACATATTGATAGTTTTATAAATCGTCATGTAATGTGTTGAAGGAAATTCCTTCATACTGGTTTGGATGAAAACTTTGTCTTGTTAATTTTTATTATTTGTTTGTAGGAATCCACATTAAGTGATGGTTAATATGCTTGAAATTACGTTCATGAACATAAGGATATTTGAGGAAGAACAAATAATTCTCATAGAATTGTTAGAAAATAAGCTAAACATGGACATATTTATAACCTTGGGAGACCGAAGTCTCATATATATATATATATATATATATATATATATATATATATCTGTACCACTTTGTGGATGTAAGTAATATTTTCTTAATAAACAATGAATGGTCAAACAAATGTTTAATGTAACGTAAATGCGTGTTTTTTTCTAAAAAAACAAATCATTACTTCAACATCTCATGGTATAATTTAAAATAAATCTCCTTCTCGAAATTTAAAAAAAAAAAAAATCATAAATCAATGTCAATCTAACCTAGGCTGCTAGGTAGCCTAAACTAATTATTTCCTGTAACAATATCGCCATTGTGTTATATTGACATATCTTTGGACAAGTTCACCAATCTATTATCTACCTCCACAAATAAAACATGTTTTCTAACCTGCGCTGCAAGGAATCTCTGTGCACCAACCAAAGCTGACAAGGAAAAAATGTTATATTATTAAGGGCAAAATTTCATTACAACTCTACTCAATATCTGTAAGTTTCAGTTAGCTCAATTAGTAATATTTTTGATAGTTGAATAAGAGATTTGGAGTTCAATCTTTGCCTACAAAAAAAAAGATTGGTGTCTTGGTCTAATGATAAAGAGCTATTATTAGGAGTGAACGTTATATGTTAAAACTCTCTAAAAAATATACTTGAAATTTTCTTTATTAAATATGAATTAAGAAAAATTCACTGTTGGATTGCATTTTCTTTTTATATCTTTCATACTTGCAAATTTTCAAAAATGTGAAAATTTTATAACTATACCATTAATCAAATATTTAAATTTTAAGTTTTTATACTTGAAAATTATGCATAAAAAATAAGTTTTCGGATTGAATAATAAATAATATCTAACTAACATGAAATTTTACATACGTGTTAAGAACATAAAGAACTACAATCCAACTGTTACATTTTCAAAATATGTAGTCATTTTAATTTTTTTAGTGGAAGTTGCAGTCAACCAAGTTTGTAGCCAAACTTTGTCATATTTCATAAATAAAAAAATTGTCCTATTATTATTAGATAATTGACTAATTTCAAAATCATGCTTAGATTTTAAAATATTTAATTTTAGGGATAATTATAGTAAACCTACCTGTGGTTAGGCCCATTTTGACTTTGCCTACCCGTGGTTTAAAACTTTACACTTTGCCCACTTGAACTTCAATCTGTTACCTATCCGTTACCCACCTTTCCCTTTGCCGTTAGAAAAACATATTTTTAGGGAAAAACAAACATAACAAAAATAAAAAAGTTAGGGTTTTTTATTGCTTAATAACTTCTATGAGAACAAAGTGAAGGTACTCTTAGTTGTTTGGATATGTCGAATGGGTTATTCAAACATGTATTGGTTTGGATTTGTACTCTTAGTTGTTTCTTTGCCTAAAAAGCAACCTCCTTTTTTTCAAAACAGCACCCATATACTCAAAACCCACAAGCTAATGACCAACACGTGCACAGAGCTCCCAAAGGGAGAAAGTATTGAAGTGTTCAAGAGTAGATTCAACTTAGTCTTTATCACAAGCACTATCTTCGGTGAGATCTTAACAATAAGAAAACACCAAAATCACTGCAACCCACTAGTAAATTCCAGAAAAGAATAACCTCAGAACCCGAAAGCAAAAAATACCCAAAAAAATCTTCAAAGAAATTGGGTAAATTCGCTTGTGGGTTGAGCATCATGTGCACGCTGCCGCCTCTGTGCGGCACCACTCCAGGAGCCATCGATTCAGATAAGGGAGAACGCAGCAGAGTAGTTGGAGGAGTGGCAGAGTGACTGGGAATACTCAAAGTCAGTTTTGGTTTTGGATATGCTTTGGAACTTTGCGTTTATTGGGGTTGGGTTGGTGGTGTTGGGGCTGAGCGTGGAGGAGAGGTCGATTGCATCGTTGAGGGTGTGGGTTGTTGGATAGGATTGGAAGGAAGTGGGGTTTAGGGAAAGTGGTGCGGATTTGAATTTGAATTCAAGTTTGACTTCTAGGTCTGGGAGTGATGGTGAAGATTATGGGATTGAGAAAACAGGTTGGGGAAGAAACTAGGGAAAGCCAGTTTTGACAATGTTGTCCTTGTCCTTGTTGTTTTTGTTGTTATTTGCTTCAATATATCTTTTGTTTAACATGGAACTTGGTTAAAAATTCATTTTGCATTGAGAAAATTTGTTCTCATAAAAGTTCTTAAGCAATAAAAAACCCTAACTTTTTGATCTTTGTTATGTTTGTTTTTCCTTAAAAACATATTTTTCTAACGGTAAAGGGAAAAGTGGGTAACGGATTAAAGTTCAGGTGGACAAAGTGTAAAGTTTTAAACCACAGGTAGGTAAAGTGAAAACGGGCTTAACCACAGATGGGTTTACTGTAATTATCCCTTAATTTTAATACCTATATTTTTGAAATACACAATTTAAGTATAATTTCTTAAATGATGTGACTTAGGTTCCTCCAATTAAATTCAATTATGTGTTTGCATTAACTAATGAATTATATAGTTAAATTCAATTATCATTCAATACAAAAAAAATGTATTTTTATTTTGGAATTCAACTAAGGATTCACATTTTTGTTCAATAGAAGATTCAAACGCACATATAAAAGTATAAAGGCTATAACAAGTCCATAAATTAATAAAGCTTTCAAAACAAAGAGTCAAATATTATATGTCTTATAATGGAAAAGAATTGAATGACATGGACAACTCAATACATTTTGGGGTCTAAGACGATAAGTTTTAACGAATTTTTAATTTTTAAATATTTGTTAATTTAAGTTTGTATGTTTATTTTATTTAAAAATCGTTCTTCTTATATTTCAAAATATCAATAAAAACAATTGTTCTTCTAGCCTAATGAGATAAAAATTGATAAAATACTTTTTGTATTTAGCTTTTGTTTATATCTATTTTACTAGTTGTTAGGCAATCTTTAATGCTTATTTCGACATATCATAAGAGTATTAGCATTAGGTATGCTACATTTTTAGCATTTAGCCATGATTTTAAAATCTAGTATGATTAAAGAACTGCTTTTGCTCTCGATTTTAGGGGTTTTTTCGGGACCGAATTTGTGCTCGATTCGTGGTTGAACTGGACGGTCTGATCTGATTGTTAAAACTTTGCATTTAGCACACCAAAAAACGTCTCACATCAAATGTTCCAAATGCTGAAAAATTTGGTATGGATGAACTATACAATTCTGTTAGTAGAATTGTATTGTAGAAATGCTCAAACTTTTTACTCTTTTTTTTTTCCTCTCTCTCTCTCTCACTCACACTCTTGGCCTGACCACGCCTCCACCTTGCCACACCATGTCACTGGATCTCTCTCTCTCTTGATTGATGAGTTATGGGTTTTTTGGGTTTGTTTGTTTTTTGGGATGGATTTTGAGAAGTGAATGTGGTGGGTTGTTGGTGGTGTTGGATGAGTTATGGGGCAAGTTAAAGATAAGAGAGATACGTGTTTTTAGAGAAATTAAGTGAATTTTTTATTAGTTGTTTATATTATTTTAATATGTTGTAATGTTAAAATGGAACATTTGATGTAGGGTGTGTTATCAAATACTATATTAAAGTAGCAAAAGTAGGATTTTTGTGTGTTATTTTAGCATTTGGCATAGCACAGCTGATCCTAGAGTCATAACAGAATTTTTTTAAATCAATTTAGGGTTTCATTTGTATTAAATATTGGCTCAAAAATTTGGGGACCTTATTGAAGATGTGGAAAGAATGCAAACCCCCCTCCACACACACACACACACACACACACATATATATATATATATATATATATATATAAGTTAGTTATGATTCTACATTTTGGGATTTGCTTGGATACAATTTTGGGACCTTTTGTCTATTTAGTGAAGGGCCTTGAAAGTTGAAACAATTAAAAAAAAAAAATTGGGACATGTAGGGACCTAAGGCCAAGGCCTTGAGCTGTCACTATTGAATGGAATGGATGGAGAGTAACTATTTGGTACTCCTAAAATACAGTGATGTGATATTCACTCATCTTGTATGAATAATAGGCTTTACTATGAATTTAATCAATAGGATTCACCATTCATGTGAGAGGAGAATATACCATGAGTACTTGAAAAAATTCCACGTATATGTATAAAGTATTGGAAATGAATAAACATGAAATGGGAGAAATGAATGACAAAAGTTGACAAAAATCAATGAATTGTCATTTGCATGGGGAAAAATTGGTACTGGTCCAATCGAAGCAAATCCGATGGATGACTTAACAACAACATTAGAAGTGACAAAAATCCAATGAGCTCAAAATAAGCTTCATCACACTAACAAAAGTAAATAGTTGATGATACGATTATTCAACGGATTATGACTTAATGATTCCATCACTAAGACCCTCAAAGTAACTCTTTTGCCTTCAAAATTCTTAAGAAAAGAATCATTATCATCATATAACATATGAAAAATGTTGATACAACACTTGCAAAAAAAAAAAAAAAGAAGAGAAAAATGCTAACATAGCAAACGAAACTCGTGCCACGTCATCTACCTAACTTCGATTCATAGATGTCGTTTGAAACGCAATCCGTTCTCATCTACTAGATAATGATAAGGATATTCTCAGTCATTTTGAACTTTTTTGAGAATTTTTAAAAAAATAATAATAAAGATAAGCCCAAATATTCAAATTTAACCCAAAAAAACACAAATTAACCAAATTGCATAATGAAGTTTTCTTATTTTTGGTAGGAAACAATAAAGTTTTATTTTATTTTGGTAAACAAAAACAAAACAATAAAGTTCATACTATAATCCATCTCATATAATATCCCTTTCTCTCTCGCACACTTTCTTTTCTGTCATTTCTCTCTCACATTAACATCGATAGGCAAAAAGAAAGAGAAAAAAACCAAACATAAAAACAAGACTAGAAGAGAGAGAGTGTGAGAAAGAAAGAGAGAGAGAGAGAGGCATGGTTTCAACAAGAAGAAGTGGATCTCTCTCTGGTAACACCAACAACAACAATAGTAAAAGATCATCTTCCTCTGAAGATAAGCCTCCTTCACCAAAGCGTCAAAAGGTTTTTTTTTTTTTTTTGAAGAAATGAAATTCAACGCTCAAGATTTTCGATTTTTTGTTTTTGTGATCTGTACGGTGTCGTTTTGGCCTAGGGCTTGTTTTCTTGACGGAAAGTTGTGGAATTTTCAGGTCGAGAATGGCGGAGAGAAACCGACTCAAGCGGTGCCGGAGAATTCAAAAGAATTGTGCGAGCCGTCGACGGCAGATCCGTCGGAAAATGCTCCGATCGTCGGAGAAGACGCCGTGAGTAATCAGAAAGACGAGGTCGCGCCAGCCACCGCCGTTGATGCTCCGATCGCCGACGGTGAGTTCTTTATTTTTTTTTCTTCTTCATTGTTTCGCTCTATCACTCTCTCACTGTGCTCAAAGCTTTATCATTTCTTTGTCTGTGCGTTTCGATTCGGTCAAAGCTTCAAGATTATCGAAACTCGAAGTTGAAAGTTTTGTTCTTTTTTTATTTTAGGAGATACGCCGAATCCGATTTCGATAGTTGATAAGTCGAGGAGTTCGTTCTCTTCGTGGAGTGTATATCAGAAGCGAAACCCGGCTTCGACCTACGAGCTTTCGACCCCGTGGTGCAAGCTTCTATCACAGTCTGCACAGGTTGGGATTGTGTTTTTGTTTTTTTATAAGGTTGAATTGAGTTGGGAAGTGGGTTTTCATTTTTATGTGTGGTAATTGTTTGATTATATGCCGCAGAATCTGAATATTTCGATTTGCACTGATATATTCATGATTGGGTCGAGTAGAAACTCCGGTTTATTATTGAAGGATCACACTATTAGTGGGACTCTATGCAGAATAAAGCACACCCAGGTATACCTTGTGTTTCAGTGTAATTTTACTTACTTAGAAGTTTTGTAGGATAGTTATGTAATTAGGCATGGTTTTGATGACAATTAAGCGAGTAACAAGCAAGCACATATATGTATTTGTGATTGTACTTGGGTGTATGTACTTTGGTTTTCTATCTTTTTGGAGATGAAATCCTTAGAGATATGTATATGCAGTATGAGTACTCATTGTTTCTGGACATGATCAGTGCGATGGTAGTGACTCAGCTGTGCTAGAAATTATGGGGAGCAAGGGACTGGTGCAAGTAAATGGGACAACTATCAAGAGGAGTAGCAGCTGCATGCTCAACTCGGGTGATGAGGTGGTGTTTGGGGCAAACCATGCTTATGTATCCTTATCTTTGGTTCTTGAACGGTTCTTTATTATATTCTTCCTTGTGTTTTCCTGCGTGTAGCTATGCATGTGTGTTTGTGACTGTGTTCATGGGCACCTTAATTCTTGTCAACATAGATATTTCAGCATCCCGTGCCTGAGGTTGCAGCTAAAGGTGCAGAGGTTCAAAGTGGTGTTGGGAAGCTTCTGCATTTTGAAAGGAGGACAGGGGATCCTTCAGCTGTAGCTGGAGCTTCCATACTGGCATCCCTTTCGGGCCTTTCCAGCATGAGGCAAGATCTATCACGTTGGAAGTCTCCAACTCAAACTACCACTAAAGTCAACCAGGGTACTGAGGTGCCTGCTCAATCCGTTGTTCAGGATGGCACAGAGGTTGAGCTTGATGGCCTGGAATGCAACTCGGCACCAAACACCGGGAGTGATAAAGCTGCAGAAACTGGAACCACCAACAGGAACTCTCCTCATGATTGCAACCCGGACTCTGGCATAGAGGCAGGCAATGTAAAATTCTCTGGGGTGAATGATTTGCTAAGGCCTTTGTTCAGGATGTTAGCTCGATCAACTAGTTGTACACTAAAATTGAGCAAAAGTATGTTTAAACAGGTTTTGGAAGAAAGAAACGAGTGGATGAGGGATTCGCAGCCAACATCAACATCGGGTATGTCTGTGCGGTGTGCGGTATTTCGAGAAGAAGTTCTCTTAGGCATTCTTGATGGCAGGAACTTAGACGTTTCATTTGAAAACTTCCCATATTATTTAAGGTATGATTCTTTCATTTTACCATGTCTTGATTAATTATATCTCTTCTAATCTTTTAGATATGTATGTCTCTGTGTTGTGTACAATTTAAAGATGGGGAATATTTATTTAAAAAAAAATATACAGGGAATTGTAATGATTTGCTTAATATTTTGACTTGTTTTCCTTATTTCCTTACTCATGTAGGCCCCCCCATCCCCAGTTTCTATGTAGGCAGCTCTTGTCTAGTGGATAACATATGTTGTGTAATTTTGAAATGTGTCTTATGGTTTCTGGAAACTAAATTTTTGTTGGCTGACTTGATTTGTCTATTAGACCAATGCTTCTATGTTACTGTATTTCAAATACTAATGGGTGTAAATTAACTTTGTAAAAAAAGAGATTTCAGGAATAATGTGGCTTGGTAGATGCCTTTGTCTTGGGTAGAAACCTAAAAATTATAAGATATCACAAATCCTTCTAGAAAAGGGCCCTGTTAGACTAGATTTTCATTATGGACAATTCCTTTATTTTGTGTCCTTTTTTACTTTGGATGTAGCTTTTGGCTATCAAATCATAGCTTTCAAGTTATCTTTCATCAATAGAGGAATAAAAATCAATTGCATTAATTTATAATGGATAAAATTTAGGTGCAACATCTTATGTGCAGTATATTAGGTTCCCCAATTGAATTTAAGCACTTGGTTGCATTAACCAATAAATTTTGATAAGTAAGAATAATTTTATTGAAAAAATACTACTTTCTACAAAAAGCACAAAATAGTCTAAAAGAAAACAAAAAAATTATGTACAATAAGAAAGAGAGTCTATAAACATGAGAATGGGCCCAATGGGGTCACTAGATGTGAATCCCCATGTATGAGACCGTTCAAACAAAGTGCCTACAAATAAGGCGAAAGGCTGGTCCTCCAAGTTCTCCAAATTCTCAAACGTACGCCTATTATGCTCCGTCCAAATAATCCACATCAAACATGGCGGCTCCAAATTCCAAAGAGTACTTCCTGAACCAATTCCTCCAAGCAAACAAAAGTCCATTCACTCCCATGTAAAACCCAAGAGACCCCACCCCAAACAAACTAAAGCAAAGCTTCATAACTGATAGGCTACACTGCAATGGAGCAAAAGGTGATCCACTGCCATCCCACTACTCTGGCACATACAGTTCGAATCCACTTAGGAATAACCCCTCCTCCCAAGGTCATCACTAGTATCTTCCCCCACGCTGCTGTCCAAACAAAGAAAGAAACTTGTCTAAGAGCCTTAATACTCCAAATAACTTTCCTAGGGAAATTGAAAGAAGTGGATCCCCGCAAAACATTATAATAAGAACAAACACCTCACCTAGTCTCTGCCTTCACTGGGAGGAATATGAGAGTCCAAAAGAGGAATAAAGGCATCTACCAAATCCAACTCTCAACTATTGAAATCCTAGAAGAATCTCACATCCCAACACCTCCTTGTCCCCACATCCTATCTCACCATTAGAGACTCTACTAGAGCCTCCCGATTAGTAGAAATATTGTACAAAACTGGGTCAACTTCTTTTAGAGGTTGATCACCCCACTGAGAGTCATGTCAAAATGAACTTGATTCTCCACTCCAACTTCAAATTGAATGTGCTAGTGAAACTTCTCCCAACCCATTTTAATGCTCCTCCAAAGACCACAACCATGAGAACCACTACCCAACTTTGAAGTCCAACCCACCCTTTCCTCCCCAAACTTTGAAGCTATCACATGTATCCTCAAACCCAAACCTCCACAACCTCTTTCCCAAGAGAGCTTTATTGAAGGTGGTAATCTTCCTTATCCCTAAACCACTATTAGCCTGCATGCCTTGTCCCATCCTACCAATAAAAAACAAATAGTATTATCTTTTCCAAGGATAATTAATGTCAATGCACTTACCCTTCAAAGGTTTGGAATATGGTACCAGCATGCCTTATGTGGTTAGTATGGAAGGAACGCAATGCCCGAACTTTTGAGGACGTTGAGAGACCTATAGATATGTTGAAGAACTTGCTTGCTAGGACTTTGTTTGAGTGGTCTCGTATTTGGGGTCTTACGCATTGTAGTTCCTTGTCTGATTTCCTTATCTCTACTAGACTTTCTTTATGATTTGATTGTATTTGTTTCAAGGGCAGTGAGTTTACAATTGTAAACACATTGTTCTTTTTCATCAATAAAACTCTTACTATCTATCAAAAAAAAAAAATTAAATGCAACTAAATGCTTGAATTTAATTGGAAAACCTAAAGTGCTCCATCTAAGGTATTGTACTTAAGTTTTACCTATTTATAATTGAATGGAATAGGTTGTGAAGCTGCTTTGTATTGCTGTAGTGTGGCCTTGATACCTAATAATCTAGGTCTAAATTAAAAATGAAAGTGGTGTGTTACCTTATGAAGTAAAGGTTCATTTATTTCTTTTATTTAGTAGGAGGAGATTGTAACAGTATAATAAGATAAATAGGGGATGGTATGAGGCCCCTGGTTTACAATGAGGCATCTGATCTTGTCAAGATAATGCCTTGATCTCATTTGTTTGAAAATTCTGAAGCGGATTTTCTGGATATTAGAGTTGTTTTTTACTGATGTTTTCCTTAGGACTATGTCATGATGAAATTTCTTCCCTTTTCCTGTCCTCTTTGAGAGGAATGGTCTTTATCCAAATTTATGTGCTTTAATCATTTGCCTTTGTCATAATAGTTTTCTATTTTCTATTAAGAAACAAATAATGTTGGTATTTCAAGCTTAGAATTTAATCAATCTCCACATTTTCAAATCAATATGATTTTCTGTTATTGGGTTTCTTTCATGGACTTGCTTTGGTTATAATTCACTTCTAGGGATCTTATTTCCTCCAAAAGGATTATCTCATGCTAAATGCAGTGTGGGGGAATCAAAAGGGCTTGCTTATAGCTCTTGTTCCCTGCCCTCAACATGAGACAGGTTTCGAGAATTAGGACATATCCTCTTGATGAGTGGAACTTATGGACTTTGAGGCAGGGATCCATTTTACTTGACATTAATTTTAGTGTTCTGTGAACCATCTATTTTGGGAAGCCAAGTTGTAGTGACAAACAATCCACTGGACATGATGCAAAACAACTTGCTTCTATTTGAAGTCTTCTTGGGTTTGATGTTGTGAATTTTTAAGCTTTGATACCATTTTTTTTTATTTTTATAGGTAAATACTAGATACTCATGCACCCCAGGAAATTCAAGCCTAGGAAGCACGGATGCTTAATTTAGGGTGTCATACCTGTGTTGTACCTATGTCATACTGATGTTGTATGGTCTCATGTTATAATTTTTCAGAAA
The DNA here is from genome assembly GCA_023055345.1 of Quercus wislizeni. Taxonomy (NCBI): domain Eukaryota; kingdom Viridiplantae; phylum Streptophyta; class Magnoliopsida; order Fagales; family Fagaceae; genus Quercus; species Quercus wislizeni. Next base: position 4,058,511 of record JALGQJ010000003.1, read on the forward strand.
ATGCTTGTGTCACCGTGTTTTACCTGTATTTGTGTCATTGTCTGTGCTTCCTAGATTCAAACCCCTACCCTCACCCACTGCCCCATGCTTATTGGGGGTGGAAGTGTGCCATTTAGCCCGAAGGCCTGATACCATTTATTTATCATTTTGTTTATTTTTTTGGTTATTCATTTGGTTTCATTCAACCGTGGAGATTAACTGATTAAATGATTGGTAGATAACCAATTGTGTTGTGGTTTCCTAACTAGATTACAGATATGTGTGAGTTTTAGTGTGTCCATTGACTGACTGGTAGACAAGATGTTGGATGGTTTTTGATATTGAATTCTGCAATCATAACTTGTGGTTTCATTTTTTATTTTTATTTTTTACTCTTGCAGTGAGAACACAAAAAATGTGCTGATTGCAGCTTCATTTATACACTTGAAGCATAAAGAACATGCAAAGTATACCTCAGAGCTTACTACTGTGAATCCTCGAATTTTGCTCTCTGGTCCTGCAGGTTTGTGCGTATTTTTTTTTATAACCAATTTTAATCTCTAGGGTGTAGGGTTTGAGATATATCAATAGATGTTGGGGCTAGATTGGTGGTTTACATTCCAGAAAATTGAACTGCAATTTTTTGTTTTGTTTTTGAACCTCTTTACAGGGTCGGAGATATATCAGGAGATGTTGGCAAAGGCACTTGCTAATTACTTTGGGGCTAAGTTGCTCATATTTGATAGCCATTCATTGTTGGGTGTAAGATAAAATTACTTTCTTGACTCTGATATTAGAATTACAGTTATACCTATTTTCTATTTGATATTTCTGGAATTAAGCTCTTTTGTTTCCTTACTTGCTGTTTTTATGATACCCAGTGACTAAATTGATCATTCACGCATGGTACAATGATTTGCTGCAATTTTATTTAGTTTTTGTATTCATTATCTGATTTCTCTTTTGATGTTTTGTTTGTTTATTTACCAGAGATGATCAGGCTAATTGATTGGAATATTAATAACAAACATGTAGGGGTTATCTTCAAAGGAAGCAGAGCTGCTGAAAGATGGAAATAATGCAGAGAAATCTTGCAACTGTGGCAAACAAAATCCTTTACCCATGGACTTGGCTGTGAGCATGGATCCGTCAGCAGGTGAAGCAGATATTCCCGGCTCTTCAAATGCACCTTCTCCTTCTGGCTTGGAATCTCAGCCTAAGATGGAGACTGACGCTGCACCCTCTTCTTCTGGGGCATCTAAGAATGACTTGTTTAAACTAGGTATACTCTTTGCATTATATTTAGAAATGGCCTTTGCATGTGGATTTCCAGTTTTCCATACTTTTTGGATGTTTGGATTTCCTTTTGTTTCCTCTGGATTCATTTCTACAAATATGATATGTGCAGGTGATAGAGTAAAATTTAATGGTTCAGTTTCTGGTGGCACGTATATAGCAGCATCTTCTTCACGGTAAATCTTTATGAATAATTGCCTGTGCTATATTATCATCTTTTCTGGATGCTTCAGTTTCAGATACTCTTTTCCCATTTGATTGTTTTTGTAATTCACTTGTATTCTTCTGAGCGAATTAATGCTTAGGCTCTCTTTCTATTTAGACTTAATATTATATGGCCTTTTTTCGTGTTTATTTTTGTGCAACATGAACTTTTAAGGTGGTTCTGCTGTAACACATGCTTTGTGAACTTAACGTGTAGGGGGCCGTCTAGTGGAGCCCGTGGAAAGGTGGTATTAGTTTTTGAGGAGAATCCATGGTCAAAAGTTGGGGTTAGGTTTGATAAACCTATACCAGATGGGGTTGATCTTGGAGGTCGGTGTGAGGCAGGTTACGGATTCTTCTGCAATGGTAAATTTTACTGTCACACTATTTTCACAAGCTTAGACCTCATAAGATGTCTTATTATTTTCATTATTTTCTATTGTTATATGTTGAATCTCTCTCTCTCTCTCTCTAGTTTCTGATCTTCGTTCGGATGGCCCGAGTGTAGAAGAATTGGACAAGTTGCTTATTAACACTTTGTTTGAGGTAGATTTTCTTCCATGTTCTAAACAATTGATTCCATTTAGATTTTCATGAGGTTTTTTAATATAATTTTCTTACTTATCAAAAAAAAAAAAACATCTTATTGCCAGGTTGTATTAAGTGAGAGCAGAAGCTTGCCTTTCATTCTGTTTATGAAAGATGCTGAGAAATCCATTGTAGGAAATGAAGTTTCAACATTCAGAAGCAAACTTGACAAGCTTCCTGATAATGTGGTTGTAATTGGTTCACACACTCATACTGACAATCGCAAGGAGAAGGTAATGTTTGCATTGTTACAAATTTATCAATCATGCTGGGGATTTCATTTTCCCTTCAATTATATAGTCTGATATGCTTGTATAATTAAATGCAATGTGAGATGAGGTACAGCTTGAGTCTAAATTTCATCCTTCCTCAACTTTAAAATAGAAATGATGAATAAAGATTACAATGGCTTTTACGACATGTATTGAACATAATGCGTGTCTATATTCTTACATTTTTTTTTGAGGAACTGTCTATATTCTTACATACACACATCATTTGTCTTTGTTGAATATGACATAAATTTGGCCTTTATTATCACAATTTTCTGTCACTTGTATGATACATTATGTAGATCATGCTGTTTGAAGTGACTTATATACCTGTTTTACATTTCCACACCTAGTTGCTGCAGTTCTAAATATTTTTCTTATTTTTTTGTGCACTTGTTACGAGGGTTTTTTTAATTTTAATTTTAATTATTTTATTTTATATAATTATTATTACTTTTAACAATTACTAAATCAGGAACTTATGTCGATATGAAAATTAGGTACTAGGTTAAAAAAGTAGTAATGCTGACCATCATTCATTGATGCTAGGAGGATATCAGTAGCATAGGTGTTAACACTAAAGAAAAGGTTTTACGATGCCACCTAGTCTATTTGGAATGCCTGGAGTAAGGACCAACTGCCTTGGTCTGGGAATGGGTTCAGGAGGATTCTGCCTACCAAGGCCTAGGAGTATGCCAATCTGAGAGAGTTGAAAATCTGACTTGCTTGGAGAACTACTCGGCACATTCTAATCCGATATTTTTTGCTGCTTACTGTGATGGTGTAAACCTACCATCTAAGCAGCATTCCTTTATACCTCTTATTGTGCTGCTTAAGACAGCAATGTACTATCCTGGGTAGCATTAGGTGTGGTGAGTTAATTGTTATTTCAGATGAGTAGAGAAAGCTAAAGAAGCATGATAAAGAGGTCATTGCAGTCAAGTAGAGTGACACCTTGGATTTGTAGGGGAGCCAATGAATTTTGCTTGTATGTTGCATTTTAAGTATTTCTTATGGCTTCCTCATGTAGATCTGTTTTCTTCTTACCATATATATTTTTTCTTGCAGTCACATCCTGGTGGTCTTCTTTTCACAAAATTTGGCAGCAATCAAACTGCTCTTCTTGACTTGGCTTTCCCGGTAATGCTTAGTCTCTAGATAGTTCATGGGTTTCAATTTTCCCTTGAAGTTGTGCAGGTTTTGGTTGATGTTTTCCTATTGTGAATGTGGGTTGTTCTTTCTGAAGCAATGTGCCTTATAATGGTACTGCTTCCTGGATGTTCAGTTTCAATAAATTTTTCTAGGATTCTGAAGATTTTTTGGTTAAAAAATCTTCCTGCTTGTATTATCAGTTTTTTCTGGGTCTTTTTTTGGGTGCATAATCCTTTATGGAGGCATTTCCAATTTTCCATAAATTTTATTCTGATTTTGATGTTCGTAATTGTTTGACATATCATCATTGTTCTTTGTTTGCCTTTTGCCACTACATCTGTCTAATATATGTGAAAGACATAAATATTTGTTGCTTTGGACAAAAAGAAACTTAAAGTTGAGGATATTTACTTTACTAAGTTAGGAGTTTGAAATGTATGTGTTATTATAATCAGCGATGTTGAACAGTAATTTCCTGAACCTTCTATTGTTCAAAGTAAGAATGACTAAAATGTTGTATGAAAGAATACATGTAGATTATTAGGGTGGGTAATTTGCTGGTGATACTCAGTTTGTGATTGGGGATGGCCAAAGAGTGATGAAATATGTTGTGGGAACCAATCGTTGAAAGAGCTGCATTTGGAATTATATGCACTTGCTGTTGAGAAGGAAGCCTTGATGAATTCTTACTTGGACAATTAGAATGTTTGGGGGGGGGGGGGGCATTTTCCCCTTGGAATATCAGGTTTATTTGTGCTTTTAATGATTGGGAGTTTGAATCAGTAGACTCTATGTTTAATGTTCTACGCATTTCCAGGGGGAATGCCCTGATTAGGTGGAAGGTGATTAGTTAGCAATAGTAAGTATGATGTCCATTCTTATTAAGAGGTTTTGAGATGTTCAAATGATGTCTTTCCTTTAGAAGTGCCTTTGGTGCAGTAGGCTCCAAGAAGAGGCACATTTTTTGTATGGATGACAGTATGCAGGAAAATTTTAACAACTTATAACCTTAGTAGGATAGGTGTATCTTTGGTAGACTGTGCTGTATGTGTAGAAGCTGTGGTGAAACTGTGGATAATCTTTTCATGCATTGTGATGTGGCCTGTGAGCTATAATCTTTTATATTTTCACCGTTTGGGGTCCATCAGTAGTCCCCAAGAGCGTTATGGATTTACTTTTTGGATAGAAGAACTGGTTTGGTAAACAAAGGAACTTTTTATTTATTAATTATAGCCCTTTTATGTCTATTGTGAGTATTGTTGAGTGAGAGGAACAATCACACCTTTTCGTTCTATGCTTTCTATCTTTTTTCCTTGGCTTTATTCCCCTTATTTTTCTTATGATGATATGCCTACTTCATTATACTCTAATTTTGACTGGAGGTACAAAAGCTATATTTTATTACAAATATTGAACAATCTTTTGATAACTGAAGTGCAATTCTGAAGTAGGAGGGAAGACATAAGGGCACTGTTATCTTGTTATGGGTCATCTTGGGAATTGACTTCAAATTTTATATGGGACTCATGTCCACAATTAGTTTTATTGAGTTTTTGCAGGTCTAGGCTATTACTGGTTTATGATTTATCATGGGAGAGTGGTTGGAAAGTTGGATTTCTTTCACACTAGTTATTAGTTTATATGTATAAATGTCTTTGCATAAAACCTGTCATTATATGTTATGAAAAATGTCTATGCTCTCTCTTGCACATACACAAGCTTAATTTTTATGGGCTTGTGCAGATTGCTGAATGGAAATTGGGAAAATGTGCTCTTTCTGACAGAAATTGTTAATGTTGCTGCCTTTTTATTTTCTCAGGATAGTTTTGGAAGATTGCATGACAGGGGTAAGGAGGTCCCAAAGACGACAAAACATCTGACTAAGCTTTTTCCCAACAAAGTAACCATTCACATGCCACAGGTCTGTTGTAGTGGATTCCTTACCATCAGTTACTTGGCTTTGCTTACCCAACATATTATGGAGGCTTATTAATTCATTGCAGGATGAAGCACTTCTTGCATCATGGAAGCACCAATTGGATCGAGATTCTGAAACCCTTAAAATGAAAGGAAATCTGAATCACCTGCGCACTGTGAGCAATTTTGCCTTTCTTAAATATTAAATCATAAGCATTATTGTTGCTTTTAACACAAATTATACTATTACTTGATAGATTGGTGCTTTAGTTATTTAACATTATAGATAAAGTCTGCAAAAGTTTAAATTTGAAAACCTTTTGTGGTGTTAGTACCTGTGTAGTTTCATATTTTTCTAAATTGAACGTTGTGAGTATGTTAGCGTTTTTTCAAAATATTTTTCATATTTTGAATGTATGTATGTTAACATGCAGTGTTTTGCAAATGATACTTGTAGTTACTGTTCATTATTTGTAGGTTCTTGGTCGGAGTGGGATGGAATGTGAAGGACTTGAGACATTATGCATTAAGGACCAAACACTTACAAATGAAAGTATGTTGTATTCTTCTATATCAAGACATGATGATTTGCCAGTTTTATTATCATTATTATTATTATTTAAAAATTCTATTATATTTTGTTATGTATTGCAGGTGCAGAGAAGGTAGTTGGGTGGGCTTTAAGCCATCATCTTATGCAGAATCCTGAAGCTGATCCTGATGCAAGGCTTGTATTGTCTAGTGAGAGGTAATTGATAGTTTGTTTGCTGCCATCATTTTAAATAGTGGACGGCTGAAATATTAGTTATTGGATGGAAATTACACAGTTGTAATGCCATATTGCAATTCTGGCAGCATCCAGTACGGCATTAGAATCTTGCAGGCTGTCCAGAATGAATCTAAGAGCTTGAAGAAGTCACTTAAGGTGCTTATTACACTTTTCTGCAAGGAGATATTACTTTGACTAGTTTTCTTTAGTACATCTATTATTTAATGATCATCAAACTGATTGTTTTGGCTGAAATCAGGATGTTGTAACAGAAAATGAATTTGAGAAAAGGCTTCTAGCTGATGTTATTCCACCCAATGACATTGGAGTTACTTTTGATGATATTGGAGCTCTTGAAAATGTCAAGGATACATTGAAGGAGTTGGTGATGCTTCCGTTACAAAGGCCTGAACTTTTTTGCAAGGGACAATTAACTAAGGTTTAATCTCTTAGTTCAAAGAAAATGTGCTTCTTCATTTAAAGATTGATTTGTTACAATTTATTTATCTTTCATAACTCTATATTGTGTGTGTTTTATATTAAGGGAAACCTTTTCCTTTTACTCTTAGGATGTTGGTTCCATCATAAACGAGTTAAATGGACACCTTATTCATTTTCACCTTTTGTTTTTGGTATTCTTAATTTAAATAATTTAACCAAAATTATCAAATATAAATTGTTTTAAAAGCTGATGTCTTCTACTCCTAAATTTGCCACATTGTGATTGCCCAAGTTTTGGTAACATTTTTTTTTGATAGGTAATAGAACTTTTATTGAAAAAACGAACATCGTGTCTTCTGTGCGAAAATAATATATGCTTGATCTATTATTTATGAGAAAAAAAAGACAAGTACAAGTTGTTTTCCTTAATAAATTTGCTATAAGCAATATTCTGTGGACAATTGGTAATTTAACATGGTATCGGAGTAGGAGGTCTTGAGTTTGATCCTCATCTCCTCCACTCTACCTCCCATTTAAAATCTCATGTGTTTGACATCACCTATTAAAAGGGAATTGGAGCCCACATGTGAGGGGAGTGTTAGAAGTATGTGGTTAAATGATTAAATTAACCATATCCTAATTGCTTTAGATTTTAGGAGAATTGGTAATTTAACACTTCTTTAAGATTTGACGCACACATACTGGTGCAACACCACACTTGTATAAATATATGGTATTGAACTTGTTTTGTTATGAATGTCTAGAAGATTTATCTCACTGTACATCTTTTGTTTCCAGCCCTGCAAGGGAATACTATTATTTGGCCCCCCTGGAACTGGTAAGACTATGCTTGCGAAGGCTGTGGCTACTGAAGCTGGTGCAAACTTCATCAACATTTCCATGTCAAGCATCACGTCTAAGGTTAACAATTATAATTTCCTCGTCGATCATGACACATCTCTTTAATGACTTCATTTCATAACTTTAGACTCACAATCTTGTCCTTACTGCAGTGGTTTGGTGAGGGTGAGAAGTACGTAAAAGCTGTTTTCTCACTAGCAAGTAAAATTGCGCCTAGTGTGGTATTTGTTGACGAAGTAAGCTCTTTGCCTTTTTATACCCTTGCATGTTGAATGGTAGTTTTGTTGTATTTGAAGTAAGCATTTTATACACTTTCATGTTGAATATCCTCAATTTTTGTTTTTTCACTTGGTCTTTTTATAGGTTGACAGCATGTTGGGCCGGAGGGAAAATCCAGGGGAGCATGAGGCCATGCGGAAAATGAAAAATGAGTTTATGGTGAACTGGGATGGCTTACGGACAAAAGATACAGAACGGGTTCTTGTACTTGCAGCCACAAATAGACCTTTTGACCTTGATGAGGCAGTCATTCGAAGGCTTCCGCGTAGGTAAAGCATCATTTCAAACTGGACCCAAAAGTCTCATGCATGTGTATATAAGAAACTCACTACTGTGCTTACATGCATACACATTTCTTGTGCTAGGTTATGTCATTTCAACATTCTGGTAACTTTGGGCATGTTTTCTTCCACAGATTGATGGTAAATTTGCCAGACGCTCCAAATAGGGCGAAGATACTAAAAGTTATACTGGCAAAAGAGGACTTGTCTCCCAGTTTTGATTTTGATTCAGTTGCAAGTATGACAGATGGATACTCTGGAAGTGACCTGAAGGTGTATTTTTGTTACTAGTTTCTTTGGTAGTTGATGGTTTTATTATTATTTAATAAGTGGAGTGACTTTGATATATTTGCTCTGTCATCTTGCAGAATCTATGTGTAACTGCTGCACACCGTCCGATTAAAGAGATATTGGAAAAGGAAAAAAAGGTTTGTTTCTTCCATCCAATCAACGGACAGTTATGAAATTTATTCTTGCTCAACAGTGTTCTCATCACGGTCACTTTTGATGTTTATAAAATTATTTGGGGTTGGTAGCACCAAATCTTTTACTGTCAATCCAGTTTACTAATATCATGAGATTGCTGATCAAAATGCCAATGCAACCCATTGTTTTTGGATACAAAATCTTTGCACTTGCTCTGGAATGAGAGCTTAAAAATTAGTACATACGAAATGTCCAGTAGTGTGCTCCTTTCTGGCATATTTGGTTTTGAACCCATTGTATACATCAACCTTTTCTTGCCAATGAGCTCAATTTCAAATAGAACAATCTCCCCTCTTAAGAATGGTGTGAGATTGTGGTATTGTGTTCAACACGTACTGGCTTCACTTTTTTAACTTTCCTGTTCCCTTAGATTGTGGTATTAAATAAAACTTAGAATTGAGGTTAAGTAAAGCATGGAAGTGAAAAACTGAAGAGCATGTACCTGTTCCCATAGATTCATACAGGTGCTCTTTGTCTAGATGCAAAGCTTTTCTGATCTAATATGTTAACTTACAGGATCGCGAAGCAGCTTTAGCAGAAGGTAGATCTGCTCCAGCTTTGAGTGGCAGTGCTGATATACGGCCTTTAAACATGGATGACTTTAAATATGCTCATGAACGGGTAAAGCGAATCTTAAATATCAATTAATACAATATTTTCCTTTGCTTGTTTTAATTGCCTTTTTTTTTTATATGTACTGTGCTTTTTATGTGGATATAGGTATGTGCAAGTGTCTCTTCCGAGTCTGTGAACATGACTGAGCTTTTACAATGGAATGAACTCTATGGTGAAGGGGGTTCTAGAAGAAAAAAGGCTCTCAGCTACTTCATGTGAATGCTATCCTGTACAAATAGTTCTTTTCTCCTTATAATTCTCTGCTCTTGGTTCTAAGGCTGTGCTTTAGGTGAATTTTGCTGCTCCTATAGGGTTTGCTAGGGAGCCATTTTGTCTGTAAAATGAAGTATAGGTTCTTAAATAATTTATTCCCGAGTTAGATTTGTGATGGTGGAAATAAAGTGAGTGAGAGCCTTTTCAAAGTCTTGGCATGGCTCCACTGCTTTTGTTTTGTTCCCCATCTCCTTTCTATCAACATAAAGATCCTGTCTTTTTAAATTTAGAAAAAGAAAGAGGACCCTGTGCATATATTTGTAGTCATTCTTTATGGGGTTTGTTCGAATTGAACAATAAGCAATGATGCTTACACCATATGATACTATGAATTGGCTTTATGAATATGTTATGTAAATGCATGCAGAGCCTGTTTAAATACCTTGTCTCATTATATCATGAATTATGATTTCTTTAACATAAGAAAATTGAATGGTTGGTTCATCGATTCGTGCTAAGCAAGAACATTGTGGTCTTTATAATGTCAGTGGCGTTAATCTCTCACTTAAAAAGTGTTGCTGAGTGTCAAATCTTTGTATAGGGATTTTTACAATGAAATGGTTTTTCTTTGGTGTCGAAGATCATTGAGTGAAACTTGCCGTGCATAGCAAAGTGGAATGAACTGAGTGTCTCAATAAAACAAAATGGCGCTTTGGCCCTAAAGCAACATAAACACATCCATTTTGCTGTATGTAAAATGTTTTTAGATGTACAATATTTTACATTGAAAACATTTTTATTTTATGGCGTTTGATTGTGTACTTGAAATTGCTGTGGAAATCAGTTTTTATTATTTGTGTTGCTGTAAAATGAAAAAATTTCCTAGTTCTCAAAACCCACCAAATGCAAGTGCAGATTCACAAGCCAACAAGCACCCAAAACACAACCATCAATTACCCAAAAATCTAGATCAAAAAGCCCAAAAAAACCCACGAATCCTGATTGGAAAGATCTGAAACCCAAAAGGAAAACCCATGATCCCAGAGCTTGATCTAAAAATCTAACCCAGCAAACCCAGTGACGATGAGATTGGAGCAGCAGCGGCCAAAAACCCAAGAACGCTGCTCGATGGTAGGTTCCCAAGGGATTGTGTGAGAGAGAAGAGAAGAGAGAGGATAGGGGTTTGTGTGAGAAAGAGACAGTGATGAAGGTTGGTGGCGTTGGTGCGAGATGGTTGAGATTGTGAAAGAGTTAAAGAGGGTTGTGGCCTTGTGGTTGAGACCTGAGAGAGCAATTCGAATGTAAAATATTTTACATGTTTTTGCCTTTGATTTTACAATTGTTTGAAAACATTTTACGGTTGACCAACTATTTTACAACAAATCAAACGGTATAAAATGTGGAGCGTTAGAATCAACTCAATGGTGAAACAAATATGAAAATATGATGAATTGTTACACATGCCTCTCCATGAGATTTGTGATTTACTCATATTCCTTAAAGAAATTAGAGTATAAAGAAATGAGATATTATTAACTCATGTGCCTTAAAGAAATCAGAGTAGAAAGAAACGAATCATATGAATTAAACTCACTTAAATCATAGTTTTTTATGAGATTTATATTCAACTTATAAGCGTGACATTAAAATGAAACAAATCATATACATTCTTAAATTGTAACTTTCGTTAAGATTTATGATCAAATAAAATTTAGAACGAAACACTTCATAATTTCCAGTTTTTCAAGTTCTTAACATTAATGTACAAAATTTTTCTATATGAATAGGTTTTTTATTTTTATAATTTTTGAGAAGCAAATGATATTGAATAGGTAAATCATTCAAACAAGATTAGACATTACTATTACATAGTCATATATATATATATATATATATATATATATATATATATGCAGAAATCTCATGTAGGGAAGTATAAGATTCTATCAAGTGGCACATTGTATGACATCATTCTCATTTAGGTTTTCATCTCATTTAAATTTAGCATTTATATCAAACTATTAAGTAATGACAAATGCATTTATTTCAATATATTAATAAAATTCAAAGAATTTGTATACATTTATAACTTTACATGTTTTGAATTAATACAGATGGATTTAAAAAGTCATGGAAAATGTAGAAATAAAATTCAAAGAATTTGTATACATTTATAACTTTACATGCTTTGAACTGATATTGATGGATCTAAAAAATCATGGGAAATGTAGGAATCAAAAAAACTTTTCGATTTTCTGCATAAGACTAACTTCAATGTAGAATTGCAAGAGTTGAATTTAATGAATTGGGCAAATATTATGTCTCCATATTTGTCCAATATAAATCCCCATTTCCATGGGACTTAAAAATTAAACTTCCATAATTTTCTCACAATGTTTTTGTTTTTCTTTATGAGAGGTATGTTAATTTTCAAAATATTATATTCGTTTTAAATATATATATATTTTAGATTTTATATATACTGTTTTACTTATGTAGCATTGTAATTTATTTAGGATTTTTTTTTTTTTCATATTATGTACCAATTTATATTTTTGGTTTTCTGTATGATGCATATACTTGGTAAGGATTTATTTTTTACTACTTTTAATTCAATTAAAATTTGGAAGTTAAATTGTGATATTATTACATCACTATGATATTATTATTTTTTTTATTGTTGTATCATGAAATTCTAGAAGTTTTAATAGCTAATTGATATATAAAACATAAATAATACAAGAAAAACACCTAGGAATCAATAGGTTTGTAGGTGATAATTTCACTATGATCTAATGACATTTCTTAGTTGTATGAATTAGAGGAAATTTTCCCCTAATGTATTTAGTTTGAATTTATTTATAATAGAAAACCTCATAGATTAAGTATAACTAACAATTATAGTATTTATGATATCAATGAGTAATAAATAATTTCTTACAAAATTTATCAAATGGAAGATATCGGCTAGTTGGGTATAATTTGGAGGAATTTTTAAGTTTAGGGATATGGCTTCTTTTTTTTTGGTTCCCCTTCCCAATTAAATCTAGACCGTCCAAACAAATGAATCTACGTCATATTCTCGTGGGTCCCATGATATACACGGTTTGGATGCGATTTTCCAACGTTTTGTTTTGTTTTTTTGCAAAATAGTAATGCAAGTAGTTCTCACTTCTCACACACTTACTTCTATATTTCTTCGTCTCCAATTAAAACATTTTGTATTGTATAATTCTCAGTTTCATTAGTCTTCGAGAGAAACCCAATTTTCTCACGGTTTTTTCTCACCAACCAAACACAAACAAAAACAAAGAAACCAAAAAAGAAGAAGCCAAACCGGGATCCGAAATGGCGGATCCGATTCCGGCACAAGCGCCACCGAGATCCGCGACGGACTTCTTCTCGGACCCGCTGGACTCTCACCCGCTATGGTTCAAGCCCTCGCTCTTCCTCTCCCCGAACTTCGACTCCGAATCCTACATTTCGGAGCTCCGCACCTTCGTCCCCTTCGACACGCTCCGATCCGAGCTCGAGTCGCACCGCGCCGCGCTCAACCACGAGCTCATCGACCTCATCAACCGCGACTACGCCGACTTCGTCAACCTCAGCACCAAGCTTGTCGACGTCGACGCCTCCGTCGTGCGAATGCGCGCTCCGCTCCTCGAGCTCCGCGAAAAGATCGAGCAGTACCGTGCCTCCGTCGATCGCTCGCTTGTTGCTCTCAAGAACGGGTTGAAGCAGAGATCTGAAGCCGCGTCGGCGAAAGAGACCCTGCAGATTTTGCTCGATACCTTTCACGTTGTATCGAAGGTATGTATATACATCTCAGTCTGTGTGTGTGAGTGATTTAGTGTTTATTTGGATCGTATTTGTGAGAAATTGTCGTGAGATTTAGTTTTCAGATTTATACGTGTAAAATGCAGTGATTTAGGGTTAATATTTGCGAATTTTTGATTCAATTTCATTCTGTGAGTGATTAGTCTATTAATGTATTTGTATCTGGATTTATGATTACCTAGATCACACATTAATTTGGTTCAATTGAAGCTTCATTGTGTAAAATTTTCAATTTTCAATGGAGTTGAATCTTCTTTTATAGTCTTATTTGGATTTAAGTTGGCTGAAGAATATTAAGTTTGAGCTTTGTGTGTGTTTTAATTGCATTGGGAAGGTTTAGATGTGATTGTTGCAGATCAAGGTTTGTCCTGAGTTTAGTGTGAACGAGTTTTAGTAATTTGGATATGATGTTGTCTAATAAGTGCAGGTCGAAAAACTAATAAAGGAACTACCAAGTGTGCCTGCTGATTGGTCAAATGGGGATGTAAATGTGGCAGAGCGGAATTCTATGAGCAATGGGATTTCTGCACAGCATGTTGAGAATGGGATGAATTTGAGAGAGACTCAGAGTATGCTTTTGGAGAGAATTGCCAGTGAGATGAATCGGCTGAAGTTCTATATTGCTCACGCACAGGTCTATTTTCTGCTCTCCCTCACATTTAGATTTATTTTTGGTTACATATACATTTAAACATGAAAGAGAAAATTAGAATTAAGGTTGTGTCTTTTTATGAAGGAATCTTGGGGAAAGATGATGAGCCATTAAGACAACTAAGATTTACATGCCGGACCATGTATATAACCTTAAATGGAAATAAAATTGTAAAAAATATATTGTTGTGTTAAATACTCCAGCTTGATTATTATTGTCTCATCAACTAGCTTTTATGACATTTATCTTGCGTTGTTGGTGCATACTTACCATTTCTTAGCTAAAACTAGAAAAGTATTGAAGAACTTAGGCTCCTTTTATTTCTTAGAAAGACTGATGGTTACGAAAGGAATATGGTAGAAATCTTACTGTTTCTTGAGCATTTTACATGTTTTTACTTTTCAACAAGCAAAGGAGGATAGTGGGTTATGTCTACTGTCTGTGAGAGAGACCAGAGAGGAAGAGATAGGGAGGTGGGGGAAGAGGAGACTAGTGTGTGCGAGAGAGGGACCCAGGAGTTGGAAAAGGGGGGGTGGGGGGAGCTTAGTGTGTTTGTGTACACGTGTGCAGGCAGGCAGGCAGGAGGAGTGGAGTGAGGGTTTTCAGTTGAGGGGCTAACGTATATATTAATCTACTTACATTGATTTAAGATGGCCAAGAAGTTGAGAAGTTGATAATTAGGGGTAGGTTCGATTCCCCATGTCTCCAATAGTTGACTAATTTACCTATTAATCATTGTCTGTTAAGGTGCAGCCTAGTGGTTGGAAGCTTGAGTAGAGTTTTAGACGCAAACATCCTGGGTTTGATCCCAACTAGGAGTTCCCCCAGACTACTTTATACACATTTCTGGCGGGTGGGTTCGTGTATCCGTGGTTTACTCCCTAGGGATGTGTCCAAATGGCCTTGCCTTGGGAGGTTCCACGTCATCATAAAAAGAAAAAAAGAAAAAGAAAAAAATTGTATAATTAGTTGAAACATTATGAGTTCAAAAAGCTTACAAAGATTTCCATTTAAGGTGGAATATGTATGTGTTTTTCAAGATTCTAGGAACGCTCAAGGAAGTATACAAGCTATGTGAAGCGTGTGAGCCAAGAAGGGTTGGTGTCTATGGTGTTTGTGTATCTTGTGTTTTTGTGTTTGTGGGGTTTGTGTATTGTTGTGTGGTGTAAGATTGAAGAAAAAGGTCAAGAGAGCGTGTTGTCATTAGACTTATGACCAAAAGGGTTGAATGATAACTCAGTATTTATGTATTTTACATTTTTAAATTGTATCCTTACTCTTATCGCCTCTTATTGATAAAGATGTACATACTTAACAGAGAGAAAAAAGGGGGGGGGTGTGTGGGGATTCAAAGTGCTATTTTGTTAGATGCTAGATGTGCTGTTGGGATGCAAATGCTGGTTACAGCCTCAGCCTCTTTAAAAGGGATTGCATAGAATGAATTTCAGTTTTCTTGTAGGGGTTAAATTGTAAAATTGGGCTGACATTTGAATAGACGTGCCGACTATTTTTTTTTTTAAAATGTGAGATACTCGCTGTATCTAAATTCCCTTTTCTGCTACCATCCAATTGCATGTTTCTAATTGCAACTATAACATAAAAAGGAAAAAGCAAAATCCACTTACCTACATAATATAGTGAAACAGGACTGAGCTTGCAATTGCTCTATTGGGAACTCGTACATTCTGTGCTCATTTCGTTTCTATATTATGCCAGTACAGAACCTGCCTTTCATTGAAAACATGGAGAAGAGGATTCAGAGTGCTAGCCTATTATTAGATGCAAGCTTGGGACATTGTTTCACAGATGGGCTTGAGCACCGGGATGCAAATGCAATTTACAATTGTTTACGTGCTTATGCTGCTATTGATAACACTACGAGTGCAGAAGAAATTTTTCGTACAACTATTGTGGCTCCATTGATACAGAAAATTATTCCGCATGGGGCGTCAACGGTTGTTGCAGGGTCATCAATAGATGAACTCAAGAATGATTATCAGCAAATTAAACAATGTGTTGAGAAAGACTGTAAATTCTTACTGGAAATTTCTTCTGCAGGTATTGCCCTCTGCCTTCAGTGTATATATTGTATGCTCAACAACTAAGAAAGCTTATAGATGTTAGGCTGGCTACGAAAATTCATCATCTGATGCTATTTAGACCTTAAGCTCTATCTCATTGGAAGTTCCATATCACAACCTCAATCTATGTTCCTCTGGTCTCTCTCCTTGACATCACCAACTGGTGCAGTCATTGGTCTTAAATTTACAAAATAAAGAATTTTTTTTTTTTAATAATAAAAACCATCGTTTTTTTCCAAAAGCCATCTTTACTGGATAATAAATCCACTAACCTCTTTGAGAGGACAATCTCCACACAGTTGCAATCTCTGTATAATAGATTTAATATGAAAAAAAGTGTCATCTTATAGCATGTTAACTAACTGGTTCTTTCTGTGCGTATGGATTTATGACTTATTGGTTATGAATGCTATTGACTGTTGTCATGCTTGTTGGGCTTTTCAGAAAACTCTGGTTTGCATGTGTTTGACTTCTTGGCCAATTCCATTTTAAAAGAGGTTCTCTCTGCACTCCAAAAGGGAAAACCAGGTGTTTTTTCTCCGGGAAGACCTCCAGAATTCTTGAAAAATTACAAATCAAGCCTAGATTTCTTGGCTCATCTAGAGGGTACTGATCAGCTCTCTCTCTCCCCCCTCTTCCTATTCTTTCTTTTAATTGTGCCCTTAAGATTGTAAAAACTTGACAAAATTATTATGCAATCTATTAAGACATTTGTCAGGTGATCGTTTAAGACTGTAATGTTACATGTATTATGCATATAAGAGCATTTATTGTTCATTGTAGTTATAACATCAAATTGTCATGCAAGGCTACTGTCCATCCAGATCTGCTGTTGCTAAATTTCGAGCAGAAGCTGTATATGTTGAGTTCATGAGGCAATGGAGTGTTGGGGCTTATTACTCTTTGAGGTACTCGCTGTAACTTTATTATGGTTTCTATTGTTATTAAATTGGTTAAGTATTATTTAATGGTGCGGGCTGCTTATATAACTACAATTACCTCAGACTCCAGGAAATAGCAGGGGATTTAAATTCTGCACTTACGACCACTAGTCTTGTCCCTATTCAGAATATAAATTCTGGTCAAAGAAATTCTCGTGAATTGACTTTGAAACAAAGTGTTACTCTCCTGGAGAGCCTGAGATCCTGCTGGAGAGAAGATGTTCTTGTCCTCTCTCATGCTGACAGGTTTCTTAAATTATCTTTGCAGCTTCTTTCAAGGTCAGTTATCTTGGAACTTAAAAAGTTTCTTTGAGTCTATTCTGTTGATACATTAACAATTGACTGCCTATTTTTGAATGTATATTAGATACTCAAATTGGTTGTCATCTGGATTGGCCGCCCGGAAGAAGGGTAATGCAGTCTCCAGCTCTGGATGTGAATGGGCTGTTTCAGCTGTCCCAGAAGATTTTATTTATGTAAGTATTGTATCTTGATTTCACTACATTTATATTATTCCTTTGTTATTTTTATATAAAATCAATACATAACATGTTGGTCCATGATTTGTGGCTCTTTGTTCTCAACCACAAGGTACCATGTCATATTCCTTTGCTTTTTTTTTTAAAAAAAAAAAATTTATTTTTCATTTTTACATATATAATCAATACGTTGCATGTTGGTTCATGATTTGTGGCTCTTTGTTCTCAACCTGAAGGCACCATGTCATTTGGAGAGAGAGAGAGAGAGAGAGAGAGAGGTTCATGGACATATAGTGATTTGTTCATCAAGTGAAATTTTCTCAATAAAAAGAATAAAATATAAATTAAAATGCATGAGATGATCATGCTTTACTCGTGTATTGATAGAGGTTATTGGATTTACAGATTATTCATGATGTAAATTGCCTGGCCTCGGAGGTTTGTGGTGATTACCTGGGACAAGTACTTCAAATTCTTTCTTCATGCTCTGCTGCTGTTCTAGATTTGGTAAAACAGAGTATTTTACATGGTGGAAAGTCATTGGAGGATTTTGTGCCTCTGGTTATTAACATAATAATAGAGGCACTGGTTGAGAAGTCTGTTGAGGTAAGCTATAATTTGTCAATGATATTGTCTGAAATAACCTTGGAAGGAGTTGGTGTGCTTTTGTTTATTTGCTGCTTCAAATATTTTCTTGATTGTAATATGCAGTGATAGAACTAATCTGCTAGCTGATTGGCCCAGTGAATATCTGATGTTCTGAATTATTTTTGTTCATATATTTACTTATTTATTGTTTTATTAGTTCTGAATATTTGTTCGTTCATAAGACTTCTTTCTCAAATATAAATGTAGGACTTGAGACAGCTGAAGGGAATAACCGCAACTTATAGGATGACAAATAAACCTCTTCCTGTCAGACATTCACCCTATGTGTCAGCAGTATTGCGACCCCTGAAGGTGTGCAATTCTCTTTTGATTTATAGCTGTTGTGTTATCCTCTTATCCAAGCTAGATTTTTTCTGTGCAATGGGTTTGGGGTTTTACCCATTGTATTGCCATGTCTGATTTTTTAATTTCTGTTAAATCTTCTCTTTGATTTGTTTGTATTTGTATCAAGTGTAATGGGTTTACTACAGTAAACACCTTGTACTTTTCTACTCAATAAAACTTCTATTACCTATCCAAAAAAAAAAAAAACATTCTGTGCTATCCGATTATCTACTGGTAGATTCCTTGATTGTGTCCTAAGAAAAAGTTGTATAGAAAAGGCCATATGATTTATTACCATATGTTGTCAAAGGCGAAAGGCAACCTTAAGCTGTCAAGGCCTTGCATTGCCCAAGGTGTGTGGTGCCAAAAAGGGACTAGCTCGAGTGTAGTGAGTTGCCAAATTCTAAATGCAGTTATTATCTATATATAGGGTTTAAAAGTTAAATCATCTTCATCTAATGCATTGGAATACTATAATCCTAGAGCTTATATCATACAGGTTTTATAAATTCATCTAAGAAAGACTTTACAATAAACTTATATAAAAAAGAGATGAAAAAAGAAGATAGAATCACTATAGTGCTGAAGATTATATAATTGAAATTGAAAAAAATATGTTTCCGAATTGATGAAAAAAAAAGAACAAAAAGAGAAGGGGGAGAGAGAGTAAAAGAAAAAACTGTGTGAGGCCTTTGGATGGACCAAAGAAGACCTGTGTATGAAGTGGAAGGGGTTGGGATTCTGAGTCCAAAGCCTTATTTTGTTTTTTAAATATTTTTTTAACTTTGACTTTTGCTCAGTTAGTGATGGCCAGCTAAGCCCCACTGTCTTATCTTCTGTTTTAATTTCCTTTAGCGCCTATAAAATTTCTCCAGGTACATGCCTAGATGCTAAAAGTGAGCACATTGGGGAGCCTAATATACTGTATCTAAGTTTTCGCAATCACTTTTATCAATAATTTAAAATCTGGAATTTGGACACAAGGAAAAACTACACAACCTAAAAGAGAACAACTAAAAGTTCAGAATATGGCGTGACTTACGAAAAAAAAAAGTTCCAACAAATTTTATGAGAATGCATACAAATATTTGGGGAGGCTCTTCCCCAAGTCCTTTCTGAAAATATCCTTTTATTTATTTATTTAATTTACAGACTGGACATTAATTAGTGCTATGGCTATATTTAAAAAAGTCCATGGATGTATCACTTATGTATTTCTAGTTCTGTTGTCAGCTTCACATTTACACTAACATGGTGGATTACTTATGAGTTTTTATTTTTACATTGAACTACCAACTGCTCCCAGGTTCTTTTGGAAGGAGAGCGAGCTACAATATACTTGACAAGGGAAACTAGGAATGAACTACTGCTTGGTGCTGCAACTGAGATTACTGGTCGTTATTATGAATTAGCTGCTGATCTTGTCAGTGTGGTTAGTATCAAATTGCAATTACATCTGTAAACCTTTCGGTCTCCTAGAATTTCCCTTGCCTTGAAATATTATCCGTTTAAAATTTATGCTATCTTGACCAGGCGAGGAAAACAGAGTCTTCACTTCAGAGAATACGGCAAGGGGCTCAAAGACGAGCTGGAGCAAGCTCAGATGTGTCGGATAATAATGTGTCTGACACAGGCAAGATTTGTATGCAATTGTTCCTTGATATTCAGGTAAAAATCAACTGTATGACTGTACTTAATCTCTCTCCATTTGTGTGCATGAATCATGAGTTGTTGGGTAGCAAACCATGGACTATGTGGGATGACTTATACAAGTTTCGTTTGTAAATATTTTCACCAGGAGTATGGTCGCAACCTTGCTGCCCTAGGGGTTGAAGCAGCCACTATTCCAGCATTCTGTTCCTTGTGGCAGTGTGTAGCCCCTCCAGATAGGCAGAGCGTGATCAGCTTGTAGATTTGTGGCTTGTAGATGTAAATTTTTTTTTTCTTTCTGGTCATAATTTCATTTTAAGTTTTTTTTTTTTTTTTTTTTTGGGAACTTCATCTATTGTTTGATTTATTGTAATAATTGGTTCTTGGACATTCTTTGCAGTGTTCTTACAAATTAGAGAGGCTAAAGAACTTAAAATGGAGGCGAAAATTTTTTACTATCAACTTATAGACAAAATTACTACTCTTTTATCAGTTTTTCCCCCCTTCTAAAGTAGAGTTGTCAGCTTAATTATTAGACGCTGGACAAGTTCCAAGAGATTTGTGGCTAATGGTGTTGTTTGATTCATTATAGGATTTGAATCTCTCTCCTCGCTTAAAAGAAAAGAAAGAGTGAAAGAATATAAAATCTTGATTTGAAACTCTATTCTTGCAAGAGAAAAAAGAAGTTACTTGTACCATCATAGCGCAGTTGAGGGAGAAAGGAGATTTGGGTAGGGTTAATTACAATACTCTTAGGTTGGGCGTTACTTTTTGGTTCCAAACCCTAGATTGTATCAACTTATATTAGGGGTGCTAACAAGTTGGTTGGACCCAAGTTTGGGGTCAAATTGCCACTTGACCCAATACTTTAGGTGGGAAACTCTCCCATTTTGCTGCCAACTGATGAATCAAGTGAAATCGATTGCACTCCACTTTTGAGTAATAGTACGGTGTTATTTTTTGGAGGGGGAGGGGGTTGAATAAAGATTTTAGTTTGCTAAAAAGTTCAGAACAAAACAGAGCAACAAAAACTAGCTGTCCAAATAAGTTAGGGTTAACCTTTTAATGATGGCGTACAAAGATGGCTGGGTGTGTCATCCCCAATTAATCATTATGATACGAACACAGATGGCTCATACCTTATTGATGATGGTGGACAAAACTATGGCTCAACGGTGGAGAGAGAGACGAAGAGTTTTTTTTTTTTTTTGGGGGGGGGGGGGGGGGAAGTGTATGGCGATGGCTTTGCATGGCTATGGCCATGTATGACAAGAAACTGCATGTGGTGGTGGTTGCACGACTTAGCAGAGGGTCGGAGACACAGGAAAGAGGTGGAGAAAACTTGACAGTTTAAAACCAACAAAATTAAAGAATGAGAGACTCATGGATTGCGAATAAGATGTAACCCCCATATCCAAGAGCAGGAGAAAACTTTTTAAAACCAAAAAAATTACATAATGAGACACTCATGGGTTGGGAATAAGACGTAAATCAGGATTTTGGGATTGTTGATGTTGAACAGTCCTAACTTATATAATTAGGGTCAGCTTTAGGAGAAAATACATGGTGTTTCTGATGCATGTATCTTCCCTCTCACATGAGGGTGAACCCTACACTTGTGAGGTCCACCCTTATGTGAGAGGGAGAATACATACATCGGAAACACCATATACCACCTCCAGCCTTAGGCCTTGCCCCTTAGGCTATGACCTAGGGTGCCTAATAGTAAAAGGCCCTAAATGTGTGGAGAATAAGTGATTTAAAAAATAAAAAACATTTAAACATGTAAGTTGTATATTTTTTCCTCAACTTTTAAGAAGGCCAAAATAATTTTAGATTAATGGAAATCCGATGAAAATTAATCATCTTCAAAAGTAAGAATAATAGATTTTAAATAAAACAACTTATAATGTAGAACATTAACTAAAAATACTATTTAAGTAATATTTAAAAGGGTCCTCAAATGCACTGAGCTAGTCCTTTATATAATCTATATACTTCTCATTTTAGGGCTTCTTCCCATCATTATGTATAACTCCTTAGCATTGTTGTTCATTTTAGGGGCATTTAATGGCAGTCCTATAGGGAGGAAACGGTGGGCGTATCATGTATGATATTATCATTCATGGGGGGCTGAAACATACAGCCCTACAACAATAAAAAGGTTTTTGTTCCAAGGCAGAGACTTCTTTACCTATTTAACTGAGGAAACCATTAAGGGCTGATAGCTATATTATACAGGAGGAAAACATGAGACATACAAACCTACCTATGATTATCAGTAGTCCAAAAGAAAGTCCAATACTTTTTCATATTGAATCTTTCCTTCAAACTATATCTTCCATCACTCATCTTTCCTCATGTTTCAACCAACATAATACTACACAACCAAAACAAGATATTATCGTAAGTAAAGAATATTAGATAAATTGGAAAAAGGTAAAATAGAAAATGGCTTTCCTCATTGTTTTCCCAAAACTTATTTCCTATAGATAAGTATACCACATTTGATTTGAGTGGTATGCATATCTGATATGACAACATAACAACTTCTGCTATGCAAATAAATTACTATGAGCTTCAGTTCTTGTAAATCGTAATGGTATATTTTTCAATCCATCTTCAATGGTCAAATTAAAAATCATCAGTACCAAAGTAGCGATCGCCAAACTCTCCCATCCCTGGTATGACACGGAATTGATCGTTTAGTCCAGCATCAATCTCTGAAGTTACAATTTTCAGAAATGGAAACTGTTTGCATACACGATGTATCCCCTCAGGAGCCTGGAATTAGTGTCATAAAACAAATGCAAAATCACACATTTTAAGCATGGAAATTGAGGAAAGTTGGTTACAAAGAAAAAAAAAGAGAGACAAATATGTAATTAGCATTTAAGCTAACTCACAGAGATGAGGTTGAGGAATATAATTCGAGACTCTGGAACTCCCTTTCGTGTAAGGAGCTCAATTGCTTGGCTCGCAGAATTACCTGCAAGGTAGCAAACAAGGCTGTCTCATACTTATCCACATAAATGCATCACTCACAAGGGGAAAAGAACTAGCTTGTAGTGGTAGTGGTATGCTTTTAGTTTCCTTGGATCCATGGATGAATGTTGGTTCTTAAAATTAAGACTTAATTTTAGACAATAAACAGGTAGAATAGTTTTCTATAGATGATAAATGGAATAATATAAATGCATGTAAACAGTAACGAAGGTCACCTGTTGCAAGAACTGGATCCATGAGGAGGACATGCCGTTCTGAAATATCTTTTGGAAGCTTCTCATATATAAGCTAGATGTAAGAGGAAGGAGAGGAATTATATAGGGGGAACTCCATTTCACCTTGAAGAATAAAAACCAATACACATTTCAAATATATGTGACACCTGTTTTTTATTATCACCGGTACGATGGATGAGGATTTTTCCTATCTTGATTCCTTTGCAGCATGCACGCAATGCATTCTCCATACTTTCCCCACTAAAATATAAACAATTAAGAAAACTAGTTACAGATTGCTACTTTTATGGAATATTTGGACTGAAGAAAACATAAATTCTTGGATCAAACAAAGATATGTTCTACCCTGATCCAATATCAAAGAGCCGCAGGAAGCTCCTAAAGTTAAAAAGAATTTATATAACCAAATCTTAAAATACAAACAGAAAGAAATTCAAGATTGACACTGAATTTAATCTGTGGTTAAAAGTAAACAGCACTAGATTATAAGTGCACCTTCGAATAACAGAAACACCACATAATTTCTTGCAAAAGTCAACTCCGGTATACACTGATCCTGGAATAGGACAACATACTGTAAGTGATTTGCAGCAGAGTTTGATATGGCAGTATCAAGTACCAATCAGATAATAAGGATTGCAGTTTTTCCAGTGACATGCCCAGCTTGAGCCAGGCAGGGTGCAAACTCACGTGACTTGAATTATATACATATATACATACATACATACATACATATATATATATATATATATATATATAAATATATATTTGTTTCCATAATATGAAAATTTCGTTGTACTTTTTTTTGCTCCCCTCGCTCTCAAACACACCTGTAGGAGTGATTACTTGCTTCTCTGTAAAAGGCAAGTAGCCAAGACCATGTTCCACTACCTGAAAAATTTATGGTTTTTAGTATATGTTAGACACAAATGGATATACAAATTGAAGGTCCTCAGAATAAACAGTCTCTACATACCAGACGTATTAAACGATCTGAATAAAAAACAAAATCATGCTTTTTTATTTCCTTGTCACGAATCAGAGTGTGCATGCCTCTTATCTGTAAAACCAATCCTAACATTATATAAAACACAAAGGAAAAATATAAAGAAGCTTAATTTGAGAAAAGTAGGAAATTCAAGCACACACTATGCATGTGGACTCTATCCCAGGTAATCATTGTTCCAATCTTCCTGTCTCAGAACATTTTATATCTCTTAATGCAGCTGATTAGAATTATGATCATTAGAATTAATATTCACACATCCTAAAGTTATCAGACTACTACCCACTCAGAGGTTGCATCCAGTTTAACTCAGACCAAGGTATGACCATATTAGGTGGTTACTGCAGTGCACAGAAGACTGGCTGCTGCGTGGAGCACTCCTGATATCTTTTATGTTAATTAGTTTGTGACAAATTGTGGTTTACTGATCAAATAAAAAATTTTGTGTCAATTTGTAGTTTCAGTTTTGTTGGTTTTGTCCAGTATGAACAATGTTCTGTAAAAAATTTACCCTATTCGGTGACAGAAAGAAGAAAAGGATGATGATAAATACCTGGAATGTAGACTGAATAACATTCAAATTGGGATATATCTTGCAGAGGTTATGCTGACCAAGCTTTGTGCGGATATGTTGCACAATTAAATCAATTGCAACATGATTGTCGCCACCCCGGGGTATGATGACATCAGCATATTTCTTTGATGGAAGAATGAAACCATCAAAAGCAGGCTTGACAAACTTTGAATACTGCACAATTGATGAAACACTAAGAAACTAATTTTTCCAAGCAAATGATTGATCTCATTCAAAATCAAAATCCAAACCCAGAAGATTAAACTTAGAAAAACTTTTATCACCCACAATTGCAGAATGCAATGCCACAAGCATGATAACAGTAGCTAGATGCATCCTTGAACACTACAGCTCATTAATGAAAAATACTGTAACTAAGATTTCAGAAAACTTTTGCCACTTCTGGTCCTTCCAAAATTGTATTAAAAGCAGAATATTTTGATTCCCATAGCTCAATTCCAACCCAACAGGCAAATTATTGTTTACTCTAGTTAAACCTAAAATAAATTGAAAACATGACTGTTTGCATAGTTTGATTCCTATTACCTTGTTTTGAAGTAACTAAATTGTTACTCATATGGATATGTATATGTCATACGGTAAGCAAAATTGCAAATAGGAGAAAACTAGTTTCACAATAAGTTATATAATTGATCATTTCCCGGCCTATGCCAGTGCCAATTAGTCCTATCATAACCAATAGCCTGTGTATCCTTTTTCACATTTCTATTTTCACAGAGGAGCATGTAAAGATAAAACTTAAATAAATAAAAATAACATAAAAACTTTAGGAGATGCATTTTTCGTTTGATAATTAAAAAAAAAAAAGAAGATGCATCATCTTCAACATTCAAGCATTGTCTAAATTTATGCTGCATGATCACGACCATTTGTGCAGTTCATCGGGCTTCAAACCTTCAGAAATGCATATGATGCTGTTTCTGGATGTAAGACCTGCATGACACTTATCATACATGGCCTAACTACATTACATTCTTTTATTTATTTAAACACCTGCTCAAGCCTCTCAGATGTTTTCTCAAGAAACCATCCCAGCCCTGATATTTCTCAATACTCTCAGTTCAATATGTTGTATCAATTAATTTTATAAAAGGAAAAATGATTCTTGCCTGTTCAAGAACAGAGTGTACATCTCTACCTCTGTCAACTGTGTCACGTTTTATTCTTCGGGCAAGCCTTACATCAGCATCTAGATAACAATGTAAGGTCAGTAAGATTAGCTAATGACAGGAAAACAAATTTGCACTTTGATAGTGCTTTGAATAGAAAAGTTAACAGCACAGAACTTGTTACCAGATACCAACTAAATGGTAACAAAGTTACAAGTCCGTATAGCAATATGCTCAGTTCCAAGACAATACTTATATCATGGACACCAGGCCAGATTACCAGCAGTAAAAGCTTCAAAAGTTTAACAAGATATAAGGAAAGAAACCTGCGTCAACAAAAATCTTCATATTCATCAAGTTGCGGACACGTTGATCATGAAAAACCAATATACCTTCCAATATGATCACATCAGATGCATTGACCTGCCAAGGTATGACCAAACAAAAGAAAATGAAAGTTTCCTCAAACCTAAAATTGAGATCTCAAAAAAAAAAAAAAAAAAAGAGATTCAATTATTTCTGAATTAGTTGGCCAATAGTGCAGACCATTGAATTGATTTAAAATTTTTTTTGAATCAGTAAGAATTAAGTAATTCATTGAAAGATGAAAAAAGATATTCTCAGTATACAGGAAGTATACTGCTAAAAGGATAGCATTAGATAGAAGGAAAAAAGAACTAAGTATAGCAGGTATGCTTGCAAAATCCACAACAATATGTTTGTCACATTACATTATCAGTTCCACTTATAATTTTTTCTAACTGCATTAGCTTCTTACAAAAGCCATTGCCTCAAATATTTGAGCAAATCCTAACGAGAGTATAAACTTATATCAACTGGAACTACAATAGTTTTCATAAGACAAAAGATCTACCTGTCGAAAACGGTCAGAGAATCGCTGATGGTTCTTAAAATCATATATTGGAACTTGAACAGACTGACCAGATTTGAGCTTGCCAATACACTCTAAAAGTTGTTCTGTGTCAAATGCATCTATAAAGAAACCAGATATATTTTAATAGAATGACAAATTTGTAATTAATAGAAGGTACATTCAACAATTATTCGAAGCCTGCATTTCTCTTAATCCATGATTAACTTACCAGGGTGATCAAAATTATACTCGTGTACATGTTTTGATTCTTCCTCTGTTAAACCACGGTAGAATGAGTCCTACGAAATTCATCACAAAATTTATTAAGAAACTAAAAGAATATACTCTTTTCAAAATACTAACAAAGAGCATAATCCCATCCAAGAGGGTAAGAAGATGAAAACTTTCATAGAGCCATTAAAGCAAAATTAGGCAATTTCATGAGATTCAAAACTCTGTGACACAACACAAAATATAGCAAGATTTTACCTGCTGTTCTTATGTTACTATGATTCACTGATTTATAACATGTGGAATACATTATAGGCAATAAGATTTCAATTCTATTAACCTTCTTTGCTAAGTTACCTTCAATACAATATTCTCATCTATAAAATTCAAAAAACTCATTCCTTTATAGTGTCACTTTTTAACAAGTAACAAATACAATCTTTGAAAATTCATGAAGGTAAAACTACAAAGTGATTACTCAAGCAATGAGTAATGAATAATCAAAGGAGTTCAGAAGAAAAATACAAAATATGCACCTGATTGACTAGCACAACCCTATGATCATGGAGTTGTTGAATCATCATGTCACACACTGTAGTCTTGCCTGATGCTGTACCTCCCGAGACCCCTGAAATTTCCAGATGTATACATATTATATATATTTTCTTAGTATCACATCCATGCCTGGTGAGTCTTAAACCTACTATCTTAACCATCATGTATTATTTAAGTTGGAGCTCATTTGCAAATAAAAATTGAGAAAAAAAAATACTAAAACTACTAAAAATAAAAAAAGGGTGTCACATGAAATATAAGAACTATAATAAAATTTGTAATATCTTTAATGATAAATTATCAAAATTATAAAAATTACATTGTGTTTTCACGAAGCATAAATTGCATAATAATTGCATTAATCACTATGTAGAAAATATTAGTATCCAATAAAAAATTATAAAGTCAAAACCGGAAAACGACAAACCAAAAAAAAAAAAAAACAAGGAAGTACGTAGATTTGAGTTTGTGTTCTCCGAGGTTGTTTGGTCGGTCCTAAAACTAAACGTAAATGACAGAATAAAATTATTAGCGTTATATAGTTTTCATAGTATAATAACAATATACATATATTACCAATGACGAAGGGCTGTTTGGGAGGATTGATAGGGTCACCGGGGGATCCAGGGGAGGAGCACGAACCACGGTCGGAAGAAGGTGGTGACGTGGTGGTGGTGGGGCCGAGAATAAGGCCATCGGAAAGCAAACCGGAGAGGTGTGGACCGGAGGAGGAGGCAGTTGTCACTATTTCGTATTCCATTGCAATATTATTATTGTTATTATTATCATTCGTGTGTGGAGACGCCGTCGTTTCCTCCTCCATCTCTCTCTCTCTACGATGATGGTTGCTGCATGAGTTAGCACTATTTAGTTATAATAACAAAGATTCACACACTAATAGGGTTTGGTTGTGGACTAGCTTTTTCAGGTATTGATTCTTTCCTTTCTTAATTTGTTCCACAAAAAGATGATATTGTGATCCCCCAGCTAAATTATATGTTAATTAACCCGAATTTATTTATTTTATTGACTTAATATTTTCTTATATAAAAAAAAAAATAGACAACTTTTTTTTATACTTATGCTAATGATTGATTAATTGCAATTTTTAGCTAAAATTATATTGGGCTAGTTTGGTATTTTGAGAGTTTAAAAGAGCGTTTTTAAAAATCCAAAACTCTATCTTACAACCATAAAACTTTACAGCTTTTTTTTTACAAAGGTTCATTTTTAACTCAAAACACTGTTTTCGATTTAAGTTAATTAGGTAGATTAATTTTTAGTTATAAAAAATAAAAAAAAACTAATAATTAAATTAATAAACTTTTATTTCGAAATATATTGTGTATCTCGCAATAAATTAAATAATAAGATGAGCTTATTTACAAATGAATAAATTATTCTTTCACATTAGGTACCCATTACATGATGGTTCATGTGACGAACCATTTATCACATGATTTTATTATTTTAATTAGCTCAAAGCACACATGAATGCTCATTTAAACAAATTTTATATGTGCATGTATGCGTATATATTATATTCAAATAGAAATTATTTTGAGTATGGTTTATTTGTTAAATAAACCAATATGGATAATTTATATTTTTCAAATTGCTTCGTATTATTCATAAACAACTCGGCTTACTGCCCATGCCTACTATATTGTGATTGCCTCCCTTACCCTTACCCACTTGCTAAAGAAACAATTAATCTAGGGACAATTTTGTACAACATGATGTAATTGGCGTATCGGTAGTTGATTCATATGAAAGTGATGTTGCATAGTCACAATTTACCACCTAAAACAAATGATGAAATTGATTGTGAAAAAAAGTTACATCCTTAATTAAAAATAATAATAGTTGTATGGTTGAAATTATTCTTTCTTTCTTTGCTTTTTATTTTTTATTTTTTATTTTAGTAATAAAGTAAGAGTAAATGTTGTGTAGTAATGGAGCGTTGCTCTCTCCTCTCACACGAGGAGCGGGCCAGCGGCCATGCGAAAGGAGTGACAATACTTCCAAATTATCCAATAAATTCCCACAAAGAATATTTTAGTGCCACGACCGCGTAAGCTGCAAGCGATCGAATCACTTTCTAAGTCTATGGTTGTCAATTCATGATCATGAGGCTTAAATATATAAAAAGGAAGATCTTAGGTGTTAAACATTGATTTGTTTTCACTTTTCAGTGTGTGCCACTGAAATTCCTTAGACTTTTTAATGCTTTTAAGGGTACAAAGCTCTGTTTCATATTATGCTTCTTTTTTACACTTCCACAGGCCTCGCCTTCGCATCATTCCAAGTTGCAACTCCTTCGGAGGAGACTATGACCTCTATATTCCAATAAAAAAAAATGTAGAACTATTGCAAATTTTATTATAAAAATATTATAAATTAATGTGTTAAGAATATGAGTTGTGTTAACTTAAATAATATAATATAAATAATTGTTCGAATGATTTTTTTGTGATTATTGACACGTTAGCTTGTAACGATTATTTTGTAAAATTAATTTGTAGTATTCTTAGCATCACTCAATTCTAACTAAATTTTAAAAACATTATGAATTTTACTATATAGCCTTTACTAATGTACTTCAAACATTTATTTAATATGACACATTTTCGAAACGATTTTGTGGTTTTTTTTTTTTAATATTATTTTTATGATTAGGTCACGAGATTGATGGTGTGGCATAATTTTAGCCTTTTAGTATATATAAAAAGTGAATATTCAAAGAACTCTATATGGTAGAGCAACCTCGAAATTATAGAGGATTTCGGTCCTACTACAAAATTTGTTTCATAGAGCTTACAAACTATTGTGTCAACAATCACCAAAAAACAATTTAAACATTCATTTATTTAGTGGTTAGGATTTAGTAATCATTTTCATTGCCACTTCAGTTTGCAAGCTTTACATAGTAAAATTTGTAACAATTTTAGAAATTTCCCTTTTGAAATTTATTAATCACATTCATTGACATATCATTTTGTAAATATTATATAGGAAAATTTGTAATATTTTTAGCATTTTTTTTTCTAATAATAAGTCAAAATTATATAAGTTTAGATGCACATTAAATTTCATAATTTTTTAAAATTATTGAAGAAGTGGGTTGTGATTTTTTTTTAAAGAAAAAAGTAGGTTGTGATTGATATAGTAGGTGCTCAAGGATTGAGGATGAAGTTGGAGGGTCACAGCATTAATGTAGAAATATTGCAAGCCACGGGCCTGAGGAGGGAAGCCGCTTGAGGAGGAGAAGAAATGAATCATGGTACTCTGTGGTATTTTAAGTAGGAGATATGATCTGAAGAGAGTGGAAGTCAGTGGGCAGTAGGGAAGCTTCTGGCCTGGTGTAGCCTGTTGCATTTGCATTAAAAAGTAAACAACAACTTTATCAACCGCATTGCTGAGGAAGTAACCTGAATAGTGTAAGCCACAGCTAAGCAAACTCCTTCCACCATCTTCTTCAGATGTGAAAGGTAACAAGTGTCAAGAAAGGAGGGAGGTTAGATAGAAATGGATGGTGGAGACGTGATGGAGGTAGAAGTATATAAGAAAAGGGGAGAGCATTGGAAAGGGGGATCGAAAAAGGGGAAAAGAAATTAGAAGGAAGAACATTGAGAGAGGAGAGTGAACAATATTCTTTTTTATATAGACTTAGTCTACTCGGGAGAACTTGTGGAGACCTGGATAAGCCATTTGTTCCTTAATATAAACCTTATTTTTCCTAGTTGTTGTCCTCAGGCAAAACCCTTTGTTGTTGTTCGTTCCCTCCTCTTACAATACCACGCATAAAATTCCACTCTCAAAAAAAGGAAAACGCTAATAAAATTCAATTGAAAACAACATTGCAACTGTATATTTTAGAAACTGGTGAATTGAAAGAAATATTGATACACACATTAAAAATCTAATCATCACACCGGGGATACCTAAAATGATTGAGACACCTACTAAAAATCTAACCATCACACAGGGGATGCCTAAAATGATTGACAAATTAAAAATCTAATCATCACACAGGAGATGTCTTAAATGATTACAGCATCATAATTCTAAATTCTTCAAAACTAAGCACACCATCTCCATTCAAATCAAACTGATTGATCATCACTCTGCATTCTTCAATCGACTTTGAGTCACCCAATCTGCTGAGCATTCTTTTCAAACTCTTGGGTGTAATAAAGCCACAACCTTCCATATCATACATTGCAAAAGCCTCTCTCAAATCCTTTATCTTCTCTTCCTCTTCTCCTCCATCCATTAGCCCAATAAAATCTTCTAAACCCAAGAAACCATCTCCATCAGAATCCAATGCCTCCATTGCAACCTCAATCTCTTTTGAAAATAGGTCTCCGCCCATAAGACTCAAACCATGTCTCAAGTCTGAGGCTGATACTTTCCCATCACCATCTTCATCAAAGTAATGGAAGACTTGCTCAAGGTCTTCAGATTTCCTCATGATAAAATTATGGTGAGAAATGGAATCAAGTTCTAACAAGCTTGTTTGCTAACTTGAATTGTATTACAACATTGTTATGACACATTCTTATATACACTTTTGAGGCTGAACCATCTATGATCATGGGAAGAACTTGCTATGAGTTTTCGAAACATGTGAAGAAGTGTTCAAAATGAAGAAAAAATCAAAAGGAGGAATCCAAAGGCTATTAGGTCATGTATTGCTATCATGAGAATAGTGTCTAAGGAATAGACGAGGAAACAAACCAAAATCAAGCGTCTAGAACAGCGTGTGCCGGTCAACAAGGCAGAGACTTGAATTTTTTATACTATCATATGAAACACAACTTGGTCTACTGAAACATGATTTGCTACATTACCTTTCTTTTATATTTTTTGGTGTGTCTTTCACTCTTACTCATTCTTTATGGTCAATGAATGAGTCTTTGACTCTTTGGATATGAGCAATTATTTTCTGTGTGCTACTGACCAATTCTTTCTGGTCAATGAATGAGTCTTCTGAGCAATTATTTTATCTATGCTCTTGACCAATACCTCGCATTCTATATATTGAGCTCTTAACTTGTCTCGTAATCAAGAAAAAGTCCGCCCTTTATCGTTTTTACCCTCTTTTTTTTTTTTTTTAATGAATATATTTTATTACTTAAATTAAATATTACAAATCTAAAAGTATATTTATGTCACATCATTTAACATGGAGGATCATATTTCCTATGTACCATCATCTGGGCAAAGAGGCCAAACTTGTTGGAATTTCTTTCCTTCTTAATACCTTCATTAATAGGGTATTGATATATACATGAAAACTCAATATAGTTTGAGGCCTAATAGGAAAATTTTAAACGTGGTTTTTTCATATTTAATTAGTAATTTTGCATTTCAATGTAGTAAATAAATTTAAAAGTTTACTGCTTCTTAAAATGAAAAATTACTAATCAATTTTTTGTATTCAAATTTAGTTAATGCCTCATTTTCAATGATTATATTATATGGCTAATTATTTAAAATATGTAAAGTAATATTTCATTATTTTTAATGTTGGAAAAGTTACTTTTGAAAAAACAAATATTTTCAATAAAGCGATCTAAGCATTTAAAAAATAATGTAGTCATTTTTATTTAATCAAGAATGATTATATTAAATATTTTAATATCATTACAATAGTTTTCATTGTTAAATATCTATTTTCTTATTTTTATATTTTATTATACTATAACTCTTTTTTATTAATTTTTTTACTCATATGTGGTTTTTTATTTCTAGTAACAATTTAGTAAGAGATATTACTTAATATTCAATTAATTTCTATATTATTCTTTTAAAAAAAATTTCATATCTAATTTTATATTTTCTAGTACATAGTCATTCAAAATTAAAAATATTTATAAATATAAAAATTATCTATAATCTCTATATATTAAGAGGATTCAGAAAGTTAGTTATTGTCTTTTTGACTTCTAAAAATAACCCTAATTTAATTAACTTAATTTTATTCCTAAAACATAAAAATAAGGCTAAAATGCAAAATTAACCCTCTAACTTTCTTTAGATTTCATTTGAGTCCTTTAACTTTGCTTTCATTTATTTCAGTCCTTTAAGTTTCAGATTTATTCAATTAAGGTCTTTCCGTTAACTTTTGTTAAAAATTATTTGAAAAAAAAAAATTTGGAAAATATTTTTTAATCATTAATTGAATATTTTTAATTTAAAAAATTTGAAGAAAAATTTATAAAATTGAAAAATTAACCACAAAATATAACAAAAGTTGATGGAAAAGTCTTAATTGAATAAACTTGAAAGTTAAAGAACTTAAATGAATAAAAGTAAAGTTAGAGGACTGAAATGAAATCTGAAGAAACTTAGATAGTCAATTTTGCATTTTACCCTAAAAATAAAGTTAAAACTATAAATTGACAAAAATTAAAAACAAAAAACCTACTCATGCTTATAAAACTACCCCATGTTCTATAAAACTTTCCACTACCCTATCTACACAACCAAATCTACCCAATGTTCCTATAAAAAAAACCTACCCAATGTTCTAAAAAAAACCTAACCCAAGTTCCCATTAAAAAAAAAAAAAAACTATCTAAAAAAAAAAGTCTCATTACACTCACAAAGTTCCTATTAAAAAAAAAAAAAAAAAAAAACCTACTCCAAGTTCATATTAAAAAAAAAAAATCTAAAAAAAAAGTCTCATTATACGCACAAAACACGCGTGATGAGACTAGTATAGAATTATTGTAATGTAAAATAATAAATTCTAATTTATCAAACCCTATTGCAACTTCCTTAAAATAGAATCACCTACTAACTTCGATTTACTAGGATAAAGACTAATTTAACACGGAACTCAATGAATTAATAACTTCAATCTGCTAGGATAAAGACGAATTTAACATGGAACTCAATGAATTAATAATGATCAAAACGAGGTCAATTTTATATATAGACAAATTTTAGCATTATTAAAAGAGATGAAAATTTATTATTCTAGAATCTAGAGAGACAGAGAGATTAATGTGTGGCCATGTGGGGGTATTGAATGGATAATGTTGACAAATTACCAGGTGGAATATTGATATAAAAAAAAATTGAAGTCTTAAATTATTATGGTAAATTAATCATCAATTATGATCAACATTTTCTATTTAAAAAAAAGTGCATCTTTTTTATATAATTTAAACAATTGTATATAAAAAATAGTCAAAATCTTTTGTTTCAAACTCTCTATACCACTCTATGCTCCACGAATTAAAATGTGCCACATGTCCACTATTGCATAAATTCATGCTTCTTATTTCACTTACCAAAACTAATTTTTTTTAAATAAATAAAAAAAACTCACGTCAAGCCATCACTAGTCACCACCATCGACTCCGGCAATGCCACTACTAAGAGACAACCACCACCAACTTCACTAGCACATCCTGGTTTGGCACGCTGGTTTCGTCTTCAGACGAGATGTGCTCCTTACTAGTGGCATTGATGGCAAGAAGAAGAGGAGCAAGTCAGAGGTGGTGGTGGTGTTTCTTATTAGAAATCAACACTAACTTTCTTGTCTCTAGAAATTTCTAGAGTACTCTAGAAACTTCTAAAACTTCTCATATACTCTCTCTCTATAGAAATTTCTCTCTTGCTCTCTTTCCGGAATTCTCTCCAAGATGGTTCTTATATTTTCTCTAGAAGCTTCCTTGCACTAGCAAATTTTAGCCACATGTTTATAGAATAGTCTAGAAGGTTGGAGAATGGCATTCATTTAATGCCAATAAAAAGGAAGGTGCTAGAAGCTTCAAGTTGGTTTCCTAACCAACATACATCTAGTATAAACAGATGTAGTGTGAGATTAGTGAAACTAGTGAGAGACTAGTGAGAAGTGAAGTAGTGAGTGTCATAAAGCACCAAGTGAGAGATGTGTGAAGTTGTGTGAGGTGGTGAAGTGTGTGCCATAGGTAGCAAGTGTGTAGAGTGAAATAGAGTCAAGAGCTAGTGTGTGTACGTGTCTAGAAGTGAGGTGTGTGCAAGTGTACTTAGTGAGGCAGTGCCGTGTGCAGTGAAAGAAAGGTGCTGTGTGTGCACTAGTGTTAGTGAGTCAAAGCATCAGTGCTTGTAAAGTGTTGAAATTCAAAGAGTTAAGTTTTAAATAAAAATTCTTTGTTCAATAATCTAGTGTCAGAGCTTTCGCTAACTCAACATTTCTAAGAGCAAGGTAGATTTGACAGAGATGGGGATGGGACTGGTGTTGATGACAAGAAAAACGGAGAGGCCAAGGTGGTGACAGTGGCAGGGCAACCTGTTGTACCTTTCTGAGAACAAGGCAGAGTGACCAGTGATGGGTTCATGGGGGTTTTAGACCAGCTTTGATCCAAGTGAACCTAGAGGCGGAGCCATGGCTATGACAACCACTGATGGCGTTGGCAAACTCATGTCAATGGGGTGAGATGACGTTGGTTTTTTTTTTTTTTTTTGTTGGGGGAAAGTATAATAAGAAGCATGAATTTAGGAATTAATGGACACGTGGCACATTTTAATTCATGAAGTATAGAGTCGTATAAAGAGTTTGAGAAAGAAGGCTTTGACTCTATAAAAAAACACACAAAATATATATTTAGAGTGAGTTTGGATTAGGCACTTTGCAGAATCTGTGCGTTCTGCATTTTTTTCAGTGGGTTTTTTAGGTATTGTTTATAGACTCACAAAAGTCAACAAAACATAGATTTTTAAGTAAATTTAAGTTTCACGATACTATTCGTACCTTTAAAAATTATTTTACTATAATATTTTTAATAATAAATTTTCAATTTTTAATAAATAAATGATATCTAAAGACACCCTTAATTATTTATATACTAATTGGTGCCTCTTTATTTATTGGGGGCCTAGAGCCTAGACCACTTGGCCTTTTCTTATTGGGGGTGCCATAGGCGAAGACACAAGTGGCCTAGGCCCTTGAACCGTCCCTGGATATATTCAGCTACTTCATGCCATGTTCAGTCACCTACTCCATTGGATATTGGCAGATAATATAGATAGAATAAGCTACTTTCTGCTACGTTATCACCTAACACCTATGATTGTTTTTGTTTTACAAAACGACATTCAGAACGTTAAAAAGGCATGAGTGGGTTGTTTGCTTTAGACATGTAACTTTGTCAGAGAGTGTGAGAATTGACGTCTAGTTTTTTCATTCTAACTGTAATTACATTTTTGCCATTGACTGTTTTACTGATAGAAAGAGAGAGAGAGAGAGAGTGTATGAGAAAAGAAATAAAAGAACGGGGGAGAGAGACCATAACAAGCGAAGATCTAGGATAACTATTGGCATGGGTATTCTTGAAGATTGAGAGTGAGAAATAAAGGAGCAGATGATAAACGTTGTGAGATGTGTTATTTTAACGTTTTGGCTCTCCACACACAACAGGCATACTCTCTCTAACTTTCTCTTTGGTTTAATTGATTTTTTTTCCCCTTGTTTTTATACTGATTTCGCAAATTCGGTAGTGAGTCTTTGACATGTTTGATGAAATTCTTGCCTTATAGTGTTTATTTTGTGTGTGTTATATGGGATCGAACGAGCTTGATAGTATTTATGGTTTCATTGGGTTTGCTTCTCTAACCCACTTGATCGCCGAAGTAGTAATGTACTATCGCCGTCACTTAGTGTTTGAAAGTGGATATTTAGACAGATTTCTTTGCATTATCAGCTGTAGACTTTTCTGTTCAGTGTCAAAGACTTGAAACATCCATATGGGTATCGGTCAAAGGCTCCATTTTGAGTTCTGTTGCTACTAAAATTGCTTCTGTTGAAGGTATGCTTCTTTACCTTTTATATAAGCCTAGGCTGAAGCTTACTGCTACATTGTAGGAAGAAAACCCATTTTCAGAAATCGCAATATTTACTTAGATAAGGCGAAGATGATTCCCTTGACCTTGGAATGCTGCATTCCAATTTTATTTATTTTAAAAATAATAATAAATTTGTTTCATAGTGTCATTGTTGTTTCTTGAGAAAACGATGTATCTAGATGTTGACTACTTCATGCAAGAGAAAGTGTATTTTTAGTTTTTTACTAAACTACTTAATATTTCTCTATGAGCAATTCTAGGGATTCAATCGTTTAAGAGACTTCTTACTATTAATGAGTTGTAATTCTCAGAGTTTTCAATTCATAAAGAGCCATCCAAACTTTAAATCAATTGCAAATTGGATAAAAAATATTTTGAATTTCTATCAATTCCACTATAAATACAATTTATTGAATTCAATTTGGCAGATCACTATACCATCATTATCATTATCAAATTTTAAGTTATCTTTATATATTACATTTCCAATGCAAATGAATTAGCTTGGTTACTTGTTTAGTTTTGATATTCTTCTTGAAAAATTACTTAGAGTTGTTTTACATATATTTTTTGAAATGCAGTGGTCGAACACTATATGTGTGGATAGAGATAAATAGCATGCTCTCATATGAAAATGCAAATTATGGATTTAGATTTTGCTTTAGGCAATCGCTTAATAACTGAAACATTGTCTAATATTCATTTCCTTTTCTCAATGTCCTCAAATAACTCAGTTATCTTCTATGAGATTTTAATTAAAGTGGGTTGTGATAGAATCATAATGTTGTTTACTATGAAACTTCTTTTTATAATTTTTTTCAAGTGCATTGCACATGCCTCAAAACTAGTATATATGTGTGTGTGTGTGAGAGAAAACGACCTCAAAAGAATTAAACGACATTAGTGTAAAGAACCGGTGGGCTGAGCTTGTATTTTGTTTGTGGATATGAGAATATTTACATTTTTATCCTTAAACAGTTTTATATAGTCTAAGGAGTGTGGGGGTTATTTGGTCTTTTGACCTTTTTTTTTTTTTTTTTTTTTTTCTATGGACTTGCTTTATCATCTGTGTTTTTTCCTTGACAAATGAGTACTCTTTTAGAAGAAGAAAGAAGAAGAGAAAAAATTATATAAATTGATAATTAATCCTGCCTCTGGGCATGAGGATAAACTTCTTAGTCCGTCAAGGGTGAAAAGCCCTTGGATGCCTGGTAACTGGTTCTAGTGGGTGGGGTTAGTTGTTCATAGGAGTTTAATTAACAGTGAGGATTATTGTACAATATGCTCTGCAATGTGAAACTAATTTGAGTGAAGTTCTTCTATGTGATAAAAAAAAATTGATAATTACTCCTTTGTCTACATCCACAACTACCAATTCATTCTGAAGCTTGAAGGCACCAACTCCCCCTTTCTTTCTCTAATTTTATAGCTCACAAAAAGATAGGTTTGAATCAATTATACCAAATCACTAAGCTTATTTCTCTCTCAAAACTAGTATTATTATTATTATTATTACTGGTTACTAACCCGTGCGATACATGGGATAGTTTAAAGCAAGTTGTTGACAATTATTTTTGTTGAAAGTAAGTAATTAACCTACTGAAAGAAATAAGTTATTGTTGACATTTTTCCTTCAGAATAATTTTCATAAACTTAGAAGAGTAGGTGTTGCATTCTGTCAATGATCAACATAATCTTTTAAAAAAAAAATCATACCCAACAGCTATATAAAGATGGCCGAATCCCAATTACACTACCAAAAATAACCTATAATTATATATATATATATATATATAAATTACATTCCCACTTTTTTTGACTGACCACACAGAAGTCATTATTAAAAAAAATAGTAAAATAATAACGCAATGATACAAAAAGAGAGAGAGGGGGGGATGAAACATAAATTTGACATAGACACCAGAAATTAATATAAAAAACTAAGAGCATACTCAGAAACTTCAAATTTCAAAGAGTCTCTCAAGTATATAGAGCCCCAAAACAATTGGGGTAAAAAACCATTTTGAGAGCGGAATATATTCTTAGATCCCTTCATAAATTAAAATAATAAACGAAATAAGCCTTTCATAGTCATCATTCATCATTATTATATGTCTAATCACAATAACAAACTATAAAATTTGTACTAAAATTATAAACCTTGACACTTTCAATGACGATAGCTATCAAACTGGTAGTAGGAAAATTAAATTTGAAATCATAATGGAGATTAAATTATAAGCTTACTATTTCAATCAAATTTAATAGAAGATTGGAATAATCCAAAAAAAAAAAAAAGTACCTCTTAAAATATGATTTTGAATAACATTTAGCACCAACTTAACAATAAATTAAGGATAATTAACATATAAAATTTAAATAGTAAAGTCATTTTGGAAACATCATATAGCCAAGTTTCAACCAATATAATCAAATCCAACAACACCAACACATATTAGAAAATTCATATAAGGTTAGAGCAAAATGTTGCTTAGATAAGCATATCAAAGAATTCTGCAAAATAGAAGTTTTAGCAAAGATGTGAAAAAGAATGGCTTACTAAATGGGCAAATAATGTCACCTACTTAGGATTATTAGGTTGCAACCAATTTGATCAACAGAACATTGTAGAATATAAAACATTGTAGAATAAAGCTGAAAGAAGCAATCTTTTTAAGCAGAATTTTTTAATGTTACGATGTGCTCTTCTCATTATCTTGAGCATGTATTAATCGTTTCCATTAATAAAATACCACAACTTATCAAACAAAAAAGTAATAGTTTTTATGTAATTCTTTAGACTATCTTGTGTGTTTATTATATACAAAAAAGATTGATTGAAATGGTGAAAATTTCAACTGGGTTTCACACTACAAACAATGATGCATGTTTTAAAGCATAGAAACAAACACAATATACACACTCATATTAGACTTGTATTGTGCATATTTTGAAAGAGGAATTTTATTAGACAGCTGAACTGCATTCAACTGAGAAGCAAACCTTATAAAGTCATATAAAATTTAAATAGTCAAGTCATTCTAAAAACATCATATAGCCAAGTTTCAACCAATATAATGAAGATACAACAGCTACTAAGAGGAACATACACCATAGTTAGCATCCAAGAGGGGCCTGTGGACTATTTACAAAATATTGTTTGTCCCTAGCTGCCAAAGTTTTTGCTAGTGCAGATCAACACAGAGATAGCCACACATGAGAATTTGAAGAGAGAACAAAGTGGATAGATGATGATCAAACCATATAAGAGTAACTCATGCACAAACACAAACACAAACAATCAGAGCTCTAAGAGCCAAATATTTCAGAACCCATCACATGCACACCCAACCTTGATACCTTATCATTCACTTTAGAAGAAACCCCGTGCCTTGTCTTCATCTTCCTTACGTGGATTCCCACTTTTGTCAGATTCTCTTATGGTTTCTTGATATATTCTGAAATTTCAAAGATGAAAAACATATTAGATCAGTTAAATTCAAGACTTATTCAGACGCAAACAAAGATTAGCAACTCAAGTAAACTCAATGTAAGATCACAAAAACTATATATAATATAAAACTGATGATAAATTTAAACGTTTGTGACAAATTTAACGCATCAGATACGTTGATAGTACACCAAGTTTCAACTTGTGTGTTTTTTCAAAATAATTGAAAGCTAGAAGGCAGAGAAGCAACTGGGAGGGGAATACCGGAGGCAGGGAAACGTGACCAATACCCAAATAGTGGAGAAGATACACGACTGAAGTGGAGACAAATAAGGCTGGCGTTTTAGGGTTTGAGAGAGGAGCAGAGTGAAGTGTGACTAAAAGATAGAAGAAAGAAGCAGATAACAAAAGGGGCTGCCGTGGGTCTGATCAAGGAGTTTAGAAAAGTTTTATTACTTTTTTTTTTTTAAATATTGAGCAGAGGGTTTTATATATAGAATATATAGATTATTATTATTATATTTTTATTTTGTGTTTTCTTGCACTTTCTCACTGATTTTCCTTACAGCCATAGGTAATCTCTCTTTCTAAATTTCCAATTTGATTCACCCTTTTAAAAAAATTTAGGTCCCTGTATGTGTAAAAATTTGTTTCATTTGCCATTTTTTGGTTTAATATGGATGTCTTAGATCTCTATTTGTTTCAGATGAGTTGAGTTTTTGTGGCGATGTGTTAGATTGAGTGGTTTCTTCAAAATCAACAACTGTAGTTACAGAAGAGCTCCGAAGTTCAAACTCTTAAATTCCTTTGCAACAAGACCTCGACATCTGCAAAGAAAGATTACTCCCTCTTATGAAGCCATCTAGTGGCTTTGTTCTCTTTTAGGTATTTCTCAATTTTTTTTTCTTTTCTTCTAATTATATTATATATATGCGTGTATGTAAACACATATAGATGTGCAGCAGTGCAAATTTTTAAAACCAAATTTTTGTTTACAATGTTTGGCTGAATTATGGACAGGGTACACAGCACAATGTGCACATCCACATGAACTTGTGAATTTGCTATTTTTCATTTGTGAAATTAAAAAAATGAGATTCTTCTTTGATTTTGGAAATCAATTCTAGGAGGTATTTGTTGTACATGTAAGAAAGCTTCTAAAATAAAAGTGGTTGAATTATTATAAGAGGCATGGGCTAATACTCCATTATGTTAGTGTAGAGTAAATTGATTAACTTGCACAAATTATATCATTAGCATGTAGAGAGATGACAGCTATAATGATGTTTAAAACAATTTGTCAATTGGGCTTGACCTTAGTGATAATGCAAGGGGCCACCTCAAAAATTTTCCCTTTTTTGCAATCATTGTAAGCTTCTCTATGGGAAATTGCTCATGACTTCCTTCTAAAGTAGTGCAGGTATTTGGGCTAGATTATGATGGATACTTTCTAATTTCATGAAAGCACTGTTGTTTGTTGTACTTTGTTTGAAAATTTGGGTTATGATATCCTTCTTTATTCTCTTTAGTTTTTACAACTTGCTAAATCATATTTTTGCCACTGTTTGCAGCCTAGGCTTGCATTCAGGATTTTAAGTTCCAATTATTTCGTTCAATTTGTTGCATGCTTCATTATAAAATTAATTTTGTTTGATTATTCACCATAAGGGAAGATTAATTAACATTTCACTTCAATTCTTAATTATCGTTAGGCTTTCCTCTAGAATTTTAATGAACATGACAAGCATGGGCATTGCCTGTGCCGCAAAAACTAGTATCATTAAAAATATTGTTATGACAATTGTCTGTTTGCATGAGGATTCTCTCTCTCTCTCCAGTTTATTCATTTATTTAACTTATTTATAATAATTTTGAAACTTTTCTGTTTATAGGCATTGTTGTACTTTTGCCTAATTTATTTTTAAAGTAAAATAAGCCTAGAAAAATAAACTCTTTCAAATACATATTAATAAGTTGTATATGCTCATTGTGTTCTAATAACATCTTTTTGGGAATCCAAATCTTCTATCCCACTTTCTCTATACCACTTAAAGTTCCACAAATAATAACATACCATATTTCCACTTATTTAATTAATTCCTTATTTTTGCCTTTTTCTTATTTCACTTATCTAAAATAATTAAAAAATATTCCACATATTCCAGCAGTACCACCGACCTCCGGAGGCACCAGTCACCGACACTATCAGCGCCAGTCAGTTGTGGAGGCAGTGACATGGCTGTGAGCTCATCACTGGTGTTGATGGTGTCAGTGACTGGTACCGGCAGAGGTCGTGGTGGTACTGGAATGTGTGTGATCTTTTATTTTATTTTAGGTAAGTGAAATAAGAAAAAGGAATAAGATTGGAATTAATTAAATAAGTGGATATATGACCTGTTCTTATTTGAGGAACATAAAGTGGTACATAGAGAGTGGGACAAAAGATTTGGATTCATCATTTTGGTTGACAAGAGCATTGTAAATCAGTAACATTGTATACTATCCTTAATTATGAAAACTGGGATTCCTCTCAATTACCAAATTATTTATAAAAGAAAAAAAAAATCATTTTAGCTATAAGTGCTGATCGGCTCTACTTTTTAAGGCTTTTGGGCAGTGATAGTTTCACATTACCTATTGCACATTGACCGTAAATTCCCCTAAAGCCATTAAGTAATCTCCTGTCAGCTATCCCAATTTCACCTAAATATTCTTCTTATTATTCATGAATAAGCTAATCTTGTAAACAAACACACAAGCATTTCAGCTACTAAATTCCTTCTCCCCCTCCATCCAAAAAAAGCTTCCATCTCCCCCAAGAATTTTGCCTATTAAAATGACAACATAGAAAATTAACTATTATGGTAAGTGGGAAGTGTTCGATATATCTTCCAACTCACTTTCGATATTGTCTAATAAGATATGAAATTACAATTCTTTTTGACTGCAATGACTGGTATGGTGCTTAGAAATATTCAAAGAGTTAAAGGTTTCACACAGAACTTCCATGATATTGCAATTAAAAAAAGCATCAATATGGCACTTGGAAGTTCAAAGATGTACTGGTCACACCAAAAGCTAGCCACCTTTAAAGGCTCCTCTTGCTTGCATTCACCCTTTTCCAAATTTGTCATTCACTCTCCTTAGTTATATTGACAACCCCTTCACAGTTTTCTTTCTCCTCCTTTCAGATCTTTACAACAGTTTGCTCATAAATCCTGATGGCTCTTGTAATCAACGAAGGTGCCTCATCTTCTTCTTTCACTCACCAACCCAA
Source organism: Quercus wislizeni (assembly GCA_023055345.1). Lineage (NCBI taxonomy): Eukaryota > Viridiplantae > Streptophyta > Magnoliopsida > Fagales > Fagaceae > Quercus > Quercus wislizeni. The sequence goes on from JALGQJ010000003.1 coordinate 4,102,677, forward strand.
GAACTTTGATGTATTCTTGAGTTTTAGAGGTCAAGATACCCGCCATGGTTTTATTAGCCATTTGTATGAGGCTTTGCGTTTGAGGGGTATTCACACCTTTATTGATGATAAGCTCCCAAGGGGAGAAAAAATTTCTATAGAGCTTCTGAAAACCATCGAGAACTCAACAATATTAATAATCGTATTTTCTGAAAACTACGCATCCTCCACTTGGTGTTTGGATGAGCTTGTCAAGATTATTGAGTGTAAGAAGAATGACCAGTTGGTGCGGCCAGTTTTTTACAAGGTGGACCCATCAAAACTACGTAAGCAAAATGGGAAGTTCGGGAAAGCTTTAGCTAAACATGAAAAAAACATTAAGGACTACAAGAAATTACAAAGATGGAAAAAAGCTCTCCAAGAAGCAACCGATATGTCTGGTTGGCATTACAAGCATAGGTATGCATTCAGTGACAATTCTTGTGCCTTTTATGAGTTTTAGTGGTTTGTTATGACTACTAAGTGCTACTTTGCATTAACAGTTTTTTGAATATACATCTTTCTTACTTATAAAAAAAAAAAAAACTAATTTTTGGCCAAATTATGAATCTACTTATTTTTTCTTCATATCTTCTTCTATAGACATTAGCTTGCAATGGTAGAAAGAATTTTTTTTTTGAGAATTGGTAGAAAGAAGAATTTAAATGTATATATTATCCATTTATTTATTTATTTTTGAAAAACTTCCCTAATAATTTATTTATAGTATTAAGAAAAGTGGGTTTTAGCAAGTTCCAGTTATCACCTAACTAGATTTTCCGTGCAACTTCATGTTAAAAGTTTAGTTATCATAATTGTACCAAACTGATGAATTGTACGAAATTCTGGATTGGTATGGAGGAAACTATCAGATTTTCAAAACAAAAAATAAAACAAATCAATTAAACCATCTAAAACCACCAGTTTTTTAAGAAAAATACCAAACAGCATGATTTTATTTGAACCGTTTGGTTTTTAATGTTTAAGTCATTTAGATCAATTCAAAATGTCCTATTTTATTGTCATTTTCATATATGAGCATATATTAAATTCTATATTTAAATAAATTTTCTAAACAATAATATCCTATTAATTTCAATCTGTGTTATACCTACATGTTTATGTACTAATTGAATACCATTGCATTTTTATTATTATTATTGTATCTTCACTTTTTTTTTTCTTCATATTTTTTAATTTATTCTTATTTTAAAAATAATTAGTTATTTGTCTAATAGTTGAGCCAGTGACACAATTGTTGAACGAATGAACCACCATACCACTCTCTTGATGGTTTAATGCTTAATATGTTTGGATAAATTTGCCTAAAGGCCCAAAAATACTTTTCTGAAAAAAAAAAAAAAAGTAGTGCTAACTTAATTATAGTCAATTGATTTATAAATTAATGCATGCCACTTTAATAGTCAATATTTCAAATTTAATGCATGCACCAAACGTCTTAAATATGGTTTATTTTCAAATTTCTATTTTCTAGTCTCACTCGTTATATTTTTTAATGTTCTGTGAATGACAGTAGCAACGAGTTCAAATTTATCCAAGGAATTGTTGAAGAGATCTCAAATTCTAAATTAAATCGCATGCCATTATCTGTTGCTCGATACCCTGTTGGAATAAATGATCGTGTAAAGACCATTCTTTTAGATATTGATTCAAATGATGCTCACATGATAGGGATCTATGGCCCTGCTGGAATAGGTAAGACAACAATTGCAAAAGCCATTTTTAATAGAATTTGTGATCATTTTGATGGATTTTGTTATCTAGAAAATTTTAGAGAAAAATCAGGGACAAATGATGGTGTAATCAAACTACAAGAGAAACTTCTTGTAGAGATCTTAAGGGATAAAAATTTAAAGGTGGGTAACAAATCTAGAGGAATCAATATGATAAAGGAAAGACTTTTTTTTATGAGGATTCTTTTAGTTCTCGATGATGTGGATAAATGGGTCCAGATAGAAAATTTTCTTGGAGGATGTGATTGGTTTGCTTTCGGAAGCAAAATCATTATAACAACAAGAGACAAACACTTGGTAGCTACTCCTGCAAAATGTTTTTCAATGTATGAGGTTAAGGATTTAGATCAAGATGAAGCTCTTGAACTCTTTAGTATGCATGCCTTCCAAAGCAAAAAACCCAAAAAAGATTATTTGGAACTTGCAAACCAAGTTATACAATATTCCAAGGGACTTCCGTTAGCTCTAGTAATTATAGGTGGTGATTTGTGTGGAAGAAGTAAACTTGAGTGGAAAAGTGCAATAGATAAGTATGAAAGAATTCCTAACAAAGAAATTCAAAAAGTACTCGAAATAAGTTATGAAGGATTGGATGAAACTGAACGGAATATTTTCCTTGATATTGCATGTTTCTTTAAGGGATTTCAGAAGAAGTATGTCATGGATATACTGGATTCTTGTGATTTAAATCCAATTTATGGAATTCAAAAACTTATTGATAAATGTCTAGTAAGTGTTGATCAATATGACAAATTGTCAATGCATGACTTTCTACAACAAATGGGTAAGGACATTGTTTGGCGGGAATCACCACAACTACCTGGAGAGCGTAGTAGGCTATGGTGTTATGAGGATGTTCTTGATGTATTAACTGAAAATACGGTATGCATCATTTTACTCATTTTACAAATGGCATTGGTAGTGAATTTTTTTTTTCAATTTAAATGTGGAAGAAAATTTAAGTTTGGTTTTTGTTTAAATTTACCGTTATTATACTTCTTATTGTGTAGTGTGATTCACTTAATACTTTGTTTAATTAGGGGTCGAAAAAAATTCGAGGCATAATGATATGCTCACCTGAATCATCAAAGATTCAGTTAGAGCCTAAATGTCTTGAAAAGATGAAAAATCTCAAGTTCCTTATAGTTAGTAATGTAGAGATATGTGGAGATCTTGAATACCTTCCCAACGGATTAAGGGTGCTTGATTGGCGTGGATTTCCTTTATCTTCCTTATCATCCAATCTTCATCCCAAAAAACTCACTATACTTAACATGCCAAAAAGTCGGGTTATAATGTACAAGCTTCTCAAGGTATAATTTTTATTTATTTATTTATAAATTATTATTACTTTATTAATGATGAAACTATAATGTAACATTTGATGAAGTTATTTTTTATTCTTTTTTTCTACAGAGGATACAGTGTAAAAGCTTGACACACATGAATTTCCAATCCTGTCAATATATAAGGGAATTACCTGACTTATCGATTGCCTCCCCAAACATAAAGCAACTGAATCTCCGTGAATGTATAAAATTAGTCGAGGTTCATGATTCTAATGGATGTCTTGATAAACTTGAAAGCTGGGACCTCACGGGTTGTGTTGAACTTCAAATTATTCCAAGCTTCATCAGGATGAAATCGCTTAAATTTTTAATTCTTTATGAGTGCAAAAGGGTTGAGTGGTTCCCTAAAATTCCAGAAGAAATGGAAAATTTAAAGTTTCTAAGTCTAGCATACACAGCCATTAGAGTGCTTCCTTCATCATTTGCGAATCTCATTGGGATTGAGCGATTAGATATAGGTTCCTATTTCTATTCATGTCATCTTCCAAGTAGCATCTATAAATTGCAATATCTTCGCAAACTTGTTCTTCTTGGCCATGTCCAATTTCCAAAAGACGTGGAGATTGGTAGACAAGCACAATGCAATTCTTATGGTGGCTTTTCAAAATATGGTTTTCCGGTGTTGAATTTTATAAAAAATCTGACTTCTTGTTTCAACCTCTTAGAGAAATGTTTATTATCAAGGAGAGAAAATTTGAACTTCCAAGATGGCATTATGAGATTCAATGGTTTAAATTTTCTTTTAATTGAGGATTCCAAGTTCCTTAGGAAAGTTCCAAAGCTTCCAGAAAGTATAAGATCTGTGTATGCATCAAACTGCATCTCGTTGAATTCACAATCATTAACAAAATTATTCCTTCAGGTACCCCCTCTCTCTTAAAGTTATAAAGAAACAATTTTGGATACATTTCCAAATGCTTTAATAGATTTGTTAAACTTCCTATTTCTCAATTTCCTAATTGCATGCAGTTTGGAAGAAATTTAGGGGTTGCACCAAATATGAAATGTTCAGGTGTGAAATGCAACGTATTAGTGGATTCGCATTCACATCAGATTGATTACTCTTCCCAGCTCCCCCTCTCCAAGTTCTTCCTAATTGAAAAAGAGTTACGTCCAACTCTAGATGCGTATCTGATTGATTTTGGAGAGAGATATAATATTATAGTACCAGAAAAGAAGATTCCAAAGTGGTTTAACCATCAAAGCATTGAAAGTTCTATCTCATTCTGGGTTGGTCCAAAATTTCCAACATTTGCCTTTTGTATTGCTTTTCATCTAGTTCCACTGAAGGACAATTATGCTAATAATGATAAGTGCAATTCTCTTCTTGATGATATAATCAGTTGGACTTGTGTTGTCAACATTTTCATCAATGGTCATAAGCGATCTTTCATGCAGCAGCCGATCTTTCAGTGTTTGAAGTGTGATCATTTGTGGTTTTACGGTGTACCTCATAGCCAATTACAGCAGAAATTTGGAGACTTTATGCAAGGCGATCGAAATCATGTTGAGGTTTCATGTAAAATCTCTCATTGGGCAAGTGAATTTGGAAATTTTGCTCCTGTCATTGCAAGGATGGGGGTACATGTGGAATGCATTTGTCCTTAAAATTCCATTATCATCCATAACAACTATGCAACTTTGACAACACTGAGCTCACACCTTAACAACCTCTTGTCCACTTTTGACGGTTCACATATAAATCATGCGAGTCTCAGATGTAGGAGAACCTTGACCTCCTCTAATCCTTGGTGACACTAGCTGTCTTTCCATGACATCTGATTCAAGGCTTCCAGTGGATATAACTAATGGGTTTGACTTAAGTTTGGGTTTTCTAAATTTGGGTATCAACTCAACTGATGGTGATAGGTTTGATTTGGGTTTCAATGGCCCATCTCTCCCTAAAAAATGGCTCCATCTTCAATCCATAGCCACCATTAAGGAAACTGAGAATCTCTGAATCAAATTTTAAAGAAATATGCTCAGGTACTATTATTCCATCAAAACTGTTTTCCTTTGCATCATCTTTGTTCGATTTCTTTTACGTTGTAAAATTCCAGAGTATGTCTCCATCTTTTGCTTTGTTTGATTTGCATCTTTGGTAGTATTTGTCACATTCTCTCTCTTAATTTACAATCTCACCATGCAGATACTAATTCAATTTGAGAGAACATTAATGCTAAGAAAAAGCAGAATTGATTGCATTTGATTTGTTGTTGAATTCAATTTCTTGTAATCTAATGGTACAAGAGTTTTCAAAATTACTTGAGAAAAAAGCATTAAATTTATCTAGTTAATGGACCAATAAAGTCAAAAGGCCTTTGATTTTTTAGACTAACAAAGTTCAACATCCAACTGGCCATAGTCAAGAGATTACTTGTACTGATTAGAATTATTGGTCATTAGTTGAGTGTTTTTGTTATGGGGTGTTGAAGGGCTCATTGGTATTAGTTCTGGAATAGATAGCTTGAAAGAATGTTGTTGGAAACTTAAGGTTTGATTGATGGAATTGTCTCGGTGCCATTGATTTTCAGCTAGAAGACTCTGCTCAAACACAATGCATTGAGAGTGGGTTGAGAGTTAAAACAGTTGTACAGAGTGGTCAGGTCTGCAGGATTTGGCAGAACTGAGCAATTAACTAGGAGTGTCTTAAAATCTTAGGAATAAATTTTTTCCTTTCAAAAAATTGAAAAATAATGGTTTTTTTATTCTATTTGAATAGTTCATGATTTTAGTTGTCTTAAATGCATTTGTGCAGTTGGTGATTCTTCTTCTATCCATTCAATACTTATGTTTCTACTTACTCATTTGATTTTTGAGAAATTCAAAAATTTTCAATTTAGTATAAGTACAAAGAAGAATCTAAATTACATAGGAGAAGATATATGTTATGGTCATGTTAAGGACTAATGTATGATTGTATATGATGAAATTTGGAGGGGCATCAGATTATATAAGGTCATCTGTTAGCTACACACGTTTATTTATCAATTATTCTAATAAATACGGATGGGAAACTTAGTATTTTTGTAAGTCAACTGTAACAAACTGCAAAGAAGCAAATGTACTGCTTTATTTTTATTACTTATGGTTTCTAGTATAAAGACAAGCAATATTGTACGTTCTTGCAATACAGAATGTCATCCGAGAAAATGTGCTTCTAGACAAAGGATGGCATTTAGTGATAATATTGGAATGATCTGAAAAGAGAAAAGCATCCTTCACGTAATTTTGCAAAATTTAGAAGCCCATGACTAAAACCCGATTAAAAATCCAATTCTTTAGATGTTTCAATTTCAATACCCTATGCATTAATTACTTGTTAGACCATAATCCCCGTTTCCAGTTAGACCAGAAATGTTCTTTGATCTTCTTCTGCCTCACTTGTTTAAGACTTGATTATGTGGTTGAGAGAAGTAGGTTGATAGTGATGTTTGGTGTGGGTAATGCTGTATATGGGAGAGCAATTCATAAGCAGGTAGTTAATTGTTATTCTTTATGGATCACGATTTTTTAAGTGCAAACTGGAGTCTATCATCTTACGTGAATTTTAATAAAGTTTGGTTTAGGATTGTTTAGTCTTTTTTGTCAGAGGTTGCCTTTTGAGATTCGTAGGCTCCTAGATCCGTTAGACCCAAATTATTTCACTACCTTGAATGCATATCCTTTTTAATGTGGAGGAAAAGGGGGGTGGTAGAGGAATATTATGGTTGAGAAGGGCACTCACACAGGGTGTCTAAGTGGTAAGGGAGGGTGCCTAGACTAAGTGTGAACTCAGAAGTCTCTGGTTCAACTCCTAGCAAATGCATTTCCCGATTTATTTGGTGCTTATTGAGTGGTGGTGTGTAGGAATCTGGGGTTTGCCTCTCCGGGTGGTCCCATTGGCCCATACCTTGATGGTGTTCCTTATCATCAATAAATAAATAAAAAACCACTAAAATCTCCTCAAACACAAACCGGAGCTCTATAAACAGCTACAACGATTATGAACTACAAAATCATACATCTCCTTATACTATACATGAAACAAAAATTATATTCAAATTGATATCCAAGCTACCATAAATATCAGCGTAAACCTCAACCAGAATTTATTTTTTATTTTTTATTTTTTATTTTTTATTTTTGATGATAAGAAACACCCTCAAGGTATGGGGTTTGCCCCTTGCGATGGTCCCATTGGATGGGAGGTACATTCATCATTGTGTGTGCACACGTGATATTTAGGATTGTATGTCCCTATCTTTGCTTATCTTCCACAATAATTGGTTGGAGGGTTAGGTCATGGTTCAAGATCCACTAGGTGTATAACTTACCAATACAGAAAAGAAAAAAAAAAAAATTGCTGAAGTGCCCCAAGTGAAGGGCACACATTGCTACAGGCTAATCGATGCGCTGATGGTCTGGCTAGACTAGGAACTAAGCATGAGGGGGGGGGGGGGGGGGTGCAATTTGGATGTTTTTCTTTCGGACCTTTATGGCCACGGCTCTATCAGGCTTTGTCCCGCCTCTAATGTTTCTGTTTTTGTTTCTTAGTTGAATGAAGTTATCCATTTTAACCAATAAATAAATAAAAACAAACAAAAAAAAAAAAGAGAGGAAAAAAAAGGTGTTTTGTTCACTTTTGAATATGTTCTGAAAATATGGTTTTGATGACTAAGATCAGAAAATTCTCAAGGATTTATGACCTTTGCTGGCCCTCAAATAATTGGCAGCGGCTCTCCTTGTCTATTTTGTTAATGATGGCAACGCCCTCCCATCCTCTCTTGACAGTTAATCAACAACGATATTTTTGTGAACAAGAGAGCAAGAATGGGAATGAAAGCTTGGAGAGCTGGGCTTTTTTTGAGGGCATGAGTAAAATTTTGTCTAATTAAAAATATTTTTGTTTTGAACAGAAGACCAAGAATGGGAAGAAAAGCAAGAAAAACAGGCCATATTTTGAGGGCATGAATAGAATTTTGTCTGATCTTGACGAATAGCTGAGAAAGGGGAGGATGACCCAAAGAGAGAATTTTGAATTTTGTTAAATTTGACAAAAATGTATCCCTAAACGTTACTCTGTTTTGATGTTTAGGGATACATTGTAACTACACCATAGTTAATGGTGAAAGTACAATTTCCCCAAAAATCTTTATCATTATTTAGTTAAATAGATACATCATGGCCCATGATTCATGAGTAGTATTAACACATTTATGTGATAACACTTGATTTTAGATGGATTCAATCTCATTCTTTTTTGCTTCTTACTAAATTTGTCTTCTACACTTGTATTGGAAATACCACAAACTTAAAAAAAAGGCAAGCTTGAATATAACAATTTGAATAACTCTTTAGTGAAATTATCTATAGAAAGAAAATATTTGAAAGGATATTACTAACAAAAATAGAAATGGTTTTAATATCTAATTGGGAGTTTAAAATTATGACAAAATTTAGTTATAAAATTGGTTGTAGTATATTACTTTATATTTTAAAATTCTAACCGTTGAATTGCATGTTCTTTATATTTTTAATACACATATCAAATTTTGTGTCGATCAGATATTATTTATTATATGATCTAAAACTTATATTTTATGCATAATTATAAACTATAAAAACTTGCAATTTAAATATTTTATTAATGACATAACTATTGATTTTGAATTTTCTAGAAGTTTTGCAAGTATAAAGTATATAAGAAGAAGATGTAATCCAATTGTAGATTTGTTAAAATTCACGTTCAATAAAAAGATATTGAGTAAGGTTGTAGCCTTCTAACTAGAGATGACTACAAACTTTATTAAACTCACATAAAAGGTCTTAGTTAACAATCTCAAGTCAAACTTACTTTATTAGAACTCAGTAAGGTGACTCCAATTTGTATTTAACAAAATCGGGATCCATAAAGAAAAACAATGAAATTACCTAGTTATGAATTGCACCACCATATACAGCATTACCCACTCCAAACCCCTTGTCAAACTCCAATATACCACTATAAACCTACTTCCCTCAAACACATAATCAAGTCTTAAACAAGAGCTAGACAAAAATCTAAGAAATCAAGACAGATGAAAACTCACCTTAAAATCCACGTATGTGAGGCAGGAAAAGACCAAAGAACATTTCTAGTCTAACTGGAAACAGGGATTATGGTCTAACTAGTAATTAATGGCATAGGGTATTGAAATTTAAACATCTAAAGAATTGGATTTTTAATCGGGTTTTAGTCATGGGCTTCTAAATTTGCATAATTATGTGACGGATGCTTTTTTTTTTTCCCCCAGATCATTCCAATATTATCACTAAATGCCACCCTTTGTCTAGAAGCACATTTTCTTGGATGACATCTGTATTGCAAGAACACACCCCAAGCATTGCCAATTTATTTAAAGTTTTTCTTCCCTACTTGATCTGTTGGAATATTGTTTGTCTTTATGCTAGAAACCATTAGTAATAAAATTAAGCAGCACATTTGCTTCTTTGCTATTTGTTACAGTTGAGCTTACAAATACACTATGTTTCCTTCAAGAATTTGGCTTTATTAGGTTGGTTGATAAATAAACGAGTGTGTATGAGACAGATGATCTGATATACTCTGATGCCCCTCAAACACATTTCATCAGATACAATCATACATTAGTCCTTAAAATAACCATAACATATCTTCTCGTATGTAATTTAGATACTTCTTTATACATGTGCTAAACTAAAAACTTTTGAATTTCTCAAAAATCACATCAGTAAGAAGTAAAAACATAAGTATTGATTGAATAGAAGAAGAATCACCAACTGCACAGACGCTTGCTCGCCTTTTTTTTGTTTCTTTGACTGGACCAAGCCAATAAAATTGTCCCTTAGACCTTTAATTTTTTTTTTTTTTTTGGGGAAAAAAGCAATAAACTTATTTCAAGTTGTCAGCCTTCCAAGGCAAAGGAATTTACATTTAAAGGCAAGAGTGAGAAGATCATATAAATACCTATAATAGAAAAAATTGAGCAGTAGGTTACCATAAGAAAAAATAAATTACATCAAAACAGAGGAAACAAAATTGTATACTAAAAAAGTAGTTAGTTCAGAGACTGCAAAGTTTGAATACAAAGAAATCGTGCAGAAATGTATTAAAAACATGTCCAACTTGCAAAAAGGCTGATCCATGCACAAGATTTCTCACTACATAGAAGCATCCTTGCACGCTTATATAAATATCCGAGTGGAGCTGACTACTGGTCCATTTCTGTAAGTACAATCAAGATAAAATTAACTATTGGTCCATTTCACACAAACAACTGGAGGGAAATCAGTACTGGGAAATGGCTTTCTACCATGCAAAGGTCTTGGCAAAGGTCTAGATAGGTGATCATAACATTAAGTTCTCAATTGCCCAAGCTTATTCAAACTCATCTTGTATCACAATCATCCTCCTGAGGTATCACAATTCGACTTTCTACAATTGCTTTAAAAGTAGGCATATGGGGCGCAAAGTTAAATGTCATAAACGATTTGAGTGTATTTTTCTTATCATTAATTGGTTTTGAGATAGAGTGGCACAGCTCATAATCATAAAAATGATATTTGAGTCAAGGTCATAAAAATGATATCGAATGCCATAAAATATTTAAGTATGTTTTTCTAAGGTGGAGTGACATAATTCATGGTTCGACACATCCAATTCAACTGCATTTAAGACAGTTAAAATCATGAACTATTCAAATCGAATAAAAACCATTATTTTTCTATTTTTTGAAGGCAACAAAATCTATTCCTAAGATTTTAAGTCACTCCTAGTTAAATGCTTAGTTCTACCATGACCTGACCACTTTGTAAAATTAATTTAACTCTCAAACAACTTTCATTACACTGTGTTCAGACATAGTCTTCTAGCTGAAAATCAATGGCACCATGACCATTCCATCAATCAAACCTTAACTTTCCAACAACTGAGGGTCCATTTGGTTAGAGAGATGAAAAAGTAGGAGGACAAAAAATGAGGAAGAAATGGAAAAGTAGGAGGATTAAAAAAATTTAGTTTTCACTTATGGTGTTTGGTTTTGGGGTGGAAAAATGGAGGGATAAAAAACATTTTTGTTTGGTTGAGGAGAAAAGTGAGAGAATAGAAGATGCCATTTATAAAAACTAGTCGCTAACCTGGCCGTGCTATGCACGGAAACCTACCTATTTGTGAGGTAGACTAAAATAATTTTATAAAATTTTAAATTGATTAAGAAACTACGCCATTATATGATTTGCTTTTGTATCACTTCAATTTGTGTTACAATTTGATGAAGAAGCCATTGCTTGAATGTCCAATGACTTACAAAAAATTTGTTAGACAATTTTAGATATTGCAAAAAATAACTCAAAAATTCAAATATTTAAACTTTTGAAAGACCAAAAAATATTAAAGAATCAAATGATTCATTGTTTAGAAATTATTGAAATGAAACAAAACAATATATATATATATATATATATATATATATATATAACAAAAAAATAGAAAAATATAAGAAAAATATTGGGTTACATTCAAAAGAATAATCCATGGTTATAAGTTTGCACCTTATCATAAATATCACGTTAGTGAAGTAGAGAGATGATGATAATAATAATAATAATAATAATAATAATATCAATATTTGAGTTTGAGTTTAAGTTGTATTTGTTGGAGAAATAGAGCTTCACTCATTTTTAAGTTTGGATTAAACAAAAATAATTTTGTTTTAAAAAAATGATGAGTTTGAGTTTGAGTTTAAGTTGGACTTGTTAGAGAGATAGATCAAATTTCACTCCTTATTAAGTTTGGACTAAACAAAAATAATTTTATTTAAATAAAATTATCATTTTATTTAAATATTGTGTTGACGTGGAAAATTGTAAGAGGTTCAAAGGCTTCGATTATATATATATATATATATATATATATATATTACTTTTATGTCCTTATTACATTAAATAAGGAAAATATTGCTTATTATCAATAAGAATTAATAAAATTACATCTAATAAAAATTAACACATTAGACATATTATATTGTTTTATTTTTCTTTGTTATTATATTTATTATAATTTTTATGGAGTGACACTGAACAAGCAGGAAAAAGGAAAGAAAGAAAGAGGTAGGAATCGACTTCAATATATTAAAAAAAAAAAATACAATAGAATAGAAAGGAACATAGCATTGGTAAAGTAGCAGGAAAAAAGAAAATACAAAGAGGACAACAAAAAATATCAAAGAGAGATAACGTCACAATTGAGGGCAAAAAACTAAATGAGAAGGCTCAAACAAAATCACTTAAAGCCTGTTTGGTAGGAGGATTTTTGCTTTTGTTTTTAAAACAGTATTAAAATAATTTTTAAAAAATTGAAATTGAAACTAGTTTTCAAATAATAATTTTTTTCATTATCTGTGTTTGGCTCCCATTTTTAAGAATAATTTTCAAAATGCTGAAAAAAAAAATTGGGAGACCTTTTTTATTTTTGAGATTTCTTTAGAAATTTTCTAAAAAAAGTAATGTATAGAATTTGTAGATTACTTTTTTTTTTTTTTTTTTTTTTGTGTGGATAATGATAAGGTAATAAAGCTCATGTACCTTTTTTTTTTAAAATTATTATTATAATGATAAGTTTCAAATTTGAAGTGTGAGAATTTTTGTGTGATAAAGATAAACTCTTTAATTTAAGAGATAGAAGAGTTTGGACAAATTTGTGGGGTCCACTATTTTGAGTGTTTTCAATTTACAATTATTCCATTAAAAACATTTTATGTATCTTGAAAACATCCTCTCAGCTATTTTCAAAATCCTGTTTTGAACAAGGAAAATAGGATACAATTTTTAAAACTATATTTAGAGAAAATCAGCAAAACAATAAATTCAAGTGTAGGGCTCACTATTTAATGGATTACAAAAGAAAAAACTATATTTAAATACCCTTACCAAACAGGTTATATTTTCATTTTCTCTCTAATTTAGGGAGATTGATTTTTGGTGGGCTAAGGGAGAAAACTCATGGGCCCCACTATTTTCTCCCCCATTTCCTTCTTAATTAAACATCCTATTCCCATTTTCTCTCCACTTTTCTCTACTCAATTTTTCATTGCTCCAATAATAGAAAGAGGCAATGTTAATTGACTATATTCATAGCCCTTTATAATCTAGTACATATGCATATATTCATTCAAAAATAATCACAATTATACACATATATGAGTTCAAATTATTCCTAGTATTAGACTTACAACTTACACATTTTTTAAGCCATGAATTTCTTGTAATGAATTTTGTTCCTAAGCTATTGAAAATGTTTTATTTATATCCTTAAAATTTTAATAAAAGTTTGTTTTTCATCTCTAAACTATTGATTTTTTTTTTCATCCCTATTTTTGTCTCTAAACTATTGAAAAAACTCTTTACAAAGTTTAGGGATAAAAAAAGAACTTTTGAAATTTAGAGATGAAAAAAAACATTTGTTAAAATTTAGGGACCAAAATAGTAATTTATCCTAAATTTTAATGTATTTTTCTCAAGTAATTTTGAAAACTCTTGTACCATTACAAGAAACTAGTAAGTTATCCATGCGATGCACGGGTAATATTGTAATGTTTTATATAATATAGTTTTGGAAAATGTTATATATGTATTATAACATTATTGTTATATGGCTTTATTAGTAATGAGTTCATCATAAAAAATACCAATTATAAATTGCATACGCATATCCATTATAAATATTCAATTGAGGTATTAAGAATTTTTTTTTTTGGAGAAATATTATAGAATGAAAGTTGATAGAGATTCTAAAATATATATATATATATATATATATATATATATATATATATATATATATATATATATATATATATACATCCCAAATACCCACAATTAATCATATCATTTACAAAACCCACAAATCCACAACATCCAACCTTGACATTATAATCATAATGGCCGTTGTCACTCAATATAAACTGCAAGCCCTCTTTCCTTAGTTGTAGCCAACTCAAACAGGGTATGATTGGATGAAACAACAATGTTAGAGCTAGGTAGACGTCACTAAAAGAATGAAGGTAAATGTCATCATTTTTTGTCTATGTGTATTTGACATGAGATGGCATGAAGGGCTATGGGTAGGTATATATAAAGGGGTAGAAGTGCAAGAGGTGAAAGTAGTGAATTAAAATACAAAGAGTTTTGTGTGTATGTGTGAGGGATGAAAAGTCTTGAAACATTGAACCACAGGATACAAAGAATATTTATTCATTTTTAATTAGAAAAGTCTCAAAACATGAATAAAATAAAACAAAAAGTGAATAATTAATTTGTTCTTATCTCTGATGTGGCTTAAGAGTATTTCAATTCTCTTCATAGAGTGCATCACATTGTAGAATCTCATACTCTCCCGTATGATGTCTCAGCTTTTATATATATATATATATATATATATATATATATATATATATATATATATTGATTGAATTCAACAATAGAATCAAATGACCATCAATTCTGTTTTTTCTTTGTCTTAATGTCCTCTCAAATTGAATTAGTACCAGTATGAATGAGCCTGTGAATTTAGAGAAAGAGAATGGAATGTGACAATTACCGCCAAAGATGCAAATCAAACAAAGAAAAAAAGGGAGACATACTTTGGCATTTTATAACGTAAAAGAAATCGAATAAAGATGACGCAAAGGAAAACAATTTCAATGGAATAATAATACCTGGGCATATTTTTCAGATTTTGATTAAGAGATTCTCAGTTTCTTTAATGGTGACTATGGATTGAAGATGGCATCATTTTTTATGGAGGGATGGGCCATTGAAGAAGACCCAAATCAAACACATCACCATCGGTTGAGTTGATACCCAAATTTAGAAAACCCAAAATTATCAAGTCAAACCCATAAGCTATATAACATTGGAAGCCTTGAATCAGATGTCCATCAATAACACCTTTTGTCATCAGGGATTAGAGGAGGTTGAGGTTCTCTTTCGTCTGCAACAGTTGAGATTCACATGGTTCATATGTTAACCATTGGAAGTGGAGAACGAGGTAGTAAAGGTGCGAGCTCAATGTTGTCAGAGTTGTCATCAACATTATGAGAGTTATTATGGATGATAATGGAATTTTGAGGAGGACAAATGCATTCCACATGTGCCCCCATACTTGCAATGATCGGAGCAAAATTTCCTAATTCACTTGTCCAATAAGAGATTTTACATGAAACCTCAACATGATTCTGATCACCTTGCATCAAGTCTCCAAATTTCTGTTGTAATTGGCTATGAGGTACACCGTAAAACCACAAATGATCACACTTCAAACATTGAAAAATCGGCTGCTGCATGAAAGGTTGCATATGACCATTGATGGAAATGTTGACAACACAAACCCAACTGATTGTATCATCACGAAGAGAACCGCATTTATCATTATTAGCATAACTTTCCTTCAATGAAACTAGATGAAAAGCAATACAAAAGGCAAATGTTGGTAATTCTGGACCAACCCAGAATGATATGGAACTTTCAATGCTTTGATGGTTGAACCATTTTGGAATCTTCTTTTCTGGTACTATAATATTATATCTCTCTCCAAAATCAATTAGATACGCATCTAGAGTTGGACGTAACTCTTCTTCAATTAGGAGGAACTTGGAGAGAGGGAGCTGAGAAGAGTAATCAATCTGATGTGAATGCAAATCTACAAATACGTTGCCTTTCACACATGAACATTTCATATTTGGTGGAAGCTTTAAATTTCTTCCAAACTGCATGAAATTAGGAAATTTGAGAAATTGGAAGTTTACTAAATCTAGTAAAGTATGTATTTGGAAAGGTAACCAAAATTGTTTCTTTATAACTTTAAGAGAGAGAGGTACCTGAAGAAATAATTTTCTCAATGATTGTGAATTCAACGAGATGCAGTTTGATGCATACACAGATCTTATACTTTCTGGAAGCTTTGGAATTTTCTTAAGGAACTTGGAATCCTCAATTAGAAGAAAATGCAATCCATTGAATCTCATAATGCCATCTTGGAGGTTCAAATTTTCACTCTCAAATAATAAACATTTCTCTGAGTGGTGGAAACAAGAAGTCAAATATTTTAGAAAATTTGACATCAGAAAACGATATTTTGAAAAGCCACCATAAGAATTGCATAGTGCTTGTCTACCACTCTCCACATCCTTTGGAAACTGGACATTTCCATGAAGAACGAGTTTGCAAAGATATTGCAATTTATAAATGCTATTTGGAAGATAACATGAACAGAAATAGGAACCTATATCTAATCTCTCAATCCCAATGAGATTCCCAAATGATGAAGGAAGCTCTCTAATGGCAGTGTATGCTAGACTTAGAAATTTTAAATTTTCCATTTCTTTTGGAATATCAGGGAACCTCCCAACCCTTTTGCACTTATAAAGAATTAAAAATTTAAGAGATGTCATCATGATGCAGCTTGGAAGAATTTGAAGTTCAACGCAACCCGTGAGGTCCCAACTTTCAAGCATATCAAGACATCCATTAGAGTCATGAACCTTCACTAATTTTATACATTCACGGAGATTCAATTGCTTTATGTTTGGGGTGGTGAGCGATAAGTCGGGCAATTCCCTAATGTATTGACATGATTGGAAATTCATATGTGTCAAGCTTTTACATTGTATCCTCTGTAGAAAAATAAATAAATAAAAAATAACTTCAACAAATGTTAAAATATAGTTTAATAATTGATGACGTAATAATAAAAAATAAAAAATTATACCTCAAGAAGCTTGTACAATATCACCCGACTTTCGGGCATGTTAAGTACAGTGAGTTTTTGAGGATGAAAATTGGACGGTAAGGAGGATAAAGGAAATCCACGCCAATCAAGCACCTTTAATCCGTTAGGAAGATATTTAAGATCTCCACAAATATCTACATTACTAACCATAAGGAACTTGAGATTTTTCATCTTTTCAAGACATCTAGGCTCTAATTGAATCTTTCCTGATTCAGGTGAGCATATCACAATGCCTCGAATTTTTTTCGACCCCTAATTAGACAAAGCATTAAGTGAATCACACTACACAATAAGAAGTATAATGACAGTAAATTTAAATTTTCTTCCACACTTAAATGGAACAAAATCACTACATGTGCCATTTGAAAAATGAATTAAAATGATGCATACCATATTTTCAGTTAGTACATCAAGAACATCCTCATAATGCCATAGCCTACTACGCTCTCCAGGTAGTTGCGGTGATTCCCGTCGAACAATGTCCTTACCCATTTGTTGTAGAAGGTCATTCATCAACAATTTGCCATATTGATCAACACTTATTAGACACTTATCAATAAGTTTTTGAATTCCATAAATTGGATTTAAGTCACAAGAATCTAGTATATCCATGACATACTTCTTCGAGAATCCCTTAAAGAAACATGCAATATCGAGAAAAATATTTTGTTCAGTTTCATCCAATCCTTCATAACTTATTTCGAGTACTTTTTGAATTTCTTTGTTAGGAATTCTTTCATACTTGCCTATTGCACTTTTCCATTCGGGTTTAGTTCTTCCACATAAATCAGCACCCATTATTACTAGAGCTAATGGAAGTCCCTTAGTATATTGTATAACTTGGTTTGCAAGTTCCAAATAATCTTTTTTGGGCTTGTTGCTTTGGAAGGCATGCATACTGAACAGTTCAAGAGCTTCATCTTGATCTAACTCCTTAACCTCATATGTTGAAAAACTTTTTCCAGGGGTAGCTACCAAGTGTTTATCTCTTGTTGTTATAATGATTTTGCTTCCAGAAACAAACCAATCATATCCTCCAAGAAAATTTTCAATTTGGACCCATTCATCCACATCATCGAGAACTAAAAGAATCCTCATAGAAGACAATATTTTCTTTATCATATTGATTCCTTTATCTTTGCTACCCACCTTTACATTTTTATCTCTCAAGATCTCAAAAAGAAGTGCCTCTTGTAGTTCAATTACACCATCATTTGTCCTTGATTTTTCTCTAAAATTTTCTAGATAACAAAATCCATCAAAATGACCACAAATTTGGTTAAAAATTTCTTTTGCGATTGTTGTCTTACCTATTCCAGCAGGGCCATAGATCCCTATCATGTGAGAGTCATTTGATTCCATATCTGAAATAATGGTTTTTACACGATAATTTATTCCAACAGGGTATCGAGCAACAGATAATGGTGTGCAATTTAATTTAGAATTTGAGATCTCTTCAACAATCCCTTGAATAAATTTGAACTCGTCACAACTGTCATTCACACAACATTAAAAAAAATAATATAATGAGTTAGACTAGAAAATAGAAATATGAAGATAAACCATATTTAACATGTTCGGGATGTGCATTAAATTTAAAATATTGACAATTAAAGTAGCTAGCATGTATTAATTTATAAATATATAACTATCATTATGTTAGCATTCTTTTGTGCTATTAGGTAATTATTTTTAGGCTTTTAGGTAGGGGTGTTGGAGTGGTTTTCAGTTAGCTCAACTGGTAAAGTCTCTGATAGTTGAATAAAAGATTTGGAGTTCAATCCCCACCTACACCAAAAATCTATTGGTGTCTTGGTCTGATGATAAAGTACTATCATCAGGAGTAGAGCCATAGGTTGACATTCTCTGAAAAAAAAAAAAAAGGCAGGGGTGTTGGACTATTGGTTTAGTTGGTTTGGTTGTTGCCCAATTTTTTCATCAAACCAATGGATTTGGTTTCCCTATAACTGGCACCTTTGCAAACCGCTTGAGGTAAACTCTCCAACTTGTAGTGGTGCAGTTTTTTTCCATTAGGGTGGGCAATTCTTTTTGTTTGAAAATTTCAAAGTAAAAAAGAACTATTACAACTAACAAACCCACAAAATCTACAACAATTCAAAACACAAAATCAAAACCCATATATCAAAATCCACAACATATCAAAACCTAAGATCTAAAAATCAAACGATTTGAGATTACATCACAGATTAAGGAGAAACCAAATACTAGGCTGAAGATTGGTGATCTAAATGGGTTGAAGAAATGATGGTAGATTTCATTGGATTGATAGCCAAAAACAGTGGTAGATACTAGTTAGGGTTTGGGTCTTTGGGGATTTTGGGTTTATGTGTGTGAGAGAGAGAGGGAGAGAGGTATTTATGAATATTGAGTGAGATTAGAGAGGGGGAGAAGGGTATGTTGATATATAGAGATGTAGAAAGAGAGAGAGAGAAAGAGAGAGATATCAGTCGGCTTGGTTTTGCTGCTTTTGCATCGATTTTGAGATTTCACTGCCAACTGCTTCACTATACCATCGTCGGAGTGAGCCATGCTCTCAACTTGTTGAGTTTAGCTTCGTCGTTCAGTCAGTTTTTCAGTGCGATTGAGTTGGTGCAATTTGGTTTCAATTGTTAGCATTGGTTTACACAAACCCCTGCTTTTAGGCATAGTTATCCAAACATATTAAGCATTAAACCATTAAGGGAGTGGTATGATGTTTCATTGGTTCAACAATTGTATCACTAGCTCAATTGTTAGACAAATAATTAATTTATCTTATATAAGAATAAATTAAAAAATGGCCCAAAATGTAAAACTCACCCTCTAAGTTTCACCACTTTTCATTTCAGTCTTGTAAGTTTGCATTTTGTCATTTCAATCCTCCTTAATTCAATCTTTTGTTAATATTCCATCCATGTCTGCCATTAACCATATTTAATTTTTATTTAATTATTTATAACTTATATTAAAAGAAATGTTCATTTAAATATATAAATATATATATATATATATATATATAAATAAAAATTAACCTTGAATTGCTTTCCTCATGGTTTTCATCTTCTTCATTGCTTTCGTCCCGAAACACCTTCCTCATCATCATCATTCTCTCTAAGTAATTCCTATACACATACTCTTGCATGTACCCATTTTTGTCGTTGTAAAACACCATGTGCCTGTGCCACTCCCTGACTTTGAAATCGGAGTCAAATTCCTTGTGATACAAAACACACATGTAGTGTTTACCAATGGGTATTGTCCGTCCTAAGTTAGGCTTCAATGAGTCAAGCTTCCCATTTGTGATTGCCTTGATAATCTCCCTCTCAATCTAAGCTTTGTGATTGCCATCGGTGGTTTCTTGGGGCTAGGGTTTCGGGGTTTGAGAGGGAAAGAGATTGGTGTGGAGGCGTAATGGATTCAGAGACCGAAGAAATATAGCATCGAGGTTGTTGGTGAGTTTGAATGAATTCATTGTTGTTGTTTTTTTTTAGGAACAAATTCATTATTGTTTGATTGAGGTTTTGGGACTTTTTCTTTTGGTTGTTTTGGGAATAGGAAACAGAAAGAAGGGTTTTGACGAGGTTAATTTATGGGTTTTTTATAAAAAAAATTAATGTTTTTTTAATATAAGAAATAAATAATTAAATAAAAATTAAATATGGATAACGATAGACTTGGATGGAATGTTAACGGAAGATTGAAATGAGAAGGATTGAAACTTAGATGATTGAAATGAAAAAATACAAACTTACAAGTTTGAAATGAAAAATGGTGAAACTTAGAGGGTGATTTTTGCATTTTGGCCTAAAAATACATAAAAAAAAGGCAATGATGCTATAAACAAAAAGAAAAAAAGAAAAAAAAGCAATGGTATTAAATTAGTGCATAAATATGTAGGTATAACATAGATTGGTATTAATAGAATATTATTATATTAAAAGTTATTTAAATATAGAATTTAATTATGCTATATATATATATATATATATATATATTATATATAAATGACTAAATAATGGGACATTTGAATTGACTAAAATGATTTAAACATTAAAAATCAAACGGTTTGAATAAAATCGTGTGATTCATCAGTATTTCTCTATTAAAAAAAAAAAAAAAAAACCTGGTGATTTTTCGGAGTTTAATAGATTTTTGAAAAAAAAAAAAAAAAAAAAATCTGATAGTTTCCTTCATACCAATCCAAAATTTATTATGATTCATCGGTTTCATGGCTTAATCGTTTGATACGATTTTGATTACTATACTTTTAACATGAAGATAACTAAAAATTACTAAAACCCACTTTTTAATTTTTAATACCCAAAATCAATTATTGAGGAAGTTTTCAAAAGCATTTTAAATGAATAATATGTGAGCGCAACTCCTATTTAATTGGTAAGGTAATGCACATTTAAATTCTTCTTTCTACCTGTGAGGACAAGGATCCCTAATCCGATTTAAATAGGCAGCCATGATTATTTCTGAGGACACACCTCAGACCTCAGGGATGAGCATTAGCTGTGTGAGGCGCATGAAGTTAAAACATCATAAAGGGAAGAAAGCAGACTCGTCACAAAATTTGAGAAGGATGAAGGAAGAAGGGCATAAAAGCCATCTCCACAACTAAGATTAGGGTAAAATCTTACTAGTATGTTTCGGATGAGACAGAAGTCCTAGGAATGCAATCCCAGCCTCATGAAAGAGTACAAAAATTGTCAATGAATGCATACAATGGCAGCACCAGAAATTTTTTTCAGGATCAAACTTTAATTAAACAAAATTTAATAAAAAGACAAGCTAAATATATTGAGTTATCGGCACCAAAAAAAAAAACACACACACACACACGCGCGCGCAAATAACATGAAGTTTTATAATTTTATTTTACGAGTTTTCATATTTTGAAATTGTTATATGATAGTTCATTATCAGCTATTATTATCTATTGTCAAAGCGTGTAGGTGTGACCATTTTATTTTGTTAAGTTTGTATAACTGTTTTATTTTTATGCAATTTTCATAATTTATTTGTCATTATTTTGATGAAAATAAATTAAACTAAATGAGAAAACTCAATCCACTCACACTGTCACACCCATCCATACATAAACAATAAATTAAGTGTCTACTTGATCTCTCAAATACTTTTATTTATTTATATAGGAAACATGATAACAGTACACATACATGTAACATACTCTCTATATTTCCTAATTATACCATACACGCACACATTCACATACATCACAATTCACGCAAATAACATTATGCCAAATAAAAAATAAAAATAACTCACACAATCAGTATTAGACACACATTCACACATATATAATATAAATTTATAATAAAGAGAAAGATACTCACAACTTACAAACACTCACTCTTTAATTTTAGAATCGAAAATACTAAAATAGTTAGATAGAGAATGAGATGAGATTCATAAGTGATAGGGATAAAATCCAAAGTTGACAGAGCCAAACATAGGTGATGGACTAGTTGATATATTGACCGCAAAGTAAATAAACGGGCTCATTACCTGGACGGGCTTACTTACTTGGACGGGCTTACCTCTTGGACAAGCTTACCTACCAGGACGGGCTTACCTCTTGGACGGACCTACCTCTTGAATGGCCTTACCACGTGGACGGACCCAGGGTAGACAGATAGGCCTAGCTAGAGCCACGTGGCACCTACGCAGCATGCGTGGTCTCCAAGAACCCTAATATGGAGAGACCTTACGCCATACATCTATCCGTAAATCCATAATTTCCTTATAAGGAAAGGAACCCACAAAATATGGGCATTAATGAAAATCTTCTCTATAAGGAAAGACCTTCTTCACCAAGGAATAATGGTTAAACCTACATAACTATAAAAACCCCGAAGGCTCTCGCAAAAGGAGGTACAAATAATTCCCCAGCTTTGGCACTCTAGAGTTGTAGAAATTCTCTTTCTAACTTAACCTTCGAAGGGTATTTGGTTGGTGCAGCACTGGTACTCTCTATAAGGCCTTTTCTATGTTTTTGTTTCGCAGGTTTCGTCAAGAGCACATAAGGACCGTTCGACTCACTAACGATTTTTTGCATCATCAGTTGGCGTTGTCTGTGAGAAACACAATAGTACCGCTTCCCAAACAAAGAGTTGTATGATACTTACACGCTCAATGGCAACCAACAACAATCAAGAAGGTGAACCACGCACTACTGCCCTCGAAAGGCAGGTATAGACTCTAGCTGCGGCAGTGGAACGCTTTACTAAGAAAAACCACAACCTGGAAGAACAGCTGTGCCAAAGGAACTCAAGGCCCAATAATCAAGGAGAGGAGCAAAAGGGTACCAGCCCCTAGCACACCACCGAAAGGTGAGATTAAGAAGGACCGGAAGGCAGCAATGCCCTGAGTAGATAAGAGCGACAGGAAACCAGCCATCCATTTGTTGCAGATACGGCACCAGTGCACATGGTTGTAGAGATGTAGATGATGAAGGAGAGGATGGACTTCATGATGAACGCCCTCAAGGGACAGGTGTCAAACGACCTTGACGAGCTGGTCCACTGGATGGATTCACCCTTTGTAGCACCCGTCACTTCGTTCCCCCTCTCAGCAAAGTTCTGTATGCCACAAATAGAAGCCTATGACGGGTTTAAGGATCCCTTGGATCACTTGGAATCATTCAAAACCCTCATGCACTTACAAGGTGTTCCGGATGAGGTTATATGCCGAGCTTTCCCAACTACGCTAAAAGGTCCTGTCAGGGTCTGGTTTAGTAGATTGACACCTTACTCCATCAGTACCTTCAAAGAGCTAAGTGCGTAATTTGCATCACACTTTATAGGGGGCACTGGTACAAGACACTGAGGTCCTATATAGCATGTTTTAACAAAGAAGCCCTTTTGATAGATGAAGCTGTTCACAAGATACTTGTTGCAATTTTTACAAATGGCTTATTAAAGGGAAAGTTTTTGTTCTCCTTATACAAAAACGACCTAAAAACCATGTCAAATGTACTTTACCAAGCCACTAAGTACATGAACGCAGAAAACGCGCTACTGGCCCGAGAGGAAAAACCTAAGAAGAGAGATAGGTAGGAAGATGTGCGACAAGAAAGAGGGCGAAAGATGAATAGGACCAGAGACCGATGGGAGGATAGGCACTCCAAACTGCCCACTGAAAGGTTCATTAATTTCATCCCGCTGACCACCCTGATTGATTAGGTCCTGATGCCGATTAAGGACGATGCGACCTTGTCGTGGCCTAGCAAGTTAAAGGGAGTTCTCAATAGGAGGTCCAAAGATAAGTACTTCCATTTTCATCGTGACCACGGTCACGACACATCTAAATGCTATGACTTGAAGCAACAGATCGAGGCCCTCATCAGATAGGGAAAGCTACAACGATTCATCAGCAAAAAAAGAACATATAACAACCCGCTGCAAGAACAGCCTGGTAAAAGGAATGGTGAGCACCCCAGGCTGCCCTTAGGGGACATAAAGATGATAGTAGGGGGCACCACAGCATCTAGCTCGATCAGGAAGGCATGAAAAACCTACCTTAGGATGGTTTAGAACGTCCAACTAATAGGTTTGTCCTAAAAATGGTAGGGGTAGATAACCCTATAGTTAGGTTTTCAGAGGAAGATACCCGATGTCTCTACCACCCCCACGATAATGCACTCGTTGTTAGCATATGGGTGGGAGACCACAAAATCCATCGAGTCCTAATCGATAATGGAAGCTTGGCCGATATCTTGTATTACTTGGCATTCCAGCAAATGAGAATCAAGAAAGAATGACTTGTACCAACTAATGCACCACTTGTTGGGTTCGGAGGCATGAAAGTATACCATATTGGGGCAATTACACTACCTATAATAGCCGGAGATTACCCTTAACAAATCACTAAGGATGTTACTTTCCTTGTCGTCGATTGTTCATCCTCTTAAAATGCCATACTAGGCCGACCTACACTTAATTTGTGGAAAGCTGTGACTTCAACCTATCACTTGATGTTTAAGTTCCCTACTGAATACGGGGTAGGAGAGGTATGTGGAGACCAAGTGGCAGTGTGCAAATGCTACATAGCGATGTTGGATATAGACAACCATTTACAGGCTCTAAGCATAGAAGAGCAACAGACGGTTGCAGAGCTTGTTGAGGAGTTGGAGGAGATACTTCTCGATGACCACAAACCTGAGCTAACAACAAGGATCGGCACCTTCGATAGTTCGCCTGTTTGTTAAGCGCTCACGACCTTCCTAAGAGAGAACCAGGATGTCTTTACCTAGAGCCACAAGTTGAACGTATCATCCTCTTTTCCCCCCTATTTGCTAGAAAAAGAAAGTGTTTACCTAAGAGCGAGACAAAGCTATAGTGGAAGAAGTTTGTAAGTTACAAGATGCAGAGTTCATAAGGGAGGTGTACTATCCCGACTGGCTAGCCAATGTAGTGATGGTCAGGAAGGCCAACGGAAAGTGGAGGATGTGTGTAAATTTCATTGACTTAAACAAAGCTTGCCCCAAAGATAACTACCCATTCAACAGTGAGGCACCAGTTATTGAGCTTCATGGATGCTTTATCTAGTTACAAATAGATCAAGTTGGACGAGGCTGACGAGAAGAAAACTTCATTCATCACCAGCCAAGGCCTCTTCTATCATAAAGTGATGCCATTCGGTCTCAAGAACATGGGAGTGATGTATCAGAGACTCATGAACAAGATGTTTGCACATCAAATTGGAAGGAATGTCCAAGTCTACTTAAACGATATGTTGGTGAAAAGTCGAAGGGAAGATCATCATTTGGAAGACCTCAAGGAGACCTTAGATACACTCCGCTCTTATAACATGAAGTTCAATCCAAGCAAATGCGCATTCGAGGTATTGGTTAGAAAATTCCTAGGATTCATGGTGTCTCAAAAGGGCATTGAAGTCAATCCAGACAAGATTCGGGCCATAATGGAAATGACACCACTTAAGAATGTAAAGGAAGTACAAAGCCTCAACGGCAAGGTAGCGGCACTGAACAGGTTCATATCGAGAGCAATGGATAAATGCCTGCCTTTCTTCTGCACATTGAAGAAGTCCTTCGAATGGACGGTCGAATGTCAACAAATGTTCGAGGACTTGAAAGTGTACCTCTTTTCCCTACCGTTGCTAAGTCCTTCCAAACTTAGAAATGACCTGTTTCTTTACCTGGCCGTCTCCCCAGCTGCAGTCAGTGTAGCCTTAGTCAGAGAAGAGGAAAGGGTGCAAAAGCCTGTGTACTATGCTAGCTGAGCGCTCCAGGGCGTAGAGGAAAGATACCCCCCGATGGAGAAGCTAGCCTTCGCCCTAGTTACTATAGCTCGCAAACTTAAACCCTATTTCCAGGCCCATACGGTGGTCGTCCTAACAGATAAGCCACTACGGAGAGCAATTAGTAATCCGGTAGCCATCGAACGGATGGCACTATAGGCAATTGAGTTGAGCGAATTCGATATACAATATCACCCACGCACCACAGTGAAGGGACAGGCAATTGCTGACTTTATCGCGGAATTCACCAATATGGAAGGCCAAGGGGCAGAGGAGTGTCCTCAATGGAGTATCCATATAGACAAATCATCCAACAAGTAGGCTGGCAGTGCAGGAATAATGATCCATTCTCCAGAAAGGGATGAGATTGAATGCATGGTTCGTCTCATCTTCCCTACAACCAACAATGAGGTGGAGTATGAAGCCTTAATGGTAGGACTGGACCTCGTTAAAGCAATAAGGGCCACAAGTGTGATTGTTTATTGTGACTGTCAGGTAATCATGAGTCAGGTGAATGGTGACTACGAGTGTAAAGGTGAATGGATGAAAAAGTACCTGGAGCAAGTAAGGAAGCAGGTAGAAAATGACCTTCAGGCCAAGTTTGTTCAAATCCCAAGGGAAGAGAATGAGCAAGCGGATCGTCTTGCCAAGGCCACATCAGCAGAACATGTGCTCGTCTTCAGTAAGGTACTTTATTTTGTTCAACTTTCTCCCATGATAGACGGCATGGTTGTGCAAGAAATAGGTTCAGAAGGCAATTGGACCACACCAATAGTTTCATATTTGAGAGATAGCACACTACCCGACAGTAAAGAGGCCGTAAGGAAATTGAAGGTCCAAGCAGCACGATTCGTCTTGATAAAAGACATCTTGTACAAAAGAGGATTCTCCTGACCGTACTTGAGATGCCTAACCATTGAAGAAGTAGATTATGTCATGAGGGAAGTTCACGAAGGAATCTACGGGAACTCTTCAGGATCAAGGTCGTTAGTACACAAGCTGATTCGAGCAGGATACTACTGGCCTACCATGCAAAAGGATGCCCAAGCTTATGTCAAAACCTGCGACAAGTGTCAAAAGTTCAGCAAAATTATTAGACAACCAACAGAAGAGCTCACTCCGATGACGGCCCCGTGGCCTTTTTCTTAGTAGGGGCTGGACATCATAGGTCCATTCCCAACTGCAATAAGATAGCTCAATTTCCTAGTAGTTGGTATAGATTACTTTACCAAATGGGTGGAAACTAAAGCACTAGCCACCATCACAAAGAAAAACGTACAAAGTTTCGTTTGGAGAAACATTATCTGCAGGTACGAAATCCCTAGAGTCTTGGTCTCGGACAACGAAAAGCAGTTCGACAACGAGTCATCCAAGGATTTTTGCTTACAATTGGGAATCGGAAATCATTACTCCTTGCGCGCCCACCCTCAGGCCAACGAGCAAGTTGAGGTCACAAACCAATCCTTGCTTAAAATTATCAAGACTCGGCTCGAAGAGGCAAATGGTATATGGCCAGACGAGTTGCCA
Source organism: Quercus wislizeni (assembly GCA_023055345.1). Taxonomy (NCBI): domain Eukaryota; kingdom Viridiplantae; phylum Streptophyta; class Magnoliopsida; order Fagales; family Fagaceae; genus Quercus; species Quercus wislizeni. The sequence goes on from JALGQJ010000003.1 coordinate 4,130,399, forward strand.
AGTGTACTATGGGCATACAAGATGACAGCAAGAACACTTACAGGAGAAAAACCGTTCCGAATAGCATACGAGAGTGAAGCTGTTATCCCTGCTGAAATTGGACTCACAAGCTTCAGAGTGGAGAATCATGATGAAAGTAGGAATGATGAGGCTATGCGCCTACAACTGGACCTAGTGGACGAGGTTAGAGCAACAGTTGAATAAAGGTTAGCACGATACCAGGACCTCATGGCCAAGCACTACAATTCCAGAGTCAAGCACATGGACTTTTGAGTTGGAGATCTTGTCCTAAAGAAGGTGCTGAGCGCCACAAGAGATCCCTTCCAAGGAAAGCTAGGGCGCAATTGGGAAGGACCCTACAGAATCACTTCGTGGTAGAGGAAAGGCACCTATCACTTGGAAACGCTCAACGGTAAAAAATTGCATTACCCATGGAACACCGAGCACTTAAAGAAATATTACCATTAGACGATAGCATATAGACTACCATTCCTCATTCCCAGTCTATTTTTTTTCTTTATTTACAGTATTTTTTGCCCAAGAGGCAATTTTAATATAGTTTTCAAACAGTATGTGGTTTATGCATTTGTTTTACCATAATAAGAGGAGTTATTCAGCAACACTATGTGTAAATGTATACTTTTCAACAAAGGTGTGGGTATGTCTATGTCCTTTAGCGGACGGATCAAGGTACCCAAGAGGTAACTTGAAATTTATATCCTTTAATGGACGGATCAAGGATTCTAAGAGGTAACTTGAAATCAACCAAAGCCCCTTAGAAGATGGACCGGGTTGCCTTAAAAATCTACTAAGGTGGACGGGCCATGTTTATCTTGAAAATCCCGTGAGGTGGGCAGACCATGGTTGTCTTGAAAATGTACGAAGTCCAACCCATGAGGTGGACGAGCCATGGTTATCTTGAAAATCTACTAAGTCCAAACTCGTGAGGTGGACGGGCCATGGTTATCTTGAAAATCTACTAAGTCCAACTTATAAAGTGGATAGACCACGGTAACCCTGGAATATTCTTATTAAAATTGATGAGTTGAAAAACCCAGTGAGTTCCCTAAAATCTACAAAGCCAACGAGTATAAGGTCCAAGTCTTTTTAGATAGAACGGAAACACCAAAAGTACATAAACTTAAAGATAAAAACCCAAAAATTCATGGGCAATGTTAAAGATTACATAACCATTGTTCTCAAAAGGATTCCTACACTAAAATAAAAATAAGAATAAGATACATAATAGTAAATTTTACAAGAAACACTAAGGCTGTTCGACGGGGGTCTCTTCATTCATTACTTGTTCATGCCCGGCTGGCTCACCCTCCTCACCAATAGGACAAGTCTTATCCCCAATGGACTTGACTTGCTCGTCTTCAGGAGCCACCTTACCTTCGCCTTGAACATTAGGCATGGTGTTGGCCTTGAAGATCTCATCAGTACCTTCATGGTTGACAATTCTAGCCGAAGTCTGGGCCACATTGTCCAGAGACACCTGCGACACGTCCAGATGAGGGTAAAGTGCTTTAACTTGATGGAGGCACTCTTAAAAACCATTGTCATAGAAGTCGCTGAGCTCGGTAAGAAAGTTGTTAAGAGTTACGAAACTCTGTCTTCTCGTCTTCCTTAGCTCGACGGACTTGCTCCCTTAACATGAAAATCTCCCCCTCCTTATGCTGAAGCACTTTCCTCGATTTGTCAGCAAGACCCTCTGACTCTTCCAGAGATTTTTTGGTCATGGCCAGCTTTCTGACTTGTGTTTCTTTGCAAGCACTAAGCTCATTTACCTCCGTCTTGGCTGTTTCAGCCTTCTCCTTTAAGCAGTTGACCCATTGCTCTTGGGCCAAACAACGGTCCATCAGATCTTTCATCATTAGCACCCATTGCAAGAGTCAAAAGAAGGTTAGAAATAAGAATAATAGTTGAAGAATGGAAGGGAAGGAGGACGGTTGTGCACTTGAGCCAAGCCAAAGAGACTTGACTCCCCACGGCCTCAATGGCATGGTTACCTAAGTCTTCATAGTCGTCATCCTTAATGATGGACAACAAAAGCCCCACAACATATTGCGAATCCTTGCGAAGAAGAGGGGTGTGCTGCTTAAAGATGGGACCTTTGGTAGTCATCAAGCCCTTGCCGGTGCCATGACAGAGAGGAGGAGGCACCTAGGTAGCTGGAGTTGTCTCTCCAACAGTTGTCACAACTACTTTTTTAAGTTTCTTTGGTGGACGATCGCCCTTATCCATCAACTTCCGCCTTATGAATGGCTTAGCTAGCGCCGTCGCTCTAGTAAAAGGCACGACACCTTCCAACAGTTTCTTTGCACATTTGGCGACTTGTTTACGAATGAAGGCTCTCCTTTTATCATCATCCATTTTTGCACCAAAGGGAATGGGAGAAGAGAGTTAGACAAGAATTATTAAAAAAAAAATAAAGAATAAAAAATAAACGACGGACTCATGTTTGTGGGTGATCTTGTCGTAGCGACGGGCTATGTCTGTAGGCTTGAGACCCTCATAATACCAATGGAGAGTGTTTAAGGTAACGAGCTGTTTCCACGTTCTCTCTTTCAGTGGAATACATAAGATTTTTTTCCAAAAAGTTCCACTGCTCGAGGGTACCCTCTAGACGATCCTGGGCTGCAACCAAAAAGAGACATAAGTTACACAACAATAAATGCAAGTGACGGACAAACTAAGTGAACAGACACCTACCAAACGGGGGCAATATACCCCAAGTTCTATCTAAAATAGGCATGTCTTGCTATTCATCAGGATGGCACACCCAATTGTTTCCCTAGATGAAGAAATACTGGTTCTTCCAGTTCCGGTTGGAGTCAGGGGTCTCGTACACCAACCTTAGCGACAATTTCCTTGCTAGGAAACTATAGATGCTCGGGACTTAGTTATCTCAGATGGTTGATAATAGTGGAAGAACTCCTTCATGGTTAAGTGACGGCTCCTCTTACTTAAGACCCCATACAATACCTTGACACCAAGAAAGATTCTCCAAGCATTCAGAGCAATTTGGGTGACAGCTAGCCCTAGATATTGGGCTAGGCGATGGTGGAGTGCGCTCAAAGGCAGCCTAAACCCAGCCTTGAACATTTGTTTGTACATCCTGACATCAGGGGCATCATGGTAATAGCAATTTTCTTTGTATTGTCGAAGTAAAATCGTTGATCGTCCATATTAGGGGGAGGACGAAATTCCTAAGGCCATCGGGGCCAACAACGGTTCTAAGCTAAGACTCGATGCTCTCCTTATTGCCTGAAACTTAGTCCACATTACTCCCTAACCCATCTTCATCCAAATCTTCATTTTCCTCCTCGGAAGGTGAGTTGGCACACGGATCCCTTTTAGGGTATGAGGCGTTGGGGTCGTCTTGACCTGACAGGTACACTTCATCGTAGCCCGCTCCTTCGCGGATACACGACTGTTCACTTAATGCTTCACTAGACATCTATCCCACCTACAAACAATGGCGAAATTCCTAAGACTCTACAGGTCTATATACATGGCGGACTGCATAAGACTTAAGTAAAAGAAAGAATAAGGAAAGATATATATATATATATATATATATATATATATATATATATATATATATATATATATGTATGTATGTATATATATATATAGGACGGGAGCACTTACATGTGAACGGTGTGAATAGAAGATAGGAGAGGTATGGTGAACGGATGCGTTGAGACGACGGATTGACGAATTCTCATAGGTGACAGTCGAGTTCTAACACTGGGAATTAGCAATAAAAGGTAGAAGTGAAGGAGGAAGGCAACATATATATAGAGGAAATTGCACGGAAGGCGAAGTGACTCTTTAAGCCAAGTAACCAACCACTAAAATTGTGCCACTTGTCCCCTCAACATTTATGACTCTCAACTACCCTATCAATCAAAATACAACTCCCTAGAACTAGGTGAAGCCGTCACCCCACGTGCCCGTCTAGAATACTAGGCAACGGACTCGTGGAGTGAGGGGGCAGCTGATAGGGACAAAATCCAAAGTCGACGGAGCTAAACAAAGGTGATGGACTAGTTGATATATTGACCGCAAAGTAAATAAACAGGCTCATTACTTGGACAGGCTTACCTACCTAGACGGGCTTACCTCTTGGACAGACCTACCTCTTGAATGGCCCTACCACATGGACTAACTTAGGGTAGATGGATGGGCCCAGCTAGAGCCATGTGGCACCTACGTAGCATGCGTGGTCTCCAAGAACCACAAAATGGAGAGAGCTTGCACCATACATCTAGCCGTAAATCCGGAATTTCCTATAAGGAAAGGATCCCACAAAATATGGGCATTAATGAAAATCTTCTCTATAAGGAAAGACCTTCCTCACCAAGGAATAATGGTCAGCCCTACATAACTATAAAAACCTTGAAGGCTCTCGCAAAGGGAGGTACAAATGATTTCCCAGCTTTGGCACTCTAGAGTTGTAGAAATTCTCTTTCTAACTTAACATTCGGAGGGTATTTGGCTGGTGCCACACTGGTACTCTCTGTAAGGCCTTCTTTGTGTTTTTGTTTTGCAAGTTCCGTTAAGAGCACGTGAGGACTGTTTGACTCACTGACGATTTTTTGCATCATCAATAAGAATGAGATCAAAGATCAGATATACACTAAGTGTATACTTAATCAATCAAATACTTTTTTATATAGGAAAATCAATCAAATACTTGAACAATCACCAACTTTACTTTTTTTTTTTTTTAATCACTAACTTTATAACAAAAAGTTATCATAACATGATAATAATAATACACACACATGTAACAAACCTTCTTTATTTCCTAATTATGCCATAGATGCACACATTCACACACATCACAATCCATACAAATAACATTATGATAAATAAAAAATAATAATAATGCACACAATTAGTATCAAACATAAACTCACAAATATAATATAATATAATATTAATAGGTAAAATTGAGAGAAAATCCAATTAAATTTTAAATTGGATTCTAATTGTTATCTAATTTTGCGCCATATGTCATATTTAATTTTTTTTAAAATTTTTGTTCTAGGTAAGTTAATAGGGTGCAAAAGACGAAATGTCTAATATAAATAAATCATAAAAAAACTCAATTAAAAAAAAAGAAAAAAGAAAATCTATGTGTATATCCAAAAGAAATTAAAATAAAAAAATAAAAGAGAGAGAAAGTATAATTTGAATCCATATATGTATATGTATGTAATTGTAATTATTTTTAATTGTATCTATATATCTATGTCTATATTTATATCTATATCTATATAATAATTAATAGCCAAAACGTTTAATTTTTTGTTAATACTCTTTATTGCGCTATATGACTATATAAATTGCTGACACGTCTACCATTAAAAACATAGAAAAATATAACTTTTTGCAAATAGTGTCAGTCCTATTTTCCCTACTGTTGGTGTACAGTTGTACCGTTCCATGTGTGGTTATTAGTTTTTGCAGCCCTTGTCAATTAACCACGCAAGACACAATTCAAACTATTCAAGCGTGAAGTGCTATAAGTGCAAGCCAGAGGTATTTTTATATATATAAAAATTTGCAACTCAATATTCAAAGTTATATTGAATTGAATACGCTCTAGGCTAGTTATCAATTAAAAAAAAAAAAAAAAATCCTATTATAGTTTTCAATTTTCAGTTTTTAATTTATATTCTTTTTTCTATTATATTTCCAATTCCCTATGTATTCACATACTCATATCAATAATAACAACGCTATTCTGCGGCGCTGTTTCCCGAACACATATATACTTATCGGATTCCATATTAAAATGAGTGAACGTGATGAATTGTGGATTGATCCCAATGCTCGGTAAAGTTAGGGCCTCTTTCATGGTGATCGGAGCGTTGGCGGCCGCCATGGTGGCTGAGACCGACGGAGGCTCCGCAGATCCGTGGCTGTGATTGAATCACCAATTGAGAGTCGGAGATGGAAAGTTCACAGAGGATTCGAATCGCTGCAAGATCTGAAGCAGCGACCAAATCCAGAGACTCACAGAGAGAGAGAGAGAGAGAGAGAGAGGGTGTGATGTGTTTGAACTGTGATTTGGGAATTAAGAAATGAAGAGAAAGGCAAAGAGAAATGTGATTTGCAATGGAATAACTAGAAGCAGAAATTGAATTTATGGGAAAGTAAAAAGGGAACACTACATTGCACGGGTTAGCGACTAGTATATATATAGAGGTAAAGTTTAGAGAAAATCTAATTAGATTTTAGAAATTGAAGTCCAATTTTGTGCTATGTGTCTTAAATTATTTATTTTTAGAGAGAATTTTATTTCTTAATTTAGGAATCAAATGTAGGACCACATCATTAATATGCATCCAAGTGGGTTATTACTTATAAAACCCAAAAAGTCTAGAATTAATGAACATAACTTTTTTCTTTTAAATGGACAATTTACATTTTCTACCCAATAGTATTCTTATAAGTCTTAAAAAAAAAAAAAAGAATAACTATCAATAATATTTAAATTATATATGTAAGAATTATATTATGCATCTTAATGTATATATTTTAAGTATATCCATGCATATGCATGAAGTTACAAGCTAGTTTATAATAAAGAGAAAGATACTCACAACTTACAGACACTCACTCTTTAATTTTACAATCAGAAAGTACTAACATAGTCAGATTTCAGATAAAGAAGAGAGATGAGATGAGATTCATAAGAATAAGATTAGAGATTAGATCAAAGAGAGAGAGAGAGAGAGAGAGAGAGATCTTTGGTTTGTGTTTTTGTTTGGTTTTAGGTTGGAGTCGTTGTACTGCTATGTGATCAAAGTGTTCTAAAATATTTTTAAGTGTAATTAAACTAGTAAAAAAGATATTTGATATATATATATATATATATATATATATATAATATTTTTTTTTTTAAATCGGGATTTGAACCCCATAGACAACATATGGAGCCGCACTTGAATACATACCTATGCTTGTAATGCCAACCAGACATATTGGCTGCTTCTTGGAGAGCATTTCTCCATCTTTGTACTTCCTTTTTGTCCTTACCGTTTTTTCCATGCTTAGCTAGAGCTTTCCCAAACTTCCCATTTTGATTACGTATTTCTGATGGGTTCACATTGTAAAAAACTGGTCGCACCGATTGGTCATTCTTTTTACACTCAACAATCTTGGCAAGCTCATCCAAACACCAAGTGGAGGATGCATAGTTTTCGGAAAATACAATAATTGACATTGTTGAGTTCTCAATGGTTTTGAGAAGCTCTATAGAAATATTTTCTCCTCTTGGTAGCTTATCATCAATGAAAGTGTGAATACCCCTTAAACGCAAAGCCTCATACAAATGACTAATAAAACCACGGCGGGTATCTTGACCTCTAAAACTCAAAAAGACATCAAAGTTCTTGGGTTGTTGGGTGAAAGAGGAAGATGAGGCTCCTTTGCTGATCACAAGAGCCATCAAGATTTATGAGCAGACTGTTGTAAAGATTTGAAGGGAGGAGAAAGAAAACTATGAAAGTGTTGTCAGGAAAGTGAATGTCAAATTTGGGAGAGGGTGAATGCAAGCAAGAGAAGACTTTAGAGGTGACTTGCTTTAGGTGTGATCAATGATCAATAAGTCTTTGAAATTTTAAGTGCCATATTGATGCTTTTTTTATTGCATTATCATGGAAATTTCTGTCCAAAACCTTTGTCACCATACCGGTCTAACGAAATTGTAATTTCATATCATATTAGTCGATGTGGAAAGTGAGTTGTAAACTAATCTATCGAACACTTTTCACTTCCCACTTCCCACTTACCATAACAAATCATTTTCTAAGTTTGCATTTTAGTAGGGATAATTCTTGGAGGAGATGGAAGTGTTGCCACTTCCCACTTACCATAATAAATCAATTTTTATGTTGGCGTATTATTAGAGGAAATTCTTGGGGGAGATGGAAGCGTTCCCACTTCCAACTTCCCACTTGCCATAATAAATCATTTTTTCTGTTGGCATTTATCAGGGGAAATTCTTGGGAGAGAATAAGATGGAAGCTTTTATCATCGTGTATCTTTGGTGTGATGGTCATTCTATAAATATAAGTACTTGTGGAATGTGGGGGGTAAGGGCCGGAGTTCAAGTCTCTAAAAGGAAATTTCACACACATATACACTTAGATTAAATTAGAGTAGAACTTTTATCTTGTATTAAGAAAAATAATTAGGTAGAAATGGTAGAATTGAGATTCCTGATTGGAGTTTTTTTTTTTTCCTGTTGGATGAGTGTACGGTTAAGTGGAATAGGTGATGAAACGATCACCGCCCTAAAGCTTTTAAAAGTGGAGCCGCTCGGCACTTTGATAACTAAAATGATTTTTTTTTTTTTTAATAAACTGATAATTGAGAGGAATGATTGCCTCTTGCCGAAAAAGATATTATTAGAACGGTAAAAATGTTTGACACCTCTTGAACTTTAGAGTAATTTACAGTTATATCTCCTGAACGGTTATTTTAGTCAATTCAGTACATAAATTTTGATAATATGTCAATAAACTTCCTAAACTTTTATGTTGTTGCAATAAGATTCCTTCATTTAATTTTTGTTTCCTCATAATTATTTTGTACAAAATGATTTTAAATTCGAAGGAAAAAACTAAAGGGCTTTTACAGTTACATTATCAAAGTTTATGGACTAAATTAGTGAAGATAAATTTAAGGGGATCTATAAACATCAAATATTTTTTAAAAATTATAAATAAGTTAAATAAAATGAATGAGAGAGACAGAGAGAGACCCTCACGGTAATATAAAATTCTGAGAATGTTATGTTTCAACGTAGACCCAACATTGTCCTAGAAACAAATGGTAAATAAAGTAGGGCAAAAAGACAATTTTAGTTCCTACATCTTGGCATTACAATCAATTTGGTAGTAGTTGATTTGATTGTTGTTATTTCAACTTGTAGTCAATTCGGTTTCTATCGTTAACTCACTAATGAAAAATATCTATGTGGAAAATAGATTACACATATGGCATACTTTACACCTACGTGGCTACTAAAATAATATTTAAAAAAATTTATTTGACTTAAAAAAATGCCATGTTAGCATCGAAATTAAAAAAAAAAAAATTCCCGATTTTAAAGATAGAAAAAAAAAAGAATTTTTTTTTTTTTTTTACAATAGATATATGCTGAATCACTTCATCAACAAGTAACTTGATTCACACACACACACACACACACACATACTAGACTCATCACACACGCTTTGTATGTGCCATTAGACTCTTTTTTATTTTTTTATTTTGAATTTAGAAAAATAATGTTTAAAAGTGAGATAGAGATATTGTCCTAATTTTTAGAATTTTTCTTTATGTGAAAATTGATAAAAATTTGAAAGCCTAAAACTTAGGAACTTTTTAAAAATAGTAAATTACTCTTTTAACCATTTTGTGTTTTTAAGTTTAAAATTATTTAACTAAAAGATAGAGGTATTTTAGAGAGTTTAAGAATTTATGTATGGATATTTTAGTACACAAAATGATGAAACCGAAATAGGGAATCCTATTATTAGTAGTGTGTGTGTGTGTGTAGAGAGAGAGAGAGAGAGAGAGAGAGTTATTCAACTTGAAGAACAATGAAATTGCTTCCTCATAAATATTGTTTTGATTCTTTTTTAGGGTTGGAGTTAGATGGACTTCAATGGAGTTGTCTATTTTTTCCCCTTCATTTTCTTGGCAACCAAACAAAGGCTAAGAAAGAATTGAAAAACTTTTTTTTATTAAATTTTTTGCCCATCTTAAAAATTAAGAAATAAATAAATTTCTTAATTTTGATGCTAGCATTCTTTAAATGTCAAATAACTTTTATAATTATTATTTTAGTATTAATGTAGGCTTGAAGTGTGCAAGTTGTGCAATCCATTTGTTACGTATGCATTTTATGTTAGTGAGTTGACCATAAGCATAAAATTGACTTCAAATTAAAAGTAACAAGAATCAAATTAACTACTACCAAAACACGGGACCAAATTAACTGTTAGTTCAAAATGTATTGACTGAGAGCATTCATAGTGATGATACTAAATTGCCAAATTACTATTTTTAACAACCCATACAACAAAAATAGAGATACAGTGATTGTATTATTGCTAAATGTTTTAGCAATTGAGTTACAGTAAATTAACTACCATCTATGACAATCTACTGTAGCTCCAAAGTTACTAAAAAAAGGGCCAAAATGCAAAGCTCTATGGTGGTGTCCTTGGCTTCACTCTACTGCTTCAATAGACGGCTTTAGTCACTACCACTTGATGCCTTCTTGTCATCATAATCTATTCCCAATGACTTAGCTATCAAATACATGTTCCTAGTGTTATAAACCCATGGGTATAACTCACCCTTGAAAAGTTACAAACCCATGGGTAGAACTCACCCTTAAAAACCGGCTTGCAAAGGAAGGGTGCCCAAAAGCTTATAAACATATGTTTAAACTTATACTTAATCCATGTGGGATACTAGGATTATAACATACCACCACGCTCCACAATCGACGTCCACGACGACTCACTCTAGTGATATTGACTTGATGGTAGCTCTTTCTCTTTTAGTAATTCTTTCTCTTTTATTGGCTCCACTCACTTATCAGTTATTTTAATTTAGCCTCTAGGTTGCCCCCTTCAGGTTGGTGGTTAACTTTGATACCAAATGTTACAAACTAATGGGTAGAACTCACCCTTGAAAATCGACTTACAAGGGGAGGGTGCCCAAGAGTTTATAAATGCATGGTTAAGCTTACACTTAATCCATGTAAGACACTAGGATCATAACATACCATCACACTCTATAGCCGACGGCCACAACGACTCACTCTAGTGACACTGACCCGATGATAGCTCTTTTGTTTTTTTTGGTGGCTCCACTCACCTATCAATTATTTTAATCTAGCCTCTAGGTCATTCTCTCCAAGATCCGGCCACAAAATTGCAACTCATTTAATCACACACTCAATGAGCGATACCTGACTACTCGAGGTAGTAATTGGTTTTGATACCAAATATTACAATCCTATGGGTAGAACTTACCCTTAAAAACTAGTTTGTAAGAGAAGAATGTTTAAAAGCTTCTAAATATATGGTTAAGCTTACACTTCGTTGAAATATTAAATTTTCAAAAAAAAAAAAATGGTTACTTAAAAAAAATAATGTCCAAGCAAGATTTATCAAAAAATATAAATTTTGGACAAGTTCATAGGACAAAAATAATGCCCTTCAAAATTAACAAAATTAATTAAAAAAATGGTGCCAAAAAAGAAAAAGAAAAAAGGAAGATGTTAAAGAAAAAAATAATATTACAAAATCCCACACTCACATCACGTGAGTGGGGTTTGTTTGTGGCAATACTGCCACACTGTCAGTATGTCACATCCTTGTTAAAAAAAGAAAAAAGAAAAAAGAAAAAGAAAAAGAAAGAGGATAAGATGAAAGTGGGACGGGTGGCTGGGTAACTTCCTGCCACATGCACCACTCAAGCAATTCCAAAAGCAAAAGTAGCTGAAATTCAGCCACAATCCTCACCAACTCAACTGTACCCGAAAGATGCTAGTGCATATTCCACTCTCTTTGCACTTTGCAGTTTAGGCGCATGGTCGGGAAAAATTATTAGGTATTCTTAGAGTATATTATAGATATGTATTTTTTTATCTCATATGAATAATGAGTCTTAATAATTAAATTTATAGTGAGACCTATTATTTATGTGAGATTTGAGATTATATATTTATGGTATTTCGAAAATACATAATAATTTTTCCATGAACTGATAAGTTAAAGAGAAATAAAAGGGGAAAACTGCTTTTTAGTTCCTCTATAAATTAGAGAGGAACACGTAAAAAAAGAGAGAGGAGAAGCACACAGAAATAGAGAGACGCGCGCGCGTGCACACACACACACACACACAGAGAAAAAAGAAAAAAAAAAGAAAAAAAAAAGACACAGGTAGAGATAGAGAACAACAAGCAAAGGAGGAACATACATCATTAGGTGGGGATTTTATCGGTCCCTTTCTTTTCTAAAATTCTCCCTCTTTCTCTTTTTCAAATCTGAATTTTTGTTTGGTAAAATAAATAGGGTTGGGTTTCAAGAGAAGTTCCTAACTCCATGTATGAAGCTTTAGATACGAGTCCCTAACTCGTAAATCCCATTTGAACATTACCAAATAAAAATTCTTTCAAGTTTTGGTTTGGTATTTTCTCAATTAGAGTCCTTGACTCTACCAAATCAAATTCAACAATGGAGTCCTTGACTCTACCCAATTAATGGAGTTCTTGACTCTACCATTTTAATGGAATCTTTGACTCTACTAAATTAATGGAGTCCTTGGCTCCACAATTTTAATGGAGCCCTTGACTCTACCATTTTAATTGGAATCCTTGATTCTAACAAATTAATAGAGTTCTTGACTCTACCCCATTAATGGAGTCTTCAACTCTACCAAAATAATGGAGTCCTTAACTCCACTAAATTAATGTAGCCTTTGACTCTACCCCATCTATGGAGTCCTTGACTCCACCAATTTTTAATGGAGTCCTTGACTCCACCATCAAATTAATGGAGACATTAACTCTACCAAATTAATCGTGACTAATTCTTTGGGATTATTAATTCTTTAAACAAGATTAGAGTTAATAATTCTTAAAATATAATGACCATAAAATTGGGTGGGGGAAATTTTCCAACTCCAAATATGTTCACAATGATTAAATTGCTTCAAAGGAGTTTTCTTTCCCTTAATTAAATTTGGGAATTTCAATCAAAATATTATTCTAAGAAAGAAACAAATGAAAGAAAGAGAAATTTGCTTAGACATTCACTTCTTAAAAAAAGAATTATTAGTTCAATTGTCATAAAAGCATGGTCCTTGAGACTAAAATCAATCATCTCATCCAAATACAAAATTATGCCAATACTTAATTAAACACCAAGTATTGACCTAAAGATCCATCATTTAAAATTGGACAAAACCATATTTGAGACTTTAAATCTAAAACCTAAAATAAAGAACTATGAATTGACTTGATCCCCATCAAGGGTACGTAGGCAACCTAAACAAATTATTAGGTGCAGCCATAAATAAATAAAAACACATATCTTGTTAAACATGAAAATAAATAAACTCATGTACAAAGACAACGCGATTAAAATTAAAGGGTTTTCCCTTGAATCAAGGGGTTGTAATTAAGAGATACATTATCTTAAATGCGCGCCTTTTAAGAGTGCATTGATGAATGCCTCAACCACCTAGTTTTGCCCATTGGAATTCTCGGCTAAACCTTTGACCCTTTGAGTTCCTTGATTTGCCCCCAAGAGCCGAGCACGAATCAAGGGGGGGCTATTGTACGGGCCAAAGAAACCCCAATCCTATCAAACCCAAGGCCCAAGCATGATAGTCCCACCACAAGGACAAAGCCTCATACCTCACACTGGCCCATTTGAAGAAGTTAATCTCAAATGTCCTGCATGTCTCCTCGATCTAATCCATGCATAATCAGCCGTTCCTCGAGAAGTGGAAAATATGCTCGGCAAGGTTGTTTCTCGGAAGCTCGGTGAATCCTTGGGAGTATCGATGCCAAACACATTGTTGAAGTGAGAATCATTTCCAAGACCACTCTCACCTAAACATCCACTTATAACAGATAATATTGGACCTTTAATTGCGCTAACAATAGCAGTAATCATGATCCCCCCACTAACTTAAAGCTATAAATAGGAGAAATTGGGGAAGAAAGGGGGTTCAGAGAGTGAAAGGGAAAATATCGAGAGAAGAGAGAGAAAAGTGATCTTATTGAGTCTCTGCCGAGAATCACTCGGAGCAGCAAACTCAAGCCCACCATACAAGTAAATTGTGAGCCCAAGTTAGATCGAGCCCAAGTTAGGTTTAGCCCAAGAATCCAATCTTAGGGGTGCATAATTGGCGCCATCTGTGGGAATCTCCTGCAAAGCTGTGGTTTGGTAGGGACCCGAATGGAGGGAATAATGTCTGAAGGACATTCTAGAGGCCATGCCAAAAGCGGATCCACGGGGTCCTCTCGGGGGTCCACCTGGCAGGAGTGAAGACAGAAAAGATGTGAGGACAGGGAGCGCGAATGGGCGAAGGAACAATCTGGCCTTGGAGAAGGGTCGTATCAAACACTCCGAATGGTATCGAGTGCTACAGGGTATGACCAACATGAGGAAAGGGACCAAGAGATTGAGCGGTTACATAGGTTGGTGAGAGATTTCGAACTGGAGGAAAGAAATAGGCACCAGCGACGGAATCAGGACAACCGAGAAAGAAGAGATGATAATGTCGGGGATCGTGATAATGGGGAATCCAACTAAACCGGCTCTCACCAGAGGTAGGATCATTCCCGGGAATCACGCTGACAAAGGACTCGGTCCAACTCCTGAGGATCACATCGATGCAGAAACCATTCTCGTTCAAGGGGGTCGCGTCGATGAAGCCATTCTCATTCCCAGGAGTCGAGATGGCGAAGATATCATTCACCTTCATATGGATATGCTGGCCGAGGTTCAGACTCTCCTGAGGAGCAAAAGCCTTACAACGCGGCTATGGATGCCATGAGTTAAGCCTTGCGGAGGGCTGCTTGGTCGCCATTCTCGGAAGAGATTGAGCGAGCGCCGATGCCCAGTAGATTCACGCAACCACCATTTAACTCTTATGACGGGAAGACAGACCCAGTGGAGCACGTCAGCCATTATATCCATATGATATCCCTACATACCCACAACGACGCGCTGATGTGTAAAGTTTTTCCCTCGAGTCTTGGGCCCACAACATTAAGATGGTTCAATGGGTTACGGAAGGGTTCAATTTTCAGTTTCGCCGAGCTGATTCAGGAGTTTGGTACACGGTTTTTAATGTGTAGCCGGGTGTCGCAACCGGTGGATGCATTACTTTCTATAAAGATGGGGGTTGGTGAGATCCTTCGCAGTTATGCCAGTCGGTATTGGGAGCTGTACAACGAAATTGGTGGTGGCAATGAGAAAATTGCGGCGAGTGCTTTTAGAATAGGGCTATTCGAGAATTCAGAACTTCGAGAATCATTGACAAAAAGGCCTCTCGAGGATATGAGGCAACTTATGAGACGTATCAAAGAATATAAACGACTCGAAGATGATCGGCTGCAGAGTAAAGGCAAAGCGCCGTTGGTAAATCAATCCCAGCCTGAGATTTTCCCTCCGAGACCCCGATGGGACTTGAGGGTATAAGAGCCGGAGGTGCAATTGGGGGAGGTAAATGTAGCGTTCAAGGAGCCAGTGCACAAGATCATAGATCAAATTAAAAATGAGCCGTTTTTCAAGTGGCCGAATAAGATGGGAGGGGATCCCTCTTGGAGAAATCAAAACCTATATTGTACTTACTACCGGGACAAGGGGCATACAACTGAGCAATGTCGAATGTTGAAAGACCATCTGGGGCAGCTTGTGAAAGCAGGACACTTGAAGGAGTTCGTGGTGGAGCCAGGGAATCGAGGGCACGGGCTGGGGGCTCAACAAAAAGGGAACCCTATCCTGCCACCCTTGGGGGTGATTGAGGTCATCCATTCCGTGCCGGGGAGTACGAATACGACCAGGATGAGAGTCTCTATCGTGGCGTCCACAGGAGACTTTTCAGAGGATCAGCCACCTACAAAGAGAATAAAAGGCCAATTAGAGCCCATTGCCTTCGATGATGAGGATTTAGAGGGGACGATCTAGCCACACGATGATGCGTTGGTTATAGCGGCCCGGATAAGTGGATTCTTGGTGAAGAGGGTGATGATAGACCAAGGAAGTGGAGCCGATGTAATGTATCTGGACATATTCAAAGGACTCGGGTTAAAGAATCAAGACCTTGCCAAATATGACTCCCCATTAGTTTCTTTTGACAGGAGGGTAGTGATTCCTCAAGGTAAAATTTCCCTCCCCGTAAGCATGGAAGGCAAATAGGTGATAGTGACATTCATATCGGTCAACTTGTTCTCCCCGTACATGGAAATTCTGGGGAGGCCATGGATCCACGCGATGGGGGCCATCCCATCAACTCTGCATATGAAGGTCAAATTCTGTACTGAACGAGGCGTTGCTACTGTGAGGGGGAACTAGAAAGTTGCTCGGCAATGTCTTGTTGTTGCTGCCTACTAGAAAGACGAAAAAACTGAGCATAAGGAAATCACCGAAGAAACACATTTATAGCAATTATAGAAACACCAAGGAGAGAAAGGGGATACCAGTGCCAAGGGATTGGAAAAGGTTAAGATATTACCTGATGCAGATAGGTATTTTCAAGTAGGGTCAAGCATGAAAGAGGGTGATAAAATAAAGATGTTGCTGTTTCTAATACAGAATGTGGACGTGTTTGCGTGGAGTCTGTATGAGGTTCCCAAGGTGGACCTTGAGCTCATTGTTCATAAACTAAATGTGGATCCTTCATTTCTTCTAAAGAAACAGAAGCTGAGGAGATCGGCCAAGGAGCATGTGGAAGCCGTGAGATCAGAAGTTCGGAGGCTAAGGGAGGTCGGAGCAATAAGGGAAGCCTTTTTTCCGGAATGGTTGGTGAATACCATGGTGGTAAAGAAAAAGAATGGCAAGTGGAAAGTTTGCGTAGATTTCATGGACTTAAACCGTGCATGCCCAAAAGACCTGTTCCGAATACCAAAGATCGATCAGCTGGTAGATGCTACATATAGACACTCGAGAATGAGTTTCTTGGACGCCTTTCAGGAGTATCATTAGATCGCCTTGGCACCCGAAGACCAGGGAAAGACGGCATTCATCTCCCCAGATGCCAACTACCACTACACCGTGATGCCTTTTGGGCTTAAAAATGTTGGGGCCACATATCAACAGATGATGACGAGGATGTTTCGGGATAAAATAGGACGCATGGTGGAAGTGTATATTGACGACATGATGGTGAAAAGTAAGCAAGAAGGTCGGCATATTGAGGATCTATAAGGAACATTTGAAGTACTTCGGCAACACAAGTTGCGCCTTAACGCTGAGAATTGTGTTGATGCCGAGACGAGATACCTGCCCTTGGAGAAACTGGTGTTGGCCTTAGTACACTCCACCAGGAAGTTGCCACAATACTTTTAGGCTCATACTGTATTTGTCTTGACCGAGTATCCATTGCAGTCGTTATTGAAGAGATCTGATTTCATGGGCAGGATAGCCAAATGGGGGACACAGCTGGGATCCTTTGACATACGGTACAGACCGCGAAATGCAGTGAAAGGCCAAGTCCTCACCGATTTCGTTGCAGAATTCTCTCCCAAAAACAACATGGAGATGGTTTGCCACATGGAGAACCGTTCATAGAGAGTGTTTGTGGATGGTGCTTCAAGCGCCATGGGGGCCGATGCCGAGATCGTCATCATCAACCCGAAAGGAATAAGGTTGGAGCACTCGTTCAGGTTGGGGTTCAAAGCCTCTAATAATGAGGCCGAATACGAAGCCTTCATTGCCAGACTGAAGACCGCTCTTGATTTGGGCACCTGAGATGTGGAGGTTTATTTAGATTCGCAGCTAGTCGTTAACCAAATGCAGGGCAACTTCGAAGCATGAGACTCTCGGGTGAAAGAGTACTTAAAGGTAGCAAAGCAGATTATGGCGAAGTTCAGTACAATGAGTGTGACCTAGGTAGCCCGAGGAAGAAACAGGCACGTTGACTCACTAGCCATGCTAGCGTCAATGATGACGGAGGACATTCCCCAGCAGATCAAGGTAGAGCTCATTGTTGAACCAAGCATAAGCGTCACGGCAGATTGGGCCACAAAGGTTGATGTGGCGGCAATTACAACAGTCGGGTTGTGTTGGATGGACCCAATTATCAAATTTCTTGCCGAGGATAGAATACCAGATGATGAAAGCGAGGCTAACAAGATCCGTCGGATAGCCTTACGATACTGGTTGTTAGCTGATAGGAAGCTTTATCGAAGGTCCTTTGGAGGACCATACCTTTTATGCCTCCACCCCAGAAAAATAAATGAACTGTTGGCTGAGTTACATGAAGGAGTGTGTGGCGGCCATGCAGGAAGGTGTTCATTGGCACACCGGGCCATGACATAGGGATTTTGGTGGCCGAGGATGCGAAATGATGTTGCCGAATATGTGCGAAAATGTGAACGGTGTCAAAAACATGCCCATCTAATTCTCTAGCCGGTAGGGCACCTAAATCCCATTAGCAGCCCTTGGCCTTTTGCACAATGGGGGTTGGACATCCTTGGCCCTTTCCCCCGAGTAACTGGCAATCGACGATTCGTACTAATAGCTATTGATTACTTCACTAAGTAGGTAGAGGCCGAAGCCCTAGCCAACATTCAGGACGTTGATGTCAAAAAGTTCATATGGAAGAATATAGTTATGGGATTTGGAGTATCGAACACCCTCATCTCCGATAATGGGTTGTAGTTTGATAGCAGGGCCTTCCGCGATTTTTGCCGTGATCTAGGCATCATGAACAGGTACTCTACCCCGGCATATCCTCGGAGCAATAGGCAAGCCGAGGCCGTTAACAAGGCAATCTTGAATGGGTTGAAGAGAAGATTAGACGATGCCAAGGGTAATTGGGCCGAGGAGCTACTTTAGATTGGATAGCACCTCTAGCTTCTGGTTTTTTGCCTTCACCCATAGCCACCTCACCCCCCAAGCTTTGATCATTATCTGCGCCTGAAACTTCAATGTTGTTCACTCTCCCTTAGCTCTCCAAAGAACTCAATGCTACTCAATCTACCTTAACTATCTAAAGAACCCAAGGATCTATGAATGAGGGAAAGTGATCCCCCTTTTGGTGCCTTTTATAAAAGGTGAAGTCTGATGGGGAAGGTGTATTAAACGCTGTTCAATTTCCAAGGAAATCCTCAGCCGTTAGATCTGCATCGCCTCGTAAACTGAAGAAGCATCGGTAAGGTCGCACCTCGTGAAGCGAAACATCAGGAGTAGAGAGGAAGGATATTAGAGAGCAAAGAGTTAAAAGGAGAATCTCGGCTACCCCGAGCATGATGAAACCACAACACAAATACTCCAAGGACAGGAACCCAGCCCTCGGTTTCATTACTATCACCGAGCGGATGGAAACCTTGAAGAAAGTGCTTTAAAGACGCACCTAGCTCTCGGTTCAACCATATCTTTTTATCGAGGCATGGAGTCCCACGTCTGGGTATTCTTGAGGAGAAAGGAACCTTGGTCGTCCCTCTTCAAATATACCAGGTAGTAATCCCACAACAGGAATCACTGGAAAAATACATACATATGGAAGAAAAGACATAGCAAAGAAAATCACGCGGTAAACTACATAGCAAACATTGACGAGCATCATTAAATGGATTGTTCGGCAACTTGTCCCCGTTCAAATAAAGCAAACACAGTTAAAACTAATGTTTCGTTGCCAAAACCTGGTGACTTTAGGAAATATAACAGGAAATAAAATAGTTGTTCGGTCACTACAACTCGATGACGTAGGCAAACCCTAAAACAAAAAATATTAAATCAACAGGAGATAAAACTGAGTGAAAATCAAATCCAGGAAATAAAGGAAATGGTCCACCAATTAGATCTGCGCAACGTCTTCAGGAGCATACTGGGCCTCGAGGAATGGCTGACCATTCCCACCGTGTTGATTTGCAGCGTTTGGGTTACTGGTAGCCTCCAAGTCAATTGGCTCAGCATGGGCATCGAGTTGCTCTACCAGCTCCTTTAGATTGGTCGTCTCCTCTTCATCGGCAACAACGGGGGTCTTCTAGGCGGCAATAGGAAGGCTGGGAAACAGGATATGGTTTAGGTCTTTCAAAGGGGAGTCCTCGAGAACACCCACGGCCTGAAGGGCTGCGAACCACCCCTCTTTGAAAGCCAGCTTCCGAGCCTCATTGATGACAGGCTCCACCGAATTCTCTGCATCAGCAAAGCCTTCGTTGTACCATTTGCTCTTGCAACCCTCTAGAGCTGCCCTCAAATCAGCCAACTCCTCCGCCCGCGCAGAATTCAAACTTTTCGCCTCGGCCGGTTTCAGCTCGGTCTCCCCCACTTTAGCCTCCAAATCCGTAAGCTTCTTCTCCACTAACGCTTTGGCTTTCTTGGACGTAACGACCTTTTTCTCCGCAGTCGCGGCCATTTTCACTCTCTCCTTGCTTACAGCCTCCGCCACATCCTTCAGGGCCTTTTTGCGCTCAACATCCATGGCAAGCTCCTTCACCCACCCATCAAGGATGTGGGTCAGTTAAGCGGCCTAACAAAACAACAACAATGAATACAAATATTAAGATAGACATGAATAGGGTAAGGCAAACTAGCATAGGACTGAAGGAAAAATAGGGGATTCAAAATTACCGCGACAGTGTGCCACTGTAGTCGCCGACCTAACGACTTGTCTATTCCATCCTCAAAAGTATGGACGTCATCGGGCAAAAGTAAACCACGCACCAAGCATTGTGCAACACGACCCCCTTCACCCTTCTCCTATACCCGTACACACGTGGTGGAAGGGAGAGGCTTACCATCCAACATGAATGAAGGTTGCCATGCCGGGGTGGTCTGGGAAGAGGACGCCATATTCTGGGCGGCAGGAGTGGGTTCCCGGATCGTGATTCCTTTAGAATGTCGGGGAGGGGTTCTTACCGGTACGTCACTTGAACTAGGTTGGGTTTGCTCAACCGTGTGAGGCCTTTTGTGCTGGCGACTCGGGGGAAGAGGAGGATAGGGAGATTGAGCTTGAGCTGGGGGAGGCTGCTGTTGTTCGAATGTCTGCGCGCTAGGCACGAAACGTCTTATTGACATCACCCTTCTGGTCACCATCTTGGATTTGGCCCTCGAAGAATGAACTGATTCAGCCGCTGCTTCTTCTTCCTGTACCGGAGCCTTAGGTTCTGCTGGGGGAGGATTTCCTTGTTCGACCTGTTGATGTGCTAGTTCTCGGCAACAACGAGACACACGTTCGACAGATTCGTCCCTAATGGGTGCAAGTTCATTTAAACAAGTATAACGGGGGCCGAGATCGCGTGCTTCCCTTATCGTCAATCTCGGAGGTAGGAAATTCGTATGTCGTACATCAATATACGAGAGAAGGGGGTTGTCAACTAGCAAGGCTTGGCCAAACGCTTGCCAAGTAGAGTACACGGGCTTGAGCCCAAGGATTAAGTGGGATGCTCGGAGTTGCTTGTCCCAATGTACAAAATTTTTTGACCTTAATATAAAATTCAGGTCTCGAACGTGGACCACTCGGAGGTCCTTCTTGAATCTCTTAGTATCTGCATAAAAGTCATACGGAGAACAGTTACTAATCACCGAATAGGCTAGAAACTACAGATTAATAAAATGGAAATGAAAAAAGGTGCATAGAACCGACCAACATCACGTGGTTTAAACGCACAGGGGAGTTCCCCGGCAAGCCAGTTGCCGCTCACTCGTACAAACTCTCCAGCCGTGTTCCTATTAGAATCGAGCAAACATGAAATGAGTCATATCCTATTATCTCTAGTTTTAAGGTAATAGTCTAATTCAATATTGCCGCACAGACTGTACATGAAATTAATATCATGATGGTCCAGTTGTAGGCCGAACAACTGGTTTAGTTTACTGACACAACTCACCACTCGGAAAAAGTTGGGGGGGAGTTGGTTGGGACAAAGACTATAAAATCTAAGTGTACCTATAACTAAGGGATCTATCAGGAATCTAATCCCACCCTCAAGGATTGACATAAGAGGGAAGAAAACTGTATTGGTTCCACGACGCCTTTGGATCTCGATATCGTGCTGATGACAGTAGGCGATATCTACATCTCTGGGAATACCATACGCGGCCCTAAAAGTGGCAAAGAAGCTTTCGAGGACAAAAGATAAGAGTAACCCATCGTTCGAAAGAAAATGACCCCTAAAATTACGATTATGATGGTATGGAGAGAAAACAAAGCAAGAAGGAAGAAGGAAAAACTTACTGGGGCTCTAAGGAGGGAGGGCGATCAGGGACTAGGAGTCGAAAACGCTTTAAGGATATGTGCTCGGCAGAGTGAAAATTTGAAGAGCGAATAAGGAAAAAGTAAGGAGAAGGCACAACATGAAGTATATATAGGAGGGGCGCAACGCTTCACAATGAAGAGGCGGGAAACCCAACAAGCCTTCATTTAATGCCACACTCGTGTTGCTTCGATTCGCAAATTGTCAAACAATAATGATAGCTAGGCGAACCGCTAGGAATGGCGCGCCTTTTAAGAGCGCATTGATGAATGCCTCAACCACCTAGTTTTGCCCATTGGAATTCTCGGCTAAACCTTTGACCCTTTGAGTTCCTTGATTCGTCCCCAAGAGCTGGGCACGAATCAAGGGGGGGCTATTGTATGGGCAAAGAAACCCCAATCCTATCGAACCCAAGGCCCAAGCATGATAGCCCCACCACAAGGACAGAGCCTCATACCTCACACTGGCCCATTTGAAGAAGTTAATCTCAAATGTCCCGCATGTCTCCTCGATCTAATCCATGCATAATCAGCCGTTCCCCGAGAAGTGGAAAATATGCTCGGCAAGGTTGTTTCTCGATAGCTCGGCGAATCCTTAGGAGTATCGATGCCAAACACATTGTTGAAGTGGGAATCATTTCCAAGACTATTCTCACCTAAACATCCACTTAGAGCAGATAATATTGGACCTTTAATTGCACTAACAATGGCAGTAATCATGATCCCCCCACTAACTTAGAGGTATAAATAGGAGAAATTGGGGAAGAAAGGGGGTTCAGAGAGTGAGAGAGAAAATATTGAGAGAAGAGAGAGAAAAATGATCTCATTGAATCTCTGCCGAGAATCACCCGGAGCAGGAAACTCAAGCCCACCATACAAATAAATTGTGAGCCTAAGTTAGATCGAGCCCAAGTTAGGTATTTGAAAACTTTGTGAATACATTGGGTATTTCAAAGGTTTTTATGAAACTATTTGAAATTGAATTGTGTCTTGATTTCATGTAATATTGAAATATTGAAACTCTTCATGTTTTTACCCTTGGGCTGTGACATGTGATTACCCAGCTAGATGTTATATTCTTTGTGACATTGGTATCTTGGCACCCTGTCCTTGTGGCAGATTGATGTCTTCGTGGCATACCTAACGTTTTTATGGCGGCTTGTCACGTGGCCTTAGGTTGGATTTTCAAGTTTTAAAAGGGTGTTTTGATAGCTCACAATAAATACTATGTAGTTTCATGTTGAAATATTTTGAGAAAGCTTAGTGCTATATTCTTTTAATCATTCTTGTTGTTTTATTAAGAAAAATGGTTTTACTTGATCCAAATGGAAATTTCCAAATTATGAAACATTTTGTAAAATGCTAATTATCATGAATTGCATTTCCCCCACTCCCATTAATTATGCTACTTACTGGGCTTTAGCTCATCCCATTCTTTAACATTTTTTCAGATAAATTTGCTATACCTCGGGCATGAAGCTTGTTTTATTAGTGGCAATTAGAGCATTATGCTAATTGAGGTATTTATGCTATGATTGGTTGGTGACTCAACTTACTAAATTTATTGAGGCCATAGCAAATTCTATCAGAGGTTGGGCTGTTGAGGTTTGTTAGCCTTGGGCATGGTAGGCCTATATTCTGTCATTGAGGTTGCCTATCCTAGGAAAGATTGTGATTTTATGTTGATCCATTTGGAGTTTTGGAATTTCATGTATATTTGAAGACACGATTTGTAATTTTTATTGTTTGTAAATGTCTCATAGCGCTCTGACTTATATTGTGGAGAGTTCACAATGTTTATCTATCTTTATCTCAAAAAAGAAAAATCCCCTACAATTTATTTTAATGGTTCTTTTCTCGGATCCAATTGGGTTCAGGGCGTGACAAAAGTCCCAACTTAATTTCAACTGCTTATGTAGTAAAACTGTAAAAGTGTTAAATCTCATCACACCGAAAGCTTGATAAATTTAGAAGCTAAGCCGGTCAGATTTTCCTACCGAATCCATTTCATCATACTAAGCTACTAATCTATCAACTAGACATAATAACAAAGCAGTGACTTACACAACTATGCCTGAAAGTTCAAATAGCATATAAAACACCAATGAACGTTTAGACCGCCAATTTCAAAATTACCAACACAAGCTTATACACAAACAATATATGTGCGAAATGATGAATATAAGCTAAACCCAAATTGGTAAAACACGTTAAATCATAATTAATCACAAACACAATAGCAATTAAAAGGTAAAGAGTAAGGGAAGAGAGATGCAAGCACAAAGATAACATTGACACGTGTTATCGAAGAGGAAATTGAAGAACTCGGCGAAAAACCTCTCCACCGCCGTCCAAGTAGTGAAATGATCCACTAGAGAATAAAGTTAGAGTACATAAATAATAAAAGACTCTTCAAGCCTAGTCTACCCAATGTACTTGAACTCTCCAAGCTCTTGCTACCAATTGGTTAAGCCTAATCATGTCTTCTCTAGTTTTCCGAATCCCACAATAAGTCCATTGCATCAACCAAATGAATTGGTCATCTCTGAACTGCTTCCCAAGCATCAAAATACCTCCTCACTAATATGGGTATCGTGAGATAATGATTTGACTAATGAACCTCTCAAAGGTATGTCAATGGAGAGGGTGAGAGTAGAAGAATTTGGAGAATCAAAAGTTTAAGATTATGGATGAATCAATCTTGGTTTTCTTTAGAGTTTCTCTCTGGAAGCTCTCTACATTTCCTGAGTATAAGGGTATTTATAGTAGGGTACGTGAGGAATGTGAAAAGTGATTTTTCTCCAAAACATGGCATTCTAGTGACTCACTCTCGTGATTGGAACAAGTCGCAAGTTTGAGTCATGAGTTAACTACCAAGTTAGACTATACTTTTTGTCCTGTAGTGCTCCAGCTGTCATGACCCTTCAACTTCTTGCATACTTTACACGTGTGGCACTTTGGCGACTTGTCAGTTGTAAGTCAGTCGCGAGATCCAATCACAAGACCCCTTTGAATGCACACAACTTGAGTTTTCTTCACACTCTCTCACACACAACCTTTACATAATTTCCACTTAAATACAAGGTATCTAATTGCTGAAATTACAAGCAAATTTAGTACGGAATAAAGTCAACACATGGTTGAATAAATTTAACCTTACAGTGTCAAATGCCAGTTGATCTTCCAAGTAATTCATGCTCTTTCAAAAACAAGAGTTCTCCATGTATGGGCGGAAAAATGTTGTGGCTTCACAATTTGAAGTATTTCCTCCTGCAGAATTGCATTTCATATTTCATTAGTATCTCATTGTATGCAAGATAGAGGAATAAGACAGATGCATTTAGTTCATGAGTAATGGAAACAAGGCCTGTATATAATAAATTATTCATGAGGCCTGATTAGATCTCACCCATGGGACCTAGAATTAACCTATAGGTTAATTCTAGGTCCCATGGGTGAGATCTAATCAGGCCTCATGAATAATTTATTATATACAGGCCTTGTTTCCATTACTCATGAACTAAATGCATACAGGCTTATTCATATGCAACTAATTCTCTTGAAAATTTAGTCATCATAAAATGAAAAAGAGAGAAGTGTTCAAAAAGTGAAACCCAAGAAAACCTAACCATATCTTCTTTCTTTTCTTTTCTTTTCCTTTTTTTTTTTTTTTTTTTTTTTTTTTTTTGGGATAAGTTAACCATGTCTTCTTTCTTTGAGTAATCCCATTATTGATATGACAATAACATGATTATAAGATATCGGATTTTTGTTGTTCTCTTCTATAATTAAACAAAAATGTTTAAGAAGATAAGAAAAAAAAGAAAAGAAAAAGAAATACAATAATGTAGGAAAATTCAAATATTGAGAACCGACAATGAAACTTGGCAGTTCTCCTCGATATCCATGACCAGATGTATGCAGGCCCTCATTCTTCCCCATTACAATTGACGATCCAATCTCTGGATATCCGGTTTAACATTTTCATCACTCGAGATTCATTACCAGGGATTACCTAAAGGTATATAAAACCAGATACAATTTTATTAACTTGACTATGTAATGAAGCTTAGAAAGAAGATCTAAATGTAACCATAATGAAATCCCCAAAGATCAGAATTATAAAGCCAATAGCTACGAAGGTTTGTAATGAATTGATTGAAATAATTATCATCAAAGAAGACAGTAGAGAACCAATACTTGAACCTAAAACCAGACTACTAGCTTGTAGGAGTTACAATATGAACATACTCAACATGGTCAACCGTCAACATAATGCACTGTTCCTTTTCAGAAAATAATTGCACTGTTCCTTTATGATATAAAGAACATAAAAGAAGAAAGCAAAAACAAAATGGAACAGCATCGTAGGGTTGTTTTTTTTTTTTTTAATAACACCCTCTTTTAAACTTTTTCTAAGTGATTGTGCAAAATATTTGGTACTTTAAACACTTTCTGGCCAATCAAAGTAAGAACATTTGTAAATCTGTTTTTCAAAATTTTCATTAAATAACAAAAAAAAAAAAAAAAAAAAAAATTACAGAGAAAATCAGAAAGAATTTTCTCAAATGTATACAGAATTCTGAAAGCAGGTTACAGTTCTGTAAAATGTTGTTACCTTAGCTGAGTACAATATTACATCTTCCTTGCTCAGTTTAAGAGAATGACTACCTCCATATGATGCAAGATTTAAGGCAGCTTGTGGTTCTGCCTGACATATAATATAAAACATAGTGATATGCCAGCTAAATTGGTCCAATAAATATAATGCTGTCTATGGAACCAGGCAGTCACCAAGGGCATCTAGAATAACTTACTTGAGAGCAAGTCGTGACAATTAACAAATCCTTTGGAGCAAAGGCACCAATATCCTCAATTTTCACCTATAAAATTAGAAAGAGTGGAGGACAGAAAAAATCAAGAGCTCGATGAAAACTTTATAAATGGAAGGAAAAATATGAACAATGCTGATATTAATGTAGATTTGTATATGATGATTAGCACTGGCAAACATAGTTATATGTCAATATTGTTCTTTCCCCATAACTAATCTCATCATAATGAAATTTGGACAAAGACTTGAACTGAAACTTAGTTCAGTTGAACCAGAAGTTACAGAGCCAGTGTAATAGACATAAATCAAGGCTGCTACACTTCCAGAATTGAAGATGCACTCATTATGATATTTTCTTTTTCTTAAAGAACAATCTATTAGATATGTGTGCATGCGCATGTGTGCCAGTTGTTCTAGTGGCTCTTAGGTGTCATTCATATTTGATTTTCCCTTGAATTAGATTTGACTCTCACAGTGAGAAATCATTTTCTCCTCATACTTTTCAAATTTAATTGTTCATGCAACTGAATGAAGATGTTGTTCTGGTGTTAAAATATTGATTTATCTAAAGCTTCGTGTAAGGTACACTGGAAATCAATCTCCATTAAATTCATATCAAACAATCATCAGTGTAGTTCTATAGCCTAATCATGTCCCATTGCATTGTTAAGATTCTAATATCCCACATGAATTAAGTATAAGTTTAACTATATATTTATAAACTCTTAGACTCCCTTCCCTGCAAGCCATTTTTCATGGGTGAGTTAAGAAGTCTTGCAATCAAAGATCCATTGGAAGAATAATAGTTCCAAGGAGTTCAAAGTTCATGGGCAAATGCACACAGAATCAGAAAACAAAATGCACTCAGAGTCAAGAAGAAAGTGGAGTTAATAAAAGCAACGTCGAATTGTCAAAAGACTGAGAGTCTGAAAGTATATAAATTTATATTAGTTTTAGCATTTTTCATTCACTTAGTGGTGAATTGGTGATTGTGTTGTATTTCTATTAATTCATAATTTTTTTTTTGGAGAAAATACTAAAGTTACTACAAAATTACTATAAAAACTTATAAACTAATGTAATAAAAGTAAGGTCGAAAGATTGGTAGTATGGAGTATGAACAAAGTGGAGTTCCTCAGCCCATGCATTATTCAACAAAAAGTTTTTTATTATAATTTTTTTATCAAATATATTATTAATTCTTACTAATTAATAAGACTAATTCATCCAAAGATAAGCTAGTGATACTTACTATGTAAGTTTTACAAACTGACATGTCATCAATAAAAAAAAAGTTATTCAAAACATTCATTTATTATATTGTTTAAATGACACAAATCATATTACCGTCATATTAGTTTGTAAGTTTTGTCATAAATTTATATTAGTTTTAGCATTTTTTATTCACTTAATGGTGAATTAGTGATTGTGTTGTATTTCTGTTAATTCATATAAATATATATATATATATATATATATATATATTTTTTTTTTTTTGTGTGGAGAAGATGCTAAAGTTACTACAAAATTACAATAAAAAACTTACAAACTAATGTAATAAAAGTAAGGTTGAAAGATTGGTAGTTTGGAGTATGAACAAAGTGGAGTTCGTCAACACATGCATTATTCAACAAAAAGACAAATAATAAAATTTATTTTATTTTTTATATTATAATTTATTTTATTTCAAATATACTATTAATTCTTACTAATTAATAAGACTAATTCAACTAAACGTGAGCTAGTGGTACTTACTATGTAGGTTTTACAAACTAATGTGTCATCAATAAAAAAAAATTATTCAAAACATTCATTTATCATATTATTTGAGTGGCACTAATCATATTACTGTCATATTAGTTTGTAAGTTTTGTCATAAATTTATATTATTTTTAGTATTTTTCATTCACTTAATGGTGAATTGGAGATTGTGTTGTATTTCTTTTAATTCATATATATATATATATATATATATATATATATATATATATATATATATTGTGAAGAAGAAGCTAAAGTTACTATAAAAAACTTACAAATTGATGTGATATTTCAAAAAAAGAATAAATGAATATTGAATTACTTATTGTGATTGGACATATTAATTTATAAGAAATATGTAATAAAAAAATATGCAAGTTACTCCCTCTTTTTTTAATTAAAAAAAAAATTAATGCCCCCATTTTAATTTGGGACTTCTATGTTAGGGGGACTTAGGCTATGGCCTAAATGGCCTAGGTCTAGGGCCGGCTCTTACTGCGGCGGCCTTTGTTTGGCCCCTTATCAATCATCAATACTAGTGGGGTTTGTGAATCAATCAAGTGTAATAGTTAACTGTTCAAGAGACTTTTTAGTTCTGGGAATTCCAATCTTTTAGAACATTACAGTAGGCCTGCAAAATGACAGAACAATTGACAGTAACATCTTACAAAACTAAGAAAGCATGAACCAAAGAGAAACATAAATCTTATGGCAGAAACTACTTATTGTCAAAAAATTAACGCAAATGCCTCGACTTAGGAATACAAGAGAATTATTCACCAATAAGACATGAAACAATCAAACCCAAGTCTCATATGCCCTGCTTGAGTATCGATCAATCCCTCATTGGAAGACCATAAAGCCGAATAAACCCAGCAGCATCAGCCTGATCATAAATCTGGCTGCTCTCAAAAGATGAAATATCTTGCCTATAAAGGCTATAAGGGCTCTTACGGCCTGTTACAGAAACTGAACCTGCTGTAGTCTCAGTGATTTTTTGCATAAATGCATCCATTGACTCGCGAAGTGGGTCAAACCATCTACCTGCAACTAGCTCAGCATACTTGAGTGCAATTGAATCTTTAAATTGCATGCTTTCTAGATCAATTGTTAAAGACTCCAACTCCTGTTGAGGAGAGGAAATAGCAAGCGAGACTGTGTCAGACAAAAAAACAGAAGAACACAATGGGTGATAAAATTTAGAGCTCAATCATGAGGCATGCCTGATCATTCCCTTTTCCTGTGCATCCAAGAGAGACAGCATCAGCTCCTATTTCTTTGGCAATATCCACCATGGCCTATTTTTTGAATATATATATCGTTACAAAGATATAAGATAAATAAGATCAGATGGAAAAAGAAATCTCATGATGCAATTAAAACACAAAGCTGATGACAAGAAGCGCATAAAGGAAAACGCTTCCTTGAAAAAAATTAATATCCGTTTTTCTTTTAGTAAACTAACCCAAAAAAAGTACCAATAGGGTATCCAAACTCCACTCTATCAGAGACAACAAATGGAAATAAAAGCAGATGATAGAAAATCAAGGATAAATAAAATCTCGTACAAATTCCTCCTTCAAGTTCTTCACCACGAACTTGTTCGTTTTTCCACGTAACCCTCTACCCTTTATAGCTTCAGAAATTTCCGTCTCTCTATCACTCTGCAAAACTGCTCGAATAACTGCATCTCAAGGGCAAATAAACTAAGTATGTCCCAAAAATAAAAATAAAGAAATAATGAAAGTTCCAAGCCAAACTAAACAGGCTAGCATATTCATTACTTCAAGTTTTAACTTTTAAGCACTTAATTAACTCATTGCAAACTAATGGTTCATTTGGATTGAGAAAGAAGGAGGGAAAGTAAAGTAAATTTAGTATAAAATTAATTTATTTTTAACCAGTATTACCCTACTTCCCTCCACTCTCTCTCATTTTCCCTCCATCCAAACAGGTCAAGTCATGATAGCTGATGAGCCATCAATGCAGTAACACTACATGAAAAAGAATGAACAACAATAGCAAGTATTAACTGACATTGACTTCTCTAACCAGAAAATCTCTTGGGCTATATACCAAAGCATATTGCAGAAACAAGTATTCCAAAACAACCTAACCTTGATTGTTACGAAACTTAGTTACACTGCCACCATTACTAATATTTGCAACGGCATGGCCATGGAGCTCGCTTGCTCTAGCCGCCAACTGTCAACAAAATTCGAGTTTATAGCATTACTTATACAACAGACATTTATTTATAAAGACGCAGATTACAAATTTTTGTGTTATATTTTCTCATTACTACTCTTTGTTTACTTCATCTAAACACAAAGCTAAATGTATTTGACTTTGATTCAAGGTTCAAGATTTATTGCTTTATACGTACCCCAAGTTGGGTTTTCGAAGTTCCTGAGAATCTGAAACATGGTTCCAACGGCGGTTTCGAACTAGAGCCGCCGTCTTTTGTCGGAGGCTTACTGAGAATACAGCCCATGATGGTCGAAGCGAATTGGAGATTTCTGCTGTTTAGTTGGCTCCTTTGGCTATTCCTGGGTAGAAGAGAGATAGCAGGTGAAAACTGAAAAAGAGTAAGAAAGATAACAAAGGCGGTGGTGCAATAGCATCTATATATAACTCTTTGAAGAAATGATTCATGCCTACAATAACTTTTTTTTTTTCAGCTTTTTGTCTTCTTTTTTGACAATTTTTTTATTTTTTTTACAACTCTTTTAATAATTTTTTATCCTTTCTAGCGAGTGTGACTGATAAAAGAAATCTTAAAAAACACAAGAAATCATAAGATTAAACATGATCAAACATAAACATAATATTCTATTTTTGAAGAGAGAATCTGTGCTCTTAGATATATGTCAAATCATTTATTTTCTCGTGCTGTTGGTCTTTCTCTGATGTGATTGTCTGTTAGTGTGTCTTTCTCTTGGCTCTTCTCACTGCTATCGAGAGATGTGATTGTGTGGTAGTAGAATTAGAAATAGTCAATGAGTGTGTTTGGATTGAGCTTATTTTTGCTGAAACTGAAAACTGAAACTGAAAACACTGTAGCGAAATAATTTTTAAATGTGTAAATAGTGTTGTGGGACCCATTTTTAATAAAAAAGTTGCTAAAAAGTGTAATTTGTGGGACCGTAAACAGTACACATATGCACTGTTCACAGTTGACAAAGTCAACTATTACGGGCTGGAAAAAAAAAAAAAAAAAAAAAAAACTTGGAGAAGAAAACGTAGACGTGCAAACCAAACGGTCACAATGATGGTTGAGGGGAATTGGAGATTTCTAAAAAAGTACAAGAAAGAGAATATTTTGGATTTGAGGATATCACTGAGATGAGAGGCATCCACGGAGAAAGTATACTTTGTTATGAGTGTGTACTTTCTCTCACTCACAGCTATGTAGATCTCATTAGTTACGAGTGTGAGAAAATATACACTTGTAACAGGGTGTATTTTTCAGTACCCACGAGATAGAAGTGGGTGTATACACTATACAAAATAAGACCTTGAGAAGTGACGTAAGTGTTACTAGAACTAATCATACACTAAAACATAAACATAATATTCTCTTGGAATGTCTTAATAATGGTAACTTTTGACTTTTTCTTTTAGGTATAAATTTTTTTTCCTACAATTTTATGTCATTTTTTAGTATAGGGTCAAATTTGTAGAGAAAAAAAACAGTGAAATTACCAAGAAAATTAGCTTTATGTCATTTTTAATTATTTATTTAATTTTTTTTATCAGATGAGACCTACTTTTATACCACCTTACAACCACTATGCGTTAACATTTGCGTATTCTCTTTTGAAGAAAGAGAGAGTTATTATTTTTGTCTGTCTTTTTTACAACCTTAACAACTATTACGCGTTAACGATTATTTAAAAAAAAAAAAAAAAACGCGTTAACATTTGCGTATTCTCTTTTGAAGAAAGAGAGAGTTATTATTTTTGTCTGTCTTTTTTACAACCTTAACAACTATTACGCGTTAACGATTATTTATAAAAAAAAAAAAAAAACGCGTTAACATTTGCGTATTCTCTTTTGAAGAAAGAGAGAGTTATTATCTTTGTCTGTCTTTTGTACAACCTTAACAACGAGTATGCATTAACATTTGCGCGTATCCTCTTTTGAAAAAAGAGAGTTATTATCTTTGTCGGTTAGATCTTCTCACCGTGTGGATCTTGCGATGTGATTGTCTCCTTTTCTCTCTTTCTTCTCTTTTGAGAGTCTCTATCTCTTAGCATCTTGCAATGTGTGACTGTCCGTGTCTGTCTCTTAGGCATGCGCGTACGCCGTCCCTTGAGGAGAAAAGTATTAGTATAACCATGCAACGTGCTAGAAGTCTAGAAAATGTTTGCACTTGACTTCAAAAAATAAAACTTCTTTTTTTAAGTAAGAGGGAGGAGCTAAGCTACTGCCAAAAAAATAATAAATCTTTTTTATTAATTTTTATTTAATTGTCACCTCAAATTCACTTTGCTATTCAATTCAATTCTATTTCAGGCATTTTCTTCTTCGCCTCAAAGTTGGTTTACCATTTTGTTGTTTGTTGTTTTTAGAGGTGACAAAATGAGTTTCACACAACATTTGGATAGTATTTTGTAACCATATTTGAATATTATAGCCATACTATCGTATGCATGTACGACCACTACAATTATTAAGACGTAAAGAAAACCACATTTATGCCTGAGAAGCATAGTTAGTACAGTAATATACAGTATGTGTAAGATACGGTAATTATAACTCAGCATCTTTCATAAAAAGTATGTTTCAAAAATTCGGCAGAAATATACAAAAATAGGAAAAGAACAATACTTGTATAGTATGAGCATAATACGTCTATTTTAAAAATAAATAAAAAAACAAAACAAAAATACAGAAACTAAGCATAATTAAGAGAGAGAGAGAGAGAGAGAGAGAGAGAGAGAGATGCAAATATAATAGTAGGCGAAAGAGATTAAAAAAAGGTAATAGAGAGTAAAATGTATTACATTGAGAGAAATATGATATTTACTGTAAGGATGGAGGGCCCATATATAAGTATTGGGCCATGGACTGTGCCCAAGGACAAGTAAATACTAATAGAGGCATACAGGTTAGTAGTTTATGAAAGAAGTCTGGTCATAAGGAGCTGAAAATGTTATTCAAGGAGAAGTACCTCCTCGGCTAGACAGAGTCGAGGTCAAAGGTTTGACTCTTCATCAAGAATAAGGCAACTTGTAATCATGCTGGTAAGGATAAACATCAGATAGGGATAAGACAAATAAGAGTTGGAAAATATCTGAGAAGAAAACTGCTACCATCGCATTGAATGTTATGCACAAACCTCCTAGCCATATGGAGGTAATATCTAAACAGTAACATTCAACATTACAGCTACCCACTTCAAGAAGGTACTGATAAAACAAGTATCAAAACCAGCAATTTGATCTACACGTGGAGGGCTGAGATGAAGTGAGGAAGGGGAATATAAAGGAGAAAAACCCCATTACAGTGGGAGAATGAGATAATCTAAGGAAAAATCACCGTAGACTCAAGAACTGTAATTTGTATAAGTCTAAGAGAAATATATAAAAACAACCTTCCTTGGACTTGGCCAAGGAGGACTTTTCTTGTACAAAATTGTTTGTTTTATACTTTCCAATAACAACTAACCTACTATGATCATTATTCACCTAACTCATTGAAAGTTCAGTTTCAAGCCCACTCTCTACATAGTTATTGTTTTGGACCATTGATCTTTCATTTGGGCTTTGAGAGAAAATTGTGCCCTTACATTTACAATGAACAACTTTAGTGCTCGGAACTCCGAGACAAGTAGGCAAAATTTAGAGCATTCATATAATGCTATTATAGCACCTAAAACCCTAAAAAATTCACTACATCAATGGTGCCAAACGTCAAGTTTTAAGGTGTTAAAATAGATAAAATTGTTTTTTGAATTGTTAAAAATTCAATTTATTAGAACCTTAATGTGAATCCTCTGAGCATTCACATCAGTTTATGTTTTAAGGGAAAAAAATGTTTAAAATTTACATAATTTTGTCTAAAAATGACCTATATCATTCCTTATATAATTGTGTAAATTTACAAATTTGCTTTAGTACCCGTGTAAATTTACACTACTACTATTCATTTTACATTTAGTTATTTATTCTTTTTTACATATCTTGAGAATAAAGAAAGAGATTTGGCGGTGGCTGTTATGTGTGAAGAAAGAGAAACAATTAAAAAAAAAAGAAAATTTGATATTTTAATGACATATAGTGTAAAATAGATAATCTGACGTAAAGTGTTTTGAAATGTGAGTTTGTAATATAGAATATATAAGTTCTTATACTAAAATAGACATAAATTTTTACACGAACTGATGCAAAATGCTTGACTCTAGAGTGTGATATAGCAGGGTGAAGGATGTAGTTGATTGTGAAGGATTCAAAAGGATGTAGTTGATTGTGAAGGATTCAAAAGACAAAGTAGGGAACTGTTTGTTTGTTTTTATTTTATTTTATTTTTTTTAATTTTTACTTTGAATCCGGTAGCTTTTGTTGTTAACCTTTTTTTTTTTGGGTTTCAATATTTAAGTAATAAACATATTACCTTGATTGGGTATGATAGGCTGATAGCTATATATAGGTTTCATTTTGAATTTTTTAGTCATATATATATGAGAATAGATTCAATAAGGACGGGGTGTAAGTCCTTTGGTTTACACTAGCCAATATGAACATGCCACATCAGTTTTTAACTTAAAACTTATTGTAAAATCAATACATCCTAATACACTTAATAAATTTTAAAAAAAAAACCTATTTCACATTTTCAAACTTGATTGTGAAAGAGAATCCCTAATTCAATTAGTATCAGTTTGTACCAAGAAATCTCAGTAGCATTTGCTTGAGCCAACGATTGGAACGATTGAGAAAGCACGAAATCCATTTGGGAAAAAGATGAAATCAAGAAAAATTGTAACTTGAGCAAACTTGTTGAATTGATGAGATTTCAGATTTGAAAAATTAAAACTTGAGCGAACAATGCAGGAGATGATGAGATTTCAGTTTTTTTTTTTTTTTTGGTATAGGAAAGGATGAGATTTGGGTTTTAGTTTTTTTTCAAATCAAAGACATTGATGAAAGTGTGAGTTAATTAAGATGTTATTCAGTGTGGTAGGATGTATTTCTTATTAAGTGAAAGGGTAACGTGGTAATCTATTATTGGATGTATAAAA
The DNA here is from genome assembly GCA_023055345.1 of Quercus wislizeni. NCBI lineage: Eukaryota > Viridiplantae > Streptophyta > Magnoliopsida > Fagales > Fagaceae > Quercus > Quercus wislizeni. Next base: position 4,166,224 of record JALGQJ010000003.1, read on the forward strand.
CAAGGGTTTTACTCCCCGTCTTTATCAAATTCAATCTCTTAAAAGAAACTTGAAAACTCTCAATGGATATGACAATGGTACCGGTGACTTAGTTGTTTGATGTTCTTCGATGCGATGATTTCAATATGATTTGTGATATAATTGATAATTGTAATATGAAAATTTTAAAAAACTTTAAATAAACCAAAAAGAAATTGTAATGATATATTTCAACTAAAAAAAGTTGGAAATTCTGATGGATATGAGAATGGTGGTGAATTAGTTGTTTGGTTTTTTCCGATGTCATTGCTCTTGTATCTCCTCTAAAACTTAAATCTCGTCAAAATTTCATAAGTCAATTAATTGAAAATTTGATGTTGTTGTTGTTCTTATTATTATTATTATTATTATTATTATTATATACACAAAGTAGAGTAACAGACCAATTATTTTCGGTAACTTATCAAGGTGAGAGAAGTTAACGTACGTAAAATCTTAACATGTTGAGCTTAAAACGTAGGAAAAAAGTAGAAGGACTTTATCATAAGTTGAATGCCAAAAATAAAACCTTTTAAAAGGATATGGTTTCCGCGGGTAGTGAACCTCCTTTGCGGCTTTGAGCTCTCAAATTTTCAAAGAATATGGAATTTATTGCTTTAGTTTCTTGGGGAAGTGTGGGCGTGTCACAAAATTTTTTACAAATTATTGATATGGTGAGTGATTATTGTAAATGAAAAATTGATATTAATAGTAAGCTCAGATGAAAATCAATAAAAACTTACCATATTAATAGTTTGTAAAAATATTATAAAATAATTTGTACTTCTAAAATTTTATGTTAAAATTTCGTTTTCATCTTTGAGTTGGTGGACTAAAAGCTGGTGTGGCACGGTGGCAGCGCCACATAGTGTTCAGGGGTTCATACTTTTGGATTTTTTTTTTTTGTTTTTTTTTTTTTTTACATATAATAATATTTTTAAAGTTTTTGTTTTGACCACCCTAAATTGAAATTTTGAACCCCTTTAAATAAACCCAATAACAAATCAATTCAATACCAACATGTATCTTGGCTCTTCTATTTATTTATTTATTTTTTTAAAAAAACCCAACAACAAACCAATTTGATCTAAAATTTGATAAAAAAATAGCAAGCCTAACAAAAAAAAAAAAATAGTAATTTGTTGATCTTAAATCTTAGGAAAAAATAATAATTAAGTAGGCAATAAAGTGTAAACAGAAGGAACTAGGAAGTGGGAAGTGAAGCCATTTTTTTTTTTTAATGATTGTATTATTGCGTTGAAATCTTGATAGATTAATGCGAAAGACACCAAATATATATATATATATATATATATATATATATATATATATATATATATATATATATATTCTTAATAAATTATAAAGACTAATAAGTTGTCAAAGTTGAGTTGAACTGTTGAATAAAATAACTGACAAGAGTTAAGACAAAAACTAATAAATAATAAATTAAAATATTCTAAGCAATAATAATTAAAGTTCACTTAACAATAATAATTAATGACTTCGTTATAATAGTAAGAGACAAATGATGATTTCCAAGATTTAATTTTAGCAACACTAATGGTCTATTTAGGTTTCGTTTATTTTGCTGAAATTGAAAATTTTTTGCTGAAAGTACTATAGATAAATGTAAAAGTTAGTTGAAATAATAATATGAGACCCATGGAAAGTAGCAAAAAATGTAGTGGGAATCATAAAAACAACAAAAATAAGTTAAATAGTAAAATAAGTTAGCAAAATTAATCAAGTCAAACGGACACTAAAAGTTTAATTATTTAATTTTTTTTCATAACTACTATGTCATGTTATAATTGGTGCTACTAAGGAACAATATGCTCAATGAACTTATAGTCTATCCTTTATTCTCTTGCTACATTATGGATAATTTCTTTATAAAGAAATCACATACATCGTAGGATTCATTTCCCACCTAAGATTTATTATTTTAAAAAAAACTCGTGTTGATTCGAAAAATATTCATTTAAATCATAGATTGCAAAAAATCTCATCTTATCATCTTAATAATCAAAATGAAATAAGAAAATGTTATTTATAAAGAGGTCACTGTCAACTTCTTAAATTTGAATGACTCCTTTGAAAAGTATTTCTGGAGCCGTCACTAGTGGTATGGCATGTCACATGGAAAGGTGTCAAAATGGAACGTCGGCTTCCTGTGTCCTGCTAAACTAGTCCCAATTGAGGTAGCTAAGGCCTCTCCGCCTCTTTAGGCTGCTAACTCGTGTGGTTTTTTTTTTTTTTTTTGGTTTTCCCTTCTGCACAATCTGATCATGTGGATCCCTCTTAGGCTTTTACCACTTTCGTCCCCCTTTTATTTTTTTTTGGTTTTCTCTCATTCCTCTCTACAGCTTTAGCCATGTGTTTGAAAGTTTTTAAAAAATAAAATAATAAAATAGATGTGTCATTAGTTCATTGGTGGAACGTTCAAATGTTACCGTGGTTACATAAAACATACGCTTGCTTTGAATGAGTCTAAATCTTTTGTACCATTTTTTATGTACCACTTTATATTCCACCAATCATTACTTGTCATGTTTTCATTTTACTTTCCTTATAAAATAATTGAAGTTTAAAATGGAAAGCAATCATACACATGATAAGTAGTGATTAGTAAAACATAAAGTGGTACGCAAAAAGTAATATAGAGGATTTGCATTCGCTTTGGACCATGATATTAGTTGGTGTTTTGGTCTCTCCAAGTCCTCTGCTTCGGTGCTTCCAAATGAAGAGCCTCGATAGAGCAGTCATACTCTTTTTTTTTCTTTTTTGCATAAACGGGAGCTATATTACATAAACATAAGTCTTACAAACATAAATATTACAACAGGACTTATTTTACAAGAAAACACATCACCACACAAACTAACAGCAGGAAATCCAAACACAAACCGACCAAACCAACACCGAAGAGAGGTCTAGCTGAATCGAAACAAAACATTACTGGACCCTTGAGCAATCATATTCTTGCATATCTGTCACTATCGATCTTCACAAGTGGAAAGGCTCTCGTCTTCGATTTGAAATTTTACTTTTTTATATGTAATTTTATTTTTGACTGAGTCAATGCATTTGCAACTTGTAATTTGTCTTCTTCAATGGCAGCCTGATGACCAGTGGGAAGAAAAATGCGGGGACAGGTTTGCTTGGAGCTGATGTGAGAAGTGCTCTTGAATGCTAGCACTGGCTACAGGGTGCACCAGCCGCTGGCACCGAAAATGTAATGTTGGAAATTATACAAATAGTCAAATACATAGGTTTAGTTTGATTCTCTACGTTTATCATCTATCCTAGGCGTTCTTTTGTCTTTTAATTCCTTGCATACTATGTTTTTGCAAGCATAACTCAATCCATGTGATACTCACTTACTGTTGCCAAGAGATGGAGGTGCCGTAACTATCAATGCTATTTAAGCGTTCAAAATTAAAGAAGAATGGAGGAAAAGGTTGTGAATGGAGGAGAGGTTAATGTTAGAATTGTGTGGTTCAATAATTAAATTTACCATATATCAATAGACTATAAGTTAAGCTTTTGAGACAATTGGTAATTTAACATAGCATCAAAGCATGAGATCCTAAGTTGGAGAGTGTTAGAATTGTGTGGTTAAATGATTAAATTTTCATATCCCAATAGCTTAAATTTTTGGGGCAATCGGTAATTTAACAATAAAGTTAAGAGCTGAGCTAGCTAAAGGGTCTGTTCTCATAACTCTTGACACTCGCTAGTTATGAAAGTAATTGTTTGGAATGTTAGGGGCCTAAATGACCCTTAAAACAAAAAGAGGTGAAGAGGTTGATTAATAAAAGGAGTGTATCTATAGTGTGTGTTTACTAGAAACAAGGGTTAAACAGGTGAAGGCTCAAAGAATCTAGAATGCTATACTTCTTGGTTGAAATTTTGTGCACAATTACCAATTTCATCAATTGGGAATGATTTGTCTTTGCTGGGATCCTGACCTGATTCAAGTCAAGTGTATCCAAAAATCGGAGCAACTCTTACATGTAAAAATTCTTATGCTGGTGAGTTTATGAGTACCTTCATTTATGCATCAAATGATGACGAAGTTGTATGAATCCCTTCAAAATCAGGAATTTTTTCTATCGCTGGTGCTTGGGATCAATTTAGACAAAAGAAACCTACTGTTCTTTTAGATAAAAAGATAGAAATATAGAAACCTACTGTTAGTTGGTGGAAGATTGTACGGTAAAATTTTATGATAAATTTTCGCCCTCCTTCTCAGAACATAAAGGGAGGTTTTGTTTAATTGAATTCAACCAAGGAGAATGTTTTGTATTTAATTGAATTCAACCAAGGAGAATGGTTTGAGATACATATGATGCTAGAGGATATCAATGGATATCTTGATATACATTCCTTTTCATGGATTTCAAACTAGATTTTGATTATTCCCTATGTTGTACCAAATATCAATGCCTCAAGAATGGGAGAAAACTAAGTCCAAATTTCCGTATAAAGTATTTTCCTCTTGCCAAGGGCCTTGTAGCTGAATTGACACTTCCCCATGTACAAAGTGTTTGTGGGTTGATGGGAGAAAGGGTTTGAGTTGCGGGTTAATAGCATATTGTAATTATTTCTATAAAAAAAAAGACCATTTCAAGTCATCTATTTGCTACCCACATGTTTATTTATCAACCATCCTAATAAAGACAGATTCTTGAGGGAAAATAAAAACCGGAACTCTATAAATAACTACAACGATTACAAACTACAAAATCATACACTAGGTCCCTATCTTTGCCTACATAATTGGTTGGAGAGACAGGCCATGGTTCAAGATCCACTAGGTGCATAACATACCAATATAGCAAAGAAAAACAAACAAACAAACAAAAATGTTTTGTAAACCTTTGAATATGTTCAGAAAATATGGTTTTGATGACTAAGATACATAAAATTCTCTAGGATTATGTTCTTTGCTGGCCCTCAAATAATTCGCAGGGGTTCTCCCTCTGTTTTGTTAATGATGGCAACACCCTCCCATCCTCTCCAGACAGTTAATTAACAACGATATTTTTGTGAACAGGAGAGCAAGAATGGGAAGGAAAGCATGGAGAGCTGGTCTTTTTTTGAGGACATGAGTAAAATTTTATCTAATTAAAAAGATTTTTTGTTTTGAACAGGAGACAGAGAATGGGAAGAAAAGCAAGAAGAGCTGGCCATATTTTGAGGACATGAATAGAATTCTGTCTGATCTTGATGTAATGGCTGCAAAATGACGGGCAAAGAAGGAAACCATATTTACCAATTTTTTAGAAAATTCAGCAAGATGGATGTTCTATTAAAATTTGGACAACTCTGACCACGTTGAAGATCCATAAGCAACATAATAATTATATTATGGATTTATGGCATGGAAGGTCTCCAGTGATGTGGAAGAATTTAGCAACAATAGGTGAAGTAGATTTGTAGGACACAAAGACTGTAAATCAATCAAATGAATAGCTGAGAAAGGGGAGGGTGACCTAAAGAGAGAAAATTTTGAATTTTGTTACATTTGACGAAAATGTATCCCTACACATTGCTATGTTTTAATGTTTACGGATACATTGTAACTGCACCATAGTTAATGGTGAAAGTACAGTTTCTCCAAAAATATTTATCATTCTATTGGTTTTTTTTTTTGGGTGGAGAATCTTATCATTCTTTAGTTAAATAGATACATTATGGGTAGTATTAACACATTTATGTGGTAGCACTTAGTTTTAGATGAATTCAATCTCATTTTTTGCTTCTTAGTAAATTTGTCTTCTACATAACACTTGGATTCGAAAAACCACAAACTTAAAAAATGGCAAGCTAAAATGTAAGAAATTGAATAACTCTTTAGTGAAAATAACTATAATGGAATGAAATGATTTAAAAGGATATTACCAACAAAAGTAGAAATGGTTTCAATATCTAATTGAGAGTTTAAAATTAGCCACACAATACCATCACACCCTTGGTCTAATAGTCACTCTATAAGTATAAGTGCTAGTGGGGTGTGGAGGATAAGGACCAGGATTCAAGTCTCTAGGAGGAAGCTGCACACATATGTACACTTAGATTAAGATAAAATAGAATTTCTATCTTGTAAAAAAAAAAAAAAAAAAGCCACACATTAGCCCCTACATATAGGGGTTAGACTTTCCTCAAGGAAAATGCATTATACGGAAATTTGGACTTAGTCAATTTAGCCCCTACATATACGGGTTAGACTTTCCTCGATGACCTGATATAGTCTGAGGCCCCTAAAACAAATTTCATCATATACCTTCATACATTAGTCCTCAACATAAACTTCTTTTATTTTATTTTTTTGGGTAACCGAGGTACTATTACTGAACTAGAGAACAGAAGAGTTAGCACAATGTCTCTCAGAGACTGTGCCAACAGCATCAAAATACAACAAAAGGCTAATATCCGAAAAAGGATCATCAAAAATGATAAAATCTTGCTGCTGCATAGCACCTAGTCTCGCCATTCTGTCAGCACATTGATTCCCTTCACTAAAGCAGTGGTTAATCTTCACCTGTGGAACGGCTCCAATAGCTTCCTACAATCCGAGATAAGAACATGATGAGAAATGTTAGACTGTGTTCGGTTAGACACCCACTCTGTCACTACTTTAGCATCTAATTCAACTTCAATTGCCTCAACATTTAACTCCGCACACAGTTGAAGGCCATCTCTTAGTGCCCATAGCTCGGCTTCCACACTAGTTGCAATTCCAATGGCTCTCACAATACCTTTATCCAAACAGCCATTATGATGGCGGATAAGTCCACCTCCTGCCAGCTCCGAATTCCCAAGAGCAGAGCCATCTGTATTTAGCTTGAGCCAATTCAGATCTGGTTTGTTCCATTTGACATGGACTGGAATTTTCTCCTTAGTTGGTTTAATGCGCCCAGCACTGAAGTAATAATCCAAATCCAAATCCACATTCATCAGCCACCTACATTACAAACACCTGCACCAAGTTGCTTGAAGATTCTTTTATTTCGGTGTAGCCACAGACCCCAAATACTAAAGGCAAAGAAACAACTCCATGACAAAAACTGTCCTATCTTACCACTGGTATTCCTCAGGTTTACCTCTAGCCAGGGGCATAATTCAGCAGCAAAGAATTCTTCATCACATCTACTGCTGTCCACTTGATCCCAGACTGTCACTTGGATTTGTTTAGACTGAGGGGTTGCAACCCCATCATGGCTACAAATGTTTCCCACAGTTTGAGAGCGTCATGTTTAAGGTATGTTATCGGATCACTGTCCACTATGGTTATGTTCGGAAGACAAAAATGTTAGATTTTACAATAAATCCAGGCCATTCTGATTTGAGGCTGTATGGTTGAGAGATGAAAGTTGTGAGGGCATCATCAAAAGTGCATGGAATAGGAGGAATTTTAGAGATCCAGTGGACAGATTAATTGGCTAGGTTGATGCTTGCCGTTCAAGATTGTAGACTTGGAGCAGATTGTCATTTGGCAATATTTACCAATTGTTGACTCAAAAAAATAAAAAAAAAAAGGAGCTAGCAAAAGTCGAGGCATTGTCAATGGCTGGGATGAATCATGAACAAGTCCGGGTTCTTAGGGGAGAGTCTTTGGTTAACAATAACCTATAAGATTATAAGCAATTCAACAACCAAATTCGGTGTAAATGACTTCTTTACGGAAACAAAGATGCATAAAAAAATATGATTAATGTTGTATAAAAAAACTAGATCGAAGAGATAACAAAAGAGGGAATACCCTGTTATAACTTCAACCAAATTTCCAAGGGCTACTACTGCAACAAGGGCATATTGAATAATTAATTTGAACATAGAAATATCTGTACCAATTTGCATGTTGAAACATATTATTGTCATTTTGATTTGGTTAAACAGATTTTAAAAAATTTGCATGATTGTAAGCGTGTTTTCTAGGAGATGTGGAAGTTATTTGATGTAACTCTTTAGGTAATAGTCGCTTTCAAACTTATCTGGTAGATAATATAAAAAATGTGCTTATTTTTTGTATACATATCACCTTGTGAGTATCTCATACACTTACTAGTTGCACACACCATAAGCAAATCTTTGTTAAACTCTGTACATGTGATTGTGTGTTAAGTTTTATGGCCTCCCAAAATTAAACTTCTTGATGTGTTTAATGCATTTTGGGGGAGTGAGGAAAGAAAATATTGAAAAATTTTGCTAAGGTTTGAATTTTTCATAAGAAAAGTTTGGTTTTGTAAAACATTTGAAATCATGAACATACATATCATATCATAAAAACAGTTTTTCAAATGGTTCTGCAGAAAAAGTTTTCTAGAATTTTCAAATTTTCTGTTTCTTCAGGATTTGATCAATCGAGTCTGTTTTTCGACTTATCTAAAAGGCAATAGGAAAATTTAGTTTTTAAGCTTAAAGTCTTGGGCTTGCTCGATTCCTTCCCCATTCCCTTCGATCAGTTGAGGCTATTTTCATGTATATTTCGATTCCTTCCCGATTCCTCCTGAAAGATCGAATTTCAAATTTTTAAAGCATAGAGGAATTAGATCAGCTTTTTAAAACTATTCTTTTGTCTTTTTCTCAGATTCCTCTCTCGATCCCTTCTCACCAAAATTTTTTTTTTGGTCATTTTTCTTGGTCAAAGATTCAAAGGTTTTATTCAAAAACTTAGGGTAAGACACTTTTGCCCCTTCTTTTTTATCAAATTACATGATTTCATGCATTCTTCATGCATTTTTTTAAGGATTTTCTTATCATTAGAAATCTGGGGTTTTTGATGTTTTTGGGCATTTGATCAAAACTGAATCATGGGTTTTTCTTCATGCATCATTTAAACATGATTCCTGCGTTAATATCAAAATTTTCTTGGTTTATAAAAATTTTCAAAATTAGGAGTAAAATTGGCTTGTGTTATTGATAGATTGAGCGATTATAACATGTTTTATAATTTTTATGTTGTTCAATTGATCAATATGAGAATTTTTTTTTGAAAATTGGGTTTCTCCAAATTGGGGATTTCCTAAAATTCGTAATTTTCTTGGTAAATTTTCAAGATTATGATGAAATTGAACTGTTTTAGAGCATTAGAACATGCATCATATGTATTCTAATGTCATGAATCATATAGTTTTTTTCAAAAATTGCATGTTATCTTGTCTCTAACCCATTTTACTGCAATCGACCCTTGGTTTTGTTGTGTTGTTTTCGTTTTTGTCTTTAGTCATGGCTCCTAAGGTTGCTTGGAAATTTAAGACGAGCTAATAGGAACCTTGGGTCATCCTTTTCTAGTTCAACCTTAGTTGATAGAGATAGGTTTTTGACTGCCAAATTTGAGGAGATTTATGAGACCTTGACCAAATATAGTTCTATATAGGGTGAAAGGGAGATTGTCTTGAGTGAGTTGTGATGATGCTTCACTTATCAGTGGGCTGAACTATCTTCAATGTTATTGATCAAAGGGTCGCTAGTGAATCCTGAAAGATAAACAATAAAGTCAAAGGAGACCGGTGGAGGCCGGCCAAAAATCCTCCGATGGCAAAGTTAGTATTTTTTGTGGTTCCAAATGTCAGAGAAGTGTTCCAATGTCTACCTTTTCGTAGATCAGTGATTTCATAGCACACCCACGGAACAGTCATCTTCGTTCACGTAAGTCAACGGTTTCGGAAGTAACCGTTATAACTGTTTTTGATACCGTATCGTTTGGCCTGATTAATCTAATCGTTGTTGGCAACGGTTCCCATCAATTTTGTCGATTCCGGAGCGAGGTGTGATGCCCTATGTCAAAACAGTAGTGTTAACTGTACAGTCTGCTCAGGACTAGATTCTGCTCAGGACGAGATTATCTCTAATCTCGTCCTACCTGTTTTGCTCAGGACGAGATTTCCCCGTCCTGACTTTCACGGGCTGATGTCATTGATCAGGACGACCCATCATGGATGAGTATGGAGTTGAACTTTTTTCTAGTATCATCAAGTTGGATCCCTCCATCCGTAGAAACTTTGTGTCTAGGAACTAGTTATCTTTGTGTGAGGTGTCTGATCATCCTCCTGCAGCCTTGATTAGAAAGTTTTACTCAAACCTCTTTGTCTGTTCTGAAGTTACAAGTGATCATTACTTGACTTCCTAAATTCGAGGTCAAGAGTTTACCATCACTAAACAAACTATTTCTGAAGCTTTAGGAGTGCCTTTAGTTCATAAACCCACATACCCATGCACTGAGTTTCCTTTTGTTGATGACATTATGTTCCTTCTTTGTGGTAGACCTGTTTCTTGGGGAACTAATCCAAGAATCAATTCTTGTGAATTTACTTAGCTTAGTTCTTTATATTTGACGATTTCTTGTCATAACATCTATCCTATATCTCATGTTCCTATAGATAGATGTGTTTTTCTTTATGCTCTTGTTACTGATGGTTCTATGTATTTTCCCTCTTTGTTTATCCAAACCATTGTTGATATTTCTAGGAGTAAGAGTGAAGGTCAAAAATTGTTCTTTCCTGTATACATTTATAGGATTTTGAGGTTTTTAGGGTTGTCTGAGTTTCCACTCTTAGAGTTAATTCATATCACTACCCCCATAGGAACCACTTTTCTTGGATAGCGACAGGCACAAATGAAAAGTGTTGAACCAAGCACTGGGACTTTAAAGAGATTACAAGGAGAAGCTTCTACTATAGCTCTTGCTTCTGGTACTATGCTTGTTGCTAAGGAGACTTTTGTGGATCCGACTGTAGCTATGGATCCTTCAAATGGTGTTGACGATATAGACCTTACTGTAGCCCCTCCTCTCTTACTCTATGCTATGATGGAGTCTTTCATGACTACTTAGGCAGCTCATGGACAACTTCTGGATGAGTTATTGACGAAGGTTGCTTCCTTCAGAGCTGATTTTGCCGAGTATAGGAGTGCATTTCCACCTCCTCCACCCTCTGATGACTAATGTTGCCTTTGGCAATTCGTAACAAAAAGGGGGAGTAGGTTTTAGGATTTTTTCTACGTAGGGGGTGTAGAGTTATTGTATTTAATGGGAGTTTGACGTTTTTTTTTTTTTACTTGGCTTTGCTATTTATATTTCATTGTTTATATCAGTTTAGTGTTCCATTCTAGTTTTCACAAACATTGATATGCTACCTAATTATGATAGTTCTTAATAATGAGGTTATTCACTATGATATTTCTATCTCTTTATATGTTTTGTGAATTGAAGTTCAGATTTTTACTTAGAGTATGGTATTGTATTTTCCACACATGCGTTTATAGTTTGCTTTTAGTGTTTTAGGAATTTACATGTTAATTCTTTCAACAACTGCTGTCTATACTAGCAACTAATAGTTAGTAGTTGTGTCAGAATTGTATTAAGGCAATATCTTCTATTTGGGCTGGTATTTAATTTAAGCATTACATTTTATATGTGTGTTTTGTCACGAATTGCCAAAGGGGGAGATTGTTAGGTTCTAAAGATTTAGGTTTAAATGCTTAGAATCATATTTTACTTGTGTTGGCAAATCGAGAACAAAACATATCTGGTCCATGTGTTTAGGCAATGCTTAAACGTATTGGTTTCAAGTTTCAAGCCCAGCTGACTGCAGAAAAAGAAGAAAGTTTCTGCCTTACTTGACCGATCGAGAATTAGGCTTGACTGATCGAAAGTCACTGGAACAGAAATTCTGTAGAATTTTAAAACAAGCCCAAGCTCATGAAAACGTTTAAGGTTTCATTCCAACTTCTCCACATATAAAAGGGAAAAACTTGCTACATTTTTTAGACTTTTGGAAAACTTGTGTGTTACTCTTTGTGAGATCTGAGAGGTTTTGTACATTCTAACTACACAAGAATCTACCGAAGCAAGATCTACAATCAAGTGTTAGTAAAACATAGTTGTTGCATCAAAAACATTATTGATGGTGATCTGAAACCTTTGAGTGGGATCTCAAAGTCACAAGTAAGGTTGCTTGAGTTGATGTAAATCCGAGGAAAAAAGAAGTCTGTGAATTCGGAACTTGCACATAGTCGTGTCAGTAAGTTACTACATGAGGTAGCAATAAATTTATAGTTAAATCTGATTGTAAAAACTTCAATTCTTTTATAGTGGATTACTTTACCTTGAGGATAGCTAGGTCAAATCCTACTTAGGTTTTTTTACCTTGAAACGGTTTGTTTCATTGGTTTTCCTAGGTCATCATATTGTGGTATTATTTACTTTTCCGCATTTGTGCATGATATGATTTATTGTTGTTTAACCTAGATCTGTATAATAAACCTAATAATCAACTTGGTTAATCAATTAGGTTAAACAATCTAGTTTGCGGAGTCTAAACGAACAAAAAAAATATAATTAAAAAATAAAATAAAATTGAAATAGATTTTACCTAAAGAAACTTAGATAATCGCATTGGATATGGCAATAGGTGTGGCTTCCATTGTTGTTTTGTGCTCTTCGTTGAAGTGTTCACACCATTACTCTCACATCTCCTCCAAAACTAAATGCAGGCCACAATTGTGTAAATAATCGAAATCTCCACCCAAAAAAAAAAAAAAAAAAAAACCAACAACAACGACAACAACTTATTATAGTGAATATTTTCACAATCAATGAGGCTTGTTGTTTTATTATAGATGACAATGATAGAGAGAAAAGGTGTGGCTATAAAATAATCCCACTAATCAACAAATGACCTCTAAAACATAAGACGTTAATAAAACAAACAAACTCAGAAAAATTTAATGTTCATGACTTTGATTGCATGACTGTTGAATGCAATAAAAATACTCCATAATAAAATATCTTGATTGAAGAAAAACAACCTGCAATGAAAAGAAATTGGCCTTGGCAAATTTCGATGGCTAGTTGATCCCCAAAGTGCATTCATCTCTGGACTCTAGAGACCTTTGAGTTTTCCTTCCATAATGGAGTAAATTTGGGATGAATCTACCACTACCCTTGCTTTGCTTATTTATAAAAAGCGAAAGCAAAACCAATAATCAATGGGGGCTTTAGAAGGAGTTGAGAAGACAACCAAGTGCAGAGAAGTAGAAGCCTAAACGTCAAGGTTATTAGACTGATAAAAATTGTATTGAAATTGAAAATATTGTATTGAGATTGAGGGAGATGAATAAATGTTACCATTCACTGTTAGGTTCTAAGACTTTAGGAACTAATGTATTAGAACTTCAATTTGTATTATGATGGCAAACCATGATCAAAACATAGAGTCTGGGTTTAGGCTTGCTCAAAGTATGTTTATTTGTAAAATTGGAATCGAGTGATTGCAGAACTTATTGGACTAAATCTGCAAGGCTCGATCAATCGAAAATTAGACTTGATCGATCGAACCACGTACAGATTTATTTTTCTACAGAGTTCCAGTTCAGCCCAAACTCTACTTAAACGTATTAGGGTTCAAGTAAAACACTCCTATATATAAGGAAAACCCTAAAACATTTTTATAAGTTTTTTAGAAAGAAAAGAGTGTGCCTCATTTTGTATTTTAGGGTTTTGTACCCAAAAGTTCTCTAAGAACTTGGTTGCTCATATTGCGGTTTTTGTGAATTTCTTGTGAGATCTTTGAGGAGCTTTCCTTTACATAAACTTAGGGTTTTCAAGGAGAAGAAGGTTTCTATACCTTGATGATCAATCCAGTTGCTGTCATTGAAGCTTAAAGAAACACAAGCGAGTGTGCTTGTATTTGGTGGAGAATCCAAGAAAGAAGGAGTTCGTGGATTTGGAGCTTGCACGTGGTCGTGTCAGTAAGTTCTACTGGTGGGTAGCAATAAGAAGTCGAGCATGGAGGCTTGTAAGTCTTATTGTATGAACTTCGATTCTTTCATAGTGGATTCAGGTTTACCTTGAGGATAGCTAGGTTAAATCCTCCCCAGGTTTTTACCGGTTTGATTTCCTGGGTGATCATATCTTGTGTCTTTTATATTTCCGCTGCTTTACATAATATGATTGTTTAATTGTGTTTAACCTAGATTTAAATAATTTGACTAAGTAACAACTTGGTTAATTAACTAAGGTTAATTCAATTGTGGTTTTAAGGGGTCTAAAAACTAACAAGTGGTATCAGAGCAGATAGCTCTTTTGTTTTAGATCTTTTGATCTAAGAGTTGGTCATTGACCCCTGTTGTCATGGATAATTTGAAGTGTCTTTTTAATCATGTTTCTGCTCATGCTTCTGTTGATTTTATTGATGCCTATGAAACTCTTCGTAAGGAATTATTGAAATCTATGAAAATTGCTAAGAAATTGAAGGAAGAGTTAAAATTGGCTAATCTTGAAAAAGTGGAATTGGTTGTTAGATTAGATGAATCTAATAAAAAGAATGAATTTTTGAGAAATCAAATTTCCTCTCAAGATGAGAAGATGAAAAGCTTGAAACAAGAATTAGTTGATCTAAAGCTAAAATTGAAAATTTGACTTGTACCAAATCTGCTGTTGATAACAAAAGTGTTTTTGTCTCTCTTAATCCTAAAACTGAGAAAGTTTATATCCCCCCTTTTAAGAGGAATAATAAAGAAAATGCTTATTTTGCTAGGTTAGACAAAGGTAAAAATTCTGATGTAGACGCTAATGTTTCTAAACCTAAGTCTATACCTACTGTTAGAGAGCATAATAAATCTGTTTTTGTGCCTACCTGTCACATTTGTGGTGTTGTTGGTCATATTAGACCAAATTATTCTTTGTTGAGGCAAAAACCAAAATCTGAGATTAGATGTGTTGTTAGGAATACTGATGTTCTTAAATTTGTTCCTATTTGTCACTTTTGTGGTGTCCCCAGTCATATTCGTCCTAATTGTCATAAATTGAAATTTAAGCATTCTATGTTTCAATCTAGGATTTGTGATGATATTTATCTTGCCATAAGTCCATATAAATTGTTTCATATTCTTTTGAAAAATTTGAGCTTGTTGGCTTATGAAAGGAATTTACAGGATTTTAGTCTTTCTCAGAAGATTGGTGTAATCCCTCAAATATACTCTACCTCTCATGGATTTTCACCTACAAAGCCGAAGACTCGTGCTATATGGGTGAGAAAAGATTCTTTAAGGTGAGTGTTGCTGACTTGTCCCTAATTTAATTCTTTCAATTATTTGTGGACATGTTTTGTTTCTGTTTTTGTTTGTTTTATTTTTTTTATTTAAAAAAAATCCAAAAACATTGAAAAATTTCAAAAAAAAAGACAAATATTTTTTTTGTGTGTGTTTAGTTTTATTTTTTTTTAGGATTACATGATTTATGATATCTCTCTTGATTTAGAACATGCTTGACATTGTGGAGAAACTTGAATAATATGTGTTATATAAGTGCTATGCTATTTCTGATTCTGTGTGAGTATGTACTAGTTTGTACTCGTATTCAAGGGTTAATTAAGAAATTGATATTTCTTATTTGTGTATCCTCTATAGCTTAGTTAAGCACTGTCATGCATTGCATTTGCATTATTCATTTAGCATAATATGTGTTTTTTTGTTTTTGGTCATATAGTTTTAAAAACCAAAAAGATTTTTGTGTTTTGTATTTCACATCTTGGATATATAATTAAGGATTGGCTATATTATCTTTACATAACAAGTTTATGTACCTTGTTTAGTTTTGAAGAGCTTATTTATTGCACTTGACTAGTTGAAACTTTATAGTGCATGTTGTGTGGAAAAGATGTTTATAGTGTTTATCACTTTGTCTTAATCTTGAAATCACATGTTATTTGACTGTCGGACTTAAACCTTTTGAGAAAGGCATAAATAACCATCTCACCACTGATCACTAGCCAATCATGAACACCTTAGTGCATATCATAAGATTTTATGCTCGAGAAAGTGTAGCACATGCACAAAAAGAACATAAGGTGAAACCTTAGTTTAATTGCTTAATGCTTAAAATTAGTGTGTACTATTAGGCTTGATGCCAAATCACATAAATTAAAATTGGTGTGTATATTATGAGGCAAAATAAAAAAACTTACATAATTGCAAGCTTATGTTCTAGGAGATGTGGGAGTTATATGATATAACTTTTTAGGTGATAGTCTCTTTTAAATTCTATGTGATGAATTTTGTAGACTTTGTGATTGATTGCTATTCACATATCACCTCACATGTATCTTAAATTTTTGCTAGTTGCACACACTACACAAGTTACTCTTTGCTAAACTTGGTACATTATATTGTGTGTAATTTTGTTGCGACCATTCAAGATTAAAAGTTCCTTGATTTTAATGCAAAATGTGTTTAGTATTTGCACGTTGAGGACAAATTGATTGAAAATATTGATTTTGGAAGATCTGGGTTGAATTCTAGTGTTTTTGAAAAGGTTTTAATCTCATACTCATGCATTTCATTCATGAAATACTATGCTTTGAGGAGTTTTCTGCATAAAATTGCTCTGTTTTTCAAAAATCTCTTTTTTCCAAACTTTTGATCGATCGAACCTGTTTTTTGATCAATCAAAATTGCGATTAAAATTTTTGGTTTGAGTCTGCCTGACTCGATTGATGTTCGATCAATTCTCGATCGATCGCAACTGAAAAATTTTCAGTTTCTATGTTTTTGACCAAATTTTTTTTTTTTTTCATGCATCATTTGTGTTTAGGATTCACATTCATTGCATTATTTTTGTATCCATCTTGCAGTTTTGCAATCATATCTCTCATTGTTTTCACACATAACATGCATACACTTTGCTACATTGGGTACTCAACTTGATCAAAAAATTGATTGATTAATTTTTGAGCTATATACTTTCTCGTATATGTTTTTTTTTTTTTTTGTGAACTGTAGAAAATATTTTTCTTAAGAGATATGATGGATAATCAATGTGAAAATATTTTCTCTACTCATGCAACTGTTTATGGGTCACATAGTGTCATGTTTGCATTTTATTGAAAGAGAGAATATTTTTTCTTCATGTATATCCTCAACTTAGTTTTTTTTAAAAACTTGATTTGTGTCTTTTTATTTATCCCCATCCCTTTTATTTTTCCCCAAAACTGTTTTTTCCCAAAACTTGTTTTGTTTTTCCTATTTTATAGGGGGAGAAAAGTTTTTTTTTTTTTACTTTTGTTGTTCTTAGAAGGAGTTGTCTTTATTTTCTCTAGAGTTGAATTGTTTTGTGTTCCCATGATTCTCTATTTTCTCTTATCTTTTATTGCGTATGTTTACTCTTTATTGAGTTGTCTTTGTCAATGCATGACAAAAAGAGGGAGATCTAGATGAAATGTGGGAATCATGTTTGTTTTATTTAGGGGGAGATACATTGGTTGTTTATGATAGTGGAAAATACAAGTATGTTTTGGTGTATCTAACTTAAGGGGAGAGTTAGTTTGCATATTTGTTGTTTTCTTGTTTTTTTGTTTATTTTCCATACATGCGTTTATGCGTTTTGTTTAGTGTTTCAGGAAATATACAGGTTGATTCAGTCGTACTGCTATCTACACTTGCAACTGATAGATAGTAGTTAGGTTAAATTGTATTTGAGCTATTTGTAACTTTGGGCATTTCATGTTTGTGATGTGTTTTGTCACGGATTGCCAAAGGGGAAGATTGTTAGGTTCTAAGACTTTAGGAACTATTGTATTAGAACTTCAATTTGTATTATGTTGGCAAACCATGATAAAAACATAGAGTCTAGGTTTAGGCTTGCTCAAAGTATGTTTATTTGTACGAGTGATTGCAAAACTTATTAGACTAAATTTGCAAGGCTCGATCGATCGAAAATTAGACTTGATCGATCGAACCACGTACAGATTTATTTTTCTACAGAGTTCTAGTTCAGCCCAAACTCTACTTAAACGTATTAGGGTCCAAGTAAAACACTCCTATATATAAGGAAAACCCTAAAACGATTTCATAAGGTTTTTAGAGAGAAAAGAGTGTGCCTCCTTTTGTATTTTAGGGTTTTGTACCCAAAAGCTCTCTAAGGACTTGGTTGCTCATATTACAGTTTGTGTGAATCTCTTATGAGATCTTTGAGGAGCTTTCCTTCACATAAATTTAGGGTTTTCAAGGAGAAGAATATTTCTATACCTTGATGATCAATCTAATTGCTGCTATTAAAACTTAAAGAAACACAAGCAGGTGTGCTTGTATTTGGTGGAGAATCCAAGAAAGAAGGAGTCTGTGGATTTGGAGCTTGCATGTGGTCGTGTCAGTAAGTTCTACTGGTGGGTAGCAATAAGAAGTCGAGCGTGGGGGCTTGTAAGTCTTATTGTATGAACTTCGATTCTTTCATAGTGGATACAGGTTTATCTTGAGGATAGCTAGGTTAAATCCTCCCTAGGTTTTTACTGGTTTGGTTTCCTAGGTGATCATATCTTGTGTCTTTTAAATTTCCACTGCTTTACATGATATGATTGTTTGATTATGTTTAACCTAGATTTGAATAATTTGACTAAGTAACAACTTGGTTAATTAACTAGGTTAATTCAATTGTGGTTTTAAGGGGTCTAAAAACTAACATTCACTATCCTTATTTGCTCTTCCAAGATAAATCCATATGTGATTTATTCATATTGGACAATTGGATGGATATTTATGGTGTGCTTCCTACTTTTAGCAATAAAATTAAGAGAAAAAAAAATTAGAAACACGTAGTGTAAAATTAGACTCCAATGGAGGAATTTAATTAGAATGAGAATGGACACTTGGAAGGATAATTATGATGTGGTCTCCACATAAATTTAGATGCATGGCGCAAAATTGGACTCCAATTTCAAATTCTATTGGGCTTTCTCTAAGTTTTACCTATATATATATATATATATATATATATATATATATATATATATATATATATATATATATATAAGTAAAATATTACTTATTATCAATTATAATTAATAATTCTTCTAAAGAAATTAATAAAATTTCATCTTATTAGACATATTAAAGCATTTGCATCTACCTTTCTCAGTCTAAAAAAAAAAGCATTTGCATCAGCTTATGCAAAATTCCCTGTCTATTTTAGTATACAAATACATTTTCATTAAAAATTCTTATCTATTTCAAAACACCCCACATTAGATTATCTATTTTGCACTACATTTCATCAAAATATCAGTTTTTCTTGATTTTTTTTAATTGTTTCTTTTTCTTGACATACAACGACTATCATATACTCCTTTCCATTATTCTTAGTATAAAAAAAGAAAAAATAAAAAACTAAATATAAAATGAATAGTGCCGGTGTAAATTAGTGGCGGAGCTAGAAAATCCTTTCAGGGGAAAAGCTAATATATATATATATAAATATATATATATATATATATATATATATATATATATATATATAACTTATACATGGAATGTTTGTAATTTTGATTTAACTTATGATATTTTATTACGTAAACAAAAACATATACACCAAAAAAGTCTTTACATCTTTTTTCACATATAACAACCATTATATACTATTTTCCTTCATCCTTGGGATATAAAAAAATAAATAAATAAATAAACTAAATACGAAAATGAATAGTGCTGGTGTAAATCAGTGACAAAGCTAGAAAATTCTTTTAGGGGGGAAGCTAATGTGTGTGTGTATATATATATATATAAAGAGAGAGAGAGAGAGAGAGAGAGAGAGAGATAAGTTCACATTACATCTGGTGTAACTCTAAAGAGTTACACATTTTCTAAATCATTGGATTTAAGCAGATCCAGTAGTCAAAAAAATACCCTCATTAATGTTAATATTCTAATTAATCTTATTTATTATTACTTATTTATGACATTCCATACTTATTTCTATACCCAAAAAAAATGTATATGTCTTTCTTCTCTCCTCCATCGCTCTTCCTTTTAATTTCAATTTTTCTGAGTTTATAAAAATTTCCTGAATTTTGTCAATGACCCTTCTAGTCCTGGAAAAATAAAATGAAGTGTATGTTTTAAACAATCAACTATAAGCAATAAAGGTTTACATACTATTACTACCATGATCAAATAATAAGGTTATGGCCTATTGTAACCACAGTCATGTGTCAAAGTGATTCTAGCAAGGGCATTGGACATAAACATGTGTCATTGGTAGGACTAGTTGCAAATCAAAAAAAAGTAACCACGGTCAAGATTATAGGAACCATGGTCTAAAAAAAATTAAGGGTACGTTTGGTACACTAAATGTGGATTACAATAGAAATGGTAATCTTTATTACCGCGAATATAATATGTTTTAATGGAATAACTAAACTTCTTCATTAGTTTGGTTGTGAGTTGTAACATTAGAATAAAATTTATGATTTATTTTAGGAAATATCTCATTCATACAATTATAATTCCTAGAAAAAATAATATATTTTAAATTTTAGAGATTTTGATTTTTTTTTATTTCCATAATTGTTAGGTGAATGTAGAAAGTTTATTTATTTGGAAATTTATTAATGTTAGAAATTATTACATCTACTAAGTAAAAGCTATTACAACTCTTTTAGAAATGAATAGTTATTCCTCATTTTAAAGAATAGTTATTCATAAGAAATGACTATTCCTTGTAATAAAAACATAACCAAACTATTGAATAGCTAAACCATAGGAATAGTTGTTACATTACCATGTCTATTAGAGTTTACCAAACGTGCTCTAAGGTTTGAACATGCGGTGGAAAGAAAGAGAGAGAGGTAAACACTTTTTTTGGGTTTAGAGATAAGTATGGAATGTCATAAATAACGAATAATAAATGAGATCAATTAGAATATGAGTATTAATGAGGGTCTTTTTTTAACTGTTGGATCTACTTAAATCCAATATTTTTGAAAATGTGTAACTCTTTAAGGTTACACCAAATGTAATTTTAATCCATCTCATATATATATATATATATATATAATTAAATCCAAAGAATAAAACACACACACACACACACACACAATATATTGCTTATACATGGAATGTTTGTAATTTTAATTTAACATATGATATTTTATTACATAAGCAAAAATATTTACATCAAATAAGTCTTTACACCTTTGGCAAAAAAAAAAAAAAAAAAGGAGTAAGCCTTGACATGTCTAAAAATATACAGGTCAATTTAACAAAAATAAAGTATAATTAAATTACATATGGTATACATTTTTATACTTTAATTTAATGAACTATATATTTCATAAGAGTAGTTAAAGGGAATAAAATATACATTAATCAACTATATAAATGCATTACATGTTTTAAGTAAAATTTTAGGGGGCTATTATTGAAATTTATGTCTAATTTTTTATACCAAAAATACAAGAGAAAGGGAGGATTTTTGAAAAGTCACTAGCCCCCTCCTCCCTTCTTCCTTGGTATAAATTTACATGATTATTGTAAAAACCATATATTTTTATACAATTTTGCATAGACTGACAAGGGTGAAATTTGGAAATGTGTTGCTTTTTAAATTTATTTTATAAGCACTGATGTGAGTGCTCTTACATTGTTTTATTTTTCTTTTTTATTATATTTTTATAGAAAAGTTATAAAAATAATAACATCACATATTTAACGCTGAACAAGAGGAAGAAAGACAGAAGAAAAATAAAAAGAAAGAAAGAAGTAGGAAATGACTTCCAAAAAAAAAAAAAAACATAAACATAGCACTAGTATAGGCTAGTAGCATGAAAGAAAAAAAAAAGAACAAGGAGAAGACAAAAAAAAAAAATCAAGGGAAATGTTAATGTATGCCCTAAGAATATTAGTTTATAAACTATTTTTATGAACATTTTATAAGAAAATAATAAAGCAATTAATTTTGTTGACAGTTTTTTATATTTCTCATAAAAGTTGTCAAAACTTTCACAATGTAGTTTATTAACACCATTTTCTTCTGGGCCCCACCATTTTCTCCCTCATTCCACCCCCCTAACCAATTAAACACCCTCCACTCCAATTTTCTCCCAACTTTTCTCTCTCCAATTTAACATCCCTCCAATAATCACCCCAACCAAACAAGCCCTTAAGCAATCTATTTCAGAACTAATACCAGTACTGAGCCCCTTCAACACCCCATGAAAAATACGCTCAACTAATGACCAATAATTCTAATCAATGCAAGTAATCTCTTGACTAATGGCAAATTAAATGTTGATCTTTGTGAGTCTAAAAAAGCGTAGGCCTTTTGATTTTACTGGTCCATTAATTTGATAAAAAAAAATTTTCTCAAGTAATTTTGAAAACTCTTGTACCATTACAAGAAATTGAATTCAACAACAAATCAAATGACCATCAATTCTGCTTTTCCTTTGCATTAATGTCCTCTCAAGTTGAATTAGTACCCGTATGAATGAACCTGTGAATTTAGAGACAGAATAGGAAGTGACAAATACCGCCAAAGTTGCAAATCAAACAAAGCGAAAGAGGAAGACATACTCTAGCATTTTACAACTTAAAATAAATCAAATGAAGATGATGCAAAGGAAAACAGTTTCAATACCTGGGCATATTTCTTCAAACTTTGAGATTCTAAGTTTCTTTAATGGTGGCTATGGATTGAACGTTGTGACATTTTTTATGGAGGGATGGGCCATTGAAGAAGAACCCAAATCAAACACATCACCATCGGTGGAATTGATACCCAAATTTAGAAAACCCAAAATTAAGCCAAACCCATTAGCTATATCCATTGGAAGCCTTGAATCAAATATGCAATGACACCTTTTGTCATCAGGGATTAGCGGAGGTTGAGGTTCTCCTGTGTCTGCATTGGCTGAGATTCACATGGTTCATGTGTGAACCATCAGAAATGGAGACAGGAGGTAGTAAAGGTGCGATGTCAGAATTGTCATCAACATTTTGAGAGTTGCTATGGATGATAATGGAATTTTGAGGAGGAATAATGCATTCCACATGTACCCCCATACTTGCAATGACAGGAGCAAAATTTCTTAATTCACTTGTCCAATGAGAGATTTTACATAAAACCTCAACATGATTCTGATCACCTTGCATCAAGTGTCCAAATTTTTGCTGTAATTGGCTATGAGGTACACCGTAAAACCACAAATGATCACACTTCAGACACTGAAAGATCGGCTGCTGCATGAAAGGTTGCTTATGACCATTGATGCAAATATTGACAAAACAAACCCAACTAACTATATCATCACGACGAGAGTTGCACTTATCATTATTGGCACAGCTGTCATTCAACGGAACTAGATGAAAAGCAATACAAAAGGCAAATGTTGGAAATTCTGGACCTACCCAAAATGATATGGAACTTTCAATGCTTTGATGGTTGAACCACTTTGGAATCTTCTTTTTTGGTACTACAATATTATATCTCTCTCCAAAATCAATCAGATATGCATCTAGAGTTGGACGTAACTCTTCTTCAATTAGGAAGAACTTGGAGAGGGGGAGCTGGGAAGAATAATCAATTTGATGTGAATGCAAATCCACTAATACATTGCTCTTCACACACGAACATTTCATTTTTGGTGGAAGCTTTAAATTTCTTCCAAACCGCATGCAATTAAGGAATTTGAGAAATTGGAAGTTTACCAAATCCAGTAAAATATGTATTTTGAAAGGTAACCAAAATTGTTTCTTTATAACTTCAAGAGAGAGAGAGAGAGAGAGAGGTACCTGAAGGAATAACTTTCTTATTGATTGTGAATTCAACAAGACGCAATTTGAGACGTACACAGATCTTATACTTTCTGGAAGCTTAGGAATTTTCTTAAAGAACTTGGAATCCTCAATTAGAAGAAAATGTAATCCATTGAATCTCATAATGCCATCTCGAAGGTTCAAATTTTCACTCCCTGCTAATAAACATTTCTCTGAGAGGTGGAAACAAGATGTCAAATATTTTAGAAAACTCATCAAAAAACCATAATTTGAAAAGCCACCATAAGAGTTGCATTGTGCTTGTCGACCACTCTCCACGTCCTTTGGAAATTGGACAATGCCATGAAGAACAAGTTTACGAAGATATTGCAATTTATAGATGCTACTTGGAAGATGACATGAACAAAAATTGGAACCTATATCTAATCGCTCAATGCCAATGAGATTCCCAAATGATGAAGGAAGCTCTCTAATGGCAGTGTATGCCAGACTTAGAAACTTTAAATTTTCCATTTCTTGTGGAATATCAGGGAACCTCCTAACCCTTTTGCACTCATAGAGAATTAAAAATTTAAGAGATGTCAATGTGATGCAGCTTGGAAGAATTTGAAGTTCAACACAACCCGTGAGGTCCCAGCTTTCAAGTTTATCAAGACATCCATTAGAGTCATGAACCTTGACTAATTTTATACATTCACGGAGATTCAATTGCTTTATGTTTGGGGTCGCAAATGATAAGTTGGGCAATTCCCTAATGTATTGGCAGGATTGGAAATTCATATGTGTCAAGGTATTACATTGTATCTTCTGTAGAAAATAAATAAATAAAATAACTTCATCAAAAGTTAAAATATAGTTTCAAGATTAATGAAGAAATAATCATTTATAAATTTTAAAAAAAAAACTATACCTCGAGAAGCTTGGACAATATCACCCGACTTTCTGGCATATTAAGTACAATGAGTTTTTGAGGACGAAAATTGGATGGTAAGGAAGATAAAGGAAATCCATGCCAATCAAGCACCCTTAATCTGTTGGGAAGATATTTAAGATCTCCACAAATATCTACATTACTAACCATAAGGAACTTGAGATTTTTCATCTTTTCAAGGCATTTAGGCTCTAATGGAATCTTTGACGATTCACTTGAGCATATCATTATGCCTCGAATTTTTTTTGACCCCTAATTAAACAAAGCATTAAGTGAATCACACTACACAATAAGAAGTATAATGACATTAATTTTTTTTTATAAATAAACTTAATAAACTTAAAATTTCTTCCACAATTAAATGGAAAAAAAATCACTAGATATACTATTTGAAAAATGAATTAAAATGTTGCATACCGTATTTTCAGTTAATACTTCATGAATATCCTCGTAATGCCATAGCCTACTACGCTCTCCAGGTAGTTGTGGTGATTCCCGTCGAACAATGTCCTTACCCATTTGTTGTAGAAAGTCATTCATCAACAAATTTCCATATTGATCAACACTTATTAGACACTTATCAATAAGTTTTTGAATTCCATAAAATGGATCTAAATCACATGAATCCAGTATATCCATGACATACTTCTTCGAAAATCCCTTAAAGAAACATGCAATATCGAGGAAAATATCCTGTTCAATTTCATCCAATCCTTCATAACTTATTTCTAGTACTTTTTGAATGTCTTTGTTAGGAATTCTTTTATACTTATCTATTGCACTTTTCCATTCAGGCTTAGTTCTTCCACACAAATCAGCACCCACTATTACTAGAGCTAATGGAAGTCCTTTGGTATATTGTATAACTTGGTTTGAAAGTTCCAAATAATCTTTTTTGGGTTTCTTGCTTTGGAAGGCATGCATACTAAAGAGTTCAAGAGCTTCATCTTGATCTAATTCCTTAACCTCATACGTTGAAAAACATTTTCCAAAAGTAGCTACCAAGTGTTTGTCTCTTGTTGTTATAATGATTTTGCTTCCAAAAGTAAACCAATCACATCTGTCAAGCAAATTTTCAATCTGGACCCATTTATCCACATCATCGAGAACTAAAAGAATCCTAATCAAAGAAAGTCTTTTCTTTATTATATTGATTCCTCTATGCTTGTTACCCACCTTTAAATTTTTATCCCTTAAGATCTCAAAAAGAAGTGTCTCTTGTAGTTCGATTACACCATCATTTGTCCTCGATTTTTCTCTAAAATTTTCTAGATAACAATATCCATCAAACTGATCACAAATTTTGTTAAAAATAACTTTTGCAATTGTTGTCTTACCTATTCCACCAGGGCCATAAATCCCTATCATGTGAGCATCATTTGATTCAATATCTTAAAGAATGGTCTTCACACGATAATTTATTCCAATAGGGTATCGAGCAACAGATAATGGCATGCAATTTAATTTAGAATTTGAGATCTCTTCAACAATTCCTTGGATAAATTTGAACTCGCTACAACTGTCATTCACACAAAATTAAAAAATATATATGTAATGAGTTAGGCTAGGAAATAGAAATATGAAGATAAACCATATTGCATGTGCATTAAACTTGAAATATTGACAATTAAATTATTGACGATTAAATTAAGTGGCATTTACTAATTTATAAATCTATAACTATCATTATGTTAGCAATTTATTTTTTATTTTTTATTTTTTTAGTTAGGAAAGTATTTTTAGGCTTTTTAGGTAGGAGTGTTGGTTCTGTTGGTTTGGTTGTTACCCAATTTTTTCATCAAACTAATGGGTTCGGTTTCCTCATAACCGGCATCATTGTAGACTGCCTAAGGTTAGTTCATTAACCCATAGCAGTGTGGTTTTTTTGATATCAGGACAAGCGGTTAATTTTGTTCGAAAATTTCTGATTAAAACAACCACTACAACTCAGAAACCCATAAAAAATCTCCAACGATTTAAAACACAAAATCAAAACCCACATATCAAACTCCATAACAAATTAGAACCTAAGATCTAAACATCAAATCCCACCAAAAAAAAAATCAAACTAAACAGAGTTTGAGATTTGAGATATGATGGGAGAATGAGGAGGAACCAAACCACTGAGCTAAAGATTGGAGATCTGACTGGGTTGAAGAAACGGTTGTAGATGTCATTGGATTTAAAGCCCAAAGTAGTGGTAGATACTAGGTAGGGTTTGGGTCTTTGGGGTTTATGTGGTAGGCAAGGAGAAAGAGAGAGAGAGAGAGAAAGAGATGACAGTCTACTCAGTTTTGCTTCGATTTCTAGATTTCACCTGCAACTACTTCACTGCACTTGCGTCGAAGTGAGCCCCAATCTCTAGGCCAAAATTGGAAACTAATTTTGTTTTCCAAATATTATAATTAGTCAGCCACATTTTCAAACTATATTATAGACTAACATCTCAAGCGTAAGAGGCTTGATTTTGGGCTTATAAACTGAGCCTTTAAGGCTTGGTTTTTATGTTCTGAGGGAGTCTAACCTGGCCCTTTTTCCACGTGGAAATCTAGTCTTAGAGACTCGGTTTTCCATCTCAAGCCTAAGAGGCTCGATTTATGTGTGTTCTGATCTAGTCTGTTACCACGTGGAAATCAAGCCTAAGAGGCTCGATTTCTGTGTGTTCTGATTACCACATGGAAATCGAGTCTCTAGGACTCAATTTTCTATCTATGGTCCACAAGCTACCACATGGTTAGGGCAACTACTGAACTTAGTCCTCATAACGTGGGTCTTGGGGTCTCTTCATTTTTTTCCTCCAAAAAGCCCAGCAGCTCTCTCTTTTTCTCTCACTATCTCTCTCTCTCTCTCTCTCACTCTCATACAAAACTCACCCCATTACAAAACTTCAAATCAAACTCACCCTCCATATTTTCACATCCTCCTCATGTCAAGTAAGGTTTCTCACTCTCTCTAGTTGTTAGTTACCTATATATGTATTGTTAGGTTTTTTTATGGGTATGTATATCATGACTATATATATATATATATATATATATATATATATATATATATATATATATATATATATATATATATTTTTTTTTTTTTTTTTTTTTTTTTTTGGTTTGATATTGTTCTTTATATTTTTGATAGAATGATTTGAAGGTTTGTAATGGGGTGAGTTGTGTGTTTAGTAATCACGTCTTTGAGACTCAAGATGTTAGTAAATAATATAGTTTGAGAACCGGGCCTACTAACTAAATAGTTGGGAAATCATGGTTAAATTCCAATTTTGGCCCAATCTCTGCCTGTTGAGTTCAACTCCATCAGTCAGTTTGTTTTTTTGGTGTGGTTCTGTTGGTGCCAGTCAATTTCAGCTATTCGAATAGATTTATACAAACCCCTACTTTTAGGCGTATTTATCCAAACATATTAAGCATTAAACTATCAAGAGAGTTGAATGGTGGTTCATTGGTTCAACAATTGTATCACTAGCTCAACTGTTAGACAAATAATTAATTTATTTTATATAAGAATAAATTAAAAAATTCCAAAAAAAGGGTGAAGATACTATTAAAAAAAAAGAAAAAAAGAAAAGCAATGGTATTCAATTATAAATATGTAGGTAAAACATAGTATTATTGTTTAAAAATAATTAAAATAGAGAATTTAATATATGCATATATTCATACATACATACATACATACATACATATATATATATATATATATATATATATATGACTAAATAATAGGACATTTGAATTGATCAAAATGACTCAAACATTAAAAACCAAATGGTTCGAATAAAATCATGTGATTCGGTATTTTTCTAAAAACCTGGTGGTTTTTCATGGTTTAATCGATTTATTTATTTATTAAAAATCTGATAGTTTCCTTCATACCATTTCAGAATTTCTTACGATTTATTGCTGATGGTGATGGTTCAATCATTTGGTACAATTTTGTTTACTATACTTTTAACATGAAGATAACTAAAAATTACTAGAATACACTTTTAATACTAAAAATAAATTATTGAGGAAGTTTTCAAAAGCATTTTAAATTAATAATATGTAAGCGGAACTCCTATTTAATTGGTAAGGTAATGTACATTTAAATTCTTCTTTCTACCAATTCTCAAAAACAAAATAATAATAATAATAATAATAATCTTTCTACCATTGCGAGCTAACTTCTATAAGGGAAGATACGAAGAAAAAAAAGGTAGATTCATTACTTGGCCAAAAATTTGTGGTCATCATAAAATCCACAAACTCATAAAAAAATACAAGATTTGTCAATGAATACATACAGCAGTAGCCTAGCAACACTAATGGTCCGTTTGGTTGGAAGGTTGAAAAAGTGAGGGGATAGAAAAGATTTTAATTTCTCTCCTTTTTGTTTTGGTTAGGAGTGAAAAAATGGAAAAATGAAAAAAGTAAGTTTGTATAAATTTACTCATGTACCTTTGTTAAAATTGATGCCCAATCAAAACAAAAAAAAGTGACAAACAACCAAAAAAAAATACAAAAGAAAGCAAAATATATATATATATATATATATATATATATATATATATATATATATATATATGAGCAACGTACTCTTAAAAATAAAAAAAAAAAAAAAAGAGGCAACAAGGGAAGAAAAAAGAAAAAGAAGAAGAAGAAGAGGAGGCAACGTCCAGGAGGAAAAAAGAACAAAGAAAGAGGTGACGAAGAGCAATGTATAGACAAAGTGCACAAGGACATTTTTGTCCACTAAGCAGCCTCGTTTTCTCTCTTTAGTTTTCTCTCCATTTTAGGGAGAAAACGTTTTGATGGGCCTGGAGAGAAAACACCTAGGCCCCACCATTTATTTTGCTTCCTCTCCACCCAACCAAACACACTCCAAAAAAGTTTTCCTTTCTATTTTCTCTCCAAAATTTTCTATCCACCCTATTTCACCTCCAAACAAACACACCCTAAGATTTTTTTTAAAGGTGGTTATTAAGAAACTTAAATTAAACAAAATTTAATAAAAATATAACTTGAAAATATCATGTTATTGGCACCAAAAAAAAAAACCATGCACACGCAAATAACACAAAGTTCTACAATTTCCTTTTACGAGTTTTCATATTTTGAAATCGTTATATAATAGTTCATTATTAGTTGTCATTAATTATCTATTGTCAATGTGGGTAGATGTGACCATTTTATTTTATTAAGTTTGTATAACATTTATATATATATATATATATATATATATATATATATATATATATATTTTTTTTTTTTTTTTTTTTTTTTTTTTTTTTTGGTAGCTGTCATTATCTATTTGTCATTATTTTTATAAAAATATTTTAAACTTTTTTTTGAAAGAAAAATATTTTAAACTAAATGACAAAACTCAACTCACTCGTACTATATTAATTATTGACTCACACAACCACACTCATCCATACATAAATAATACGTTAAGCATCTACTTAATTAATCAAATGCTTAAACAATCACTAACTTTACTATTTTTTTCAAGAATCACTAACTTTAAACAAAAAGTTATTATAACATGATAATGTATCCTTTGTATTTCCTAATTATTTTATACACACACACATTCTCACACATCACAATTCACACAAATAATATTATAACAAATAAAAAATAAAAATAATGCACAAAATCAGTATTAGACACACACTCACACACATATAATATAAATTTATAATAAAGAAAGAGACACAACTCACAAATATCAAAGATACAAACATAATCAGATAAAGAAGAGAGATTTGATGAGATTTATAAGAGTGAGATCAAAGAGAGAGAGAGAGAGCGAGATCTGTGATCTATGTAGTTGTTTGGTTTTAAGCTAGGTTGATATGTGATCAGGTTATGCACATAGATTTTTAAGGGTAATTAAAATAGTAAAAAAATATTTTATATATATATACACTTCAAGTCAGGGGGTCAAATGAACCCCTTAACAACATATGGAGCCACCCTTGAATACATACCTATGCTCGTAATGCCAACCAGAAATAGTGGCTGCTTCTTGGAGAGCGTTTCTCCATCTTTGTACTTTCTTTGTTATCCTTAATGTTTTTTTCATGTTTAGCTAGAGCTTTCCCAAACTTTCCATTTTGGTTACGTATTTCTGATGGACTCACCTTGTAAAAAATTGGTCGCACCAACTGGTCATTCTTCTTACACTCAACAATCTTGGCAAGCTCATCTAAACACCAAGTGGAGGATGCATAGTTTTTAGAAAATATAATTATTGACATTGTTGAGTTCTCAATGGTTTTGTGAAGCTCTGTAGAAATTTTTTCTCCCCTTGGAAGCTTATCATCGATGAAAGTGTGAATACCCCTTAAACGCAAAGCCTCATACAAATGGCTAATAAAACCATGGTGGGTATCTTGACCTCTAAAACTCAAAAAGACATCAAAGTTCTTGAGTTGGTTGGTGAAAGAGGAAGATGAGGCTCCTTTGCTGGTCACAAGAGCCATCAGGATTTATGAGCAGAATGTTGCAAAGATTTGAAGGGAGGAGAAAGAAAACTGTAAAAGGGTTGTCAGGAAAGTGAATCACAAATTTGGAAGAGGGTGGATGCAAGCAAGAGAAGACTTTAAAGGTGGCATGC
Organism: Quercus wislizeni; assembly: GCA_023055345.1. Lineage (NCBI taxonomy): Eukaryota > Viridiplantae > Streptophyta > Magnoliopsida > Fagales > Fagaceae > Quercus > Quercus wislizeni. Next base: position 4,197,344 of record JALGQJ010000003.1, read on the forward strand.
TTTAAGTGTGACCAGTAAGTCTTTGAACTTTAAGTGCCACATTTATGCTTTTTTTAATTGTATATCATGGAAGTTTCTGTCAAACGGAATTGTAATTTCATATCTTATTAGTCGATATCTAAAGTGAGTTGTAAACTTATCTATCGAACACTTCCCACTTACCATAAAAAATCATTTTCTATGTTGGCATTTTGATGGGAAGATGGAGATGGAAGCTTTGTATTTTTGGAAGGAGGAGGAGAAGGAATATATATAGTAGCTGAAATGCTAGTATGTTTGTTTACAAGATTAGGTTATTCATGAATAATAAGAAGAATAGTTAGGTGGAATTGGGATAGCTGACTGGAGATTATTTAATGGTATTTAATGGCTTATCTTTGTGCCTGTTGGTGGAGTTTATACGGTTTATGTGGAATAGGTGATGAAACTATCACCGCCCAAAAGCTTTTGAAAGTGGAGCCGGCTCAGCACTTAGATAACCATAATGATTTTTTTAATAAATTGATAATTGAGAGCAATCGATCGCCCAAAAAGATGTTACTAGAACACAATGATCACATACATCTTATTAGTATGTATTTGAAAGAGTTTATTTTTCTAGGGTTATTTTACTTTAAAAATAATTTAGGCAAAAGTACAACAATATCTATAAACAGCAAAGTTTCTATAAAAATTATAAATAAGTTAAAATAAAATGAATAGACTAGAGAGAGGAAAAAAAAACCGCACGCAAATAGACAATTGAGATAATTTTTTTTTTTTTTTTTTGAGTGAAAAGATAGAAAATTATATTAAAATGAAAGAACTGAAGTATACAAAGGGGTCTGAGCACAGTCAGACAAAGACAAGCAGAGACACCAGAAATAGCAAAACAACAGAATAAGGCAGCAAAGTTTCTATTAAGATTTCTTTTGAGCAGCAATGAGATGCTGGTATTCTGCTAAGAGGCCAGTAGCTCCATCAAAAAAAGTCTTTGGTTGTAACTGATGAAGATGGCGGAAATAAAACTTGTTAAGTGCATTCCACAGAGAGCCCAAGCAATTACAGTCCATGTCTCAGGTTGGTGCAGGTCCAGCTTGTTCATCATACTTCGAAACAGGAGGAAATAATATTTTTTGCTGCTTTCGAACATTTCTGTATCCTTCCCCTGACCAATGCCCATACATAGGGGCAAAAAGCACATTCCCACAAGACATGACACACTGTCTGTGTCTGTTGGCAACAGAAATCAGACACCGGGTCAACCATGATTTTCCTTTTCTGTAAATTGATAATGTTATTTCTAATGATAAACGTAGACCCAACATTGACCCGGAAACAAAAATCTATTTCTACTTCTACTAACTATATAAAAAGCGTGAGGAGCTTTTTTTACAGTAACTTTGGTTTGATGCAGTTTTGTCTTTTATAGCTTTTCTACAATAATTTTGGTTTGGTGTAGTTTTGTCTTTTATTAAGCTAATTAGTTTGGGTGGCACGAAGTGGGTTCCAGTTAACTCAATTGGTAAAATCTTTGATGGCTGAATAAGAGATCTGAGATTCAATTTCTGTCTGCACCAAAAACTGATTAGTATTTTGGTCTGATAATAAAGAGTGGAGTTGACGTCATAAGTTGAAATTCTCTTTAAAAAAAAAAAAAAAGAGTTTTGGGGGCACATGTAAGGCACATGCTACTTCTTGAGTAAGAAAATTAAGATAGAATTTTTATTTGTAGAAGTATGAAACTACGTTCATAAAAAACAAAAATGCATGTCATACAAAGTTAATTTTATTCGTATAAGAATTTTGATACCCATTTGCTAAAGGCAATATCCAGTCACTAAAAACTTCTAAAAATGATAACAAATATCATCATCTTCCAACAATAAGTAACTAAGTTTTACTAAATATATAGATTTTCTCAATGAATGATATCGTATGCTACAATTGAAACTCTTCATCAAATAATTTCAACCACAAGGCATATGTCATCAAATTTTCCATTAAATAAATTATAAGTTTGGAAGATTTAAACCTATAAGTCAGTGTTCTCTAAGTAACAAATAAAATACCTTATATCACCATTCCAACTTTCTAAACATTACAACCATCTAAAATTTAATAAAAGTATTTTAGACGTTACACAATGAAATATTATAAAAATCATAAGTTTTCATTAGGGTTTAATTGAGAGAATAACAATATAATGTATTTTCTCTTTTCCAAAATATTAAGGGGGAAATTGCTTGATTTTAACGTTTATGGTGGAATTGTGAACTATCCCAAACATAAAAGACGAAAAGTGTTTTAATCCTAAGTTTGTGTTTGTGTAAAACTATGTGTTTTTACTTAAAATTATGCATAAAGAAAAAAAATACAAAACGAAATACAAAAATTCAACCCATAAAAACTATATGTGAAACAGTGAATTTTAGCTCAAAAAATATTGACTAATAAAAAATAAAAATAAAAAGAAACAAAAAAATAATATAGCACCAATGAATTCCATCAAATTCAAGCCGACTTCGATGCTGTCACTTAATAAAATTAAAAGCTTCTTTCTTAAAAAAAAAATCCTGGAGCAGCATTATCTTTGTAACCTAAGAAGAATTGAGAAACTATTTTTTTATCTTTAAAATTAAGAAATTGTTTTTTTTTTTTTTGTATTCTTAATTTTTTTTTTTTTTTTCATTTTGATGCTAGAATTTTATAATGTCAAAAAAAAAATTTTTTTTTAGTATCAATGTAGTTGTGAAGTACAAAAAGAGTCCCACACGATTTTAAATTCTCTGGCAAAGTAGCTTTCTTGTAGTCTAGCACCTAGTCAAGTCAATATATATTTGTTTAGATAAAGTTTTCTATTTTTCTACAGATTTCCTTTCAATCACTTACTACAACATTTCCTTTCAATCAAATTCTTGGCCAAAAACTAACCAGCAAAAGGTGGGTGTTTGGTTCACCATAATATGACATTGATATGATGCACATTATCTTAATGTGACATTAATATGTTTGGTTCATTTGATTTTTTTAAGATTATGGTAACCAAGATTACAAGATGAGCAATGCTATAGACACAAAATATGACGCATCACCTTAATCACATCACCTTTTTTTTTTTTTTTTTAAACAAACACATCACCTTCTTAAATGAGAGTAACCTTACATTACTTATTGGTGGGGATATAACAATTATGGAATAGAAAAAATTACCCACCCTAATAAATTTTATTTTTCTCATGAAAATGACTATAATACCAAGAAACCTCTAAAATACCTCAAAAATAACCAAAATACCCTTTGAACCACCAAAATGACTAAAATGCACTACGAATGTCCAAAATATCTCCAAACCTCTAAAATGACTAAAATGCCTCTAAAACCTCCAAAATGATCACATGTTGACACCTCATTTTGCAACCGCATTTAACCTCACATGGAGGATAAAAGGATAATTTCACCTAGAAAATAGGCTTTTTAATTCTGGCCACTAGATCATTAATTTCATTTCATCAAAATGATCTTAATATTGTAACGATCAAATTGACTGGTCATAAGCCTTAAGCGGACCATCAAATTGAAAGTTATCATCAAATCAAGTTTTAATGGCCGAGATGCACTATCATAAATTAAGTCTGACTATATGTGATTATGAACAATTGATTCCAATTGGTTATAATTATAATCAATTTGAAATTAATGACGTGTTATAATTTGATTGGTTAGGACAACATCTTATGATAAGGTTGCACTCACTTAATTATTTAATGAGTAATTTGTGTAATTATCTTTGTAATTGGGGTAAATTTGGAACTGGTTAAGTCTAAAATTGAAGTGATTCGAGCCTATTAATATTAATTGGAAACTAATTTGAGGCCCATTAATGTTAATTGTGCTGAAATTATTTTCCAACAAATGACCTCTACTCACCATTTTGTTGATATCTCTCAAAATATTTTGAATTTGTGAGTGACGTTAATTTCTCCAGAAACTAAACATCTAGGGCTTCAATTTAAGCACAAGAATAAGGTAATTCTGGTCAGAATTGAGACATATATGATTTTTCGAAGTTAGATCTAAAAACTGTTGTAGGAGCTACAGGAAAAACCAAAGTTTTAGACATTTTGCTTGCTTATCACTCCCACCAACCTCCAAATTTAATACACCAGCTTTCTCCAAAGCCTGAAATAGGGTCTACGTTCATGATTCTCTTTGATTCTTTGTCAACTCTCATTAAATATCATTCCATTCATATTTTCTCCCCTATATAAACCCCTTCTCTTCTCCATTCCAAGGCACACAGAAACACCCTATCTTCTCCTCTCTTGTCATATCTTGGTCCTCTTGAGACTCAAGGTATTGAGTGAGACTTACTTTCCATCTCCTAGTTCTTCTTTTCTACTCCGCCCTCAAGACCTCCACTAGGGACAGACCTACATTAAGGCAGGGGGGGGCCATTGCCCACCCCCTCCCCCTCCAAAAAAAAAAACCGGTATACCCAAATGCAATCTGAAGAAATAACCCACAAACCCTCATCCCAAAAATAATAATAATAATAATAACCGACAAACTAAAAACTACAAAATAAAAAATAAATATAGACTGTAAACCTAAATTACAATTCTCAAATTTTTACCCTAACCTCACTCTTCCTCTACTCAACCTCATCAATGCCTCAAATCTTCATCACTGTTGCTGCTATTCTGCTCCTCCTCAGATCAGATCCGGACTATTGCTACTGCTGCTCCTCCTCAGATCCTTGGCTATAGTGCTCTACCTTAGCTGGTTAGCCCTCTGCCCTTTGCCTTCTGAGTTTTTTTATGAACTGTGGTGTTTGACTGTTGTATTTGTGAGTTGTGGATTTTTAACTGGTGTGTTGTGTCTCTCAACCACTTTGTAATTGTGGCTTTTGTGGACCAGTTTCAGTGTTTGTAAATTGTAACTTTTTTTTTCACTTTTATCTATAAAGAAATAAAGGGGACCACTTGGACAAGGACGTGACTAGTTTTGTGAATCTGTGAGACTAGTGTTTGGTTGGTCATTAGTGACTTTTTTGTGAGGCCAATTGACCAAAGTCTTTGGTTTGACTGTTTTGGTTTTATCAAAAATTTTGTCTTTGTCACTTTGTGCGATGTGGGTAATATTAGTAATATATATAAACTTGTGCTTGTCTGTTTGTGATTATTTTGGTTTTAGATTTTTTTTTTTTTTTATTGTTGAGAAGTCCCTTTTTTTTAGTTGGTGTATAGAACTACGAAATATGGAAATAATGAAACTTTTTTTTTTTTTTTGTAGATCATGAGTAAATCCACTACAATATTAAATTTTTTCAAAAGAAAAAATCTGATGATTATCTAATGGACTCTATGATTTTGTACATTAAGAAGGAGATTGCTACAAAATTTGGTACAGAATCAATCATAGATGACTTTTGAGACTTAAAAGAGCGTCGAGTTCCATTTTGATAAATGTGTTGAAATGTTTTAAAAAACACTTATTTTGTATGTTATACTTTGTTGACATTTTTAAAATATCAAATGTTTAAGAAATACTTATTTTATATGTAGTATTTTGTTGAATATGAAATAAATGTTAGTTTTTATTTTCATAAAAAAAATATTAAAAAAAAAGTTTTAAGCTTTACCCCCCCTCCCCCAGGTTTGAATCCTGGTTCCATCCCTAATCCAAGTTTGAAACTAGTTCTGATTTGAAAAATCAGCTTACTCTTATTGAAATCTCTTTTTTTTTTTAGGATTCCCCCCCCCCCCCCAAAAAAAAATTTTTGCTTATTTTTTAAATTGATTGGACTTAATTTTTAAGCAAACCTGGCTTATTTTCTAAGCAACTAACACCTCTATAAATAGGGGATGCCTCCCAACATTCATGGACCCCTTCTTTCTACCCCTTTTCTGGCTCTTCTTTTCTTACTTCTTTGCTCCCCTTATGTTAAGGACATTCTGGAGGTTTTTGGTTTAAGAACTTCTTTTTTGTAAGTAAAGTATTTTAGATCTCAAAGAAACAAAAATTTCTTTGATTTCTAAAATATTCTTTTGTTGAAGAGCACACTTATGCAAGAGGTATTTAGTTTCATTCTTCTGTGGTTTTTTTTTTCTTTTCCATTAATTAATATGTTGTGTTTGTTCATTGCATGAATTTGGCTAATATGTTTGAGTTTATTATGCCTTGTTTTTAATTCATATTTGACATGCTTCTATACTTAGTTGGAATTTTCTTTGACATGTTCTTTAGTTGATTGTATATTTTAATTTTTTTTCTTTGATTTCAAAATCTGCTAATGATCATCAAAACCTTTTTTTTTTTAAAATAAAAATTGGTCTGTATTTTCATTAAATACAGATATGTATTTTTCTTGGTCACAAAAATAGTCTATATTTTCATTAAATACATATCTGTATTTTTTTCTAGTCACAAAACTAGTCTGTATTTTCATTAGATACAAATCTAAATTTTTTCTAGTCACAAAATTGGTCTGTATTTTCCTTATATACAAATCTGAATTTTTCTATCACAAAATAGATCTGTATTTTCATTAAATACAGATCTGAAAATCTTTCTGAAAAAGTTTTCTTTTTTATAAAATTGCAGATTTTGAAATTTCAAAGAAGGAATTAAGAGTTAGGTTAAAGTATTTCTTTTAATATGTGATGCATGCATAATAAGTTTGTCTCATGAATATGAATCCCCTTTTAAAAGTCCTTTTTTTTTTTAAACAGATTTGATTTTTCTTAACAAAATCTTTCTTTTTACCCTTTACAAAAAAACAAATCTAATTTTACAAATCAAATCACATTTTTTCTATTACCTTTCAAAATAGATCTAATTTTTATTAACCCAATCAAATCCCACTTTTTTTACCAATCAAATCTCATTTTTTTATTATTTTTTAAAAATAGATCTAATTTTTCTTTAAAAAGAGGACATATTCAATAGACAAATTTGTTTAAATTAATTTTGTCAAGTGTTTGTTACATGTGTGTTACAACATATCATTCCACATCATACAAAATGGTATATAATGGTCATTAGAGTCTAGAAGACCAGCCTCTGTCTGGGCGGAATGGGTGCCTAACACCTACCCATTCCGTAACCTAGCCCCCGAACTTAGGATTTTGGTTTGTAGATTAGTGCTTTGTCTTTGATTTTGGTAGATTGTAACTAGGATCAAAGTTTTGTATTTTTCTTTTTCTTTTTTTTTTGGCATAGATTGTAACTAGGACCAAAGCCTTGTAAGGTTATGCTACCAAAATTGTACTTTTTCTATTAATGACATTTGAGGTATTTTAGACATGTAATTGTATTTATTTTTTTTCTTTTTTTTTTGTATAAAAATAAGTAGCGACTCCACACAATTACCCATAAGAGAGGTGCCTTAAAAAACCCAAATCTCTTTTTGAGAGCACCCCATCAAGTAATGGCAGTCTCTCACAGGATACTCTCAGAAAAAGATGTTGGGAAATTTAGACCCCAGTTGATAGAATTAACAAGTTTTAAACCCAAGTTGTTAATTAGATTTATTGTGAATAAACCTTGTTAAAACAAACATCAATATCATGTAAAAATAATGCAGCGGAAAAATAAATAAGACAATATATGATGACCCAAGAAAACTAATGAAACAAACTAGTTTTACAGTAAAAAAAACCCGAGGAAAAACCTTCCCGAAAAGCAATCCACTATAGTAAAGAGAAGTTTCAAATCTAGTACAAAACATTTATCCCTAAACTCTATAATCCCCGTAGATGAACTCACAGCAGAAACCTTCTATCACTTCAAAACCTTTGAACTCTTCAATATATGAACGCCACCCTTTTTGTTGCACGGAGCACAGTATGTGACTAACTCCTTTGCACGAATCCCAGTACATGACTCACTGACCAACTGAAGAAGATTGTTGGCTACAAATTCTTCACTTCATCAACAGTGAAGATCAAGAAGCACTTAGTTACAAAACCCTAAGGCGCAAAGATACAGTACCTTCCTTCAAAGAGAATAAGGTCTCGGTCACCTTTTGCATATATTCTCCTTGTATTCTCTTATGTGACAACCTCTAAAATAAGCCTTTTATATGTCTAGGGTTAGGAGAAAAGAATTCTCAAAGACACATTCACGGATTCCAAGAAAACATATCAGAATTTCTATTTCTTTCTTAAACCTCGACAGGTAGGAGGTGTCAAGCAGGTGTCGAGCACACAGGCTGAACAGCTTCTTAAACCTCGACACATGCTAACTGTCGAGCTTTAATGAACTTACACTTCTCAGCTTGTTTCTTGGACAGACTTGATGAATTCAACACTTGATCTTGAAACACAGTTTCTTGAAGTATTAAAAACACCTAGATCTATCCAATTAGAAGTAAAGTGCGTTTTGTCAAAGGATTAGCCAATTACATAAAATATATGTTCCTAACAAGTGAATCACATATGTCCTAACAAAAGATTTGGGTGCTTAAGTCACCTCTCTTTTAGGTAGTTGTGTGGAGTCACTACTTATTTTTTATACCCAAAAAAAAAAAAAGATAAAAGATAAATAAAATTACATATCCAAAATACCTCAAATGTCATTAACAAATAAATTTAAAAAAAAAGTACAATTTTGGAAGCATAACCTTACAAGGCTTTGGTCCTAATTACAATCTATGCAAAAAATGCAAAACTTTGATCCTAGTTACAATCAACCAAAATTAAAGACAAAACACTAATCTACTAACCAAAATCCTAAGTTCAGGGGTTGGTTACGGAAAGGGAAGGTGTTAGGCACCCAACCGCCCAAACAGAGTCTAGTCTTCTAGACTCTAATGACCATTATATACCCTTTTGTATGACGTTGAATGATATGTTGTAACACACATGTAACTAACACTTGACAAAATTAATTTAAACAAATTTGTCTTATGAATATGTCCTCCTTTTAAAGAAAAATCAAATCTATTTAAAAAAAATGAGATTTGATTTTCTTAAAAGGTAAAAAGAAAGATTTTATTGAGAAAAATCAGATCTATTTTGAAAAGTTTAAAAAAAAAAAAAGCAAAAAAAAAAAGAGAGAGATTTAGTTTGCGAAAAATCAAATCTGTTTTTAAAAGTTAAAAATATATATATATATATATATTTTTAAAAGATGATTCATATTTATGAGACAAATTTATTTGGCATGCATCACTTATTAAAAAGAAAGATTTTAACTTAACTCTTAATTCCTTCTTTAAAATTTCAAATTTTGCAATTTTATAAAAAAGAAAACTTTTTAAGAAAAATTTTCAGATCTGTATTTAATGAAAATACAGATTTGTTTTGTGGTTGAAAAAAATACAGATTTATATTTAATGAAAATACAGATTAGTTTTTTTCTAGAAAAAAATACAGGCTTGTATTTAATGAAAATACAGATCAGTTTTGTGATTGAAAAAATTCAGATCTATATTTAATGAAAATACAGACCTGTCTTGTGACCCAAAAAAATTCAAATCTATATTTAATGAAAATACAGATCATTAGCAAATTTTGAAATCAAAGAAAAAATTAAAATAAACAATCAACTAAAGAACATGTCAAAGAAAATTCCAACTAAGTATATAAGCATGGCAAATATGAATTAAAAACAAGGCATAATAAAATCAAACATATTAACCACATTAATGCAACATATTAATTAATAAAAAAAGAAGAACAGACAGAAGAATAAAACTAAATACCTCTTGCATGAGCGTGCACTCGAAATAAAAGAATATTTTTGAAATCAAAGAAGTTTTCACTTCTTTGAGGTTTAAAATACTTTACTTACAAAAAAGAAGTTCTTAAAGCGAAAAGCCTTTAGAATGTCTTTAAAGTAAGGGGAGTAGAGAAGTCAAAAAAGAAGAGCCCTAAATTCTGATATTTTTTCTCTATTTATAGAGGTTGGGATGCTTAAAAAATATGCTGAATGAGATCATATATGAATTGAAACGTGTCCTTATCTCTAAAAAGTAGAAAAAGATAGGTTTTATCTCAATCAGAAGATTCCCAGGCCGAGCAATGTATTTGGGCCAATCGGCACTTGCCATGTGCCAATATGCACTCCAAGAGTGTTGGCAGGCCCTCTTGGGTGCTAGGCCCGCATTTGAGTTTTGGATCAATTTGAACTCTTTTTTTAAGGACTTTTTAGCCAGGAATTTCAACTAGACGCATTTTTAATTCATATTCTAAAAATTAATCACTTTTTCTTGATATTTAGGTCTCCAAAGTGATAATTCTCTTATAGATAAATATTTCAAAAAGACTTAATTATCCATAACTTCTTTGTTATCTGATTATCCACTTTATTCTCATGCAAACAGGCTTATTTTTTACACTAATCAACAACCAATCACAAAATTATTTAAATAATTTTAATTGTTTAATCAATCAAAAATAATTTAATTAATCATTCGTTATCGGTTCCACACAAATGCAAACCATGAAAACTTGATTTCATGATATCTTTCAATCTGATGGTCTGATTTATGAATCGGACATACCGTCGTGATCAATAGAATCTTAAGATCATTTTTATGATATGCAATGAATGAATTAATGCATGTAATGCAACTCTAAATTCCGGGTATAGGAATTGTCACTTTAACCATCTTCCAAGATTAAATTATGGGTGTAAAATTGAGTGTTTACAACTAGTTTTGATCTTAAATCCACATCAAGAATATGAAAAATATGTTTGTTTCATAATTCTCTCAAAGCCTTGAATCTAGGATATAACCATTCACACACATTCACTAGAATTTATTTTTCAATTTATCACATGCACACACATTAAAATTCAACATGCAAATTGTGATAACATATTGGATGATATGATATTTGTTGGCCATCATAATCTACAAGACTGATTTTACTAGACAAGGTGGGTGCCTAACACCTTCCCGTCTTGTACCATAGCTTCTGAGCTTAGATCAAGGGTTAGTAGATCAATGCTTATCCATTTAATTTTCAATCTCTAGATTGTAACTAGGAAATAAAGTCATGTACTTTATCTTAGATTGTATCTAGGACCAAAGCCATGTAATTTCCTATTATCAATGTACATTCATTCTTAAATCAATAGATGAGGAATTTTTCAATTTTGGTTTTCTTATTTATTCCAGTAATTAAGTGAGTGACGATTCCATTGTAAAACCCTTAATCTAAAGGGGAAAATATAGTCGGTCGAATCTCCATTTTGAGAGACAATAAAACGACTCCACTCATTCACATGGGTTTGACCCAACACCCAAAACGAGGCCAGGGGTGCTGTGGACACAAGGGGAGGAGTCCCACCTAGTTTTTGCAATGGCTTAGAAACCATATATATAGCGTCCTTTTGAGGAAAGACCTTTTGATCTTACTATCAGAGATATAGTATGGTCTTAGGAAGTTGTTAGGCATCCAAAACTGTCCAACCCTATAAGGTTGGCTTCCTATCATTGTGCCTTATGTCTTAACCCTATTAAAGTCATACCTAACACTTATATCTAACTCTCTCACACACACACACACACACACACTAACATTCATCTAACAATCAACACGGCATCAAACTTCCCTAACCATACATCTATCATGCTTATTAAACAAAGCCTAACATACGTCTAATCATGCATCTCATCACATCATCCTAGCATTCATCTATCACATCACAAACCCTATCATCATACATGTAAACATGCTTCAGTATAAACTCTATCATCATATCATATCACATCCAAGGTAGAAACATATGAGTATTAAGATCAAAGGTAGAAACAAAGCCAACAAAACATGTCATCATCCAAGGCATCAAAATCACAATTATATCATCAAACCCAACCATGCATGTACATTGTGAATGCATAACTTACCTTGCAGCAACTCAGCACCTATTGCATTATGCATGAGCATGTGAATGTGTGTTCATGACATTAAAATAATAAAACCTTGATTCTAGCATGTGAAAGCAAACAAGAAATTAAACATGCCAAACAGAAGCCCAAAAGAATGAATATATGAAAAATGATCAAAAACAGAAGTATTACATATGAAAACAGTAGCAAAAACAGATAAAACAAGATTAGGGTTTCTAGGAAAATTTATATGCATGAACAAGCCTGCATGCATAGCAAGATTATGTGCACGCGGGATTCTGCCCAGAAACCCTAAAAACACAGTTGATACAATAGAACTTAAAATGAGAAATCTAACATCCTAACATGCTTTTAAAACACACAACTATCTAAACCTAAGCTCGAAAAACATATTAAAGAATATTACAACAAGAAAAAAATCAAACAGAAAGATTAAAGTGCAAAAAGGAAAAGGAAAAGAAAAAGAAAAGCAAAGTTTAGACTAGATACCTCAAACAAAAGCTCTACAAGCTTGATTTTTTTCCATTCTCCTCATTCAAATCTATTCACAATTCAATAAAAGAGAGATTAGTAATCTTAAACTCAAAGCTCAAGGCCAAAAGAGGCCCTTATCAAAAGAAAATTGACTTAAGGATGTTTTGTGAAAAACTCCCTCTTTGATTCATTATTCCTAGTAAATAGTGTTTTCCCATGGAATTTCTATGTGTTTTGAAAATATACCATGTAAGGCTACTTATAGTATAAAAATAGGGTTTGGAACAACTCCTAAACAATGTAGGATTCATTCCAAACCTCAACATTAATGTAGAAAAATTGCCTTGTTTAGTTTCTGGATTACGCTACGCATGCACAAGATTGGTTCTACGTGCGCATGCAGAAAGCTATGTGCGCAGGCTAATTCTTACATGCGCATAGCGAAGGTTTCGTTGACCTTATTTTTCCAAAAATAGATTTATTTGTTTATTAAAAGTTATATTTTTCATTTTAACATTTCTCAAGTTAATTTAACATCTAATTAGGCCCTAAACCAACTTTAGGTCTTAGAATTTAGCATTATTGGGGAACAGGGGCCCGAGTTGTAAGGGGTAAAAAATGCAATGTCTACAGGTGCAGTCTCTCACACCACAATACCCCCTAAAACCATTAAAATGACAAAAATACCTTGAAAATCTCAAAAATGACCAAAATACCCCTGAAACTTATAAAATGACCAAAATACCTCGAAACCTCTAAAATGAGCTAAAATATATTGAAACCTCTAAAATGACAAAAATATCCAAAACCTTGAAAATGACTAAAATACCATTGGAATCACCAACATGACCAAAATACCCCCATTACCTTCGAAATGACCACAATAACCCCAAAACCTTCCTAAAACCACTAAAATGACCAAAATACCACGAAACCTTTAAAATAACCCAAAATACCATTGAAACCTAAAATAACCAAAATATTCATGAAACCTCTAAAATGAGCAAAAATGCATTAAAACCTCTAAAATGACAACAACAACAACAACAAAAAAACCCAAAACCTCTAAAATAACCAAAAATACTTCTGAAACCAATATAATGACCAAAATACCATTGAACCTCTAAAATAACCAAAATTCCTCTAAAACCACTAGAATGACCAAAATACACCCAAAACTACTAAATGGCCCAAAAACCCTCTTAACCTATAAAAAGACCAAAATACTCCTGAGATCTTGAAAATGACCAAAATAGCCAAAAAATTCTATAATGATTAAAATAACCCCAATATTTTGATAATTTTAGATGCAATAGTTTTTTTTTTTTTTTTTTTTTTTTTTTTTGGTGGAGTCATTTTAGAGGTTAAGGAGAATTTTGATCATTTTAGAGATTTTAGGATATTTTGGTCTTTTTAGAGATTTCAAGGGAATATAGGTCATTTTAGAGGTTTGGGAATATTTCGGTCATTTTAGAGATTTCAGGGTATTTTGGACATTTTAAGGTTACAAGGGCATTTTGGTTGTACTGATCAAGAATAGTAGGCCGACCCCCAAATTGCCAAGCCCATCCATTGGAATAGTCTCAGCCCAATTCAATCCATATTGTCGATCTCTGTGGAGCTAATCAAGCATATTAAGAAGTACCCAAGGCGTGTCGAGAACAAGAGATAATGCCTTGGAAGAATCCACCCACCGAGCGACCAATGATATGATATAGAGGGACTCACTGACATGTGGAATATCCTCTCATCATGACAAACTCACTAAGAGAATGATATAAATAGGGGAGGAGAGGTAGGAAGAAAGGGTTGGAAAAATTGGGGAAAGAGACACGAGAGAAGTAAGGAGAAATATATTTCAGGGAGAAGCAAAATATTTGGATTTCAGAGGGTGATCTCCGCTTCTTGGTAGCCTTGATGACTAAACCAAGATTATGGTAGTTTAACTACAAACTAAGGCTAGGATCCCAATTGTAATACAACCAAACACTCTTTTGGACTTCCCATTGTGGGATAAGCCCAACCCAGAGTATAATAAATTGGGAGTCTAGACCCAACAGCCCAAGGTTATTGGGAACAGACCACCACAATTGGCGCCATCTATGGACACAACGGAAAGTGTCGGAGTCGCCAACTAGTTATATAGTCTAGGAACCATGAATATAGCATCCTTTACAGGAAGGACCATTGATCTTACTACCAGAGTATGGGTTTAGAGTTTAGATATGTTCTTAGGAAGGTGTTAGGCACCCAAGACCGCCCAACCCTAAGGTTGGCCTCCCATCATTATGTCTTATATCTTAACCTTATTAAAATCATGTTCAATACTTGTATTCTAACTCACACACACACTAGCATACATCTAAGCATACAACATGGCATCATTCATCCCAAACCCTAACCATACATCTAATCATGCTCATCACAAACCCAAGCACACATCTAAGCATACAACATGGCATCTCATCAACCTAGCATACATCTATCATGGCATCTCATCAACCAAGCACACATCTATCATGGCATCTCATCAACCTAGCATTCATCATGTCATCATATCACATATCTCATCCAAGGTAGCAATATGTAAACATCAAAGGATCACATTGGGAACATGAAGATCATTAAAAACACGTTGTTCGACCAAACACATTTAGGCTCATCATCAAACCATGTTATCAAACAATATGTATGTACATGTGAATGCATGATTCACCTTTACTTACCTCATAACATCACAGCACCTATGGCATCAATGAATGGACATGCGAATGAATGACATGGCATTAAAACTAAGGAACAAAAAGATAAACCCTAATCTACCATACAATGACAAAC